>OW121754.1:21563700-22212092 GCA_933228765.1 Miltochrista miniata | reverse complement strand
GGGAAGATAAACATGATGCGCTTGGCGTGTTTTGCGATTTGTCTAAGGCTTTTGATTGCGTCCAACATGAGACATTGATCAGGAAACTACAGCACTACGGGATAAGGAACAAGGCTCTCGATCTTCTGACTTCATATTTGAACAATAGAACTCAGAGGGTCGATGTCGGTGGCACACGTTCGGGGGGATCGGTGGTTACTATGGGCGTCCCGCAGGGTTCGATACTCGGACCATTTTTATTTTTAATTTATATTAATGACCTACCCTACTACGTAGGGGACACTAACGGGATTGTTTTGTTTGCAGATGACACTTCCTTAATTTTCAAAATTAAAAGACAACTAGATGACTATGACGATGTTAACAATGCAATCCTAAAAGTAGTACATTGGTTTAACACTAATAATCTTAGCCTGAATGAAAACAAAACTAAATGTATTAAATTTACCTTGCCCAATGTAACACAGGCAGAAACCAATGTACAACTTAATGGCCAAGAGTTGGAACTTGTGAAATCTACTGCGTTCTTAGGGTTGACGATCGATTCTGGATTGCAGTGGGGCCCACATATTGAAAAACTGGCTGGCAGATTAAGTTCAGCAGCATTTGCTGTCCAAAAGATTAGGCATTTGACTGATGTAGAAACAGCGCGAATAGTGTACTTCAGTTACTTCCACAGTGTAATGTCGTACGGTATGCTACTATGGGGCAATGCCGCAGATATAAATACAATTTTTGTTTTACAAAAACGGGCCATAAGAGCCATATATAGATTAGGTCCAAAGGTCTCTCTGCGAGAAAAATTTAAAGAATTAAATATTCTAACTGTGGCATCACAATATATTTTTGAAAATCTTATGTATGTTCAGAAAAATTTATCTAGTTTTACTAAGTTAAGCGATAGACACAATGTGAACACCAGACATAAAAACAACCTTGCCGTTTATCATTGTAGACTGAACAAAGTCAGTAATTCTTTCCTGGGTAACTGTATACGTTTTTACAACAGGCTTCCAAACGAAATTAAAAGCATGCCCCTAATTAAGTTTAAAAAGTGTATAAAAAGTAAATTGTGCTGCAGGGGCTACTATACAATTGACGATTATTTGATTGATAAGGAAGCCTGGAAGTGATCTGCTTGCTCTACTGATGGAGTTTTAGTTTATAGTATGTATCTACTTATTGTAAATATGTAGTGCACAAAAAGAATAGCCCGCCGAGTTTCTTGCCAGTTCTTCTCAAGCGGGAAGCGTTCCGAACTGGTGGTACTATTTGCATTGTATTCCTTGACGTGTCGCAAGTGCCTATGTATTAGGATTATGCGAAATAAATGTTTTTTGAGTTGAGTTGAGTCGACATATAGATATAGATAGATGTCATTATTATTAGTCTGCTACATAAAATTTATTTCGAACTAGCTGACCCTCGCAACTTCGTTTATGGCACATAAGGTGTATGAAAGGAGAGGTATTTTTTATCATGACTAATGGGAACGTATGAAGCTGCCCTGTTTGCTTAATCATAAAAGAGCTTAAAGATTGAAGACCCTCAATATTGAAACATGCGTGGAACAATGCTTAAAATATTTCCTTTCTTACACCAAAAAAATATTTGAAATCGGACCATGCGGTGAAAAATTACAGCTGACTTTGGCTTTGTGGCATAAAGACTACTACTTTATCTAGAATTTGGATAACTCCTTGGCGGGAAAGAAATTCAATACCCGAGAGGCAGTACAAAATGTCTTTGAAGAATTTGTTGCCTCCCGTCCAGCTGATTTCTTTAAGAAGGGCATCAATAAACTGCCGCTGCTTTGGCAAAGATGCATTGATTGCATGCGTGATTACTTCGATTACTACAAATAAAAAATACATGCAAAAAAAATCGTTTAATTTTTTCATACATAACGGCAATTTCATAGGCAAAGACCTAATATTATACCTACTAGTGGTCCCGAATTTTGTATCACCGTGAACGGTAGATTTTCCATACTATATTTAATTTTTCTGCTGCAATTCCTCACCGCGAGGGTTTGAACAAATTCATCAAATCATGAAAATCCTACCGATATTCATGATTTGAACCACCCACCGATATTGTTGTAACAAACCCAACTTTTACGACGAAGCAACGTGAACTTGGGTACTCACTCCACGTTCCTAATAATAGACTGTTCAACCACTGTGCGGTAAAGTCAAAACAGCTTTTGAAGCGAAATTAAAACTGTTCCGTTCTGTCTGTTTCCGCGATGATAAGCAATATTTCAATTGTAACGTTTTGTGTCGGAGTAGAGCCAAATAACGATAATATTGTGGAAAGCATTGGTGTATTTTGAATGGTTCTTTTATTAAAAATCAAATAAGTACACTATACATGGACGGTTGAACATTTCTCCAAATTACATGAACCGATAGTCAACTTAATAAATAATAAACTTTAGCCCGAGGTGATCCTAAAAGTTTCAACAAGTAATTTGTATACCCTATGTCAAATAATTTTTTATACAAAGATGGAGGAAAACTGATAGTGTGCAGAGGGTAAGGTTCCATGAAGGAATTCTTATACCAAAACAAGGTGAAATTCGGAGGGTACACGAAACTCAAACAGAGAACTCTGTAATGAATTTAGTTACCAAGTCTCTCGAAAGTGAACCTGCTTCGTGTTATACTTACCTGAATAGCTTTAGGGTCTTAGCATACATTGGTGAGTTTTGTAAACTGGCTATTGACCTTTGACCTTGATTACTGATTAGGACCCAAAGTAGACCTTTGCATTACTTACTTGAGTTTGTATTGCTACTGGCGCGAAATTGAATGCTTCCTTTTTTAGTGAATTTGGAATAGAACTCTTAGATATCCGTCGTAGGCATTATAGTAGTGACTAGAGACGTTCGTTAGTTCTGTGTAGAGCAAAGTGTAAAACAAAGGGTTTCGGGTTCTTTATTTCCTAATAACACTAGTGGTTTACAATAATTGTAAAGTACCTACCCTACCTACTTATTTTTATTAAAGGTAGTAAACCGATAAAAAATAAGATCATGATTCGTGTAGATTTTAAATTGAATGCAAGACGTAAAGATAAAAATACGTTGTACAAATCTCAATAAAACCATGAAGTACGTTCCGGCTGAAGAACGAATCGATCAATTCGCATCTTCTTTATTTTATTTTCTCTACAGGTTTTCCGGGTGAGTGGTGTGAGATTAATCAGTCAGAAAGTACTTTCAAAATTTCTCACCCATCTACTACAAACGTGCAGTGACTCATTAAATTATCCTGGTACATCCTTCCGAGGGCTCACCCGGGGCACAGTATAAATATATGGTTGTCTCGGCCGTAGCCTGCCTACGGAAGTGCACCGTGTGGTTTTAGTCGGTAAGAGACCGGCATAGTATCCATGGCGGAATTCTTCGCAAAAAAAAGAAACCTCATGTGCTTTAAATTACGATAAATGAAATGTATTATTAAAATCAATATTAACTTCTATACATACTTTAATGAAATTATGAAGTAGTCATATCCGTACATACGCTCGAAAGTTGTGTCTGTAGGTACATTACAGATATCAAAAAAATCTGAGCTACTCCCTAGGTCGCGCCTAAAAAAGTTTAACTTCAAAAAACAATAATGCTTGGGTTATGAACTAATATGATATTACCTACACTGGGACATCGTTCCGAGGACTTACCCGGAACTTTTGGCCGTAGTCAGTTTGTGGAGTGCCGTGTATCTAGAAGATAGGTCTTAGTCCGAATTAAAATCTAACGTTTGCTTGATCGCAATAGGTTAAGTAGAACCAGAGATCATGAACGTTAACGTGTAGAATAATCAAGGTTGGATTTTCGTGAGATCATAATTCTTTTAGTCGCGGTGGCGGAGTCGTGGACGTCAGCTAATGAAGTATATGAATAAAAAATCGTACTTGACAATCTATGAGGCATGAATAATTCTTAAATAATAATATAATAACCCAAAATTCAATCTTCGAACAATAGGATTGTATTAGCACACAAAAGGTTTTATATAATATTTTACGCAAATCCGAAATATTTTGACTAATCTTCTCGCAATAAGGTAATGTTTTTCCCCTGCGATAAATTTCATTCTAGAGACACAGGTTTTGTTAGCAAATGGATTGTTTGAATTATTAATGTTAATTGACCAAGAAGACTAAAACATTCTTTTGAGATTTCAATAATGTATTATGTATTCTATACATGTACTCGAAAGCAGAAGTAGTTTCGAAATAAATAGGTATTCGAAATCAGCTTGTTGGTTAATTTACACCATGAATTGATAACGCTTTCGCAATTACGTCTGTGCGAAGCTGGATTACTAGGTTTGTTCAGCAGTGCTGTTGATTGTTCGTGTATCATGAAGTGGTGTGTGAAAATCAATAACATTGGAGAGTTTTTATTGAGTAATGATTGATGAAAAATTTTCTGGCTAAGTGACGCAGCAATTCGGAACGCTCATAATATTTACATTCATACCGTTTGGAATATGTATTGCCTGACGGGAATGACAAAGGCCGTGTTGCTCTATGCCTGAGACAGACGGATGGTGAATTCTTAGTCATAGGATCTCGTTTATACCCTTTGGCTACGGACCAAGCGGAGACGCCCCAGGGCGTTAAAGCCGCACAGTTTGGGAAGCCCTGATATAGATTACGATTGATTCAGAACATAGCTAAAAACAGCTCTGGCGTAGCAAATGTCCATGCAGTTACCACTTTCCATCAGATGGGCCGTAAGGTTGTCTGCTTCCTTAGTAGTATAAAATAGGAAAACATATTTGAACTTTTAAATCAATATTATTTTTTTATACTTACTTATTTTAGTATACTTAGGTGCTTTTCCAATCAATTTTGTGCATAAATGAATGAACGGAATGCATTGAAGCGTACCCTTTAATATTAACTAGCGACCCGCTCCGGCTTCGCACGGGAGCAATGCTGATACTAAATAAACTAAGTACAGAAAACAGTGAACTTTAAAGCATTGTGTATATTATAGACCATAGTTGCTTATCAAAATATAAGGTGAGACCTTTATACTTTGATACTGAACTGAGAAATTGAATCAAATAAATTTTCCTCCATACATTTTTTATTTTCATTATTTTTTTAGGCATGAATGAGTCATTTTATGGAAAAGTTGTAGTACTAAATGTTAATTAGCACTATTATTTATTAGCACTATATATTTCCTATCCAAAACAAATTTGACATCTTAGATCGTATGTCCACCTATTTTAAAATCCGGACCGCAATTTTATATCTGTAATATCTTAGAAAATATTCATTTAAATCATATGCTGTAAAGGGCCATATTATAGATCTATATTAAATAAACAATGTATTTAAGGTATTTAATAGGATAAGGATTAATGCTGTATTGGTTAAAACCGCTTCGAAAATAAGCCATTATTTGTCGTAAAAAGTAAATGACATAAAAATGTTATTGTGGGATATCCATAAGAGATAGAGATATGCCATCGCGGAGTTTTCTGTAGACCTTTACAATGTGTACAATACTTAGTACATTATTTTGATAAATCTCGTAGAATTCAGCCTGCGTTTGCAATGTAAGTGGAAAAAATGTAATTATTTACGACATCACATTAGAAACCTCAAAAATAACAGTATTTCTCCACTATTAAATGGATGTTATTACACATATAAACCTTCCTCTTTAATCACTCTATCTATAAAAAAAATCGCATCAAAATCCGTTGCGCAGTTTTGAAGATTTAAGCGTACAAAGAGACATGGGGACATAGGGACAGAGAAAGCGACTTTGTGTTATACTATGTAGTGATGATTTTTCAATGGCATTTTAAAGTAATCCAAAAAGTAAAGCAATGTTCTAGAAAATTATAAAACAACAAGATAATGGAAGACCAAAAAAAAATGTATAACAAGTTAGTAAGACTCTTAAAATGAATGAAAATTTAAAATCAGCTTAGTTTTCGTGAAGTAGCAAAACAGGAAAATACTTTTTTACTGACGTTTTTCCTTGTAAGAAATGTAATGCCCAGTTTGATATTGTTTGGCATCAGGTAGGCGCTAATAGACTTATATTGATTGGGTGGGTGGAGTCATATTTTTTATCCATACTAATATTATAAAGAGGTAAAGTTTGTGTGTTCGTTAAATTGTAAGGGGTTATCTAGGGATCTACTGAACCGATTTTAAAAATTCTTTCACCAATAGAAAGCTACGTTATTGTGGAGTGTCATAGGCTATATAGCTACAACGAATAAGAGCGGAGCAGTAATAGTAAATGTTTCAAAAACGGGGGAAAAGTTATTCCTTTTGAGAGCTTCGTTGCGTGTGCTGCGTAAATATTCATAGTTATGTAAAAAATATGTACTACAAAATTGTTTATCTTAAAAAAGTTCTAAAAAAATTGCGCGATAGCATGTGTCTATCTTTGGGTTGGTGCACAATAACCATTTTAATGGCAATTAATTTTTTTCTACAATAATGCCACGGGATACCTCTTTCATAAACGAAATTGTTCTCACGTAGTATTGAATATTAACGACGAGACGCTACGGGAGTAAACGCAAAGCGACGGGAGTAAATGCGATGTGGAGGGGACAGGTAATACTCTCTCTTATGTGGCGCAAACGAAGTTGCGCGGGTCAGCTAGTATCTTTATAAACTAGAAGAAAGAAGAGAAAAGTGTATGGTAGTAACGAAATTGAATACTGTCAATAAATAAATTTAAGACAACCATTAGGACCCAACTGTGCAGCAAGGCTTATAAAATCCTACTTCCTACTAATATTATAAATGTGAAAGTTTGTGAAGATGTTTGGATGTTTAGATGTTTGGATGTTTGTTACTCAATCACGCTCTAACGGCTGAATGGATCTGGTTGAAATTTGGTACAGAGGTAGAGTAGAGCCCAGAATAACACATAGGCTACTTTTTATCCCGGGAAAATATTTCCATGGGAAGCGGGAACGGGAACCAAATTACACGCGGACGAAGCCGCGCGCATCAGCTAGTAATATATAAATCTAAATACACTCGAGAGCAATGAATCCGGGTCACTTAAAGAATGTTAAAAATCTCGGAAACTAAAAATGATAGGTTAATGCAATAAATTGTATTTAATAGACAATGTAATACTCCTTAAATGAAAGTAAAAAAAATATGAGTCACCATACATTTTATTAACACAAAATTACATAAAGAAAAAACTGCTGATCTCTCCTTAAAACAAAAATAGGAAACATGAAATTTTTGAACTTTATTACGATTTTCTTGAATTTTAATACTTCGTATTGCCTCCTCGTGCTTCCATTACTGCGTTTACGCGGTTTGGCATGCTGTACACCAAGTTCCTTATACGATTTTGGGGAATATTCTCCCATTCCTCTGTGAGAGCAATTTTGAGCTCACGAAGCGTGATTGGGGGAGGGTTTCGTTGTTTTACGCATCTGCCTAGCTCGTCCCAAGCATGCTCGATCGGGTTGATATCCGGGCTGCGCGCTGGCCACTCCATACGAGTAATGTTCATCTCTTGAAGGTAGTCATTCACAATCCTACCTGTATGAGGTCGGGCATTGTCATGCATAAATATAGCATCCTCACCTAAATTGACCATAAATGGACCAACGTGATCATTGAGGATTTCTTCCACATATCTTACGCTAGTTAAAGAGCCGTTTTCTATGATCACCAGCTCTGTGCGACTTTCAGAAGAAATTCCGGCCCACACAAGTACAGACCCACCACCGTAGGCTACTTTTTCTTCGATGCATGCTTGCTTGAATCTTTCCCCTGGTCTTCGATACACTCTGTGTCTTCCATCGTGCTTGTAGAGCATAAATTTTGATTCGTCGGAGAACATAACTTTTGACCAATCTTCAATACTCCAATTTACGTGGCTCTGGGCATACCTTAGTCTCGAAATACGATGCCCACGCTCCAGTTTAGGGCCGTTTGCAGGTCTAAGGGGTTTTAAGTTAGATTCAGCAAGCCGACGTCTTACTGTCCATGCACTTGGGTTACTTCCTCCGAGGCGTCGAAACTGATTGGTGAGTTCAGTTCCTGTGAGAAAGCGATTTCGAAGCATGGTGTTCACCAAGTATCGGTCTTCTCGTGCTGTGGTACACCTGGTTCTGCCCGTTCCTGGTCTGCGTAGGTTAGAACCAGTTTCTTCGTAACGTCGGAGAACTCTTTGTACTGTTGACAGCGACACACCGACAGTCCTGGCTGTATCGCGCTGACTCCGGCCGGTTTCCAGCATTGTAAGTATTCTGGTGCATTCTTCAGGCGTAAGCGACATAATTTCAGCTTGATTAATGAATATAGAGCACTATCAACATGGTTTATGTACCCACATAAATGACAGATTACAAACAAAAGCAACACCAAATGCTGTAATTTCGTAGTTCCATCTTCGAAAGTGGCCCTTTTTCAAATTTGATTTTTTTATGATATAACTTTACAATAACTAAGAAGTTTTAATACCTTCATTTAAGGAGTATTACATTGTCTATTAAATACAATTTATTGCATTTACCTAGCATTTTTAGTTTCCGAGATTTTTAGGATTCTTTAAGTGACCCGGATTCATTGCTCTCGAGTGTATATTTAACTCAAAGGTGACTGACTGACATAGTGATCTATCAACGCACAGCTCAAACCACTGGATGGATCGGGCTGAAATTTGGCATGCAGGTAGATGTTATGACGTAGGCATCCGCTAAGAAAGGATTTTGATAAATTCTACCCCCAAGGGGATACATACGGGAAGCGGGAACGGAAACAAATTTTACGCGGGTGAAGCTGCGGGCATCAGCTAGTAATAAATATTTGTGGGCGATCTCACACAACATCATCTAGCTCAAGTTAAACTAATTCAAGCTTATGCTATGGGATATAGACTACTGATAGACAAACTTATATATTTCTTAATACATATTATCATACTTAGAAAACACCCAAATTCTGGATCTAACGTTTGTTGATCACGCAAATATTTGGACTGACCCGGGAATCGAACCCGGGTCCTTAGCGCGGCAGGCGGTTACATTACCGACTTTGCCATCGAGTTAGTCGAGATTAAAGAGAGGAGTACAATCAAATAGCACTGTAAAGCGAGGAAGTCGTACAGAACATTGAAATCATCGATTAAGTACAGACTATGTTGTTTAATGAAATCGGCTAAGTGCGAGTAGGACTCGTGCACTGAGGGTTCGGAGAGCCGTATTGCCGTGTTATATTGGACAGGCGCAGGTTGTGACTGCCCGCTATTGAAATTTTTAAGCCACCCAAATCAATCAAATCAGCCTATACCGATCCACTGCTGGACGTAGGCCTCTCCCAATTTACGCCACCGTTCGCGGTCCTGCGCCTTTCGCATCCAGTCCCAGCCTGCGACCTTTACCAGGTCGTCGGTCCATCTCATAAAGGCCTTAATTTAATTGTTTATATTTAATGTAACTACCTACTCAGCTCGATATTCTGTGAGTATTTCAAACGTCTACTTGTTGCCCTTATATGTACTGGGTGAATTTTTCAAAAGAGATTGGATTGCCAAATCCGAAACTATAAGAAATAGCAAAAAATGCTCAAAGGAGTCCCGAGCCCGATTTTGATGAAATTTAAAACCACATAATTAGATTTTTGAAAAACCAACAATTCTAGCTGGGAATCGAACCCATTGATTATGAAAAAAAAAACACACCCTATATTATTACATTATACGATAGTGTTGCTATTAAGGAACTTATTCTGGGAAGTAATGATATACGGCAAACTAAAGGAAAGAGCTCATCTTTAACAAAATACAATTTATTTTTCATACGTAAACTGATTAATTGTTCAAAATGTAGACCATTGTTTTCAACACATAGCTGGATTCGAGACCTCAAGGATCGTACTGCATTCAATATTATTGATTCCGCTTAGAATACTCTCTAAAGAATCATTCTGAGCATGATGAATAGTTTTGATATATTCTGGGATTTCGAACGAAATAAATTATGATACAAAATTTAGGTACATAAAATATGAATTCTATTAAAATTCTAAACTTTCCTTAAATTTGCCGTATATCATTACTTCGCAGAATTTGATCCTTATCAGCGACACTATCGTATGGTGTAATAATAAAGGGTGTGTTTTTTTTTCAAAATCAATGGGTTCGATTCCCAGCTAGGATTATTGGTTTTTCAAAAATCTAATGATGAAGTTTGAGTTTTATCAAAATCGGGCTCGTGACTCCTTTGAGCATTTTTAGCTATTCCTTATAGTTTCGGATATGGCCATCCAAGTCCTTTTCAAAAATTCATACTGTATATTAAACAAAATGGCAAACAAATCACGTTTGTTGTATGGGGGCCGCTTTGTTTTTTTAGTCTTTAGTATTTGTTGTTATAGAGGCAACAGAAACACATAATCTGAGAAAATTTCAGCTCTCTAGCTATCACCGTTCATGAGATACAGCCTCGTGGCGGATAGACAGACAGACAAGCAGACATACTCATTAATAGGCAAGTGCTGTTCCTATGGACGCTTTTACCTGTGGACACAATCGTGGAGTTTTATTGCCAGGTTCTTTTTTTTCTCCAGCTCTACCTATTGCTTTGCGAATCTGGCAGTAAATGTAAATGTAGAAGCAATCATTTGGACGTTCATAAGCGTTACATTGTGACCTATATGAATAAAGATTTTTTTCATTTCATTTTCATTTTCATTTTCATTTTCATTTCATTTTCATTTCATTTCATTCCGACGAAACTAACAACCCTAAAATTATAATTTGAACGCGACCGTAAAGCTTTGGCTATGGTTGACAGTTTTGACGTGTCGCCATCTTTGGTTTCTGTGTGGTTGTTGTTATGTCGGCTGTGAAAATATTTTGCGCCAAACAGTAAGTTACTTTGCTTAATTTAAATGGGTTTCATCGTGAAAATACTAACAATATCGTTTTGATTGTATTTACAGTGTGATTTGTGTTGTCTATTGCTTAATTAGTTCTTTTTACATGTAAAGTAAGTTTTCTTTAAGATGTACGACTTTACTGTACATAGGTACAATCGTCTGTTGAACCTGTGGACAAATATGGTGTTTTTAAAAAAAGTTGATTATAGTCATAAGTATAAGTGATATTGAGACCAGACTTTTTGTTGAAGCAAGACTGATTATGCCTTAAGACATGTGATATGTTAAAAATAAAGAAAATAATAGATACTGATTTAAATATATAAATGTTTTTATTCTAAATTCTGGAAAGTGTCCACATGTTCCGCACTTGTCCCTATAGTATCACGTTTTTTACCCTTGGGGTACAGAACCCTGCAAGATACTGTACAAATGACGGCCTTTTATACCCGAAAGTCATTTTTTCCAGGCAACCTCGAGATGAACTGAAAAAGATATTGATAATAAAACACATAGGTAGCTAATTTTTAATTTCCCTATCTGTTTCATTACCCTACTATATTCTACTACCTGCTCTTGAAACCAGTGACGTATTTCTTGTTTGGAAATTATTGGGTAAAAGTAAAGCGACTGATGAAAGCTTTTAGAAATTGATCCTTTGCCATCAACAAAAACATATAAAGAAACCCTTATTTTATAAAGACTTTTTCTGGGAAGTGGGTGAGAGATAAAATAAGGAAATATGCGCGAGACCGAAGGAGACACTGTAAATTTACGTACGTAAAAAATGGACAAAGCTTCTGTCTACACGCTTTTGTTTTCTATTCACATAGGAATGCATTTTTGCGTTGCCGTTATGCAGTGCAGTGTATTCTATAGGGTGGACGATTTTCTATGCAAAATCTGTACTTTTCATTCAAATTTGAAGAGTATTGATGAGGTAGGTAAATATCTGTATCCTATAGAACACGACAGTCTTTATAGCTTCGGAAGTTATTAGACCATAAACACATATAGAGCTCTTTCTTAACTTAGTGTAAATTCTCGATTGTTTTCAACATTTCAATGTTAGACTTCTGTCAGAGTCGTTTGGATGGACCGCTAGGAACAGGATTAAGGTTCTCATTATTGCTAGAAACTGTAGTTTGATTTTCCACAGTTATTTAGACTAGTAAATCAGTCAGTAGATATCGTTACGAATGAGATCAGAATCAGGTCCTGGAGTTTTACGGATCATACTTATATCACATGATCAATTTGTCTTGGGGTTTTATAAATAGACATAACAGTATTTTACTGAACTATTTTTCATCTAGTTTTGTGCTGCTATGCTAAATAAGAGCAAAAGCAAGGCATCATTCTCATTCTAGTACAGAAAATACAAAATGCATTTCATTCAATATCCTTACACCACTGTATTATTATAGTGCGCTTTTATTTGAAATTCCTTTGATATAAAATAAATGATGCACAAACCAGTTATTCACGTACAACTCGGAACAGGTTCATTTTCAAGAGAGCTGGCCAACTTAATTCGTTATAGTGCTACTTGTTTGAGTTCTGTGGGCACTTTCCGGGTTTGGGTTTGTTCCATCATAGTTACCCAGTTCCCGTCACACGATCAGAGTTTCTCGCTACCTCGGAAACAACTACCTGAATGATACATACGCCATGCAAATTACTTGATAGAACTTTTCAAGGTAACAACGCGCAACGTCCAATATTGTGTATCTAAACATAAAGTTTGGCTTGCAGATAATAGATACTGCTTTTGAGTTGGGTAACTATTTGAATAGTTTGACGAGACCTTCATTACATTAATATGGAGTTTTTATAACTGGTGGATGGTAATAAGTACCTACATTTATCAACGCGGCAAAGTTTAGGTGTTTTTTTATGTATATCTATACTAGTCTATAATAA
This sequence comes from Miltochrista miniata, assembly GCA_933228765.1. NCBI lineage: Eukaryota > Metazoa > Arthropoda > Insecta > Lepidoptera > Erebidae > Miltochrista > Miltochrista miniata. The sequence goes on along the minus strand of OW121754.1, from coordinate 22,199,264 downwards.
TATTATAAAGTGGAAAAATTAGTTTTTTTTGTTTGTTTGTTTGTTTGTAACGAATAGGCTCCGGAACTACTGGACCGATTTGAAAAATTCTTTCACTGTTGGAAAGCTACACTCTTTGCGGTGAACATAGGCTATATTTTATTCCCGTATACCCACGGGAACGGGAACTACGCGGGTGAAACCGCGTGACGTCCGCTAGTATACTATAAGTATGTCTACCAGTCGTCTAGATCCCAAAGCACAAGCTTAATATTTTAGCTTCATTTGGGCTAGATGATTTTGTTTGAGAATGTCCACAAACATTTTTATTTATTTTTTTAATTCTTCTACTGTTGTAAATTTATATTTTTTATATTGAAAAAATACACTTGTACTGTTCCACATTATTTACCGATTACACCTGACCGGTTTCGCCTTACGGCATTCTCAAAAGCTTAGATGATTATAATATACTGTATCAAAATCACTGAACCAATTAGATTTTTATATGAACAGATATCGAACTTTCAATATGTGCAGCAAGTTCCACCAAGTGCCATCGATCAACAGCATAAATAATTTCGATTGTAAAGGAGAAAACTAAGTAGTTCATCGTCTTAATTTTAATTTATACGCTTTATGAATTGCGTTCAGATTACGTAAAATTCAACAACTTATCCTAAAGCCGCGGGTTCAAACTTGTTTCAAAGTTACTTTTTAAACTTGATTATTTAAGAAAGCCAAGAAGGGTTAAAAGCAACTAAGTAGCTAATTCAATTAGCGGGTGAAGTTGTTTTAAAAAACAACGAGTTTCAGGGATGGATAAAACATTGGACATTATTGAACTGTCACCAACACGCACAGTGAAGAAATCTCAACTTAAATTGTATCTCAAATCATTCAATTCTCTAACAAAAAATAAATATTCGCGCTATAACAGCTACATATTTCTACTTTTCTGTTGGCTTTACAATACAAATCCAAAAGGTTGTTATTTGCATCTTTATTGGTGAATTTTATGCTGTTGCTCTTATCTCGAATACCTTTATTAATTAACTGATAATTGTTATAATGACTCCGAACCAGTCCAATCGCATTAAATTTTCGACTACTGCAGAGTTATGCATGCATACAACATCGTGTGGTTAACCTAGAGAGTAGGTGTGTGGGAACGGAAACGTATTCTTGAAACAGTTGTAGGCAGAATGGCGACGTTTTCGGGTATATTTGGTGGTTATGCTGTAACTACTTGAATGAACGAGTGAATCTTAAATGTCTGCTACACTTGGTCTATACTACTATGGTAATCCAGCAGTGTCCTAACAAAGGTTATCTTTGATTGATTCCAGCAAGGTCAATGAAGGTCACAGTGAAATTTGCATTACAGTCTGCTGTTTACTTGGATAGTAACAAGTTACATAGTAGACACAATATCATCTAGCCCAAACAAGCTAATATAAGCTTGGGCTATGTAAGAACGACTCCTAAAAATTTGGGAATCTAGTACCGCATAATGTCTGCTATCGGCAGAATGATGCAAACTCTTTCATGGTACAATGGGTCATGAACATTGTGATGTGACCCTTTATAAATGAAGACAAATATACCAGACACATTGCAAATTTTACTGCCTGACCTCCATTTTCTCCTAATTTAAATAAGTGATACTCAAATTATTTTTAGTGTCATGAGATAAGTGCGTATTCTCCTGGGAAATCACTTCCGAAATCTCACCGCCCGTCTATAGACTGCTCGCCTTTTTTGTGCCTTGAATCAATTCCCGTAACTTATCTGCATATTTTATAATGCGAGATGAAGTGACGTTGCAGTGTTCGAACATACTCTATTTAGGGATTTTATCCAGTTACCGAATGTGCCGAAGGGAATTACTAATGAAACGTCGCGTCGATGAAAATAAATTTGGAAATTTGAGCTAAAACCGTTTATAAATATTTAAAGGTTTTTCTTCTTGTTATTCTTTTATTTCAGATGGTTTTATCAGGTGCGATGTAAACAGCTCAGGTTCATAAAAAAGGCCAGCATCTACGGGGCATATCTAAACTTCACCTTAAAAGGTATACTTAAAAAGTTGAGAACTCAGACGGGAGTCGCACTTAACGTCGCCAAAAATTAATAAGATCGGGTCGGAGAACAGCATGAAGCCGTTCATACTTGCATTTGGCCAATGCTTAGTAATTTTCAGCTGGTTCATTTAGGTTTACCGAAAGTGGCAAGAACCTTCCTTAGACATGTCCCTACAATGATATATCTTCTTTGCAAGATTCCTCCAAGCCGTTTGAGAGGTACAAAGGCGCCATCAAATAGTGCGGACGAACAGCATTCCGCAAAAGTGCAAAAATCGAATCATAACTGCTCTTAGCAATCAATAAAAGTGGAAACCAGTCTCCGAATTTAGTTTAGGTTTGTGAGAAACTAAGAAGATGCTAAAATGAAGAAACTGTTAGTGAACTACTACTCACCGCGGAAAAAGGTTAAAATGTTGCTTATTGCTCATAATGTGATGACATTATGAGCAAAGAGCAACATTTAAACCTTTTTCCGCGGTGAGTAGTAGTTCACTACGTAACGTAAAATTATCATCAGTAAACTGGCTTTATAGATAACCGCTCTGTTAAAGAAGGGAATTATATTTGTAAGTTCCGATTAGTTGTAGGTACTAAACAAACTTTCTTTCATGAATGGGACTAATCAGTGACAAATTCGTATGTTTCTGTAAACTTTTTGAGTGCAACGTAACCGCCGCGCCGTGGCTTGACGGGTACCTTAGTAGCATTTTATTGCGCACATCCAACTTTTAGGAGCCACTGGCGCGGGCTCGCACCACAAATAGGATTACCGGCTGATCTAGAAAGCCTGCGCGTGGCAGCTAATTCAATTTCATTGTGGATGTAAAACAGAAATACACTTTTTGTTAAACTTCGCTTTCAATTTTCAAAGAGTTGTAAGCTTTGTTAAAATTCAGCACAAATTGTAATTTACTAGACTACTGCAATTGGCAAAATGGTTAAGGATAGAACTCATTTGAATGTCCGATTGCAGCAGTATTATAGAAATAGAATTTTGAGGTTGATACAGCAGCGATACTCAGCGGTTTATTTCAGTTCTGACGAGAGACCAATCATAGCTTTCTGTTGAAAAGTTTACCCACTGAGGCGTTAAATACTGCGATCGGAACGTACCCACAGTCGCTGTTTGCACCTGACGATATGCCAAAGCATAGAATTCAATTGCTAAATGAATTTATGTACCTACCTAGAGTTCTCATCAAAAATCTTGACTAAAATCTAAATTTATATAACTCAAAGGTGACTGACTGACTGACATAGTGATCTATCAACGCACAGCCCAAACTACTGGACGGATCGGGCTGAAATTTGGCATGCAGGTAGATGTTATGACGTAGGCATCCGCTAAGAAAGGATTTTGATAAATTCTAACCCCAAGGGGATAAAATACGGGAAGCGGGAACAGGAACAAATTTTACGCGGGCGAAGCTGCGGGCATCAGCTAGTCTTTTTATAAAGTACTAGCTGATGCCCGCGGCTCCGCCCGCGTGGAATGTTATTCCCGGTCACAGGGGTATGAAAAATAGATGTTGGCCGATTCTCAGACTTACTCATTATGCTCACAAAATTTCATGAGAATCGGTCAAGCCGTTTCGGAGGAGTATGGCAACGAAAACTGTGACACGAGAATTTTATATATTAGATAGGTGAATTTGTCTAGTGACTGGAATTGGATGCAACAAACTTACATATAGACTCGCCTTTATCCCCGAAGGGTTAGGCAGAGACATAATATGCAGCCACATTGCATCTTTACTTTTGTCCGTTGAAATGGTCAGGCGCAGGTAGTATTGACCCACAGTAAAATCATTTCAAATCATCCATGAAGCCTTCAACTAATCGAAACGACAGTAATTTTACTGACAGGACAGTTAACCCAACCGCAAAACAGTCACAGCGAAAGTTGTTTACTGCTGTAATCGTTTAAAGAACACTAAGTTCGCATGGCACCGTGCCCTTGCCAAGTTCTCGTCACAGAGCACAGTAAAAATTCTGAACGATAGTCTCATTACCTTTAACAAACTACAGCAAACCTAAGAGAAAATTACTACTTTCATACTCGATTCCTAGTAGAATGAGGGTGGTAGCAAAAAGTTCTACAAAGTCGCGGACTAGTTTCGAGGGTTCTAGTATTTGTGAGGAACGTAACCTCTCTAATCAAGGGATTATCCCGTTAGGTCGTTAGTCAGCCGTCATTTGGTGATCCCATCCGACACTGACGATTCCGCTGCGACATGTCCAAGGATTTTTACTATTCTTCTCTTATATGGTTTTCTTGTTAGCGTATTAGTGTTTATGTATATTGTTAATATGTAGATAATTTGGTATTGCAAAATAATATATACAGGACATACATATAATATACTAGCTGATGCCCGCAGCTTCGCCCGCGATGGCGCTGTATGTAAAATTTTGCTGACTTTTCTTAGCTATAAACCTCACGGAGCCCGAGACCTTTCCAACGAATGCAAAACCGTGGAAATCGGTTCGTGCGTTCTACAGTTCTATAACTGTCGGGTTTTCGTCGTCGAAGTCGGGTTTTCCTTCCTGACGCATAGCGTCAGGAAGGAAAACCCGACTTATTTTTATATAATAGATAAAAATTGCTATACCTAATATTACGAAGTCTTTTAAGCTTGTGGCGTTGCGGCCCTTACAAAGCTAATGAATTTAACCAGCAAGACTTAACATCTATAGAATGAACCGAATGTCTCTTCTGGTTCACGGCTATGCATGTCAATAAAACCAATTTCACAAATGAAAAATTTCAAATTGTACATATAAATTAATACTGTGTAGGTTCTCACTGCAAAGGTATAAAATCTAAAACTGAGGAGCAAAGACTGGATATGCCCACGATTTTGCTATTAGATTTGACACATCTTCCCGTGGGTAATACCTGTGCTAGCTGTCAGAAAAGTGTGCCAGTAACATATAAGACCATTAGCTATTTCATTGTCTTATATAGGATCCCGGATCTTGATAAGAAATTATCCACTTTCGACCTTTGTTTGAACAAACATAAGGACCTTGAAAAATTGTTTTCGGGATAATTTCTAAACATTTAAAACTGAAGCAATTATAATTATTACCAAACTGACAAATACATTGTGTATACGGTTATAATGTTTGTGATTGCACTAAGTTGGCAAATAATCCATATAAAAGTGTCAGATTAGAAGGGGCGGGTGAATTTGCTTAGGCGGGTACGGTAATTTATTTCAGCAAACCGCCACACATGTGGTCAGTGACCAGAGTTTTACTGGGTTTCGTTTTGGCTGTGTTTATGACTACAGCAATAATATTAACACTAGTCTTAAATCAGTACTAACAGGCGATCCGCAGGCGCTGCCATATTCTGGTATATTGTACAGGGCTCTGCATGCTTGGGAGTCAGTGAAGTGAGATTCCAGTGAGACTCAGTAAGAGAGTACCAAGATTTCCAAGTACTAAGCGGGGAAAAGTTTAAAAAATAAACAATTACATACCTATATTTACCATATTTGGAATGATCAAAACGCTACTATGTTACGCGATTTTCTTTATTACACTTCAAAGTATTTACATTTTGACTACAAATTTTTTCCGTGAAAACCACTCAACGCTGATTTATAATTTTTTATTTTAGAACAAGTTTTATCTTCTGACCAATGATAAAACAAAGTAAATCTTTTATAAAGCTAAGTTTCTATTACCTATTACTTAACCCTTTAGTTAGGCTTTTACTCCGCAAAGCCCTTTCCTCAACATATCACCGTAGTAAATAAATATTATTAAGGGTTATGACACCTATCAAGGTCATTCCGAAGTATGTAATAGAAACATGAAGCGGTTATCTTTTTGTGTTCATCTATCTTACTAATTTTATAAATGTGAAAGTTTGTACAGATGTTTGGATGTTTAGATGTTTGTTACTCAATCACGCTCTAACGGCAGTACGGATCGGGCTGAAATTTGGAATCAGGATAAATTATAGTCTGAAATAACACATAGGCTACATTTCATACCGGGAATATGTTCCCATGGGAAGCGGGAACGGGAACCAAATAACACGCGGGTGAAGCCGCGAGCATCAGCTACTACTGTTATATAATACCTTCCCACTCCTTCAACAGACCTTGATTAATTTGATTTACTGCAACTTGATGCATTGTTTTATTTAGTTTTATAGGTGTGCTATTTAGACTCAATTGAACACTGTGAAATAGGCCTTATTAGGTTTGCAGGATTTGTAACTCACATTATACACGTACCTAATTTTATTACACAATTACTAATTAAATTAAATTATTATGTATTTCCTATTCAATTATATTGTTATTTAATTTAATTACATAATTACGAATTTTGCAATTGACTAACAAGCTTTTTAGCACAGGTGCAAGGTATACATAATACGTTCACACAAATCTTTTTTGAGTTGTAGAATTCTTTCGTGGATGTCATTGCTGACTAAAACCACATGGTGTCATACCACTACCTACGGCCGGGAGCTCCAGGCAAGACCTCGGCAATAGCGTAGCCTTATTGGTTAATCTTGCAAATGACCGTTTGAAGATAATGTTTAACGCCCATTAACTCTGAAATTGTGAGTTGGATTACTTTTCTGTCTGGGCAAATTTTATTGTTAAGTTTCACGGTTTATAGGGACTTGATATTCGAATTACATGAAGTTTAAAATATATTGGTTTCAACACCTAGCAGCTACATGCGACCGCAACTGAAACTACATATATAAGTACAGAGAACACATACTTTTGTATTGCTTCATTACATACCTACGATTCAATGGTTTTATTTCGGATTTAATTTTTCATTGGGATTAGTTATTAAAATTTGCTCACCACTTGACTTTTTGGCTATATTATCGTCATACAAGTAAATTTGCAAGATTTACATAGTCTTCAATCAGGCATTGCAATAAAGTCGAGAGAAAGTTTGGGCTCGTTTAAAAAAAATTACTTTGATGAAAAAGAAGACCTGATATATCCAAGATGAATTATACAAATCGTGAAAGTATAAAGGTTTAATACAGTACACTGAAAACATAAGATTGTTTTAAAGAAACACCAACTCTCAAGTAGAAAACTGAAACGTGTGTCGTGTTAGCGCTAAGTACAAGTCCTATAATCGTGTGCGACACGCACGTGTCTCACTCTCATCGCACGTGATCCTATTTTATACAATGAGTTTATCCTGTACTCACATACTACTTAGACGTAATGCATCGTACAGAACCAAATGATCAGCGAACCAACAATTTGATCGGATCCCATTTCCGAGTCTTGCAAGAGGTTTTTATTTTTGCCTTTTTCTTTACGGCAACATATCGGGTCTGAAGTATCGATATAAGGAAAATGGAATATTATATTATGATGAATGGAATGTTTTATCTTACTAAAGGACACCCGCGGATTTACTCCAGAATAAAATCCTAATACGTACCATAAAGTACCGGGATGCCTGCCCAATATTTTCTCCAGTCTAATAACAATTGTCAACCCATTGCTATTGACTCGAAAGAACGACAAACAACAAAATACACTTTCTGTGATTATTAAAATTATGGATACATTTTTATAGAAGTACAGAATTTATATGCGATATAGATTAGGAAAGTTGGTAACACCAGAATATCTTCTCATGCGTGTTCTACCGCTTTTACATTTAATTATTTGTTTGAAATGATGTCCACGAATACTTCTGCCATCACACTATTCGATACGTGAAGAGAAAACTTGACATCAATGTGTCAAAGGCATACTAGCAAATGGAGATTCAAATTAATAGCCAACGCTTTGCTAGAGATTCTTAAAAATGTCTGCTTCTCTTCGTAATGGCTTTCAAAGTGAACGTATTCTAAAAAGAATATAACAACAGGTATATTAACAACTCACGCATAAACAGACAATGCGACTCAACTAGCTCAACTGATACACATAAGACTAAACTTAAATTCTACGACTTTGGTTTTACACTCAGATAGCTTTACTAGTTAATTACCCAAAATAAATGGAACTAACAATAAGAATGGTAGCATTGTATGATAGCTGGTGGCTATTAGACCATGTTCTCGACCAAAGCGGCGGGCCGGTGCGGTGTGGTGCGATGATTCAATATGCATTGGATTTGCATCTCGGAGAGATTGGATTTGCATTTCAACTGTCGATAGTCACTCGTGCATCGCTATTTTTGCCGCACCGCTCCCACTATTATTCAGCATTGTACATTAATGTGACAAGGCTGAATAATAGTGGGAGCATTGAGCAACATTGTACATTAAGGCGACCAGTTGTTGACGACGCTCCCGCGTGATCTAAGCTTTGGTCCAGACAGCGGCTTCAGAGCCTGCCGTATCGAGTATAGTTTTTTTTAGGAGGGAACTGTTACGGTTGACACCTGTACCCTATCCGGCACACCACGCATTCACTCCTCACACAGTCAGCAACTATCAGCCCTACTGACATCAGTCCCTTCCATTTACATTCAGTCTCATCCCGACCTATATACCAGACGGCTGTCTTAACCAAACCCCTAAGTTTTATTTTTTAAAAAAGCCTTTACTTCGAGACCCGTAACATTTGGTGGCAGCGTTAAGGGATTCAAAAAAAAGAGTCCCCGGATCGTCTCCTAACCTAATACAAACCATAATCCGACGCGAGTGCGTGTTGTGAAAGTGCCAAATCTAAAGTGCATACTACATCGGCGTAACGAGTTCGCCCAGCCCTACTGGATACCCAGTGTTGTGTCTGGTATTTGTGTTGTGATTGTGACCAATCTCGCAAGAGGCCCACTGCTGCGTACTGCCCGTACTGCAGCCGGTCTCTCTCCAGAGGTTACCTTGTTGCACTTACGTACTAAGTACAACGATTGACAACGCAACGACTCAACGACCACGGCCCGAAGCTTATCAACGCGTCACTTCGCCGAGACCAATACACTACGTTATGATCATCCTTATCGCACTGTCTGCATTCCAGTGAGTGATTTTATCCACTTGGTCACTTGTGTTTTGTACTGTAAAATAATTTTATACACTGCTTTACTAGTTATATCCTTTGTGTAATTTGCTATTTTATAAGTTCTATAAAACAATGTCGACAGACAGAGCCCAAAGCTCGAAATTTGAAAAACCTGAAATTTCAATAAGTGAAGCGGAGGAGGAATATTGTGCCCCCCCGTCAGGTCCAATAACCAGATCCGTTGCAAAAAAGAAAATTGTGACAAATAAACCAGATATTGAACTCTCTACTCTTCTAAAATTCATAAAACCTTATGAAGGGTGTAGGGAGAAGTTAAACTCATTTCTCGTAAATTGTAACAATGCATACGACTTAGCCTCAGACGCCCAAAAAGATATCTTATTTAAATATATTTTGTGCCAATTACAGGGCAAGGCCGAAACGGCTTGCTCAATAAAAGAGTTCACCAATTGGCAACAGCTAAAAGAATTTTTAAAAACCCAGTTTAGCGAGAGAAAACACTATGCTCATCTCTTAACCGATTTACAAGACTGCAAACAGCAGTACAACGAAACTGTCAGCCAATATGCTTTGAAAATCGAGACTTGTCTTAGTCAATTACTTACCGAGATTTCAATCACACATGGGCATAAAAGCAGAGAGATGGTAGGACGTACAGCAGCAATGGAGGAGTTAGCCCTCCACCATTTCCAGATGGGTTTGACTCCTCGTATTTCCAACATTATTAGATGCAAATCTTTGAAAACATTAAACGAGGCTATTAATATGGCCATATCCGAAGAAAAAATACAGCAATCTTTAGCTAAACAACATCCAGGTCTGTCCAACAATCAACAGACCTCCCGTTTAGACAGATCTAATACACCAAGGCCAAACGTTCAACCAACACGTCGCTACCAACAATTTTCCTCTAACTGGAATCAATCTAACTCCAATCGTCCTAATACGAGCAACAACAACGGTTCTTCTGCTCCAATTTGTAGATACTGCAAGACTCCAGGTCATACCTTAGAGCAGTGTCGGAAAAGAGAGTTTAACAACAACCGATTTAAAAATTTTGCACTTAATCAACAAGGAACACCCCACCGAGTTAATTTTGTTTCCGACGAAACATCAAACCAAAATGACCACGATCAAGTATTTGAGCCAGTAGAAGGCTACGACACCGTAGATAATGACCCAAAAAACAAATAACCGTCTCGTCCCAGTGTCGTGCGGGACCTCACAGTTTAGAAATCGGCACCGTCAAATCTAATCCTAACTTACCCATGCATCAGCATAACAAAAAATCTTCTATATCCAAAGCATCGCTACATGATGACTTACCCATGCATCAGCATAACAAAAAATCTTCTATATCCAAAGCATCGCTACATGATGACTTACCCATGCATCAGCATAACAAAAAATCTTCTATATCCAAAGCATCGCTACGAGATGGCTTATCCACGCAACAACACAATAAAGTTGTTTCGATAAAATCTTCTAAATCCAATGTTTTTGAAATAACAAATAATCCTGCAAAAACATTATTACCCCACGTTCTTGTCCTGTCCTCAGTATCAGACATCCCACTTTCCTTATTAGTTGACTCTGGATCCTCTGTTAGCCTAATAAAACATTCATGCATTGTATACCAACCCAAAATTGTAAAAAACACTATTCAAATAAAAGGTATTGATTCGACAGTTACACCCATTAGTACCCTGGGACACTTTTTAATAAAAATTCAGCTTCCCAAATACAAAATATCACATCTGTTTCATATTATGGATACTGTACACTTACCTTACGATGGTATTATAGGATCGGACATGCTCAATGCACTTAGCTGCAATATAAATTACAATGATAACCTACTCTGGATTGGCAAATCATCCTTAAAATTACATTTCCATGATCCTGCCTACATAATTCCCCCTAGGACTGAAACAGTAATTGAATGCTCCGTCTCAAACCCTGATGTAAAAGAAGGTTTAATCATTGATCAAAACCTCTCGGATACCCTATTGATTGCAAATTGTTTAGTACGCGTTAAAGAAAATAAAAGAGTTAACCTTACCATTGTAAATACCTCTGAAAAAACTGTGACTTTGAACTCTAATCTGAACCTAAAACTCGACTGCCTCGATTCCCAAAAAATTGAAGAACAGCCTCCTAGAGCAATAAATTATGTAGATAATTCAACCAATAGCTTAAAACGGACAGAAGAGGTGCTTAAACAATTACGAGTCTCTCATCTCAATAAAGAAGAGAAGGATGCCCTTCTACAACTATGTTCCGACTTTTCCGATATTTTCTATCTCCCCGGAGAAAACCTTAGCCATACGAGCGCCCTCAAACATGAAATTAAAACCACGACAGACGTACCAATCTACACGAAATCTTATAGATTTCCTGAAATTCATAAAACCAAAGTCCGCAAACAAGTTGATAAGATGCTGGAACAAAATATAATTGAACCCTCCGATTCCCCTTGGTCATCACCCATATGGGTCGTTCCCAAAAAACTCGACGCTTCCAATGTCCAAAAATGGAGAGTAGTCATTGACTACCGTAAGCTGAACGATATCACAATCGGCGACACATACCCTATTCCTCAAATCGCTGAAATCCTTGATCAACTGGGAAATAGTAAATATTTCTGCACGCTAGACCTAGCCTCTGGGTTTCATCAGATAGAATTAAATGAAACTGATAAACCTAAGACTGCCTTTACCATCCCAGAAGGACATTTCCACTTTAAAAGAATGCCATTCGGCCTTAAAAATGCTCCTGCGACGTTCCAGAGACTAATGAACTCTGTTCTATCCGGTTTACAAGGTATAAAATGCTTTGTGTACCTTGACGACATTGTTTCGTATGGTTATGGCCTTAAATCTAGCATCCTTAACCTAACAGCAATCTTTCAACGAATCCGCGATTTCAAACTTAAATTACAGTCTGATAAGTGCGAGTTTTTGCGACGAGAAGTCTGTTATCTTGGCCACATAATCACTGAACAAGGTGTTAAACCAAATCCAGAAAAAATCAAGGCAGCAACTAACTTCCCTGTCCCAAGCACTCCCAAGGATATTAAATCTTTCCTTGGTCTTGTCTCTTACTACCGACGTTTTATCCCAGAATTCTCCAAGTCTGCAAAGGCTCTAACCAATCTCCTGAAAAAAGATACACCATTCCAATGGGAAAACCAACAACAACTTGCCTTTGAGACATTAAAAAGCAGATTAACAACTGCTCCGCTTCTCATCTATCCTGATTTCTCTCAACCCTTTATACTCACATGCGATGCCTCGAACTACGCTGTTATTTATTTATTTATTTATTTAAACTTTCTGCACAAAATATATTTGTACAAAGGCGGACTTAATGCCAAAGGCATTTTCTACCAGTCAACCTTTGGGTGATGCAGAGATTAATTAAAGTAGGTGCTCATATGACAAAGAAAGTTATAAGAATAAAATGGTCTGAATTAAAAGCTTCAACAACAAAAAATTGTATTGAGAACTTATAGTTACTAAGTACATAGGTACATAAATATATCATATTATAAAGATAATAAAAATCTACATCATAATTATATAAAAATAAAAAATGATGATAAATACCTTACAAATATAAAATATATAGATACATTATTAAATAGATATAATTATAAATATATAGGTATAAATAAATACAAACAGGAAAATACTATAAAAGCTGTTAGTGCTGTACTCTCCCAAGGATCTGTAAGTAAAGACCAACCTGTAGCCTACGCTTCTCGAACACTCAATAAGAGCGAATGCAATTACAGCACAACGGAGAAAGAGTTATTAGCTATATTATATGGATGTAAAACATTTCGACCTTACCTTTACGGACATAAATTTCTCATAATCACTGATCATAGACCTCTGAAATGGTTGTTCAACCACAAAGACCCAAGTAGTAAACTTCAGCGATGGAGGTTAAAACTGGAAGAATACGATTATGAAATAGTGTGCCGCAAAGGCAAATTAAACTCAGCAGCTGACGCCCTATCTAGATACCGTGTAAACCCTATATTTCCTGATAACAAGGGCTCACTTACCTCTAATGCAAGCCCTAACATTAACCCACATAACTCACCTGATGGGTCAACTAATGATTTGCAAGATCTCCTTATATCTCCACCGTCTAGTCTGGATGCTGTCCTAATAAACCCTGAAATTGAAAATGAAGTAATGGAATACTTGAGCTCTAGCGAACCACAACCTTCAAATAGCCAACAACATCCTGAAAACCTACCTGTTTCTCCTGTCCGTCGTAATTCACAGCATTCTGAAATAGAACCTCAACCTTCCACAAGCTGGCAACACCCTGAAACCTTACCTTGTCCTACTCGACGTAGTTCCCCACATCCTGAAAAGGAACCTCAACCTTCCACAAGCTGGCAACACCCTGAAACCTTACCTTGTCCTACTCGACGTAGTTTCCCACATCCTGAAATAGAACCTCAACCTTCCACTAGCTGGCAACACCCTAAAACATTGCCCATTCCACCAGTTCAGCTTAGTCCAGAAACTCCTCTACTAGAACTGGAAAATGTGCCTTCACCAGAAAGAACCTATAATCAATTCTTAAGATCACCTGCCAGGTCACACAACACCCTTATTTTAGAACATAACGAAAGCCTGATCAAGGGAACACAAAAACTAATAATTATACCAACCTCAATAGATATGGACGAGTCCATGCCATATGTTCAAGAAATTCTTGATATCTGTACAGAATCTGAACGAATAGCATTCCTGGAACGAGAAAAATCCCTTCATACCTTTTTACCTGTTGAAACCGAAAATAAAACTTATCTGTTCTTATTTACAAAAGTTCATCATTTCGATGATTACTCATTCCCAGATATATTTAAATCTTTAAAATTTGCACGCGATGAAATAATGATGTCATACCCTTTAATAAGCGATGTTGCAACATCTGACTTTGAAAACCCTTTTGATAAACACTCCTTCGTAAAAATTTATAATATGTTTAGCTATCTGTTCGATGGGACTAACATAAGAATTCACATATATCACAATAAAATTATATATCCTTCACCGAGTGAAATTACCAAGATCCTCAAAGAAAACCATGATATTCCAATTGCAGGACACCTGGGTATTAATAGGATGCTAAGTCGTATTCGAGAAAGGTTCTATTGGAAAGGTATGCGCGGTGATATCGAAAACTATATAAAAAACTGCTCTCCTTGTCAGACCAATAAAGCCCTACGCAGAATTAATAGAGCACCAATGATAATAACTTCCACTTCAACTGCACCCTTTGAGAGACTATCCATAGATATCGTTGGACCCTTGCCCGAATCTGGTGCAGCCAAACTTAAATTCATTCTGACAATGCAAGATGACCTTACAAAGTTCTCATTAGCGTATCCCATTCGTAGTATAACCGCCGAAGAATCGTGTGAGTGTCTTCTACATTTTATATCCCTATTTGGTATTCCAAAACATGTACTTACTGATCAGGGCACAAATTTTACAGCCGAACTGTTCAAAAAGACATGCGAATTTTTAAAAGTAAAACAACTATGGTCTGCTCCATATCACCCTCAGACGCAAGGAGCTCTAGAACGGAGTCACTCCACACTCAAAGAATATTTAACCCTTTACCGCATACGAAACCACACATGGTTTGACATGTTTACAGCTTTTTTATTCTAAAAATATTAAAAAACTGCGTTAAAACTTTAATGAGGTTTGTTTGTCATGTAATTAACAATAACAAAACGCAACTATATTGTCAATGGTCCCATGCCACTTGCATATAACCTCACTTTTCCAGACATTGTCAGTGGATGTTTACATGCGTGTACGACTCTCAACTTCGTAAATAGAAATAAAAATGAAAATGTGAGTTTTCTGAGCTAATAAAAATGTTTTGTTGTGTGTCATAGCCTCTAGTTTATATGCACTGTAATAGATTTTCAGAATCTATTCGATTTCACCCATTTTCAACACTAATTGTTTCGGAACCATATATGGGTTCGTATGAATTCTTTGCTTTTTTCGCTTATACATATATGGTTTCATATGCGCTCATGCATTATTATTATAATTTTGCACGAGGATATGGTTTCGTTTCAATTTCTTTACGTTTTCTTTACGCTAAGCTATTTTTTCTTTCTTGGTGGTAGAATGGGCCCTGGACGTTTTTATGGGCATAATAAGCATACTGACGCAATCCCCGAGCATGGCCTTAGCGATGATGACTTGGCTTCCGATTCCGATACTGATATGTCTACATCCTCCATACCATTTAGATGTCCTGTTATTGTACCTGAGACGGGTGATGACTTTTCAGATGAAGACGACGTTCCTGTAGCAAATTTACCGTCAACGTCAAAGACCAAGAAAAGCAATCGTCGAAGAACCTACCGTTAGAATGAACTGGTCAACAAAATATTTGCCTCCTTATAACCCGAAAAATCGTCAAATTTGTCAAGTATGCTCTATGAAAAAAACCTACGCAAAGTGTCCCAAATGTAAGGTTTATTTATGTTATAATGACAAGGAATTGTTTGATTAAGTTTCATCAATAATTTTGTATAACTTTCTTTTTTATCCTTACTAATATTATAAAGCTGAAGAGTTTGTTTGTTTGTTTGTTTGTTTGTTTGTTTGAACGCTAGGATCTCCGGAACTACTGGTTCGATTTCAAAACTTCTTATACAGTTTGATAGTCCATTTATTGAGGATGGCTATAGGCTATGTAACATTACGCTAAGACAAATAGCAACGGAGCAGCCATGAATAATGTTTTGAGAACGGGGAAAATTTATTTCTTTTGAGAGTTTCCATTGCGTACGTTGCATAAATGGTTAAAGTTTCGTAAAAATTGTGTACTACATTTTTTTTCCTTTTAAACAGTTACTATTGTTCACTTACAATAGCCCTCAATTTTTTTTTTAAATATGAGCGAGGCAACTCGACGATAGTTGATTCTGTCAACTGAAAGATAATACAGGCCAAGTGCGAGTGCGACTCGCACACGATGAGTTCCGTACGTTCCGTACATAAACCGGACAAAAATAAATGCGACGGGAATCAATATATCACTTCAACAAAGTTGTGCGGGTCAACTTTGGTAATGAATATAAGCGACGTGACGCGACGGAAAAAATTATATCACTTTAAATATTAATACCTACTACACCTCTCTAATAAATATAAGACACGCGACGGGAAAAGAGCGACGGGATTATATTCTCACTCTCATGTGACGCAAACGAAGTTGCGCGGGTCAGCTAGTAAGTATATATAAATAGATAATAAGGTATGGATGTAATTTATTACATTTGTTTGTTTTGATGCATACGAACCCATATGTGTCCAAGGGGTTTGAGGTTTTGATGCATACGAACCCATATATGGTTCTGTAAAAAAAAATTAAAAGGGGGGCATGAAAAGAAAATTATAATTATATTTAAAGCTTTAATAAAACCATTAACCTGAAAAATCATTTTTTTTATCGTTATTTAATATATCATGCAGTAAAGGGTTAAAATCCTACACTAACGAAAACCAAGACAATTGGCCGCGGTATGTTTATACTGCTATGTTGGCATACAACACTGCTGTCCATTCAACTACACATTATTCGCCATTTGAATTATTATTTGGACATAAACCTCACATTCCAGATTCGGTTTATAATGACGGCTCAAACGCCACATATCCAGAATATGTAAAAATGTTGCAGCACCGTATGAAACACACGCGCGACAAAGCTAAAGAATTTATTGAAAGATCTAAAAGAAATTCAAAGAATTACTACGACTCCCATAGCCGATCTGTAGAATACAAAGTTGGCGATTACGTTCTATTAAAGAACCACCTTAGACTACGTAAAGCCTTATCTCCCCTATGGAAAGGGCCGTATAAAATTGTAAAAGTTCATAGTAACCATACATTAACGTTACTCATAAATAGACGCCACGTGAAACACCACTTCGATGAAGTTAAACACGTGGAGACCCAAGTGGAACATACCTAATTTTATGATATTATAAATCGGATCTATCCGATTACGTGTTTCATTTCTCTTTGTATATTTTTATTTCTTCCTTTATTCATTTACACGTTTACACATGTATACTATTTCTTTTAATTTAGGTTTATATATATACAGGATGAATTTTTCAAAAGGGATTGGATGGCCAAATCCGAAACTATAAGGAATAGCGAAAAATGCTCAAAGGAGTCACGAGCCCGATTTTGATGAAACTTAAAACCTCATCATTAGATTTTTGAAAAACCAATAATCCTAGCTGGGAATCGAATCCTTTGATTTTGAAAAAAAACACACCCTTTATTATTACACCATACGATAGTGTTGCTATTAAGGATCATATTCTGGGAAGTAATGATATACGGCAAACTACAGAAAAGAGCTCATCTTTAACAAAATACATTTTATTTTTCTTACGTTAACTGATTAATTGTTCAAAATCTTTGCAATACATAGCTAGATTCGAAACCTCAAGGATCGTGCTGTATTCAATATTTTAATATTATTGATTCCGTTGAGAATATTCTCTAAAAAATCATTCTGAGCATAATTTAAAACACGGAATAGTTATGATCTTTTCTGGGATTTCGAACGAAACAAATTATGATACAAAATTTAGGTACATGAAATATGCATTCTATCAAAATTCCAAATGTTCCTTAAATTTGGCGTATATCATTACTTTGCAAAATTTGATCCTTAACAGCGACTCTATCGTATGGTGCAATAATAAAGGGTGTGTTTTTTTTTTCAAAATCAACAAGTTCGATTCCCAGCTAGGATTATGGGTTTTTCAAAAATCTAATGATGAGGTTTAAAGTTTCATCAAAATCGGGCTCGTGACTCCTTTCAGCATTTTTAGCTATTCCTTATAGTTTCGGATATGGCCATCCAATCCCTTTTCAAAAATTCATCCTGTATATATATATATATTTTTTTTTTTTTTTTTGTTGACGCGGGGAACGCATTTACGCGCCTTCATCCCAGCTGCGGGGGCAGCTGGGTTGGTGTGTGGGACTCCCGGCCCGGTCCGGAATGGTCCGTCCTACCCACTAAACCCCGCGGTGTTCCTCCTCACCCTTTAGCCGGGCCGAGGGATATCAAAAGATTATTCACGTCGACCCGGCTAGGGGCGCCCCGTTTATTCGGGGCTCTCCTCGGGGGAGCCAGATGGGCGGCTCCCCAAAGCTCCCTAAGGAGCTGAAGTCCACGCCTGCACCGCTCTCGAGCGCCCCTCTGTAATAGAGGAGACAGAGAGCGGCTGGCGCAGGCGTGCGCTAATGGGCACCCCTGGAACACGGAAAAGGTGCCCACCGCCATGTGACCGTTGGTGGGCGGGGTCCCCCGACCTTACGCCCACGGTCAAGAAACAATCGGGGGCGCGCAGTAACTCCTCACCGCGGCGCTCCCGAACTGCACGGCAGAGCGGGAGCATTATCGGTTACTCCCGCTCCCCCGCACAGTGCACCTCCCGCTTTGCCGCCATCACCTCGTCAACTGGCGAGGTGACAGCGGCCCAGCACTGTTGCCGCCGGTCGCGCCGTTATTCACGGCCAGCAGCCCGAACTGCATGGCAGGGCGGGAGCATCTACCCAAACTCCCGCCCCCCACGCAGTGCCTCTCCCACTTTGCCGCCATCGTCTCGCCAGTAAAGGAGGCGAAGCGACGGCGACCCATCATTGCTGCTGCCGGCCGTGAATAACGGCGCGGCCGGCAGCAACACACACCACCGAGCAACCCACAGGTGGGTTACTCCCGCCTCGGCCGGAATCAGCCAGAGTAGCACAACTCCCCCACAGAGGAAGGGGAGTGGTCGCTACTCCGTTGCCCAGGATGCACCACGAGGAGGATCCGACCCATTGGGGTCCTTAAGATATTAGTAGGACCCCGCATCCCTAGGTTTATATATTAGTTTAGATATAATAACGTGAATCGTCACTCAAGGCCTCTTTTTATTGCAGCATACTGGCTCATGGTCATCCGGAATTTATACAACAAATCAACACGAGCACGGGTATTTACTTTGACCCTATTGGTGAACTCAAAATCCGCGTAAGCCACTTAGATATAGTAACCCCTCTTGACATATCATACATCGATCCTCATTTAAAAAAAAAAATCGATAATAGGCACTTTACGTCTGATATGCAACCAAATTCAAATCGAAACATCTTACCAATTAGAATGTCACAATACTTTAGAACCATTAACAGTGAGGTATCACGATATAGCTTCGGAATACTTGTCTATCTCACACCTGACGAATAAAAGAGCCAAACGAGGGGCCTGGATAGGAGCTATTGGCAGCTTATCCAAAACTATATTTGGTACTCTGAATGAGGACGACGCTGTAAAATATGATAACGCCATTCAAAGTATTCAGGATAATGAAAAAAGACTGGGCTCAATAATTAAAGAGAATATTATTGTTACTTCCTCAATATTATCAAAATTTAATAGCACATTACACACAATGAAAATTAATGAGGCCAGCCTTAATCAAGCTATTGACAATTTCTCTTCGCAGTTAAAAAATATTACAAAAATCTCTAATGAACAAAGTGTAAAAGCCAATATTAATTCAATTTTAAGTAGTCTAGAAGCGTCCATTCTTACTATATCTTTTCAGTTGGAAGACATAACAAATGCTATCATGTTATGCACTAAGAATATCCTACATCCGGCCGTGTTATCACCTGTTCAATTGTACCAAGAAATTGTCGATAACTACAGGCACTTACCGGTAGATTTTAAGCTACCTTTAACCCTAGCGTTAAGCAACATTCATAATTTGTTGAATGTCTCTAGTATAGTATGTTATAGCCTAAACAATAAGATTGTATTCATTCTTAGGATACCATTAGTGTCACCTAAAGAATATGACTTATTCCATAATATAGCTTTACCTACTCTACACGACCATGTGAAACCGAACACTTTTAGTTTTATAATACCAACTAGTAAATACACTGCAATGACCAAGGACAAATCAGAATATTGTAACCTTAACTCACTCACAGAATGCACAGCGATAAACTCACGCGAATACATCTGCGAAATCATGACAGTGTTCCCATCGAGTGCGAATCCAAGTTGTGAAAGTGAAATTATGTCAAATGTCGGGAGCGTTTTACCAGTGCAGTGTCAAACAAGGTCCTTTCAAGGACAAATTGACTTATGGAAACCACTTCAAGACAATAATTGGATTTATGTACAGTCCCAAAATACTAAACTCTACATCGAATGTCGTAACCAAAAGATTATAGACTTAAGTATGTAACCCAAAGATGTTCTGTGTTACTCACCAACTAGCGTGAGGTAGCTATGCAGAGAACTCTATCCCAGGGCGCCTTATTTCTGAGTTTCCAGTCTGTGTGCAAGGGTAGGCTAGGGCTCTGACGAAAACAGACAATAGGGTGTACACACATATATTTACTAAGTACACAGAGATACACAGAGACACACAGAGAGCTTATTCACTGATAGACACAAATATCACAGGTACACAGAAATAAAGTCTAATTCCACTTAATAGACCACTGCCGCGTGAGCAGGTAGAACGGGTAAGCAGCTAACTACACTGTAATAGGGTGGCAATTACTGGCCTTGAGTAAGCTGAGAGCAGCACAGCCCGAGAATGCCACGTGGAGGCGGCTGGTCCCTCTCAAAACACCTCGCTCATGTAGTCCACGTGTCATTGGGTGTGGCTCTGCCAACCGTGGACGGGCCGCTTTTCCCCGTAGTAAAAACACCCTGTTATGACAAGTAAACGACAAATGAAATAACTGACATCGCGACCGACGAAATTCGAACCGCTTAGCAAACAAGAAATGACGCTTACCGGTATCCCGGGTGTAGGTTGACACAGAGTCCAACTCCTTCCGAAGAGAATAAGTTAACTCAGACTAATTCCTTAACAGGTTCTCATGTTGCAACTAACAACCTCCAAAGAAAAATTGAGGCGTGCCACTCAGAGTAATATCAATCCCTCGTCCTTAGCCGATGGTCAAAAAAGACTCGGAACCTTGTATCAGGGCTTTATCCCCTCTCTCACGTGGAATCGTCTCGAATTTTCATCTAAAACCAGCTTTCATTCAATGCAAAAACGATTCGTCACTCGTCCTTATGACATCCTGTCATTCTGACAGCAGAAATGTCACCACTGACAACCGATTAAAAAAAGATAACTAGATAAGGCTGCTTTCACATCCTGAATACTGCATCTATAGAAAATAAATGCTACAAGTATCATCGGTACAGGAATTTTGAGTGTTCCGAATAACTGTATTGCATATTGTAAGAGTACAAAACTTATACCTAGATTTAACAATTTAATTGTTAATGCTACTGTAATCCGATCCGACTTCAATATTATTAACGATTCTTGCTTTACTTTAGATAAGTTTATAAACACCATGAGTAATGAATCTCCTCTAAAATTACAAAATATTGACTTAGATTTCTTTACATTAGAAACAAAATCAAAGCTTAATTCTATGACCGACGAGACAGACAAAATCTTAAATCAACATCAAATTATAAGATACGAGACTCATTACTCAATTTTAATTATAGTGATACTTCGTGTTGTGTTTGGATTTTGTATTTTTAAGCTGTTTTTATATATTAAATCGCACAGCCGTCTTATCCGCAATTTTCCTAAATTCTCCCAATCCATTCCTATGAATTCAACTTCAGTTCAGACTCCAGACCCTGAACCAGTCACTTCTATTCGAATCAATAAACGTCAAAAAAAAAAAATTACAAATGGCTGACAACAAAATTTTTGCTCCTATTAAAGAAATTTATTAAATTATAAATATATACCTACCAAATTCACATTTTATACAGATGAATCGATCGAAAAGAAATCAGACCATAATTATATATTATTCTATAGCAATATTTTATAGAAATTTCAAGGAAATTTGTTTTGCTACAATTAATGTGACAGATTTGGATGGTGGCGTTTTCATGAATTGCAATATTATTTTATGTGCATAAGGTGCAGACGGTCGAGCTTCCCTAAAATATTGCAGGCTGAAAATTATTTGTGATTTTTTGAAGAAATTGTCTCTGAAGTCCCCATGCGCCAGATTTGACAGAATCGTCAAAATTATTCCCTAATATTATTGTTTTTATTCGTGTTTTTTTACAGTTACTGTTTAGTTTGTAAGTTTGTTTGTAAATATATAGGAATATGCAGAGCGCGACGCAATCCGGAGATGGTAAGGTAAATGCAGGTATTACCGACCCTGTTAAGACAATTTTAAAATTGATGATAGTTATTAAGAATGGTGATTGAGTTCACACCCAATGTTTTGATTTTATATGAAACTTTAGTTTGTCTAGTTTATGTTTAAAGTCCTAAATTGCCGTTAAACACAATACTAATAAAATAAAAAAATAATTAAGTGATCAAGTCCATTGTTTGTATTACCGACCCATACGAAAGGCTATGAAGCTATTTACCGATTTTTATGAACCTATTACCGACTGTTAAAAACAAGAAGAATGTATAGGCAGGTATTTTGTTTAATTAAGAAGAAACACATTATGGTGTTTTTGCAAAAAATCAAGTAGATTTGCTCTAAGTCCTTTCATACTACCTTTCATACACTTTCATATTATACTTCATAGGAAAAGTCACTTAGATACTCTGGTTCATGCTATTTGACTAAGACATTATGTTGTAAAAGAGCTTTTATGGTTTTTTTATCTTCAAAATATTGTTTGGATAATAAGCTAATATTTCATTAAACTAGTGTTATGTTACATAAACGACCAGGATTTGTATAGAATCGGCAATAGCTTCCCGTACTTGCTATCACCGACTCATATAGATCGGTAATAGTCGATATAATACATAATTACGAAATTGTATGGCCGACTCATAAAAAGTAGATTATATGAATTTATTTGATTTTTGTAGCCATAGCAGAGATTTTAAATAAATAGTGTTGCAAATAATATCAATTAATACAAACATTGTAATGCAATAAAAAGTAATTTTATAATGCTCCTTTATAATGACAATGAATGATTAAAGTTGTATTTCGTAGTAAACAAAAAACGATTAAATAAGAAAACTAGACCAAATAGTATAGATCGGTAATTGTGTGTTACAAAGGCTGACTGTATTAGATTAAGATTTCATATTAAAATAATTGCTTTATTGTCACATATCGACGTGAAAGAGGTAAAACAAAATTTAATATGCATCGCAATCACCGGCCCATGAGTCGGCAATAGCTGCTACTATTAAAATAATTGAAGGTATTACCGCTTTAATTAAATGTGAAGTTTTATAATATTTAATTAATCAAACTTTATGAAATACTGTAAGAAATTAAGACCTCACATCTAAATGAACACATTCAATAATACAGAACAATCATAGGTTTCATGCAATTCTTTAAAAACTGTTAAACGAAGTTTTGGTGTGCTTATCTGTAAGATTAAGGATTTGTACCACACGATCGGCAAGTTTACTATCGTCATAGAAACAAACGAATTTCGTCTTTTTCCCGGAATGCCACGCACACTATTGTAAGTATTTGCGACACTCAATGAACAAATGTGCGTATTTCGTCAAATGTCTCTAGCATAAACTGTTCCAGTAACGTAAAAATTGCAGGTTAATGAAATGGATCGGTAATACCTGCGAATTTTCGATGGGTCGTTAATAGCTGCGTTTACCTTACGTCACTTTATACTAATTCATGCTCCATTTGTTTAAAATCGTTTAAAACTGTTAGAGGCCTAAACATTCATATTTCTAAATTACATAAATGCCTCAGCCAAAACACAACTTCATTACATTTACATAATTTCACACCACATGCTTCTGTTCCATCTGTTAGAAATACTTCTGCTACCCCTTTTCAATTTCTTCTGAGTAATTTGAAAAATAACATAAGCCTGGTTAAGCGAATTCCTCGAGGCGCCAGAATCTCCGTCGCTACACTCTTGTCTCAAAATATTACACAATGTTTAAAAAGTAATTGTATAGAAGATTGGCATAATCTTTTGCTATTTCCCTTTAAAGTATTACATGCCAAAGTTAGCGACCAGACCATTTCTCTCACACAAAAAATAAAAAATAATTGTACCAACCCCACACTTCCCCTTCATAATTCCTTATTTCCAGAAAATTTTAACAAAAAGACTTCTAATTTTAACAAAATAGTAGAAGCAAAAGTGAGCGACGGAGATTTGAAAGGTGCAGCACGTCTACTTTTTTCAAGTGATGTACTATCTCCGGATACAACAGACACTCTTTTGGCTTTACAGACTAAACATCCCCCAGCTCCTGATACAGCCTACTTCCTGGACCCACCTACCTCACCCGATGTGTGTTTGCTTGCGCACGAAAAGGACACAGTGAGTGCCATTAATGGTTTCAAAGTTGGTTCAGCTGCTGGCCTTGATGGTCTTTCTCCTCAACACCTCAAGGATCTAACCTCTCATTGTGTGGGTGATGCAGGTAAGCACCTCATTGAATGTTTAACAAAATTGGTAAACCTCATGCTCACTGGTAACATTAACCCCGAGATTGTTCCAGTCATCTATGGAGCGAATCTCATTGCCCTCTCTAAAAAAGACGGAGGAGTTCGTCCTATTGCAGTTGGTTCTACTTTTCGACGTTTGACATCCAAAATTTCAGTCCGTTACATTTTATCAAAATTACAACAGCAATTTGAACCTACTCAATTAGGTTTTGGTACCAAAGGTGGGTGTGAAGCGGCGGTTCACGCCTTGCGCACGTACCTTAATAAAGATGAGTGTGAGGTTTTATTAAAAATTGACGTCAAAAATGCCTTTAATTCGGTAAATAGGGACACCCTGCTTTCAGAAATTAGAAACAATATTCCGGAAATTTACAACTATTTACTAAATTGTTATCATGAACCATCAAAATTAATGTATAAATGCAACGAAATCTCTTCTGAAGTCGGTTGCCAGCAGGGTGATCCCCTTGGGCCAGCCATATTCAGCCTATCTATTAACCCTGTAATTCAAAATTTAAAATCAAAATTTAACGTGTGGTATTTAGATGATGGGACTCTTGGAGGTGATGCCGCTACTGTTCTCTCAGATCTTTTGGAAATAAAAAACAAATTTAAGTTGATTGGTTTGGAATTAAATTTTAATAAGTGTGAATTATACATTCATAACGCTCACAACCGTTCCGAACTCATAGAAAATTTCGATTTCTTATGTCCAAATATCAAAATTATTAATAGAGAGAATCTTAACCTCTTAGGGTCTCCGATTTTTGAAGATGCTATTCCAGAAATAATAGCACAGAAAATTTTAAAATTTGAATCAAATGTGGATCGACTTCTTAATAATTACATTATGCAATCACAATTTTAAAATTTTGTCTATTTGTTCCTAAATCTATGTATCTGCTTCGTTGTTGTCCTTTTTGGAAACATCAGAATTGTTTATTTGCGATTGATTCCCTCATAAAAACGTCTTTAGAACGTATTTTGAACATACATCTTAATGAACAATCTTGGACTCAAGCTTCCCTTCCCATTAAATACAGTGGGTTAGGGATCCGCAAAGTCTCCAGTGTGGCTTTGCCAGCCTTTTTGTCATCTGTACATGCCACGTCACCACTCGTTGGTAAAATCCTAAGCAATTGTCTTACTAACTATGAGATGGCTGGCTGTACAGATGCCAAGGATGCTTGGCTTATGGCTTGCCCAGGTCAAAATTTTCCTATTCATCCAAATTCACAACGGAGCTGGGACGACGCAATTTCAAAATTAACTTTTGACTCGTTTTTAAACGCTAGCTTAGGCCCAGATCGTGCTAGACTATTAGCGCTCAGCAGAAAGGTGATTGGTTGAATGCTTTTCCAACTGCTAACACCGGAACCTTTCTTGAACCAGACACTTTGAGAATGGCAGTTGGCTTGAGACTTGGCGTCCCGCTCTGCGCCCCACACCGTTGCCCCTGCGGTGTTACCGTTGACTCTATGGGACACCATGGACTATCTTGCTTGAAGAGCGCAGGCCGCTTCTCTCGCCACGCTGCGCTTAACGATATCATTCGCCGTGCTCTTGCCACCGTCGGTGTGCCCGCTCTCTTAGAGCCAAATGGCATTTTTAGGGACGATGGCAAGAGACCGGATGGGATGACCTTAATTCCGTGGGAGATGGGTCGGGTGCTAGTTTGGGATGCCACTTGTGTAGACACTTTGGCCCCGTCCCATCTTCCTAGAACAAAAGAAAAAGCCAGCGCGGCAGCGGAAGCGGCAGAATACAAAAAAATAATTAAGTATAAGGGTCTCGGCTCGTCGTACAATTTTATTCCAGTCGGTGTCGAGACCCTAGGTCTATGGGGTCCCAACGCACATATTTTTTTTTAAATTTTGTAGAAGCGTCTTGTGGAGTCATCTGGTGACCTAAGGGCTGGCAGTTATTTCTCCCAACGAATAGGCATCGCCGTTCAAAGGGGGAATGCTGCCAGTCTTTTGGGCACAATGCCACGGGGGCCCTATTTAGATTTAGTTTAGTTTTATTTATTCATATTGTAAATAGTTATTAATTTATTTTAACATTTGTCCCAGAACCCGAAGATACTCCATCTCCTGGTATTAGGATGAACGTGTAAATTATCGTCCTTTTCCCCTAAACATCGAAACTTTACCCCGATGTTTAGTCCACCCCTGGGAGGTGTTACGGTTGACACCTGTACCCTATCCGGCACACCACGCATTCACTCCTCACACAGTCAGCAACTATCAGCCCTACTGACATCAGTCCCTTCCATTTACATTCAGTCTCATCCCGACCTATATACCAGACGGCTGTCTTAACTAGTGATGTACAAGACTCGAGGCGTCCGAGTCTCTTTGCCTAGAGCTCGGTGTCGTTTACAGGGCTCGCCTCGTTTGTATGGCGCTCGACGACTCGGGAGTCTTTTTCAGAGCTCGAGCTTTTTTGAAGCCTCGAGTCCTTTTCGAAGGCTTGAGCCCTTTTTGAAGGCTCGAGCTCTATTGAAGGCTCGAGCCTTTTTGAAGCCTCGAGTCCTTTTTGAAGGCTCGAGCCCTTTTTGAAGGCTCGAGCTCTATTGAAGGCTCGAGTCCTTTTGAAGGCTCGAGCTCTATTGAAGGTTCCAGTTCTTTTGAAGGCTCGTTCGTTCGTGTCCCGTGTAGTGACGAGAAAGAATAGAAAATGTCGCCACCCCAAATCATCCCGAGGGTGTCGTAAGCTGCGACTAAGGGAACACTTTGGCGTTCTTTGTAAAAGGTTTGACACAAGAGACTGATATTTATTTTATTTATTAGGGTTCCGTACCCAAAGGGTAAAACCGGGACCCTATTCATGGGACTTCGCTGTCTGTCTGTCTGTCCGCCACGAGGCTGTATCTCATGAACGGTGATGGCTAGAGAGCTGAAATTTTCACAGAGTAGTTGTTTCTGTTGCCAACCAAAATAAAACCAAAAAAATAATAATAATTGAGGGGCGCTCCCATACAACAAACGTGATTATATTGCGATTCTATTTTATATTTTATATATTAAAAAGGGCAACAAGGAGACGCTTGAAATACCTACTCACAGAATATTGAGCTGTGTATTTTCATTAAATTTTGTATAAATAATAAAATTAAAACAAAATACCTAGAAATTTAAGGGGGTGTCCCATACTACAAACGTGAATGGTTAAGTAGGTAAAAGCCTCACATTAAGACGCCCCCACTGACCCATAGCCTTCAGTCGGAGTGCACGGGGAGGTTCCCTGTTTCCATCGAGAGCGGAGGAACATATTCTTACGTGCCTAAAGTCACTAAGGGTGACATAAGGACGCCTTTGGACCCGACGGCATTCCAGGCCGAGTATGGGTGATGGCTCTTGAGGAATTTGGGCCTCGACTGACAGAGTTCTTCAGTGCATACTTTGAAAACGAAAACGGGGAAACAGCCACTGATCTGAAAGACTGGGCCGGCCGGCAGACTCACCATCCGGGTACAGGCCGATCGTGGTGCTCTGCTTGTGAGGCCAGTCGAGGACGTTTCATTGTGAGCGCAACAAAGGAAGCGAAATCATTTGACATCGCCAACGACACTATTATTGTAATTTATACAACTACTAGCTGACCCGCGCCACTTCGTTTGCGTAAGAGAGAGAGAGAG
Organism: Miltochrista miniata; assembly: GCA_933228765.1. Lineage (NCBI taxonomy): Eukaryota > Metazoa > Arthropoda > Insecta > Lepidoptera > Erebidae > Miltochrista > Miltochrista miniata. The sequence goes on along the minus strand of OW121754.1, from coordinate 22,171,015 downwards.
AAATAGAAAGATTAACCGTCGCTTCTATTCTTATTACGTGGTTTCCTGTCGCGTGTTCCCGTTGCATTATTTTGACAAAAATTCGAAGATTGAGAAGCCAAATTAATCTCTTTGTAACTTCTTGAATTCTAGTAGAATAGGACGGAAATCGTTAGTAGTTACCCTACGTAATGCCTACTAAATGATACAAAAAACCGGCCAAGTGCGAGTTGAACTCGCCCATGAAGGGTTCCATAGCAGCAAGTAACATAATATAAAAGTTCTTGTAGTTTGTTGTAACTTTGATTGATGTTTTAAGTTTTAACACACGTTCGCAGTGGTAGTGATTTTTCAAGGCGAAAATTGCGATTTATGACGTATTAAAAAAAACTACCAACTCGATCTCGTTCAAACCAATTTTCGTTGGTAGTTTTTATGGCAATGTACATCATACATTTTTTTTAGATTTATCATTCTCTTAGTTTAGAAGTTAGAGAGGCGGGGTGTCACACATTTTTCCACTTTGGAAGTGTCTCCTGCTCAAACTATTCACTTTAGAAAAAAATGGTTTTAGGAACCTCAATAGCATATTTGAAGACCTATCTATAGATACCCCACACGATGGGATTGATGAAAAAAATTTTTTGAGTTTCAGTTCTGAGTATGGGGACCCCCAAAATTACCTGCTCCGTTTCGCATCCGTTTTTGCTATTTCGCTACGGAACCCTAAAAACCGGCCAAGTGCGAGGCGGACTCGCGCACAAAGGGTTCCGTACCAAAGAAACGGCGAACATCACTTTTGTTGGATGGGAGCCCCCCTTTTTCTGACTTTGGTATTTGTTATCATAGTGGCTACAGAAATATATCATCTGAAAATTTCAACTCTCTAGCTGTCACGATTCCTGAGATACAGCCTCATGATGGACAGATAGACAGACGGACAGCGAAGTTTCATGAATAGGGTCCCGTTTTAGGGTACATACATACATAGCCAGGCCTTTATCTTCGAAGGGGTAGGCAGAGGCATAGTATACGCGCACATTTCACCTTATAGTTTTATGTCCCACGTAATAGGTGGTGAGCCTATTGCCGTGTTGAAATGAGCAGGCGCAAGTCGCCGCGACCCGCAGTTGAAATTTTTCAAGCCGCCCATAAGGCCTTCAACTTGGCTTAACGATTGTCATTTTACTGACAACCGGGTTTCATTTCGAGTTTTCCTTCTCTAGCAATGGATCGTTTTACGAAAGTGTTCCCTTAGTCGCCTCTTACGACACCCTCGGGATGTATTGGGGTGGCGTACTCTTACTCGGATTTCAAGGTTGTAAATCTCGATCAGTATCTAAGCCAGTTTTTGTTTTTAAAACATATAAATAAACTAAAATTTTCATCTACGAGTATAACGCCTCTGATCGTTTGTATTATTTCTGTATAAAATGAGAAAGTAAGTGAAGATGGTGATACTCTGTGTTAGTCGGATGAACGTATACACCCTCTAGAACTTTTTCTTTATAGGTAACTCCTAGCCAGTCATGTTCAGGTTCTCCTTCTCACAAATATATTTTTGACATACAAATTAAGAAGGTAATTCCGCATAATGAAGGGCATATATAAATAAAAGACACAGTTTTAAAATTGATATTTGAATGTTTTGACATTTATCAACAAACGATTTTATTAAAATCGAATTCGAATTCGATTGAGCTTTAAAACTTGTGTCAAAAAAAAATATCCAATAAGTACCGGTTATGGAGTATCAATATGAACTATGCGGCAAATCCCTCCGAAAATATTTTTCTACCCTATTTTAACCATGTAATAAAATAAATTTCAATAAAATACAAAACACGTCACCTATCAATTCTATTAAAGATGCTGTATGCCAAATTTGAAGAAGATTGGACCAAAGAATTACGTAGTTCCATACAAACTTTGTGACCCTTTTTCACCACCTTAGGAGTTGAATTTTAAAAAATCCCTTCTTATTGCTCGCCTACGTCACATAAGGAGCATTTGTGTAAAATTTCATGCTTTTAGACTCAGCGGTTTAGGCTGTGCGTTGATCGTCAGTCAGTCAGTTCTTGTTTTTATTTATATAGATAAATCTATATTATTGTAATTTATTAGATACTCTTGCTTTTTTAACGTATCAAAACATGATTAGGAATACTTTGTTCGATCGAAATTGCTCTCGAAAAGTGAGAAATATTGCAAAAATCTTAACAAGTAATGTCCTTTTTGTATCTAAATAAATGAGTTTAATCCTCATAAAAACTTGTCATAAAATAGATATAAGTAGATCTTTAGAACAATATTTAACGGCTAGATTTTTTCTTAAAACCCCTCAGATTTTATAACAGTAATATAATGTATTTGAATCGAATGAAATCCGGCAAAAGCGTACGCTGGAATTGTTCGAATTGCCTTAGGATTTGTCAAGGTCGAACATTGCAGCCTTAAAGCAAAATTTGAACTGTATTCTTTCAAGCCCCTAGGATAAGTCGTAACCAAAATGTGGGGACAAATTTAGGACATCCTCCAACTTAGCCGGGGAGCTATGCGCTAGATGGATTTTTTTTAACGTGACGATAATCCTACATGAATGAACTATGACTCCTACTGACTAAAAACCACACGTATCCTACCTAACAGCCTTCGGTTGGGAGCCCCGGGTAAGCCCTCTAAAGGACGCCCCACGACTGCGCTAGATGGATAGGTAGAGACCTCATGGTTTTAGTGGGTCCAAGGCCGGTATGACGTACGTGTTTATTAATTGGCCCCTTTAATAATAAAAAGAGTAAGTAGCGTGTTGAAGCGCAAATCCGAAACGTTTGTTAGATTTGGGCCCCAGACTGAAAACTTTAAGTATAACCTGAAGATTTGAGACGATAACACTAACGCTAACGGTAGCCAGTAAATGTCAGTCGTTAAACCAAATTAAAGACCTTATAGACTTAAAAATTTTCAAGAGTAGGCAGTACCTACGCCTGTCCATTTCAACACGGCAAAACGGCTCACCGCCTATTACGTTTCGTGGGACGAATTATAAAAAGATGAAATGTAGGCATATAATATGCCTCAAATACCCCTTTGGGGATAAAGGCGTGATGTTTAAAGTGATTTAATTTATGTATGTCACTGTAGCCAAAACTCAACATTTTCCAGTAAAGTTGTATTTTTAAGAATGTTCATTATAAACTACGTTTGTAATTTTGCTCTCAGAAACAAAAATACAGAGGGAATCATGGCTCGTAACGCAGAAGCACGCGGTGTACACTCATTCGTGTGAGAAGCAACTTAACCATACGTTGACAGCCGACATTGTTGTTGAAAGTCCCCGCAAAGCATTTGCTATACGAAAGCATATGACGACACAACCTGTAGACATTTCTGCCTCAATAGTATTTCATTAAGTTAATAGAAGACTGGTTCTATTTTACAACTTCAATACATAACAAACCTTCCGGGTGCACTGGAAGTCCATTCGTTGTGAAAGATCCCTCTTGCTAAGAAAAAAGTTGATTCACAAATCTAAGACTTCCGTTGGGTGCCGTTTACAACTGATGTCCCCGTACCTACAACGAATGAGTACCTCCAAGCTGGATATAAAAAAACACTTGTTCTACACTGCACCAGAGGTTCAAGGCTGTCAGTTACCTCAGGACAGCCTTTATTGTGAATATCACATCGCTGCATGTACAGACGGAGTCACTGCTGGGAGTTATCCAAAAGTTGAGAGCAGTATTCTTAATAACGAATCTGCGCCATGTACAGGAGACTCTGTCTTGGGCGGCATGAAAAATTGGCAGCCTTTTTTACTTATTCAAGATTTCTAGTTTTTTTGGGACTCGCCCAATACAGCTTTCAATGCAGATGTTATTGTTAGACCACGCACATCTATCAATACCAAGGATGTTGAGATTGCCTTTCATTGGTGTTAAAGTTAGCAAAAGATGGCCGAGTGCCAAGACTGCGAGGAGCGCAGCGAGGACACAGTGCTCCATACATTGGCGGAGTGCAAGGCGTGGGAGCAATAGCGCCAGGCCCTCGTGGCAGTTCTGGACGTGGACACTCTCACTCACACCCGCTGGAGATCATGGTCTCCAGCGGGAGTAAGTGGGACTGCGCTGCCTCTTTCTGCGAGCAGGTCATGCTCGTGATAGAGGCGGTGGGGAGGGGGCTGGAAAGAACTCTCCCACCCAAGTTCCGCAATTGGCGGCAGGAGCGCCGCCGATATGTCTTCGCCTAAGACTATCTGCCTACATGACCGGGAGCCTGAGGTCGATGAGGAGGCCGCTCACCGACCTTACAGAAGCAGGCACGTCCTTACAGAAGGATTCACGCACGCCGCTAAGAAGCGGCATATAACCCGAAAAACCCAGTCTGTTGGGACTCCTGGCGTCGCCTTCCGAGGACTTACTCGGGGCTCCCAACCGTAGGCAGTTAGGCAGGATACGTGAGGTTTTTTAGTCGGTAGGATCCGGCATAGCATCCATACAGGATAAAAAAAAAGCTAGCAGAAGAGAGGGTTGCCTTGCCACCAGCAAACAGTGAGATTTTCAAACATTTACTGAATATAATGGCAGTTTGATCGATGAACGTCGGCTGGCTACTTCTGACCCTCAAGTTGGCGGCCTGGTCACGCTTCACTTGTAGAACCCGGGATTGTAAGATGAGGGAAACACGTTGGCGGGCAGGTCATTCCAAGTTTTTATAGTTCGACACAAAAAGGATCTTTTGAATCGCTCAGAGGCGATTAAGGGAACACTTTCGCAACGCGAAAGTCTTCCCAGTTGCCACACGGGCCAGTAGTTTAGTAGCATGATGACAATTTTTTTTACGTTAGAAAAGCCCTACACGGATGATATGCCGGACTCCTATCGACTAAAAACCACACGTTACCTGCCTTATGCCTACGATTGGGAGCCCCGGGGAAGCCCTCAAAAGGTTACCCTCAGAATGGATCGGTACGTGATCCATTACGTAGAGAAGGAGAACGCGAAATGAAACCCGGGTCAGTAAAATGACAATCGTTTCAAGTCAAGTTGAAGGCCTTATGGGCGGCTTGAAAAATTTTATTCATTTCAACACGGCAATAGGCTCACCACCTATTACGTGGAACGTAAAACTATAATGTGACTATAATATGTAGGCTACTAAATTAGATCTAGACACTTTTGAGTTTTTACTCCCACATACATACAGAATTTAATTTTTCTCTGCCAAACCCTTAGACTTAGTAGCGTGATAATAATAATTAATAATTATGAAGTATAAATAAACCTATCCGCATGTAAAAATTAAACTAAACCTATTTCGTAATAGTGTCTTTTGCCCATATATTATACCTACAGATTTTAATACTTCTCTGCCAAGCCCCTAGGCTAAGAAACGTGATTGAATATTTACAATAGACTATCTTTAAGCTCATTTATATTAAATAGCTAATCCCTGCGGCTTCGACCGCGTAGAAGTTGATATCACGTAAAAGTCGTTATCGTTTAAAATCATAACCCTCCTTTTGCGCAGTCGGTTAAAAAGTAGCCTGTCCTTCCCAGGGCCTCGAACTATCCCGATACCAAATTTCATCTCAATCGCTCCAGCCGTTTAGGCGTGAAAGCGTAACAGATAGACAGACAAACAGAGTTACTATCGCGTTTATAATATTAGTAGGGATTAATTTATTACTTAGTTACGGAGATATTAATGTTATTAACACTAATTTGAGCTTTTATTTGAAGGCTTGCTTTCATTTTAAGACTCGAGCATGTTTTACGGCTCTTTTGACGACTTGAGTTCTTTTGAAGGCTCGAGCTCTTTTGAAGGCTCGAGCTCTTTTGAAGGCTTGAGCTCTTTTGAAGGCTCGAGCTCTTTTTGAAGGCTCGAGCTCTTTTGAAGGCTCGAGTTCTTTTTGAAGGCTCGAGCTCTTTTGAAGGCTCGAGTTCTTTTTGAAGGCTCGAGCTCTTTTGAAGCCTCGAGGCATGGCTCAAAAAAGGCGCGGCTCGGTTAGGCTCGGGACTCCGAGCTTACCGAGCTCACTGAGTCTTGTTATTCCGCCTCGAGGCTTCAGAAATAAGACTCGACGCCTCGAGGCTTGTACATCACTAGTCTTAACCAAACCCCTAAGTTTTATTTTTTAAAAAAGCCTTTACTTCGAGACCCGTAACAGAACGCACGTTCCAAGTTTTTGTGATTTGACTCACTAACGACCATTTGAATTGCTCAGTTCTGACGAAGATTCCCTCCACTGTTTAAAATATAGTGGCACCTCTGCTCGACACTCGTTGGTGATTAAGTTAACCCGGCGTCTGCTAGGTTGGGTCATAATGACCCGTGATGTTTTTAAATGCGGGTATTTATGAAAATAATAGTATAACGTTACCACGCTTCTCAGTAGCTGCGGTTAGTGCCCCGCCTCCCTTGTTTCTTATGTCAACTTAGACGGTGTGCACCTACGCAGGAAGATAGACGCGATCAAACAACAAAAAGGTAAATATGACCCAACTATACATTCGATGATAGCATTTCGTGCCAATTACGTTGAGTTCATTATTTGATTATTTCGTTTATTTATTGGTACCGTAATTGCGTATTTCATTATATTTTGTTATTCTTAGGTTATATTTGAATAATGGATAAAGAGAAACGCGAAAGGCAGCGAATTCTGTAAATATTAGAAGAAAGCGACTCGGAAGAGGGTGAAAATGCTTCAGAATACGAGGAAGATGATCATGTTAGCGAGAAACATCAGAGGAGCTCCCTGCTAAATGCCGTGGTGTTTGTAAACAAATGCCAGATATTTCCCACTATAAAAGACAGGAAAATTACCAATACCTGTCAAAGATGCAACAAAATCATCTGCCCTGAAGACATAATTTCTTTCTGTGGCGGTTGCGCAGATGACGGTGCTAATAGTGATTAACACTAAGATTCTTTATGATTTTTACATATATTTACTTAAATATCTGACATTTGTCATACCAAAAAGTTAAAAACAAGTGTAATTACTCATTTTTTGTTATTTTATTAGTAAGTTTCTAGATGTAAAATTTTTTGTTGTAAATTTTATTCTGATTTCTTGAATACATAAAAAAATCTATAAATAACTTTTTTTTTTAATTTGTCTTTAAAATATTATAATTTAAGAACTATATATCAAGTTAAGCACAAATTTGCTCAAAAATATCATTGAAATGGTAAAAATCAGCTACGGTTTAAAATCGGGTAATTCTGACCCACCATGCAGTTGCTGTACCTATTTTCTACCATGCTGACGCCGGGTTAAATAGCTCTTCAGAACACCTGCCTTGATAGATTCGATAGAATACAGCCAAAGACGGTATCAGCTAAAAAGTCGTTTGCTTCTTGCAGCAAATCCTAAGCTATTACTGGACTGATTACATCCTGTTTTTGAAAGTGCTTTTATAACTAGAAGATAAAGACTGCAATAGTGGTTGATAAGGCACTGCAGGTTATATACATAAAAGTAAAAATGGAGCAAAGTAAAGTAAGTAAAGTTGCGGTATCAGGCGCGAACAATCTGCTCGGACAGAAACTTTGCCCATCGGCTTTTACTGTTGTCAAAGTTCAGCACTAAATCAGACAGCCACTAATGTTAGCTAATCCGTTTTTTGTGTTTATCGACTTCTGATTCTGATCACGGGCACCATTGGTAGGTTATTTATGTTTCTACGTGTTAAAAGATATCTGTGATGAAGTTTTTGTGTTCTTGTTTAGTAATATTATTATTTGAACTTCTTAATTCATGTTAGCCCTGATCTTTTCTTCCAGTATTGAGTTATCATTTATAATCGACTATCTATGTGTATGAATAGTTTATCACTCAGCTCACCCGTCACAACATCTCAAGTGTATACTTCCAATACTAATATATACTACTAATCGATTATTATTTAAAGCTCATACAACAAATTAATAAAATAAAAATAACAAAAAAAACGACTTCAAACCAAACTTACTGAAAAATAAAATTACTTAGCAGAAAGTTAGTATATTCTAATTTATCGGATATCATGAAATATAATACTGAAATCGGTGCCCAGTCAAACTACGTAGGCTTAGGTAAGCATTATGTTAATCTGTCTCATAGTCATATTGGCACCGACTTCAGTATTATACTCTTATTTAATGATATCTGATAAATTAAAGTATACTAACTTTGTGCTAAGTAATTTTTATTTTTCAGTTTTTAGTTTGGTTTTCTTTTGTTAATTTAAGTGACGGCTCGATTGAGAATCTATCTATCGGTATCAAGTTCTCGACAATACAAATTAATCAAGCCCAAACACAAGGTAACTGCTGTATATCGTTAGGGAGTTCTCTCTACTGTCTTTCGTCTCCATCATCAGATCGCCTCAGACCTTCATTAATTTGTACTACTTTAAAGCATTTAATAAAAAAAATTACAAACGCCTTAGATGCCCCTACAATTTTCAAAAGTTCCCTTAGATTTCCCCAGGATGCCATCATCAGATTCTGACTTCCTTGAAATGGGACCCCACCTTGGAGGTATCTCTTTTTTTTAACGAAAAAAAAACATTCAAATCAATTCAAAAAAATATATATAAACGGTCGAATTGAGTAACCTCCTCCTTTTTTGAAGTCGTAAATAAGTCATAAAACAAAATAATTAAAAATATCCATGCTGCAAAGCAGCGGGTATTTCAGCAGCAACCAGAATATTATTTAGACCATGAATTGCAAAAATACTATTAGAAACCTTTTTTATGACTCGATTCTAAGTGCTAACTTTGTTTTTGAAAAACTTTAATAACACTTGCCGCCACTGATTCCAACCAAAGTTGGACCAACTTTGCTACGTTATGGTCTAAGCTTAAATTAAAAATGTTTTCTTCAAGTTCTTTCCTAAGAGCGGTTACACAGAATTGAGGAAATCATTTTTTTTAACCCAATTTGTATATTTAAGAAAAAAACATAAGTATAATATTGTTACAGTAAAGTTCAATAAATAAAATAAAAGATTTTCAAGATAACAATACCTATTTAGATTTTTCTGTAGCATTTTTATGAAACAGAAAAAAAAACAATTCTTTGTAAACAAAATGTATGTACCTATAACTTTTTATGGATTATGAGGTCACACTTATTTTGAGGCATGGCATTGCGAGATTCCTCTGGGAAACCGTGGAGACCTGGAAGGTATGACTTAAGCAACAAAAGGGGGAATTGCTACAATCGGGGCGCGGCGGTCAGATCGGTCATTGACGAAAGACTGGAGAGGAGCTACGGTGCTCTCTCCTACCGGTTGTCACAGATGCTTACCGGGCACAAGAGCTTCGGTAAATATCTGTCGCGAATACATCGGGAAATCACGGTCGAGTGCTAGCATTGCGAGGCCCGTAGTGAGGACACAGCGCTCCATACACTGCATACTCCATACTCCGCATAGAGTGGGCGCAACAGCGCCAGGTTCTCGTGGCAAGTCTGGACGGAACATTCTCGTGCGAACCATGATCTTCAATGGGAGTAAGTGGAATACCGCTGCATCTTTCTGATCATGCTCGTGAAAGTGGCGATGAGAAGGGAGTGGGAGAGAACTCTTCCACCCGAGTTTCGCAGTCTGTGAAAGGGGCACCTGAATTGTCTTCACCGGAGACTATCAACAATGGTGGGTGACCTGAGGTGAGGGGGCTGTTCACCCTCAGCTCTGCTCCCTCTGAGCAGAACTGAGGGTGAACAGCCACCTCCCCCTTTTAACTGTCTAGTATAAAGTTACTTTTCAAAGATAAGTCATAAACATACATCCACTCTCGAGGCAATCAATTTGTATCAAGAATCTTTCCTTTATAATGTGGATCCCCTTCGAACGACAACTAGGAGCAGCTATAATTTGACTTTTTTGTATTGATCGAAGAAAGTAAATTATAGTTAAGCACTTGGTTTAGATAAAATCGCCAATAATATATGTATTTTATCATAAAACGCATCCAAAAGGCTTAAGTTGAAATTACTTTTCTTTCAACGATCTCGTTGAACACGCTTTAAGTTAGAAACTATTTTGAATTAGATCTTTCACGGACGGATAGAATTTCTAATATATAGGTTCTTTAGTAGGCTTCTTTGTCTAGTGCTCATTGATTTTGATCAAATTTAAACAATGTTCATTTAGTCCTACTCCATATTTTCTCTATTTAGGTACATTATGCTTATTAGACTTCACATTTTCTAACAATAGATCCTCAAACCCTTTTAATCACAATGATATGGATATTTAAACTAAAATAGTAACTATAAATCTTAAAATTTCGCCGCGTGAACTTAGTGAATATTTTCTCATCTGAAAATGAACACTTCATTTCCAAATAACGAAATTATCTTAGAAATGTTTGTTTATTTTCTTCTACAGGTTAAATTTGCTATTCGATTTTCATGAAACTAGTCGTAGTAGTGCGAGCTTCGAAAGGCATTCGCCCCAGGTTTTGACAGCTAGTATTCATAACCAGAACCTGTCCATTTCAATACTACAGCAATGTTTGTTTAAAATTGATTACCATTTGATTACGTAGAGTAGTAAGTTGCGTTTTGGAATGAGTTGGCCGCAGTGAGTCAGCCTGCTCTGTTCTGTTGTTTGCATTCAAAACACACTTATTCCCTAATCATATAATAATATAATCTATATGCTCAAACTGTGCATAAAATTAGCTTCGATTAAATTATTGTGAATTAGTTTCAAAATTTGATTTCAGTATTAAATCCGTGTTATGGAAGCTTGTTGGTATCGAATAAATAACTATTATTAAATACATTAAGTCAGGGTTCTCTAAAAGTGGCACTAGTTGAAAGTTATACATTATTGAAACACACACTTGCACTTAAATTCCACAATTTAATATGATTTAATAAGACCTGACCGGTTTCGCTTTGTAGCATTCTCGGAATCGCTTTATAGAAACCGGTCAGGTGTTACTAAATCATATTAAATTGTGGAATGTAAGTGCAAGTGTGTGTTTAAATAATGTATTACAACAAGTTCCATCAAGTGCCGACAATCGAGAGTATAAATGATAGTTGAAAGTTACTTCTAGCTCATAACCTAGGTAAGTTGGATTGCTTCCTTGCGTGCAAAAGTGCTGAAGTTGAGACTCATATTGCCACCTGTTCATTTCTAGACGCATCTAGGGTCAAACCATCTGGTCTCTTGCCATCAGAATGGGTCATGTCAGGCAGTTCGAGAACACATGGGACGTTCACTGATACCAAGTATCTCTAGATGAAGTTATCAATACTATAATAAGAGAGTAGAAATCGTGTGTCTGTACAATTGATAAAATTAAAAAAAAAGTAGCGGGGGCGGTATAAAAACACCAATAGAGCACAAAAATGATGTTTTTAAAATTCTTTTCTGTCTGTCTGTCTGTCTGTCTGTCTGTATGAGCGTCAGGATTTCCGAAGATACTGAACGGATTCATTTGCTGTTTACAAAAAAAGATTAAGCTCAACTCGGGGGAGGCTTTAGGCTATTTTTCATCAAAATCGAATCGCAGATGAAAGAACTATAGTCGTATAAAGTTATTATCAATTATTGCCTAAACGGTTCATGGTACGGTGATGAAACTCAGCACGAGCGTTCTTTGTTACATTTTGAAGAAAGTAATTTTACCATTTTTGCAAATTCCACCTCCAAGGGTATAAAAAAGAAGGGTAAAGTTTGTATGGGACAACGTGATTCCTTGGTCTGATCTACTTCAAATTCGGCTTAAAGCATTAAAATCATTATTGATTAAAGATGTGTTTCGTATTTTATAAAAAATTATACTATAACGAGCTAAAAAGGGAATGTAAGATAATTTGGGGAATTTTTTTTCCAGAATTGTTATCAATACTCCTTAAAAAACTTACTCATTATTTTTGATTTAAATTACTTTTAATAGTGACACATTTTTGAACGTTAAATCCGATTGACATTGTCATTCCTATTTGATGTCCAACAGAGATTGATTTTGTGTTATTGTAAATGTCTTCATGTTGATTAATTAACGAACTCGCTCTAAGTGTGTACGGTTCATTCAAATAAAACCAACTATTATCAGGGTATTCATCCTTCGACTAAAGACTGTCAACATGATTCTCCAACCAAAGTGTTAATTACCTTGCATAGGTAAAATTTTGCTTGATTTGGACGAAAAACAATCAGGGTTCCGCATCCAAAGGGGTAAAAACGGAACCCTATTACTGAGACTCCGCTGCCCGTCTCTCTATCACCAGGCAGTACCTATCTCATAAGCCTTGAAGTCACGCTCGCATAGTTCCCATCCCACCACGTAGTTCCCGTTCCCGTGGTATATAGTAATGGAATATAGCCTATGTGACCCGGGGATAGTGTAACTTCCCAGCAGTAAAATAGTTTACAAATGAGTTCAGTAGTGGCGAAGCCTGCATACAATCAAATCTATAAATCTATTCTCTTTATAATATTAGTTTTTTAAACATGAAGAAAATCCTACAGGGATGCTATGCCGAACCTGCGGCGCCTCGGTTGCGACTATGTCACAGGCAAAAGCGCTCGGTGTTACTCGGGACGATGCAACGTCCTACAGCTCGCATGTGAATTTTATTGGTTAAAAGACTTCGGAACTGTTTTCAGAATGTCTACAGCGTGTCTGCCTCTACGTGGGGAATATGACACGCAGCACTTGATAGTTCTGTACTCAGGAACCTTTGTTGCTACGTTGATGTACGCTGCAGCTGTATGGTACCGCGGTCGTCTAACTTTGTGGTCAAGCGTATATTTTTGAGAACTCAGCAATCAGCATTATTATTGCTCATGAAGACTCACCGATCACGCAACACTATAACATTACCTGTGCTTGCGGGGGTGTTGCCTGTTGATCTGGAGGTTTCTCGTGATGGACGAGTTGCGGACGAGGAAATCCAGCTGGCCCACAGGGAGTTGAAGCAGCTCGCATAAGATTTGGGATCGTGTCCCTTTGGCAGAACCTATGAGAGGCTAGCAGGTCATGATCTATACAGCTTCCTCCGCAATGTTATTTTAAGGCCACAGTTTCGATGAATCCAACCAAACTGGGCGGTCTCCCAGTAACTAACCGAAAACGGTTATACGATAAGGACAAGAAAACGTAGTTGAATACCATCTAACTAAAATCTCCCCGTCTCTTATTCCATTGGGACATAATGAGCAGCAGAGAATCATTGCCGGTATTTGCACACACTTGCCACACCATTCGGCGCGTGTATGAAATTAATGATACTCTCGAAGAAACCAGTTGAACAGGACGCCAAGTACCCTATATTGTTTGTCAGCATAGGAAAGGTTGTTGGAGAATCGAGCTGGGGACGGAAATTATTTGTAGTGAGTCAAAAAAGCCTCAAAATAGCTCACCCGCCATTAGGTTAATGTGCCGTGAGGCAAGAATTCAATTTGGCTCATAATTATTGATTTGGTCGTGCATTTTTTTTATCGTATTTTCATATTGTATACTATGTGATCACAACCTGTCCCTACTCCATAAGTATGTATACTATATTTTAACAGAGGGCCCCCCCCCCCCCTCTGTTAAAATATAGTATTCCATGCTATATTTTGTTTATAGGTACTTATTGGCAGTTTGAAAAGAGTGGCCGTGAGATTTCTTGCCAGATTCTTACTCACAGGCTCTACCTATTGGTTTGCGAATCTGGCAGTAAATGTAAATGTAGAATCATTCATAAAGACGTTCATTGTATTACTATGAACCTACATGAATAAAGATGTGTTTGTTTCTTTGATTGTTTGATTTGAGTCGCCAAATTAATATCACCCTACCATGATAATGCTGTAATGGATTTCAGAGGTTCTTTACTGTATATCTGACTACCTCGGTGCTGCGTAAGCGACCGCTGTGTTTAGGCCTCTGGTTTCTAACCCTGGCTTTGGAGTTGGGATCTATGAATACTGGTTTCTATGCATAATAATGTATGTATGTATGGTAGAATACAAAATGATGTGATGAGCCGACGATGACGCGAGCGAAGCCGCGGGCACCAGCTAGTTATAAAAATAAATAAGCTTAAATTATAATTACACTCGTAGGAACGATAGTTCAAAAGTGAGCCTTTAAATAAACAGTCTTCGTCCCGTTCTTACGAATACCAACATGAATAAATAAGGTAACTGAACTGCTAAAGTGGCTTTCTGTGATTCACGAGTAAGTGGCGCTCAACTAGAGGACATTTACGACGATGCGACACGGGTGAACAAAACAATGCTTTGTTCTGCTGACCACATCTGACCACGGCAACCGCACATTGTTTTAGCAGCTTCCTGTCAAGATGGTGCTTGCGGTTTTTCCAGTAACATGTTGTGTGAAATTATGAATTAGTATTTTTAGTACTGCTCGTTCGCTCTAACTTTGCCGCTCGGCTCCATACTAAAGTCGAATTTTGAATTAGACGAAGTAAATTGTTCGACAGCAACTAATGTCACTTCTTCATACAATGTTGCTTATTTTCCATGACGAAGTGACATTAGCTACTGTCAATTTACTTCGTCTAATTAACAATTCGGGTATACGCCTATACGCCAGCGGCAAAGTTAGAGCGAACGGGTAGTATATTAAACAGTAGTACTACTGGGAATAGGTCATAATTGGTGTGCCAAAAATAACAAAAGCTAAGGAATATTAAAATTTCGATGCATACCTATTCTCTTGTCCTATGTTAAAACTTACCATGAACGGATAATTGTATTGTGCTGAATGATAGCCTGTGTTGTTTATAGGAGCAAAATTTACACGGAGTGTTAGTGATGATAATTAGTTGATTTCAATTTATTCACAGTGAATTACCTATATTGTAACTGTAAAGTTATATAAAAGTTAAACAATATGACAAAATTTTCAAATATAAGAGTATAAGTCTAAAATAAGACAACATTTTCTATTAAAGTCATTTATAACGGAAGTGGTAAAAATATGCAGATAAACTGCCCTATTCTTATCAAGGTTTTTTTTTAAAGTAAACGATAGGTAGACTCTTCACCGGTATACTTGGTAATGCATCTTTTGATAAACTAGTTTTAGGTAGTGTTCAGGTGCTGGGCAGTACGTCCAATTAAGCTACAAGCTTGAAGTTACCGACATAGGAGGAGTGCTAGCAAATGAAATATTCGATACCACACGTTCCAGATTCACCTGACATTACAACACACTGTGGACGTACTTAACATGTATGGCAACGTGATAGGATTATTTTGAGCTACCTACTCTATGTTCTTTTCAAAATTACAGCAAATAACTGCTCTCACTTTTAGTTACAAAATATTGTTTTCTTTTCTTCTTTTAACTAGTCGAAAATTTATTGTTTTTGACTTCATAGTTTGATTTACGTGTTTACATGGAATTGACTGTATAATTTTAAAATATTATATTTGTAAACGATTGTTTTAGCAAGTGACGACAACTTTTCGCTTAACTATCAAAAGGCGACTTATTGCCATAAGCAATTCTGTCAAAGCAAAAGTAAAGCTGATAGCTTTGGATTTTAATTCTTTTTTAGGCGAACAATTAGCCCATAGGAACTTGGCCTCCTTTTCAACAGGTATGTTTTTGGTGGGATCTTACTTTTCAATAGCTGCTTCAATGGAAATATACCTACTAAAACTAGTTTTGTAACTTAAAATGTTTACATTATAGCTCACTCTGCCCGTCAGTTTTGCCGTGAGAGGCAACGGCCTTTTAAGTGGGTAGTGCAACCATCATCCCTTTTGTAAGATCATTGAAATCAGTCTCAACTTTAGAAATGTTCCATGAAGTTCCTGTAGTACCATACCCAAATATCTAGATGACTAGGCAAAAACTACGAGATAAATGCAAGTATAATATCTAGATCAAAGACTTTAAAGACAGTGGGTCGTAAAGATACAGTAGATGCAAATGACAGCCGTCGGACACCCAGATTGTAAATTCGAGGTTCCGGCATGAACATTAAAGTCAACCTGATTTTATATTCAAATGGCAATGATCGTAAAGAAAATATGATGGAATTATAAGTTTTGATTAAAACACTACGTGTTACATTTCAAATACAATGAAGTAGTAAAGAAAATTCACATTTTCATGACTATTATTATAAAAATATCATACTAATTAAAATAGTAGTACCAAAACTATGAAGACTAAAAGTAAAGCGAGTTAAAACTGTGATATTTATTTGGCACTTCATATTACAACAAGTTTCACAAAATTATAAAATACTGCTTGATGGCTTTAAAATGGTCGACTCTGTAGCATTAGATTTATCAAAACGCATTGGCTTTCTGCGCTTTTCTTATCCGTTGACCGATGATCATTTTCTTTGTGTGCGAAGAATTTCGAATTGGTGAAATTTTACTTCTTTGCAACGTCGCAAAGTCACGCAGTAGTTTTAGTATGTACCATAAAATATCACATAATCTCGTAGTATCATATGTTAGTCTTTAATAATATCAAAATTTTCCAACGTTATATTACATTAGGCGTTTAACAATTCACTTTGACACGAATAATGTATGAAACGTGTAACTTGTTAGGAACAATAAATATAGCAGCCACGAGTAATTCCAAACAAAAACATTCAATCAAAGAGCGATGTGTTCCATCCAAACCGCTCTCAGCTAACGAGCGCTACGCATGTAATAATGAAGCAGAAGTAATTTCTTAGGTCCCAGCCTAGATGTCAGCGACGAGCGGGGCGAACGGTGATTGCGGCGAGAGCGCGGCGCCAGAGTACAAGAAAGTAGGCAACTTCAAACAAACGTTATAGACTTCATAAACTTGTCAAACGATAACAAATTTGAAGCGCTCGTGGACCCGTGGTCTTAGTATTCGGTTCGCAAACGACCACTTCAGTATTCAACTTTCAATAATGCGGTTCTTGGATGGGTGACCGCCACCTGACCACTTTGTGACATATATTTACGAGCGTGTCCGTGCTTTGTAAATCACGTTAAGCCGGTGGTCCAGTGTAACGTTGTGCAACAACGTGTGCATAAATTAATTAAAACTAGATAATAGATAATTATAAATGAAATTTAAGTCATAATACATGAAAGCGCCATCTACCGAGTAAGTGTCGAAACGACGGAAGCTTTGATTCATAGTCATAGACGCGGTCTTGACGATTGAGTAGTTTCGAGTTGGGCCACTAGAGGCGCTATTCATTAATATATAAAGCGTTGCATCAATGCAAGAGCACCGCCAGATTAATATTTAAAATAGCTCACGGACGTATAAGTGTCGTTGGAAATTGTGAGAAAAACATAAGTTTAAAAATCGTCGTTTATAAAAATATTTGTCAAGTATAAGGAGCAAATAGCTCTAGACAGAAGACCCCATATTTGGGTGAGTTAAATTGTGTATAACGTAATCTAATTTTTAAACTGTGAAAATTAACGGCTGTTGGTCCACCCTGTTATAAGGGGGTAGTTAAAGGGGTGTGAAAAAACACTTTGTAAAATTAGTGCTGTAGGCAGATGTCGTAAGACCTCGCGATTCCTGCAGCTGTTCATAGCAGACGGGAACCGGCTGGTCTTTTGGGAATATTGAGGAAAAAGGGTTTCAAACTAACGCCTAGTCTGGAACATTCCAGGGTCCACCCTCCGGGTTCCACGAAGAACCATCCACCCTGCGGGTTGCGAACATTCACCCTACGGGCTCCAAGAAGCATCGTTCACCCTACGGGTTACAAGAGGTAGCATCCACCCTCTGGGTTGAGGAAAGACGAGCAATCCTTCCTACAATTGGCGACGCCGTGCTGTTCGAGGAGTGGATGGCACGGAGACGTCGGTGACGGCATCAATTCAAGAAGGCAGACCCAAGATAAGTCGGAACCCTGCGAAGGCCTTCGGAAACCGCACTTTCTGCCCGAAATTACCACGACCCCGAGTTCTTTCCTTTTCTTTTAAATAAATTGTTATTGTTAAATTCTAAACGTCACCTCTTCTCATTTCTCTCTTCTTCCTGAAAGCCATCAGCTTTTCAGTGGCGCCCATATCGTGGTTTCGGGTAGCGTGAAAGCGATTTCCGACGGGAGTCGGGTCATAATTATAAGACATTTTAATTTGTGTAAAATAGTCTTAAGAGTGCCCGTTAGCGGGGTAGTTTCCCTCCAAATTATAATAACTACCCAGGAATTTGGCTCTCCTGACCTCTGCTGCCAACTTGTTCTTTCCGGCTTATTTTGGTATTTTTTTTATAAATTTTAGACTGATTTCGGCAAAATCAAGAACAAGGCCAAATTTGAATTTTTCTCAACGTAAATATTGTAAATTTTCCAAATTTTAACGGTCCCCATTTTTATTTTTCACACCCTCAATCTTTATTTTATGGTGGAAAATTTTTAAGAAATTGCAGTAAAAGTTTTTTTGTTTCAATTTTAAATAATACATTTGATAAAGTTCTGAAGTAAAACTTCTAATTTTAAACGCTTACATTAATTTTCGTAAGTGATTTACATAGCATATAATCATCGTAAAGGTCATTATTTTATACAACCACCACAATTTTTATTTTTTTACGGCGTCAAACCGCCTCAATTTGTGTATTATATTGTTGTATTTCCTATATGTGAATTTACAGCGAGACCAACAGCCGATAATTACTCTTCTGGGTAACAATCCCTATTGAACTTTCACTTTAGTAAAACGGTAGAACGAATATTTCACGAATTTGCACTTCAAGTAAATAGGTAATAGAAGATTTATAATTGTTTTCACTTTTCAAATTGCGTTGAACTATGGTACACTGAAAATAAAGCTGTAGAAAAAGCATTCCAAACGTAGATTACGCATTAAATACACTCTTGCCAAAAACCACTTTAAATTAGTAACTTTGATTCGTGTTTCGAAAAAACAACGGCAGATTTTGCTTTCATAACGTTTACAAGTAAGTTTATTTCCTAGCTCGATAGTAGCGGAATTTCTTTTTTCCATGTAAACTGTGGGTGGAAGTGAATAAAATACACTCCTGATACAAACAGTTTGATACAAGATATTTCCAGAATCGTCCAAGTGCGAATCGCTTTTGACACAATTCGAAATATTTAAGGGTTCCGTAGTAGTAAGGAACAATTTATATAAAAAAGAACAATGGCAAGTCGCCATACATGAAATTATTTGGAAAAACTTTTCGCGTTTAGATAATTATGTAATATACACTCGAGAGCAATGAATCCGGGTCACTTAAAGAATCCTAAAAATCTCGGAAACTAAAAATGCTAGGTTAATGCAATAAATTGTATTTAATAGACAATGTAATACTCCTTAAATGAAGGTATTAAAACTTCTTAGTTATTGTAAAGTTATATCATAAAAAAATCAAATTTGAAAAAAGGCCACTTTCGAAGATGGAACTACGAAATTACAGCATTTGGTGTTGCTTTTGTTTGTAATCTGTCATTTATGTGGGTACATAAACCATGTTGATAGTGCTCTATATTCATTAATCAAGCTGAAATTATGTCGCTTACGCCTGAAGAATGCACCAGAATACTTACAATGCTGGAAACCGGCCGGAGTCAGCGCGATACAGCCAGGACTGTCGGTGTGTCGCTGTCAACAGTACAAAGAGTTCTCCGACGTTACGAAGAAACTGGTTCTAACCTACGCAGACCAGGAACGGGCAGAACCAGGTGTACCACAGCACGAGAAGACCGATACTTGGTTCACCAAGTATCGGTCTTGGTCTTCACACCATGCTTCGAAATCGCTTTCTCACAGGAACTGAACTCACCAATCAGTTTCGACGCCTCGGAGGAAGTAACCCAAGTGCATGGACAGTAAGACGTCGGCTTGCTGAATCTAACTTAAAACCCCTTAGACCTGCAAACGGCCCTAAACTGGAGCGTGGGCATCGTATTTCGAGACTAAGGTATGCCCAGAGCCACGTAAATTGGAGTATTGAAGATTGGTCAAAAGTTATGTTCTCCGACGAATCAAAATTTATGCTCTACAAGCACGATGGAAGACACAGAGTGTATCGAAGACCAGGGGAAAGATTCAAGCAAGCATGCATCGAAGAAAAAGTAGCCTACGGTGGTGGGTCTGTACTTGTGTGGGCCGGAATTTCTTCTGAAAGTCGCACAGAGCTGGTGATCATAGAAAACGGCTCTTTAACTAGCGTAAGATATGTGGAAGAAATCCTCAATGATCACGTTGGTCCATTTATGGTCAATTTAGGTGAGGATGCTATATTTATGCATGACAATGCCCGACCTCATACAGGTAGGATTGTGAATGACTACCTTCAAGAGATGAACATTACTCGTATGGAGTGGCCAGCGCGCAGCCCGGATATCAACCCGATCGAGCATGCTTGGGACGAGCTAGGCAGATGCGTAAAACAACGAAACCCTCCCCCAATCACGCTTCGTGAGCTCAAAATTGCTCTCACAGAGGAATGGGAGAATATTCCCCAAAATCGTATAAGGAACTTGGTGTACAGCATGCCAAACCGCGTAAACGCAGTAATGGAAGCACGAGGAGGCAATACGAAGTATTAAAATTCAAGAAAATCGTAATAAAGTTCAAAAATTTCATGTTTCCTATTTTTGTTTTAAGGAGAGATCAGCAGTTTTTTCTTTATGTAATTTTGTGTTAATAAAATGTATGGTGACTCATATTTTTTTAACTTTCATTTAAGGAGTATTACATTGTCTATTAAATACCATTTATTGCATTAACCTATCATTTTTAGTTTCCGAGATTTTTAACATTCTTTAAGTGACCCGGATTCATTGCTCTCGAGTGTACATAGAACGATTGAGAATTTACTCTTGAGCAATTCCTTATACTAAACTGTTAGTCTAGGGACGTTACAAACAAAGATATAGCAGTTTAATTTTTTTGAGGTTATGTTTACAAATACTAGTACTCACATAAACCTATACGCATAGACTTATTATAACACCATTAATTACATACCAATGAAGTTTATTTAACATGGGCGTTTAACTCACTTCCTCATAAAGCCTTAAATCAGTGACGTTTAACTCCTACTTGCATTATGAAAACTCCCTATGAAACTCCTACTTGCCTTACCCGGTGTAACCTGGTAAGGCAAGTCTATGGTAACTGGTTTGAAATACAAAGAACACTAGATGCATCAGCCACACTGTAAGATCTGTCTTTCTACTCTGACCGACTAAACCAACCAACTGTTGTGCAGAACGGAACTCAATCAAGGACTTTATTCCACTCGGACCAACCACAACTGCTTGATCACATGTATTTTTTGTAGATGCGGTACCTTCTTATCAGTATAAACCAAACTCTGTATATGCTCCTTTGTTTGTTCTAGTCATAAGCATTGCCGGGTTAATATGATTATTTCTTGTTTCTCTCGGTCCCAATTGCATCCATTCCGTTTTGGGACCTGCATCAGAGCTAGACCAATACCCCAGACAGAAGATGAGTTAAGACATGGGTCCTAGATAATGGCCCCTTAATGCATAGATTTGAAATCGGAGGAAAAAAAAGTATAATATAGACTTAAAAATGAATACTTTAATGGAATGAAACAATATTTTGTTGTATGTTTTATTTTTTACTACTTTATAGACAAGGGCACTTTACTTCTTTTTTAATGCATTAATCTGAAACTAAATAGTAAGTAATTGTAGACATTTATTATTTCTTCCTCACACCCTAAGGTATAGTAGGGTCTACTCTACGCATGATGATAAATATTTACAATGGAATATTTTGTTTCACTTCCTTGAAGAGCAGTGAATAATGATTATCTGATATGGTTCTATTCTGCTTCTTATAATGTTGAAGATAGACAACTTTATGTGCAGTTGAACATCCACTCATGATATGATTCTATTCTGCTTCTTATAATATTGAAGATGGACAACTTAATGTGCAGTTGAACGTCCACTCAAAAGGCATACATCAAAGTTCAAGGAACGGCTATCTGGATACCTGTTCATCTCTACTATTTTCTTGCCTAGTCAGGTTCTCATTCACAGTAGCCCTAGTAAAGTTAAGGCATCTCTCACAAGTGCGGTACAACTTTTGAAGATATCTGAAACAAAAAATATAGGAATATGTAAGTTTAAATACTTAACATGAATTTGAAGTGCAAATAATTATGTACCTTGTAGCTTGCTGTAACTTATTTGAAGGCAGGGTGACTCTGTATATGTTAGGCTATTATGTACACTCGAGAGCAATGAATCCGGGTCACTTAAAGAATGTTAAAAATCTCGGAAACTAAAAATGATAGGTTAATGCAATTAATTGTATTTAATAGACAATGTAATACTCCTTAAATGAAAGTTAAAAAAATATGAGTCACCATACATTTTATTAACACAAAATTACATAAAGAAAAAACTGCTGATCTCTCCTTAAAACAAAAATAGGAAACATGAAATTTTTGAACTTTATTACGATTTTCTTGAATTTTAATACTTTGTATTGCCTCCTCGTGCTTCCATTACTGCGTTTACGCGGTTTGGCATGCTGTGCACCAAGTTCCTTATACGATTTTGGGGAATATTCTCCCATTCCTCTGTGAGAGCAATTTTGAGCTCACGAAGCGTGATTGGGGGAGGGTTTCGTTGTTTTACGCATCTGCCTAGCTCGTCCCAAGCATGCTCGATCGGGTTGATATCCGGGCTGCGCGCTGGCCACTCCATACGAGTAATGTTCATCTCTTGAAGGTAGTCATTCACAATCCTACCTGTATGAGGTCGGGCATTGTCATGCATAAATATAGCATCCTCACCTAATTGACCATAAATGGACCAACGTGATCATTGAGGATTTCTTCCACATATCTTACGCTAGTTAAAGAGCCGTTTTCTATGATCACCAGCTCTGTGCGACTTTCAGAAGAAATTCCGGCCCACACAAGTACAGACCCACCACCGTAGGCTACTTTTTCTTCGATGCATGCTTGCTTGAATCTTTCCCCTGGTCTTCGATACACTCTGTGTCTTCCATCGTGCTTGTAGAGCATAAATTTTGATTCGTCGGAGAACATAACTTTTGACCAATCTTCAATACTCCAATTTACGTGGCTCTGGGCATACCTTAGTCTCGAAATACGATGCCCACGCTCCAGTTTAGGGCCGTTTGCAGGTCTAAGGGGTTTTAAGTTAGATTCAGCAAGCCGACGTCTTACTGTCCATGCACTTGGGTTACTTCCTCCGAGGCGTCGAAACTGATTGGTGAGTTCAGTTCCTGTGAGAAAGCGATTTCGAAGCATGGTGTTCACTAAGTATCGGTCTTCTCGTGCTGTGGTACACCTGGTTCTGCCCGTTCCTGGTCTGCGTAGGTTAGAACCAGTTTCTTCGTAACGTCGGAGAACTCTTTGTACTGTTGACAGCGACACACCGACAGCCCTGGCTGTATCGCGCTGACTCCGGCCGGTTTCCAGCATTGTAAGTATTCTGGTGCATTCTTCAGGCGTAAGCGACATAATTTCAGCTTGATTAATGAATATAGAGCACTATCAACATGGTTTATGTACCCACATAAATGACAGATTACAAACAAAAGCAACACCAAATGCTGTAATTTCGTAGTTCCATCTTCGAAAGTGGCCCTTTTTCAAATTTGTTTTTTTTATGATATAACTTTACAATAACTAAGAAGTTTTAATACCTTCATTTAAGGAGTATTACATTGTCTATTAAATACAATTTATTGCATTAACCTAGCATTTTTAGTTTCCGAGATTTTTAGGATTCTTTAAGTGACCCGGATTCATTGCTCTCGAGTGTATTTAACTGCAATCGGTTATCGTACGAGGATAAAAGTAATACTTACAATAGTTTGAGGATACACTCAGCTACGAAGTAGAATAACTTTGAGTTATGCCTAAAGTAGCCCAAAACTATAAACATTTATACTAGTGTAGGTCGATACTAGAGAAATCCAGTAAAATAGCACAAATCGTCATAGTTGAACTTAAAATAACTTAAAACAACATGTTTCAAAACAGAATGAAATCAAAACAAACACATTTTGAAATGTATCTGACAGTAGTGACAGTAAACCAAAGTGTTTTTTTTGTTGATGGCTTTGGTTTTATCAAGACTGCCAAATGTTTATTTGGTATTAATTTTTCTTCTAACTCATCAATATTATAAATGAAAGTCCTCGTCTTCCAAGTTTCACGTAAGTACATATCGTGACACATTTCTTTAACCAATATCTATAGTAATTGAATATAAAATTAATAATAATAAGAGCCTAGCATGATATTCAGCTAAAGGTCTAATGAACCAGGCCATGAAATAACCAATAAAAAAGAGAAAGTTTTAACATTATAATCGTATTCAAAATAGCAGTTCTTTTAAAATCACATTTTATGTAACGTTTTACAGACCGTATGGATAAAGTGAGAAATCGTTAAAATAATAATGAATGAATTTAACGTATATCCCATTTTTAAACGCTCCAACTTTTTTGAACTTACGTTTCTGCCATCGTTCTTTAGTTGGTACGATATAGTTTATTTCCAGAACCGTCCAAGTGCGAATCGCTTTTGACACAATTCGAAATATTTAAGGGTTCCGTAGTAGTAAGGAACTATTTAAAAAAAAAATTAGTCGGTACGTGTTAACATACAATTAACTCTTAGCACGTTCGCGGGAACAGTACTTTTCAATAAAAATAATATTAGGGTCGAAAATAGTATTAATTAATTGAAGCTGTCAAACATTTATTTAATTTCATCAGCCAATCATCATACACTTCGTTATCACTACTTACTACTTCTGGTTAGATTAACTTCAAGCACAGACAGACAGATAGACAATTAATATCTAGAAGGGTCCAATTTATTGTTTGAGCAAAGGAACCCTAAAAGAAGGCATTTCCTAACTCAAGTATTTCCTAATACAAACATTAAGTTTCCATTAAAGTTCAATTTGCAATTCGGTTCACCGAACCCTAAAAAGAGATTTTTTTTTCCGTTATTCCGCGGGTGGGTCGAGAAATATTTACATTCCTCAATATTACAAAGACGAATGCAGATTACGGTAAAGGCCGTAACACACTGCGCTAAGATGCGTTTGCGAATAGCGTATATAGCATATCATGACAGATACACAATTTTGTTTTTAATTATTAAATTGATAGAAAGGTTAAGGGTGTTAGCACACCGTAATATATTTTTAATACTGAGGTGGCACATTATGTACCACATTTCGTGTCATGTTACACGCATACATATTTCATCACGAAAACTTCACAGTTACAATTACATACTACTTAGGTAGCAAATAGATATCTCATATTCATCATCATTATCATCACACACAATTCCCGACACGTAATAAATAATTTTTACATGGACATTGCATTTCATGTTGTATGACTCCCAAAGACGGAAGGAGGGGGCAGACTAGCTACAGGCGAGTCACATTCGTAGATTAGAGAAGGTGACTCAAATGTCCTAAGTTATGTTTCCCGACGAAAGCTGACAGGGATAATATAGCATGGAATGTAGTGTAGCACTGGCCTTAGACACAACGATAGATAACACATTTACGTCAACATTATACTCGCTAGCAAAACATAACGCACATAATTTTGAATTCTTACATACATACATATTATACATTGAAGCACGCACATACATTTTATACTACTATGGTGGCACACAAGGGTCCCATTTGTTTTATATAATTGGCGTTATGGCCAAATATTATTTACTGTCGTCATTCATTAGGGTGACATAATAGTCACGCACGCACATACATTTTATACTACTATGGTGGCACACAAGGGTCCCATATTATTTTTTATATAATTGGCATTAGGGCCAAATATTATTTACTTCGTCATTTATTAGGGTTGACATAATAGTCACAACAGTCTACTACTAAGGTTGCGAATAAGCACTTAGTTTTTATTTTATTTTGTTAAACGGCTAAATAGCCTAGTTATTAGTTAGGGACACTACACACTACCTTCAAAGAACGATAAATAACACAAACACATGCCGTGTTCGTCATGAGGACATAGGGGTTAACTAGCATCACGAAGGATTCTGCAAGTAATTTATTTTCTATCACATTTCTGTTTCATGGTTTAGTTGGGAGTTACTGTTAGTTGGAAGCATGGGTCTATCCCTAACAGAGTTCGTCGATTACTGTTAGTTGGCAGCATGGTCTTGCCCTAACAGATTTAGTTTGGAGGTTGTTTACTGTTGCGAGGAAGCATGAGTCTTACCCGAACAGATTTATGGTATACTGTTATTTGGCAGCATTTGTCTTGCCCTAACAGTCTTAGGTGTAAGTCACCTTTATGTTTATCTTCGTTATATGGCTACTCCTACCACTCGGAAGCTAGAGGCTTGCCCTGGGGGATAGCTCATCCTATGATTCGGAAGTGTCACACTAGCCCTAGTAGGATGTTCTTTTCTGGGACGGTTGTATAAATCCCAGACATCAGCGAAAAGCCTTATTATACACACCCCACTTTCAGGCGGTGCGTATTACCTGAACCTTCAACCCAAAGCCTCAAATACGTCTTTTCTCTTTCTGTCCCATAAAGTTCTTCAGAATCACCTAAATACAACCTGAGAGTTGGTTTCATTAAGGTTAAGGCCGACTCTTCGCTAAACCCAGCATCACCTCATTTCACACAGCACACAAACATACACACACACATAGACGAGTAGTAGGTCTTAGGTTAGGGGCGTTCGAGGACGAACGCAGCATTTGACGTGTTAGGGTACGTCAAACGCTCACCGGAGCGGGGGAGTATGTAACGTTGTGCAACAACGTCTGCATAAATTAATTAAAACTAGATAATAGATAATTATAAATGAAATTTAAGTCATAATAAATGAAAGCGCCATCTACCGAGTAAGTGTCGAAACGACAGAAGCTTTGATTCATAGTCATAGATGCGGTCTTGACGATTGAGTAGTTTCGAGTTGGGCCACTAGAGGCGCTATTCATTAATATATAAAGCGTTGCATCAATGCAAGAGCACCGCCAGATTAATATTTAAAATAGCTCACGGACGTATAAGTGTCGTTGGAAATGTGAGAAAAACATAAGTTTAAAAATCGTCGTTTATAAAAATATTTGTCAAGTATAAGGAGCAAATAGCTCTAGACAGAAGACCCCATATTTGGGTGAGTTAAATTGTGTATAACATAATCTAATTTTTAAACTGTGAAAATTAACGGCTGTTGGTCCACCCTGTTATAAGGGGGTAGTTAAAGGGGTGTGAAAAAACACTTTGTAAAATTAGTGCTGTAGGCAGATGTTGTAAGACCTCGCGATTCCTGCAGCTGTTCATAGCAGACGGGAACCGGATGGTCTTTTGGGAATATTGAGGAAAAAGGGTTTCAAACTAACGCCTAGTGTGGAACATTCCAGGGTCCACCCTCCGGGTTCCACGAAGAACCATCCACCCTACGGGTTGCGAACATTCACCCTACGGGTTCCAAGAAGCATTGTTCACCCTACGGGTTACAAGAGGTAGCATCCACCCTCTGGGTTGAGGAAAGACGAGCAATCCTTCCTACAATTGGCGACGCCGTGCAGTTCGAGGAGTGGACGGCACGGAGACGTCGCTGACGGCATCAATTCAAGAAGGCAGACCCAAGATAAGTCGGAACCCTGCGAAGGCCTTCGGAAACCGCACTTCCTGCCCGAAATTACCACGACCCCGAGTTCTTTCCTTTTCTTTTAAATAAATTGTTATTGATAAATTCTAAACGTCACCTCTTCTCATTTCTCTCTTCTTCCTGAAAGCCATCAGCTTTTCACCAGGTTGTCAGCAAAATGACACCCGTAAGTTAAGTTGAAGTCCTTATACTGCCTTGGTCCTAGGTTCATTTCCCAGGTCGGTAAAAATATTTGTGTGACCCACAACTGTTTATTTCAGAGTTTGGGGATTTCTATGTATAAAATGTATGTTAAAAACTTTAAAATGTATGTATTTAGAAATATATAAAGTATGTCTAGATCCCACAGCACAAGCCTAGTTTGGACTAGATGATGTGTGAGAATATCCAACCTCATATATTTATGGGTGGCTTAAAAATTTCAACTGTGGGTCGTCACAACCTGTGTAGCACATGCAGCGCGTGTGTAGCGCCGCTGATGTTGCAAATGTCCATAGGTTACGGTAACCAACTCGCCCTGCTCGCCGCTGATATCCAGTTTGGGGCCTTACCTACTCATTGTAGGTGGGAAAGAACTAAGGAAGTTGTTCGGCGGAGGCGAGACTTCAAAGAAATTAATGAGTGTTAGAAACTAGCGACGTGCCACCGCAGATTTCATCGGTTTGTTTGAAAGTTGCCCCAAGAGCTTTAAATTAAACGCTCATTGCAAACGGATCTCAACTATTATTTCAAAATTGTCTTATCTAAGTATTCAAATATTATTCAAAACACAGAATATATATTTATTATTGGCATTCACTTCAGGGTTATACAATCTGAATTTATGAATTATTTAAAGCAATTATTATTGTGAACAGAACTTCATTAGTATTTACGAGAATAGGGCTTATATTAATTTTGGTAATTTAAATAACTGTACCTACTTTCTCCTCAATCAGACTGAAAGTTACTGTTGGCTAACTACATCTTAGAGTTAATAACGGTTGTAAAATTTTGAAGTTTCGGAATATGTATATGTTCACTTAGGGTTAGGTAGTTTGTTTATGTTTTGCATACTACACAAATTACAGATAGATAACGATGTAGGTAGGTAGGTATCATCTAAAAATCATCTCTTTCCTATGCAGTTAATCCATAGTTTCATGCTTCTAATCATCTTATTGTTTGTATTACGAAATGATATTTCTCGCCATCTGATTTTGTTTTTTAGTAACACACCATTTCTTACTCTTACCCTGTAGAAGAAACGCTCTAATTGAACAATATTTACATTAGGGTGGAAGAAAATTACGTTGTGCCGAGAGGCGGAATTACAAACATTAGAGAAACCAAATTAATTACTCATACAAACTTATGTAGAACATACACACGCATTAGCTTGTTTATAACAACTTAGCGCTTATGCTCCTCGTGATGGAATCTGAGCAATGAAGTTAGACATAATTGAGCTGCGGCACAACCCTGAGGGCGCACATCCCGGTAACGAGGCTCGCACCTCGCATACGAAACCCGACATCTTCAGTCGACGACATTCGTGTTTATTCAACAACACATTTTGTATTATTCAACATTGCTCATACTACGTTTGACATAGATTTTCTGTTCAGAAAGTACAGTTGCAATTTCTCGTATATCCTGCTTTTTACTTACCTATACAGTTGTATTATTTTCCTACTTCTCAGTCCCAGTTGTACTATGTTTCTATATTGTTGTTTAAATAAAATATGCAAGGCAAGAAGTAACATTGTTTAAATTAATTAGTTTCATATTTTAAATTTTCAAACTTCATATTTTACAAATGTTCAAAGTTGTGACTGCCAGTCAAATTATTGACACAGTGTTACTAAAAGAATGGAGCGCTCGTAGCACCTCTTGCAATCTCTCTCTGTTCCAAAACCCTTGTAGCTCTGCCAGCTCAGCGTTCTGTAATTAACCACGGCGTTAAGTTACTTACGCTACGACCAGTTCTGTGATGGGTGACAGGTTATAAACCTTTCTATTTAGAAGCGTTTTTGTGCTTCGAGAGGAATGTTAGGGCCGGTGGTACCAGTAACATGGTAGTTATTACGTCATGTTGAAAGACTTGTGAACGGCTAGAATAATTTTAAAAAAAGTTAGTCAGCCTATCTACTTATATTCGTTTCAATTCAACATGACAATAGAACCGACAGCGCAAGTGTGAAAAGATGACCAATGTACTGAAATCCACGTTCAACCTCTCAGGGTTTGAACGTGGACTACATTTAGGGATTGTAACTCGGACAGGGGTCGAAACTTGGATGTTGGACATGGACTAAACCAGTGTACGTCTGTTGAATCGTATTTTTGTCTGCCGCTTTGATAGTAAGCAGAAAGAAAACTCAAGTTTATTGACGAATTAGAAGTAGTCAATAAAATTAATAGAAGTCCAGTAAAGTCTGCCAATAAATATCTTTGTGCTTAAATAAAGAGTAAACAATATCAAATCTAGATAAACTGCTAGAAGTATTTAAACATAGCAAGTTTACGACTGGACCAATAAACAAAATGCAAGTAATCAATACATCTCTTTTCTGCTATTAATGAAAATACTTTGTCAATTACACATTTTATGTAACTTGTTAGCAAATTAAGAATCTTTTAAATTGCACGAACAATAAATAATAATTATAACAAAAAAAGAAATCAACAAACAATAACCGACTTCAAACAGAAAACTAAAAACTGAAAAACAAAGCATGTAACACGTATTTTAAGTTATCAGAAATTATTTTCTAAGTATCAGGTTATATTTAGTAATGATTAAAATCGTGGAATAAACTAAAAAAACTGCATAATGTCTTACAACAAGATCTTCCAAGTGCCAACAATCAAGAGTATAAATTATACTCTTCCATTTAAATACTTAGTTTTGTAGTTTAAAAAAGTTTATGAAGACTCAATCGCGCTTTAACCTCGAAGTCAATTTTTCTGAAAATTGGTAAAGAGACATGTTAAAACGCTGGATTAACGCAATTTTTAACGCGAGGAACAACGGATTTGAAATAGGTATAATGCAACTTGTAATAAACAGGCAGAAAATAAAAGTGTCAGCATTTCTCCGTTTTAACTTAGGTTCACAGACCATTGTTTGAAAGTAGCGTCTGTGTGATTGTAGGTATTTGAATTTGTTGAAGAGTTTATCATAAAACAAACGATCAAACCAGACACTAAATTATTTCAGATTCACTTAATGCGTAGTACAATAAGGACAACAATATTCCCTCCTTGAATTGAAGGAAAGTCAATTACTAGACAGGACTACGGTGCTGCGGCAGTCAGTTTGAACAGTGATTGCGAAAAATTCTTGTTGTAGATCTGGTTACCAAAAATACAGTTGCTCCCGAAAGGTGGCCGGATAACTTCAAATAATGCAGAAGCCTCCTACCTGGGCAGTGGGTAATAATCCCTAACATTCACTTAATTTATACGAAAGTACAGGCACAGTATATATATATTTAACAGTGGTACAGTGGTACAGGTATACCAAACAATAGGTATGTCAGACTGAGCCTGGGATCCGAGTTAGCGAATGCTGTATGAATTATAAATGCGAAAATAACTCTGTCTGTCTGTCTGTAACACTTTCACGTCTAAGCCGCTGAAGCCATTTAGATGAAATTTCGTATAGGGATAGTTTTGAGATACTTTGAGTCCCTGGGAAGGACATAGGCTACTTTTTAACCGACAACGCAAAAAGAGGGTAATGATTATAATATATATAATACGCGATAACGACTTTTACGTATACGAAGTCGCGGTGAACAGCTAGTTGATCATAATGATGAATGTATGAAAAGCTATGACGTATGCTAATGAACGGGTAGCCTATTTAAACTACAAAATCCATACTAATATTAAAAGCTGAAGAGTTTGTTTGTTTGAACGCTAGGATCTCAGGAACTACTAGTTGGATTTCGGAAATTCTTTTACAGTTTGATAGTCCATCTATTGAGGATGGCTATAGGTTATATAACATCACGCTAAGGCGAATAGGAGCGGAGCAGCAATCAAGAATGTTTCGAAAACGGGGAATATTTTTTACCGTCTGAGAGCTTCCGAAGCGTACGCTGCGTAAATGGTTAAAGTTACGCAAAAATTGGGTATTACAAAATTGTTTCTCTTAAAATGTTCTAAAAAACATCCGCGACAGCATATGTCTATCTTTTAAGGTTCGCTCACAATAACCTAATTTATCTATCTCTTAAGGTCCGCTCACAATATTTTAAAACTAAAGAGTTTGTTTGTGCTAGGAACTACTGGTTGCATTACAAAAAATATTTTATAGTTTAATAGTCAATTTATTGAGGATGGTTAATGACAATATAACATCACGCTAAGATGAATAGGGGCGGAGCAGCCATGAATAATGTTTTGAGAACGGGGAAAATTTCTTTCTTTTCAGAGCTTCCATTGCGCACACTGCGTAAATGGTTAAAGTTACTCAAAATAAGTGTACGATAAAATTGTTCCTCTTAAAAAGTTATTTAAAAAGTCCTTAACAGCATATGCCTATCTTTTACGGTTCGCTTACCCTCTTGATAAGTTTAAAATATGAGCGAGGAGACGAGCGGCGGCAGTAATCGTGGTCTGCAGTGGTAGCCAGTCAAGTGAACGATAAAAACCGGTCAAGTGCGAGTCGGATCCGTACCGAAAAAGGACGGGCGGAAGTAAATGCGACGAGAAACATTATATCACTTTACATATGAATACCACGCCTCTCTCCTTCTCACTTTCATGTGACGCAAAGGAAGTTGTGCGTGTCAGCTCTAATGAACACAAGCGACGGAGTAAATGCGACGGGAAACATTATATCACTAAATATTTATACCACACTTCTCTCTTTCTCACTTCCATGTGACGCAAACGAAGTTGCGTGGGACAGCTAGTTTAACTATACAATTACCTCACCAAAATTGGAACCAAATAGCACTAGTAGGTAGACTTTAATTTTGTAATTTATTAGCTAAGATGACCGGCAAATTGTGCGAGTAGCATAAATGGAGAGCAAATACGGGTTCAACTGCACCAGTCAAGTAGATTCCCTTTTAATTAAACGAGTTCCAGACGCTCTGGCGCAGTAACCGAGGCCAACTGTTTTCACTCACGTTGCACAACACGATGAAGTAGATAAAACGAACGAACGTCTTTACACTATTACTGACCCGTGACTAAATATTTTTTCAGTGATGTAAAGAAATTGAACTGTGGATAAACATAGCCTGAAGTACCGATGACATTTAGGATCATGATGACCTACAGAGAGGTGGTTTGAGATTTAATTGTAGGCCTATACAACTGTCTGACTGCCGGTTGAGGATAAATTCAAATAATATCGACGCTGGAAAGGCTAATTGCATTAACGACCATTATATGAATTGTTCAGGAGAAGCATTTAAAGTTTCAAATTTTGCAAAAAAATTCATAACTAATTAACCACTTGAGTTATCCCTATCAAAATCAGAATGGTTATTATAAATAACGTTTACTATGAAATGAATATACCGGCCATAGTGAAAGTTGCTTACTGCAGTGGTCGTTTACAGAACACTGAGTCTGCGGGGCCACGAGCGCTTCGAGTGCAAATATCGGCTGCAGATATTTGCCTTCGCAAATGTCCAGAAATTTTCATTCGTTATAATTGTGGAAGACGACACCCGTTGTCACTAGTCAATTATAACTAGTGACAACGGGTGTAGTCTCCCAGTTTTACAGTGTATAGGTGACTGAAGTACCCACAGTACGTTTGGCTCTTAGCTAACAGCCGCGGTCTAAATGCAAACGACGACCTTGACGTATCGTCTAACCGCCATTGTTTGATATTTGTCTTTCCTTTTTGGCGGTTTTATCACACTACTGTAAAGAAATTTTCACTAAGCAGAGTAGCTTATGTGCTCTAAACACATCAAAATAATTTCAGGTAAAATTGTGTTATCGACCAATTTATTAGTAAGGGCCATCGACAAAATTGTTTTAACGTCCTAATTTTTGCAATTAGAAGAAAGGTAAAAGGGTTTATACAACAGTAAACTAAAATTCATTGACCAGTAAATTGACTTATTATGAAATTCTAAAATAAT
The DNA here is from genome assembly GCA_933228765.1 of Miltochrista miniata. Taxonomy (NCBI): domain Eukaryota; kingdom Metazoa; phylum Arthropoda; class Insecta; order Lepidoptera; family Erebidae; genus Miltochrista; species Miltochrista miniata. The sequence continues at coordinate 22,137,327 of OW121754.1, read as the reverse complement.
TACCAACCACTAAAATGTTTTACGCCGTGAAAATTTCAAAAAATGGAATGGCTAAATGTTTTAAAATAATGATTTCTTAAATCATGTGCAGGCTAATTGACTTATCAGTTTTAGCTGCTGCCATGGGCGCTTTATAAACCAAAAATCAAAAAATGAGTGGATTTAAAACACAAAAATATACGAAAATATCGAAAATCACCGATGTCTTAACGACCACCAAAGTGCTCAGATTAAATCGTTACCTAGACCATTAGAAAGAGAAAAATCAGGCGATTCTAACGATATATATAACTCATATTCGACCAAATTGGCTGTTAATGCAGTTTGCCTTTCCAGCGTCGATATGAATACATCGTCATGTACTCGTATTAACTCAACCGCATCAGATTCCGTCGATTTTGAAGCGATTTTCACCAATCGGTAGAGTGACTTTATAGGTATAGATAATTCAACTCATCAGTGCGCGCGGCGCTATGTGTGCGTGCGCTAGTAATTATACAGCTTTAATTTGTGTGACAGTGATGCGGCCGTCTTCACAGAGTACATTTTTGTATTATGAGATAGAGACGTAACTGACTTATTGACGACACCAGCGGTGCCAAGCAGTCTTTGCAGGAAACGCTCTGCGTGGCCGCGAAATAACATCATAATTTATACATAAAGCATACAGCGCCATCTACCACGTTTGCAGGCAACTCTTACGTTATAATGAAACGAAATCAAATATCATGACAAGTCTCAATGTAACTGCAACGTTGAGATCCTCTGTAACTTTGTCACATTATAATTCATTACATAGTGTTCTTAGTGATAATACCATGGGTACAGTCGTTAAAGAAAATGTCTAATTCTTCACGGAGAAAATATTTAAGAAGTCAGGTAAATATTAATTTTTATGTGTCAATTCGATGGAATTAATATTTGTTATCACTACATATAATAAAACAAAGTCCCCGCCGCGTGTCTCTTCACGATAAAATTAAAAACAACTGCATGGATTTTCATGCTGAGATCACCAATGATTTTTGACTGCCTCTGTGGTGCGGTCGGTAATGATACTGCCTGCGGCGCTCAAGAGTCTGGGTGTTTCTATGTATAATACGTATGTATTTAAAAGTACATAAGTATTAAAATCCGTGGTCTGATACCCATAACACAAGCAGGTTATTCCTAGCTTACTTTGGGATCAGATAGCGTTGTGTAAAATGTCCGTGAATATTTATTTATTTATATAATTTGTTGAGTTTTTGTTTACATTGACTAAAATATAATGATATTAGTTGGAGATGGCGGAAAAAAATAAGGTGTCTGGGAGCTTTTAACAAAAACGCTGCCTAAACCCTTCGAGGCATAACAAAATAATATATGGTAGAATTGTGTAACTTATAAAGGCCCACAGAAAAGTCATAAATGATAGAGCTCCAAATTTTAATGCAAAAAATAGAAATGCAGAGATGGTCGACGGAAAAAAACATTGCTTATACTGCAAATATGACAAAAATTGAACTGTAATGCTTCCTCCACATTACTCGCGAAGTTGAACGAAGTTGGACGAGTACGATAGTGTAGAGGGGCTCCTCGGCCTACTTCGTCAAAAATTTCCTTTGACTCGGGCAACTTCGCCGACGAACTTCGTTCAACTTCGCGAGAAATGTGGAGGAAGCATATGACTTGATTTTAAAAATAAAAAAAAACCATATCTATACATCTAAAAAAAAACTGTTGAGGGTCGAGAGGCTGTACATGGAAGATAATTTGAAAATTTTAATTGTAGGGCGTTCTCCTCTAATCGATACTGAAGCTGAAAATGTAATTAGAAATTTTCATGTCTGTCTGTCTGTATTCTGATTATGAATTGATTTAAATGAAACTTGGTAAAATCTGAGCTTATGATCCGAGGAAGGTTCTAGGATACTTTTGTTCCCGATATATTGCGCGGTTCCTTTGGGAGAGGGCAGGGCAGTTTCACACGCTTTTCGCGCACTTTATGTGTCAGATAGTTTGTTATAAGATTAATGACATACTTCAGCCATATGGCTCAAAAGTTCTTGGGCTACCACCGTATCATCCTGAACCAAACCCAATAGAAAATGTATGGGGAACTTAAACAAATTATAATGCTTCGCATAAAATCGAACAAAATGTGATGGCAATAATGAAATTAATAAACGAACGTTTTAGTCAAATTGACGAAGAGATGTGGCGTTTTACTTGTCGACACGCCAAAGAAGAAGAATACTATCGACATTTTGATTGAATTTATAATTAACCTTGGAGAGAGCAGCGAATCCTAAAATTCCTCAATTTTATTCTTCAAACAGCGATACATATTAATATGTATAACATACATTTCACCCATTGAGTTTTTATTTTAGTTAAACAAGTGTTTTTGTATTTTGTACTTCACTGTACCTCATGTCACACACACGAAGTCACTGTGTTTAGACGAGTTTTACCCACACATAGTGCCGCGCGCACAGATGAGTTGAACTTACTATACCTATGTCTACCTATCGTTCATCGCAGGCGTCCGTTGAATTATACATATAATCTGAAGGAATACACTCAGTTTATTTTTTTTACAGTTTATTTAAAGAAGATAAAGATTCTCTATTTAGCCGTTTTTATTTAGCTCAATAACGACCTCCGTCTGATGGAATATAAGTATTTCAAAGTATGTGAGTTTAGTGTTAATATTGGTGGATGCGCCAGTTCCGACGCATACCTATTTTTTTAGTTTATGTATTTATGGTAGGTATTATAATTATTATATGTAAATACGCACGCATGTAATATATATGGCAACACTCATCCCTCCCCGCTCCATATCCAATATGTCCCCCACAACTGTGAAAAAACGCACACACGAACTCCTACCGCGACGCTCACGAACCGCCCGCCGCAACGCTAATAGCGCAGTGATTTTACCCATCCGATCTCGTGGCCCTGCTTACCATTAGCCACAGTCTCGATAGCTACGGATTTAGCTCATGTAGAACGCAATTCGCAAAGCAAGGAGCCGCGCCTACCCGAAGAGAATTCAAGTAAGTGCGCTTTCAATTGTTGAAAATAAAAATAAAGTCAGTTATATCCATTATATCTCCCGTCTGATTCACAACTGGCTCATTGCAATCAAACATTCAAAACAAAAGAGGAATATTTTCAATATGAAAAAGTTTTAACTGGTAATCGGAAAACATAAAACACAAAAACTCAATTTAAATCCATGCAATACGTGTAAATAATATAAATTGATTTGAACCATTTTAGGGTGAATATTATCACCGATTTTTATTGGCTCTGCGCTTCGATCACATAAGTGTTTTGCGAGTTCATAAGGGCAGCTATAAATTTTGAGATAAAATGGTTGTATTTGTTTTTAGTATCCCACATACGTTGTACAATGTGTGTATAGGCTGTTGATATCGTCTCGTAAAGTGTAACATGTCAATTGAGCTGTGTCCCTTATGAGATTAACTTTTATGGTTTTGAATATACTGCTGTTTTATGCTTTAATTTTGAACTTGGTTATATTAAGCATAATAAATAAAGCATAAATTAATGAAGCTATAAACCTATATTTTTTGTACTTTGCTAGGAATGAGACTTCGTGTTTTGGTAAGAATAAAGAAGTTGGATGACAACGCCTAAAATCTGTGACCTTTTTAAGCGAATGAGATTTATGGGACTCCAGGCTTCAAGATAAAGATGTTGATAGCCAACTGAATGCTAAAATGAAGATAATATGTAGACAATATATGTGTAGTAAGGTAAAAATTACAAACTATAAACTGTAAATAACCGGATTCTAAGAGTAAAGTAACACATATTTATTCATAGAAACACGTTATTATAATATTAAACGTTAACCACTTAGAGTCCGTAATACCGTATTTGTATGTAGATATATTGTCAAAATGCAAATGGAAACTAGTAACAATATCGACTGTTTACGCCCATGAAAGCACTCAGCGTAAATAAACGGCTTAAACATTTCACCAAAATAGGGTACAATTTGACATTATGGGCTAAAAGGAGCTGTTTGCAATACGTATTACACGAGGCATTGAACTGAACAAGGCAATTTGAACTAATCTACAAGCAAACGGGTTAAGCTACATACATACGGTTCTATACTCGTGTTAGCGCAGAGCGGGTAATAGCAGTGAGCTTGCTCGCCGACCAACATACTAAGTTAAGCTCTACAGCAAACTTAATGTAACTTTGTCTACAGTCAAGACCAGGCCTAATATTACTCTCATTGTTATGAAATTCAATATCTCGCTAATGATTCAGGCAGCTTCATGACAAAAGTATATATATATTATATACGAGCGTTTTGTCAAAAAACAATATTAGTCCGTGCAATAGCGAGTATGCTAGGAGAGCATAAAGTTTGCAGTTTGCTTTTAAAACTGCTTCCAGAAAAAAAAAGCTCTTTTTTACTCATTTCCTAAAACTAATTAAAATGTGACTAAGACCCTTTCTGCAATATATGATTCAATTATTTTAGATATAAAATTTAGGTTCAGGTTCATCATCACGCCTTTATCCCTGAAGGGGTAGGCAGAGGCATATTATATACACCCACATTTCACCTTTTTTATAATTTGTCCCACGTAATACGTTGTGAGCCGTATTGACGTGTTTAAATGGACAGGCGCAGGTTGTGACTGCCTGCTGTTGAAATAAAGCCTTCAACTTGGCTTAACGACTGCCATTTTACTGGCAAGCGGGACCAACGGCTTAACGTGCCTTCCGAAGCACGGAAACGCTCAAATAAATGTCACAAAGTGATCACATGGATGGTCACCCATACATGGACCGGCCATAGTGAAAGTTGCTTACTGCGGTGATCGTTTACAGAACACTTAGTCCGCGGGGCCACGAGCGCTTCGATATAAAATTTAGGACGTGACAAATATTAGTGAGGGGATTGTAAATTATAGTAGCAAGCTGACTTAGGGATATCAAGGGTTTGAGATTCAGGCAGTGTCGTTTTCTGTATTTAAAGTTGGTAAATTTTAGCTATAATGTTCTAGAATAAGTAACTATAATTCATTCTTTGCATCTTGTAAGTGTATATAATATTGTACCTGCCAAACGGCTTCCTTATTCGTATACTCATGTTCCGACTATTAAGTTTGTAATTAATTTAAGATGATTATATGATTAAATAAAAGTATTGTTTGCAAAAAAAAAAATTCATTCATGGTCTCTTTAGATAACCCTATTTAGGGAACTTGGTACTGACCAAGAATGAATAGTCGAAACAATTTTTTAGTAAAGCCCGGAGAAACTGCTCTTAATCCAAAAGGACGAAGGATTAAAACTCTCTTAAAGTGAATGTGCAGGTCAGTTATGGGTTAATATAGTGTAGTTGTAAGAGTGAGAAGTCTGACGCTGCAAACAATTAAGATGCTGATTGTCAGTTGTGAGAAAGCAGGGCATTCTGCCACCTTGTTTTGAAAGATGTGTAAAGAGGACAAATGTGTGTAATAAAGGCCGCGCGGAAGTAGGGCACAGGCTTGCTTCCTCGAGCTGCAGAAGACTCACTTGGCGATGGTGACCCCCAAAACAATAGCTACACTCCATGACCGTAGGCCATGGATGAATTGCAATCCATGATAATTATAAAGTCTTATGACAGATAGGCAGACAGACAGAGAGTCAGACAGACAGCCAGACAGACGGACAGCGGTGTCTCAGAAATAGGGTCCCGTTTTCTCCCTTTGAAAACAGTTTTCCCCGAGCGAGCGTAATCGAGTAGGACATGTTATTCATTGATCCGTATTAGAAAAATGGAAAAGTGAACAAAAAGTGAACAGTGCAAAGTGAAACTTATGTTAAAATAAACAGTAATTTGTGTGCTATCGAACAGTATATCATTTACCATAATTAAACGTAAATAACTGTGACAAAACAAGAGATAAGTGAAAAATAAAACTGTTAAAAATTTAAATCACACCGGCACAAGACACGATGAACAAAGGATTGGACTTTGAACCCATTAGCATTGAACAATAAAGACTGACGTATTGAACTACGAGAGTACATACCAGTGAACTATACTTGTTTATTTGAGCAATTAGTTCGATGTCAATATAGCCCATTACCAACAAGTGCGGTTTTATAATTTCACTGATCAGGGTTCAAATCCGAAGATTACAAAATTATTTTTGACATTCTATTTGACATTCTTTTTGACATTCTTTTTGACATGCTATTTGAAATTTTATTTTGAAGTACTTATCTATTATTTATAACACAATTAAAAAGGACCAACTTTTTACTATTGATTTGGTCTCGAAACTCGAGCAAAAATGATGGATGAAAACATTACAATTAGAAAAAATATAACATCTCACACGTTGAATAGTACTTTTGACAAAAGCATGTTAGACTCTACGATTAGAAGCCTACCAGAATCTCCAAGGAATGATGTTTATGCGATGCTTGAACTACAAGAAAAAATTAATCAACTTTCGACTGAGCTGAAATCCGCTCATCAAGAAGTAGAAAATCTTAACTCAGAAAACAATCAATTAAAGCTGGATATTTCCAAATATATTAAGATCATTGACGCATACAAAAAAATTAACAGTTCGGAGATTGTAATGTCGACACCACTCTCGGCACGTAAACAAAAAATCTCACGACCAGCGCCTTTTAAAAAGCAGCAGCAACCATTTGCAAACAAACAACAAACTATTTTAAAAGTGCAGAGCACTAATATTCAAGAATCCACAATAAGTTGTAACGACCATAAACTATTATTAGGCAGTGAAATGGAAAAATCAGCACATACACAAGTGCCAGAAGGGGGTCAGAACGGAAATCACACCAGGCAGACGGCGAGGAGTCTGAAGGAGTATAGTGCAAAAATAGTTTTAATAGCTGACCAACAGGGACGACGCATTCAAAGGGTATTCCAAAATTTACTAGGATCTAAATTCGACGTCACTTGCTTTTGGAAATCCGGCGCGCCTCTGTTTGAAATTCTAAAGTCGGAATATTCGCAAATCAGCACACTAACTCAGGATGACTATGTTGTTGTGTTGGGAGGAACTAACGACACTAACCCAAAACAACTTGAACTGGCTTTATGTAACTTTTTCAATAGGACGAAAAACACTAATGTAATTATTTCGGAAGTTCCGTACAATAAGTCCTTGAATGAGTGTAAACTCAACCATTTGATAAAATTCTTATGTTCATATTATACTCATACCACATTTTTGGATATGAGATATGGTTCACATTTACCAGGTTACAGAGGTTTCCCTTTACACGTAAGTCAAATTCTGCATAAAGAGGTATTACGAAAGGACTACGAACGAAAATATTTAAGGTATTGTACGGAACGACTGACTTATTCCGTTGGTAGTGATAATAGGCGTGATACCTGTGATCAATGCACACAAACGGAAAATATTCAAACGCATGAGGAACCTTCCACTTCTTCTTCTGATAATTTGTTTTTTCGTAAATAGCCAATTGTACTTGCTCCATCAAAATATAGATGGCTTAATAAGTAAGTCAGGCGAGTTGATTGTACATCTGCACTCATTAGGTAATAAAAATCAGAATAGTTGTCCCATTGATATACTTTGCATTACAGAACACAACATGACACAAATAGATGCAAAATTATTAAGGCTTCCTAATTTTGTACTTGGCGCATACTATACACGAGAAAATCATCATGGAGGGTCTTGTATACTGGTAAAGTCCACATTTAAATTTAAAAATATACCAGAACCGAAGGCACTGAGTATAACTAATATTTTTGAAGGTTGTGGTATTGAGTTAATAGACCATAAAATTATTATTGTATGCATTTACAGATCACCAAGAAACATAAGGGAAAATATTGACTTGTTTTTTGACCGCCTGGGGTTATTATTATATAAAATAGGATATAAAAATAAAAAAATCATCATCTGCGGGGATTTTAACATCAACAGGACCAATACATGTAATATCTCATGCGAGTTTGAACAGTTGCTTAAGGCATTTAATTTAAAATTAGCAATAAATCAACCAACACGGTTAAGTTCAATGAAATGTATAGACAACATAGCTCATAATATTAGAGGGTCGAAATCATATGTTGTAGACTTGTCTCTCTCAGACCATACTGCCCAGCTATTATCTTGCCCTATACAAGGAAATATTAATACAGGACACTGGTTTAAGATGAAGAGGGACTATAGCAATGATAATATTTATAAATTTGTAGAGTGTATAAGTAGTCTTACATTTTCTGAGACCTTCGCCTGTGATGACCCAGATGAAGCATACAATGACTTTTTCGAATTATTTAAATTGTTCTATGACTTGTGTTTTCCAATAAAAAAAGTTAAAATAAGTGTCGTTAAAAAATCTAAATGGATTAGTAAGGGATTAAAATTATGCTCTAAAAGGAAACGTCATATGCTATGGAAAAGCAGACTCTCACCAACCCCAGAAAATATGACTCAATACAAGAATTACACAAAAAGACTAAAATATGTTATAAATAATACACAAAAAACACAAAATAACTTCTACATAAATTCAGCAAAAAACAAATGTAAGGCTACATGGCAAATCATTAATAACTACAAAAGCACAACACTAAAAGATGAAATAACAGAAATTAAACATAACGGACAAATCATCACGTCACCTGATGTTATTGCTGAAACCTTTAATAACTTTTTTATTGATGACATTCAATCGAGTACAAATAAAAATATTAACTGTTATAAAAATATAATCCATAATAAGTATAATTCACTATTTATGAAGCCTACTAACCCAGTTGACATCCATAACATTATAATGAGACTCAATAACTCTAACAGCACAGGATATGATGACATACACACAAAAATAATTAAATTAATACCCCAATACTTAGCACCCGTACTTAGTCACATGATAAATTTAAGCATTGAGCATGGAGTATTTCCAAAAAAATTAAAAATGACTATTATACATCCACTGCTCAAAAAAGATGATAAACTAAATGTTAGGTCATACAGACCTATTGCATTAATACCAATTTTTGCGAAAATTTTTGAAAGGGTCATTTATAATAATATGTACAATTACTTCGAAGAGAATTATATTTTTATAGAGGAACAATTTGGTTTTCGTCAAGGAAAATCTACTGGTGCTGCACTTTTCCATTACCTACAGCAAGTAATGACAGGAATAGACACAAAAGAGTATTACGTCCCTATTTATGGATATGACCAAGGCCTTTGACCACGTGGATCATGAAATCCTGTTATTAAAACTGGAAAAGTATGGAGTAAGAGCCAACTCGTTGGCATTACTAAAATCTTATCTCACTGAGCGCCTACAGGTGACCACAGTTAAAAATATAAATAAAAAATCAAAAATTGAAGTAAATTATATATCCAATCAAAAAATTGTTAAATATGGCGTCCCACAAGGTAGCATCCTTGGGCCGCTGTTGTTTCTAATATATATAAATGACCTCCCTAAAGCTATTAACCAAAACATGATACTATTCGCAGATGACAGTACGGCTATCTTTACTAACAATGACAATAATATGCACTATGAAATTGACATAAATAATTCACTCAAAAATATTATAAAATGGATGACTGAAAATAATTTAAACATAAATTTGGGAAAAACCAATTATATGACATTTACAAACAGACATTCTACTTGCAATAATCTATCACTAAGTTACAGAAATGAAATAATAAATGAAGTAAAAATAACAAAATTTCTAGGTATTTATATTGATTCGGATTTGAATTGGAAAGCCCAAGTGGATCTGATTTGTAATAAATTGAGCTCATTTTCTTATGCCCTGTATATGCTCAGAAAAGTAGCAAATGAAGAAACACTGTTAACGGCTTATCATGCAAGTGTTGGTTCTATACTCAGATATGGTATTTTATTCTGGGGTAACTCAGTTCATAAAGATAATGCCTTTAAAGCCCAAAAGAAGTGCATCAGGAGCATATGTGGTCTTACACAAACTGATTCGTGCAAACCCTCATTCGGTAGGTTAAAAATACTCACCTTGCCTTCTATGTATATATATGAAGCCTTAATAGTTGTAAAGCAAAATATAAAGAAATATAAAACGCTAGCAAGTAAAAGACATAAAAATAAATTACACATAGACAGGTGCAGGACTCAACAATTTAGAAAGAGTGTCTTTGGAATGAGTGCAAAGCTGTACAATAAACTGCCAGACTATATTAAATCGTCTGAACCTATAAATGTATTCAAACACAGACTACGAGATTTTTTAATCCTTAAGACATATTATTCGATTCAGGAATACATAAACGATAATAATTTATGACACTTTATTAATATTGATTAAAATTTTGTAACGGTTATATAATTTAATAAATTATTATGTAAATTGCTCTTTAGATTTTGATACTGACATTTATTTTATAAACTTGACATTCTTAAAAATCTTAAATTCAATTGATATAGACATTGTTGCACGCCAGTAAATTCTATTTGATTTTAGATTAAGTACCTAAATGACATTTGTGTAAATATGACATTATATAAATCTTTAAAATTAAATATGTATTTCAAATTAAAATATTGTTGTACGCTAGTAAGGCATGTTACGGAAGGACTAATGTATTTAATCTACAACATCTATGTAAAAAACCTGTAACAAACAATAAATGAATAAATTGAAATTGAAATTGAAATTGAAATAATAGCTGAAACCACAGATTACTAAATAGTTACTACGTGCTTTACTGCTGCAGCCTGAAACACATTTTTTTTTCCCAATCCCGCTTCCAGTGGGAACTTATTCCCGTAATAAAAGACTTATGTGTTATTCCACACTATAATGAATCTCTCATACCAAATTCAGCCAGATCCGACAGCCGTTACAGCGTGAAACAGTAACAAACATCCACACATCTACTCATCCACACTCACAAACTGTTGCATTTTTAATAATAGTGAGAAGTAAGATTATTAGACAGACTTTCCCGTTTACGGTTTTTTAAAACGCATGAAGTTACTTCAGCTCTAAAAGTGTCTGGCTCAAATTTGGTATAGGAATAAATCATATAGATTGGAATAACACATGGACTTTTTTTTTAAATCTGGAAAGCTTCCATGCGAGAACGGAACAGAATTACATGCGAAAGGAGTCGCGTTCTCCATCCAATAAGAAATAAAAATAACTGCGTAGAAAAATAATACCTAAATTTTCGGTGCAGGCTTTGTCTTTGTACCCACATTCAAGTAATAAATCAACCCATACGTCCTAGGACATCCTTCCGACTGCTTACCCGGAACTCCCGACCAAAAGCTAGGCAGTTTGTTTGGCAAAGCGTGGTTTAAGTCGTTAGGAGAGTCTGCAATGGCATCCATGAAAACTGCCACACGTAAAAAAATAAAAAGTCAGCCTACATGATGTGATAACATTCGAAATAACATAACTATTACCGATTTTCTTGAACCAAATCTGACATGAGTAGAGTAGGCACTAAAACTATAATCATGCCAAGTTTCGGACCCCGGTGGTCATCCATACATTGTATAAGTCACATTTCGCATCAGTATCGAGATTTTAATGCCCCCAGTATTTTTGATAATATATTCGAAGTATATAAAGTAGGTATATACCATTCTGAAAAATGTAAAAAATTTTATAGAAGACGCCACATTCAAAGCAGTTCTTAATTGTATGGACAGTTTTATAAAAATACAGCGGCTTTCTTTTTGAATTGGTTTTTTTTTGCTGTCTTATCGAACTGTGAGTGTTAATGAATTTATGATTGATTGATGAATTTATTTATAATATTATTAATTTTAAGGAAAATTGATAAATTGTATTTCTGTTATGCCACTAAGGTAGCAGACAAGCATACGGCCCACCAGATGTCCTGGTGGTCACCCAAACATATGGTCGTTTGCAACACTAGAGCTGCCACATTCGCGCTGCCGACCCTGTAAAAACCTAAAAGAGAAAAAGAGAAGCGATAGTAAGTATGTTATGAATTTAATAAGGAAATCTATATAACCATTGTGTCAAGGCTGACCCTAGGTGCGGTAGTTGAACATTCAGCCGTAGAGGATGACGTATGATACGCACAATATGTACACATAGGAGTGCAATGCAATAAACAGGGCTATAAGTCACAAATCACAATCAACCGTCTTGAATGCCTCAAGGCCGAAGCCCCGTCCGTCCGCACGGGGGGGGTGAGGGTGAGAGTGCACGTTCGCGGCAGGGTGCGGAGATGGACGTCCATTAATGGACACTCATATCCGCATCCTGCAGGTGAACCTGAACCACTGCTCTGGTGCTCAGGACCTTCTGTACCAGAGCATCAGGCAGTGGTCCATCAACATTGATTGGAAGGCACACATCAATAAGATTTGTTGCAAACTAAATAAGTATGTATATGTACTCTTTAAGCTACGTAAAACTACTAATATGGAAACGATACTAACCGCCTACCATGGATACGTTTCTTCCGTTCTAAACTATGGTCTGATTTTATGGGGTAGTTCCACAAATTCTCAAATAGCCTTCTTAGCGCAAAAAAAGTGCATTAGAGCTATTGCTGGGATACCGCCTTGGGAATCGTGTAAGCCACTATTCAAAAAATTTGATATTCTTACATTACCCTGTATGTACATTTTGGAGACAGCCAAGTTTGTAAAGTTGCACCCTGAATTATTTAAAACTGCCAGAGATATGTATCCGAGGAACACGAGAGATCCAGGCAGAATCGTTCTATCAAAGGTCCCTAAGACCGTAATGTATCAAAAAAGCTCCCTTGCTATGTGCGGGCGAATCTATAACGCTATTCCAAGAAATATTAGAAACTTGAATTATAATAAATTCTCGTCAAAACTGAGGGCATGGCTTTTGGACAAACGTTTCTACTCAGTATCGGAATTTATGCCGTGAGCCAGTGATGTGTTAGGATTTACGATAATCAGGCAATGACTTACAATATTTTGTTGACTATAATTTTCTGAATAAAAACTTTAACATTGCAGACATTTAAATTAATTAATATTATTATTTAATGTATATTGTTTTTCTATGTGACCCAATTTGAGTATCAACTAGGATTATTTTAATAGATATAAATGTAATATTGTGACAAATGTAATATTGACTATTGATCGTATTTATGGACTCCTTGTGATTATTATGTACGTAATTTTGAATATTTGGTCCAATTTATTATATAACATTAATTATCCACGATATCACTAAAAAATTTGCATGCTGTCTTGATGGCTAAATAGGCATGGAATAATTTATAGATATTATGTAACACCTTTGTACCCTATTTATAGCAAATAAAAGAATTTGTATTTGTATTTGTAACATTGTTGTTGTCGCCGAGCCGTACTGGGTTCACCCGGGAAGCCCGGTGGATCTGGGCGGCTTGGCGACTGTCTTTGGGGGGACCGGCGCGGACGACGCGCGCCTAGCGCTTATCGCTAGGGGCCCGGGTTGCGTCGCGGCGGAATATGAGGGTGTGGCTGTCGTGGCCGTCTACATCTCGCCGAGCCTAGACCAGCATCAATTTGAGCTATGGCTCCCTGAGCTGGACGTCGTTCTCGCTGCATGCCGGCCTCGCCCTGTCCTGGTCCTGGGAGACTTCAATGCTTGGTCGCAGGCTTGGGGCTCCCGGGAAACCAGAGACAGGGGGAGGATACTTCAGGACTGGGTCACTACACGTGGCTTAGTCATCCTGAACCGGGGGAATGTCGCAACCTGGACACGGCGGGGGCTCAGCTCGGTCATAGACGTTTCGTTTGCGACCCCTGAGCTCGCCCGCCGTGTCCAGGGATGGCGTGTGGTGGAGGAGGAGGAAACGTCGTCAGATCACCGATATATTCGGTTCGACGTCTCACCTCCACCTAACCTGCCGCCAACAATCGCGAATCCCCCGGAACCGCGTTGGGCACTCCATCGCCTTGATCGGGAGGCTCTCCTGGAGGCGGCCATCGTGCAGGCCTGGATTCCGACAGCGGACAGGCCTGCCGATGTTGATGCCGAGGTGGAGTGGTTCGGGAGAGCCATGTCGCACACATGTGCATGTGTGTGTGGGTGTGTGTGTGTGTGTGTGTGTGTGTGTGTGTGTGCGCATGATGTTGTGTTGAACATCATGCGCGCACACACACACACACACACACACACACCCACACACACATGCACGCACGCACGCACGCACGCACACACACTCACACACACACACACACACACACACCCACACACACACACACACACACACACACACACACACACACACACACACACACACACACACACACACACACACACACACGCGCACACACACACACACACACAAATACATGCACCGCACTCGCAGAACTTTTCTTTCTTACTATTACCTTTTAATATTACTTTGAATCTGTTTTATATAGCGTGTTAATATCTTTAAGAATTTTCCGTGGGGAATTGGCACCGAAAGCCGAAACACAGGTTTATACCTAGTTCGGCAACGGAAGTTATTTTCATTTTTTCGAGACATGTTATTGTTACTTATCATATTAAGAATACTCTGTGTTAATTCTGTTTTTTTTTTGTGATGCGGCGATGCCCAGGGCTAGGCCCAGACCGGCGAGAAAACAGGTGTACTGGTGGACGCCGGAAATCGCTCAATTGCGTTCGGAGTGCGTTAACGCACGCCGCCGGTACACCAGGTTCCGCCGGAGGCGTCGCCGCCCAGACGATGCGGCAGCCCGAGAGGCGGAGCTCTACGATGGGTACAAGGAGGCCAAGAGGGCCCTCCAGTCGGCCATCAAGCGGTCCAAAAAGTTGGGCCGCGAGGAGCTTATGGAGACTCTGGAGCGGAACCCGTGGGGGCGCCCGTACCTTATGGTAAGGGGAAAATTGCGCCCTAAGGCGCCCCCACTGACCCAGAGTCTCCAGCCGGAGCGGCTGGAGGGGGTCCTGGACTCCTTGTTCCCGACGAGAGCGGAGGAACACATTCCTCCGCGCATGGCTCCGTCTCAGGCACCCAACGCGGAAGGCAGCGAGAACGACGTGCCCGTAGTCACCGAGGGTGAGTTAGGAGCGGCTGTAATGCGGCTCAAATCCCGCAAAAACACCGCCCCTGGACCCGACGGCATTCCAGGCCGAGCGTGGGTCCTGGCTCTCGAGGAGCTTGGGCCTCGACTTATAGGTCTTTTTACCGCTTGCCTCGAAAAAGGCCAGTTTCCCAAGGTCTGGAAGACGGGGAAACTGGTCTTGATCCGAAAGGCGGGGCGGCCGGCAAGCTCCCCATCAGGGTACCGGCCGATCGTGTTGCTCGACGAGGTGTGCAAGCTCTTTGAGCGCATTATTGCACAACGCCTCGCCGGGCACCTCACACGCGTGGGGCCTGATCTGGCGGATAGCCAGTTTGGCTTCCGTCAGGGGCGCTCCACCGTGGACGCGATTATGCGCATTAGAGGCCTGACGGAGGAAGCAGTCTCACGGGGTGAGGTGGTGGTGGCGGTGTCTCTTGACATCGCCAACGCCTTCAACACCTTGCCCTGGAGCTGCGTTAGGGAGGCGCTTATCTACCATGGAGTGCCTCCCTACCTCCGGCGAATTGTCGGGGCCTATCTCTCCGAGAGGGCCATAACTTACCCGTGCTGGCTAGGGCTGGGTCGGCGAGATGTGTCGTGCGGTGTTCCACAGGGATCGGTATTAGGGCCGCTCCTGTGGAACATCGGTTACGACTGGGTGCTGCGTGGTCCGTTGCTCTGAGGGGTCGGCGTAACTTGCTACGCTGACGACACCCTCGTTACGGCGCGGGGAGCAACGCACCGCGACGCAGCACTAAAGGCCACGGCAGGGGTTGCTCAAGTCGTGGGTCGTATTCGGCGGCTGGGTCTCGAGGTGGCCCTTCACAAATCCGAGGCTCTGTGTTTCCACGGACCTCGGAAGGGGCCACCTGCGGGATCCAGCCTACAGGTAGGGGGCGTCAGCATCGGCATCGAGTCCTCGATGAAGTATCTGGGGCTCGTACTCGATGGCCGGTGGAACTTCGGACATCACTTCCGAAGTTTGGTCCCAAAACTGATGTTGGGCATCAGCCGCACTAGCGCGGCTGATGCCCAACATCAGGGGACCCAACGCTCCCTACAGGAGAGTATACCTGGGGATCGTGTGAAGTATGGCCCTATACGGGGCCCCTGTTTGGGCGGAGACCCTGTCGGCCAGCAATGTGGCCAGACTGCTGAGCCCGCAGAGGACAATGGCCGTCAGGGTGATAAGGGGATACCGCACGATCTCCGGTGAGGCGGCATGTCTCCTAGCCGGGACCCCTCCATGGGACCTGGAAGCGAGAGCCCTTGCGTCACTATTTAGATGGCGCAAGGAGGCGCTGGAGCGGGGCCAAAGGCCTGCGTCTCGAGAAATCGAGGCCCAGCGGTCCCTGCTCCACCAGGAAACCGTGGAGACATGGAAGGTGAGACTTGAGCAACCAAAGGGGGGATTCGCCACAATCGCGGCCGTCAGACCGGTCATGGACGAGTGGCTGGAGAGGAGACACGGTGCTCTCTCCTACCGGCTGTCACAGATACTAACCGGGCACGGTAGCTTCGGTAGGTATCTGTGGCGAAGACACCGGGAAACCACGGCCGAGTGTCAGCACTGCGAGGACCGCAGCGATGACACGGCGTTCCACACGCTGGTGGAGTGCACAGCATGGGCGCAACAGCGACAGGTCCTCGTAGTGGGTCTGGACGTGGACACTCTCTCGCTCGAGACCATGGTGCGAGCCATGATCTCCAGCGGGAGTAGATGGGATTGCACCGCCTCTTTCTGCGAGCAGGTTATGCTCGTGAAGGAGGCGGCGGGGCGGGTACGGGAGAGAACTCTCCCACCTGAGTTCCGCAGTCGGCGGCCTGGGCGCCGCCGACGTGTCTTCGCCGAGGACTATCGGCCTCCATGACCGGGGGTCTGAGGACGATGAGAAGGCCGCTCACCGTCCTTACAGAAGCAGGCCCATGACGGCAGCGTCACGTGAGGAACTCACGTACGCCCCCCCTTAGAAGCGGGATCACACCCGAAACCCCCCAAAGACGCGGGATAGCACCCGAACCACCCCCTTGGCGAGGCCGCGGCAGTGGCCCTAGGTCTGTTGGGAGTCCTGGGATATCCTTCCGAGGGCTTACCCGGGGCTCACAACCATAGGCTGTTGGGCGTTACGTGAGGTTTTTTAGTCGGTAGGAGTCCGGCATAACATCCATGAGGATTTTCCCTCACGTAAAAAAAAAAAAAAAACCGTCTTGAATGCATTGTTAATCTCAAGACTAAGATATAATTACAGTAAACATGTGTTACTGAGAGACCTACTGAATCTCGCGAGAATTTATTTACAACATAGGCCCTAATCTAGGGTTCCATATTTTCATACTTATCTTTTAAAGTTTAGTGCAATAAAACAAAATACACACAGCATTCGTGACATGACGATTTCAACTAAATCGCACTGACTCACACTGACAGTCGCGCAACGAACTATGTTCCAAAAATCAAAAAAGCTTCATGCAATAATGATACGTTTCAATTTTTTTAAAATTAGTTAGGTAGAAAGCTTTCGCTTCACGTATATAAATAAATATTATGGTTCAACAATAGAACTGAAATGTGTATACGGTTGCTTTCTGCCTGCTCTAGTATAGCTATGCAATGACACAAAGCGACCAGTGCGCTCTTTTATCATCACAAATTAGGTTCTGTTGGCATAGTCTGTGCAAACAAAGTGAGAGAGATGTTAATTTAATGTACGACGGTGTCACTCGAAGTGGATCCAAAGTCCCGACTTTCAAAGGACTGGGGCAGCCACAGATTCTCTATTATGTAAATTTTCGCGTAATTTTCTCAGTGGGTGTGCACCGGTCACACTTTGTAACACAAGTGGTCTCTCATTAATACTCACCTGAGCTCTACATTTTTTGAAGGGCTTGGTAATTGCAACACGATTTAAAATAATGATCATCGTCTACTACTGTAATTAAACAGGAACTCGAATTTCAAATAAAGACATATTTTGATAAGTAGGTACCTACTACCTACTCGTATTATTAGAAGATTGATAAAGTTGAAGTAGGTACAGAAAGAGAGAATTTTGAACATTATTTACTCATGTACACACGTCAACATATTACGTTGTATAACTATTCTTCTTTGTTATGATTGGTGACCCTATTGCCGCGTTAAAATACCAATTTATCATGAAAGTTTTTAAATCTACAATTTGGAAACTAGCTGCAGAACACTGCTTTGTTACGTAAAAA
This sequence comes from Miltochrista miniata, assembly GCA_933228765.1. Lineage (NCBI taxonomy): Eukaryota > Metazoa > Arthropoda > Insecta > Lepidoptera > Erebidae > Miltochrista > Miltochrista miniata. The sequence continues at coordinate 22,119,024 of OW121754.1, read as the reverse complement.
TAGAGATGAAAATATCTTGCGTAGTTCGAATAGTTTTTACCGTGACATGGTACGATTGTTTTTGTTATGACATGTGTTCATGTCAGCTGTAATCCACGGATTTCCCAAGCGATGTCCTTTATACAAACAACAAAGAGTCATAAATAGATCGTCAGAACATTTCCAACAGTTTTCATTTGTAATGTAGGGCACATAATACGAAAACCTTACGGGTACTAATCCGCAGATGAGCCGTCGCTTTCGTAGAACATCTGCGGCCGCGACAACAACGATGCGCTAGAAACAAAACGGAATGAGAAAGGTTTGGAAAAGTCGTATTGTAGCAAGTTGCGATGAACCAGTCTGAGAAAGCTTCCATTCATTGCGATGCGGGTGCGAGCGGTCATATACCGACAGACCCGATACATTTTTATTTGTCTGTACAAAATTTACACCAATGTTACTAAAACGAAGTAGGTATTATGCTAGTTACCTTTGTATATATGTAGCGTATTCCTTTATGTTCGACTTCGACAATAATTATGTCAATACAGAGTTCATTTTTACTGTGTTTCTACTACTCAAAAGTTGCTGATGACTTGTACCATAAGTTATATATGTATCGTATACTTAAATCTTATAATTGTGTTTCTTATCTTCTATCTCGTTATACAGTTATTATTAACCGCCCAAATGTTTTGTAGTATTTTACGCTTTTCCCAAAGATTTGCTTAGAAAGAATTGAGTACTGAGTTATGCTGATCTTTGTACAACACTGTTCCAATTTATTTTATCATTGTATTATGTTTCCTGTCAGCAATAAAGTGTTAAATTAAACAAAAAATTAATTCCTTCGTTGAAACGTGTAAAAAATATTATTTAATTGGCTATTAAAGAACGTCTACAGAACGAGATAAACCTACTTACGTCTGAGTTAACGTTCTGAATAGGGTATTAAACAGAGTCTTTACTTTTAGCTACTCGTATTTTATGTAAGTGTATAAACGTTTTACGAGGAGTTCTATACGTGAGTTGCTTAAATATCAATACGATTCCTTCATTAGTCATTTCATGAGAATACTAAATATATATTTTTGAAAAACGATATAGCTTAATATATGTAGTTGATAGGAAATATAAATTAATTAGAACTATATTTCAAAACTCAAGTAATGGGTGTTATAAAATCGTTGTTTGAGAGTTAATAAATGCACTACAGTAATTTATGCCGCCTCCCTTTCGTTGCTTAGTAAAGTAAACTGACGCTTTGACAGGTTTTCTTATTATATCTTACTAATATTAGAGATGCGAAAGTTTGTGAGTGTGGATGTTTGTTACTCTTTCACGCTTAAACCGCTGAACGGATCGGGCTGAAATTTGGTACAGAAATACATAATAGTCTGGAATAACACATCGGCTACTTTTTATCCCGGGAATAAGTTCCCGCGGGAAATAATTTTACGCGGGCGAAGTTGTGGGCATTAGCTAGTTAATAAATATAATAGCATTCACATTTACAATACGTCTGTTCTCAAATGAGAAATGCGTCATCGGAATCGGTATTACATTTCGGAACTGCAATCCTACAAAATGATTCCTCTAATACCCTTCGTTTCTTCATAGAGGGTTAAATGAAGTTCTAAATTGAACTGAATCTAACCTGAAACTTATTACTACTTACCGTCTCTACTATGAACGATCATATCGAGGCAAATTATTATTATGATACGGCTGCTACGAGTAGCGATCTGCGAACGAGCCGCTACGCGCCGCGCCGTGACGAGACTGAACACGATTACTGGAATTGTATAATTAAATTATTTCGTTAGTTTCACAGCTGCATCTTAATAGGTATAAAAAGTGTAATACTATTAGACTTAAATGATATTTCATTTGCGTACAGGCATACACGAATTCCGCCGGAGGCGTCGCCGCCAAGACGATGCGGCAGCCCGAGAGACGGAGCTCTACGATGGGTACAAGGAGGCCAAGAGGGCCCTCCAGACGGCCATCAAGCGGTCCAAAAAGTTGGGCCGCGAGGAGCTTATGGAGACTCTGGAGCGGAACCCGTGGGGGCGCCCGTACCTTATGGTAAGGAGCAAATTACGCCCTAAGGCGCCCCCCCTGACCCAAAGTCTCCAGCCGGAGCGGCTGGAGAGGGTCCTGGACTCCTTGTTCCCGACGATAGCGGAGGAACACATTCCTCCGCGCATGGCTCCGTCTCAGGCACCCAACGCGGAAGGCAGCGAGAACGACGTGCCCGTAGTCACCGAGGGTGAGTTAGGGGCGGCTGTATTGCGGCTTAAGTCCCGCAGAAACACCGCCCCTGGACCCGACGGCATTCCAGGCCGAGCATGGGTCCTGGCTCTCGAGGAGCTTGGGCCTCGACTTATAGGTCTTTTTAGCGCATGCCTCGAAAAAGGCCAGTTTCCCAAGGTCTGGAAGACAGGGAAACTGGTCTTGATCCGAAAGGCGGGGCGGCCGGCAAGCTCCCCATCAGGGTACCGGCCGATCGTGTTGCTTGACGAGGTGTGCAAGCTCTTTGAGCGTATTATTGCACAACGCCTCGTCGGGCATCTCACACGCGTGGGGCCTGATCTGGCGGATAGCCAGTTTGGCTTCCGTCAGGGACGCTCCACCGTGGACGCGATCATGCGCATTAAAGGCCTGACAGAGGAAGCAGTCTCGCGGGGTGAGGTGGTGGTGGCGGTGTCTCTTGACATCGCCAACGCCTTCAACACCCTGCCCTGGGGCTGCGTTAGGGAGGCACTTATCTACCATGGAGTGCCACCCTACCTCCGTCGAATTGTCGGGGCCTATCTCTCCGAGAGGGCCATAACTTACCCGAGCTGGCTAGGGCCGGGTCGGCGAGATGTGTCGTGCGGTGTTCCACAGGGATCGGTATTAGGGCCGCTCCTGTGGAACATCGGTTACGACTGGGTGCTGCGTGGTCCGTTGCTCCGAGGGGTCGGCGTAACTTGTTACGCTGACGACACCCTCGTTACGGCGCGGGGAGCAACGCACCGTGATGCAGCACTAAAGGCCACGGCAGGGGTTGCTCAAGTCGTGGGTCGAATTCGGCGGCTGGGTCTCGAGGTCGCCCTTCACAAATCCGAGGCTCTGTGCTTCCACGGACCTCGGAAGGGGCCACCTGCGGGATCCAGCCTGTGGGTAGGGGGCGTCAGCATCGGCATCGAGCCCTCGATGAAGTATCTGGGGCTCGTACTCGATGGCCGGTGGAACTTCGGACATCACTTCCGAAGGTTGGTCCCAAAACTGAGGGGGGCATCAGCCGCATTAGCGCGGCTGATGCCCAACATCAGGGGACCCAACGCTCCCTACAGGAGACTATACCTGGGGATCGTGCGAAGTATGGCCCTATACGGGGCCCCCGTATGGGCGGAGACCCTGTCGGCCAGTAATGTGGCCAGACTGCTGAGTCCGCAGAGGACGATGGCCATCAGGGTGATAAGGGGATACCGCACGATCTCCGGTGAGGCGGCATGTCTCCTAGCCGGGACCCCTCCATGGGACCTGGAAGCGAGAGTCCTTGCGTCACTGTTTAGATGGCGCAAGGAGGCACTGGATCGGGGCCAAAGGCCTGCGCCTCGAGAAATCGAGGCCCAGCGGACCCTGCTCCACCAGGAAACCGTGGAGACATGGAAGGTGCGACTTGAGCAACCAAAGGGGGGATTCGCCACAATCGCGGCCGTCAGACCGGTCATGGACGAGTGGCTGGAGAGGAGACACGGTGCTCTCTCCTACCGGCTGTCACAGATACTAACCGGGCACGGTAGCTTCGGTAGGTATCTGTGGCGAAGACACCGGGAAACCACGGCCGAGTGTCAGCACTGCGAGGACCGCAGCGATGACACAGCGCTCCATACGCTGGTGGAGTGCACTGCGTGGGCGCAACAGCGCCAGGTCCTCGTAGTGGGTCTGGACGTGGACACTCTCTCGCTCGAGACCATGGTGCGAGCCATGCTCTCCAGCGGGAGTAAGTGGGACTGCGCCGCCTCTTTCTGCGAGCAGGTCATGCTCGTGAAAGAGGCGGCGGGGCGGGTACGGGAGAAAACTCTTCCCCCCGAGTTCCGCAGTCGGCGGCCTGGACGCCGCCGACGTGTCTTCGCCGAGGACTATCGGCCTCCATGACCGGGGGTCTGAGGACGGTGAGAGAGTCGCTCACCGTCCTTACAGAAGCAGGCCCATGACGGCAGCGTGACGTGAGGAACTCACGCACGACCCCCCTTAGAAGCGGGATCACACCCGAAACCCACCCCCAAAGACGCGGATTAGCACTCGAACCACCCCCTGGGCGAGGCTGCAGAGGCGGCTGTAGGTCTGTTGGGAGTCCTGGGACATCCTTCCGAGGGCTTACCCGGGGCTCACAACCATAGGCTGTTGGGCGTTGCGTGAGGTTTTTTAGTCGGTAGGAGTCCGGCATAACATCCATGAGGATTTTCCCTCACGTAAAATAAAAAAAAAAAAAAAACAGGCATACACGAATAGGATGAAATTAATGTTTATAAGAAGTAAATTAGGCAAGGTACTTTTATATAGGAAAAAGGCGTCACTTTTTAGCCAAGGGCGAAGTCGAGGTCTGTTAGTCTAAACTTTCTACACTAATATTAAAAAGAGGAAAAATTTTGTATTTTTGTAGGATTTCTACTTTTTTTACAAATGCAAAGCAACATTCACCCTGAGTATCATGGGTTATATTTTATTCCACTTATTATACTATTTATAATAACAAATAAAAGGGCATGAACTGAACGAATGATGACCTTGTTGCTAAGGTTAATTTCTTATAAGTACTAGATGGCTATATTAGTAAATGGTTCTAATACCACATACACACAAGTTGGTAGAGTACCCAGTTGAGATGGGTTACCTACTTTAGTGCGAAAGCCGTATCATCGAATTTTGGTACTTCGAAAACCTTTCACCGACATCACCATACTGCGACGCCTTGTCTTGTTACTGCGATGGTTCGTTACATCGAAAAACCCTACTGCGAACGATTTTACTGCGAAGCTTTGTTCCTATGACATCTTAAATAAAATATGGTAACCAAAAATTGCACGTAGACTGGACCAGGGTTCGCAGTACAATTTTTCGATGTAACGAAACAGCGTAGTACCAAGATGTCGAAGGAACAAAGCTTCGCAGTAAAATCGTTCGCAGTAGGGTTTTTCGATGTAACGAACCATCGCAGTAACAAGACATCGACTTAACGAGGCGTCGCAGTATGGTGATGTGGGTGAAAGGTTTTCGAAGTACCAAAATTCGATGATACGGCTTTCGCACTAAAGTAGAACCCAGTTGAGATGGAGCAAAGATCTGACCTTGAAGCAGCTTTACATCTATTCTGGGGCAGTCGACATAGAGGGGTTTTGAGATCAGACGACATTGACTCAATAATAAAACCCAACGAAAACTGATCACAGTAGCTAACAAAATCAAACCTCGATCTTCATAATGGACATTTTAGAAGTGGCCGGAATTTATTGCTAAGTGTAGTGAGCGCTAGGGAACATATTTCGAGCCTTCTACGTTATTGACCTAGAACCGATGAATTAAATTAGTTATGGTACGGTGTAATGCAGGTTTATAGTTTTCATATAAGTACTTAGGTACCTAAGTCGACGAGATTGAGCGTCTAAACTATTGAAACCTACTATTTTTACACGTAATAATAACAAAAAAGTCATTTAAAATTATAGTTTAAAAAATATTAAACTGATTTAAAAAGAAAAGTTCTTCGCTTCGAGTACGAATTCCAAGCTTCAGTTTCAAACTTCCTTGGCGCTTAATTATGAATATTCAGTTTCCTCTTTCATTGTTGAAAGGATAAAGTTTTGAAAGCCGTTCATCATTGTCAGTCATTTACCTGTCGATATTTTCGATCATGTGCCTGAAGGCCTTTTGTCAGGTTAAAACTACCTCTTGCAAATATCTCTTATCAAAAAGACATGACATACATCGATATCCGATACGTAACTTCGGGCTCGCACACTGGTTTAGTTGGAACACAATACAAACAAAGTAAATAAAGCGCCAGTAAATACCTCTCGTTGGTTGTTTAACGTATGTACAGAAGACGGTAACGTGAAATAGGTATATCGAATTCTAAACGCGTTCCCGACGAGGCTGTGTACGTGCTCCGCGACCGTTCCACAGCTTCGACAAAAAGTCGAAATAGATGTGTCCCAGCAACAAGAATAAGAAAGAATCTATTGTACTCGATACACTACCGAGCTTTTGCAAATCTCAAAACATCTTCAAAGGACATAACGAGAAAAGTTGTGTGCATTCGCACCCCGTCGCTCATGTTGCGATGCGCTCGGTCCGACTTTCGGATTTTATTATTTTTTGTTATGTATTTAATAATCGTTCATGAATTATATGCTTGAGTACTTTTATTAGATATAATACCTTTGCATTTTACTAAACAATAGACGGTTAGTACCTACGGTACCTATAAAGATTTGTAATAAACTTTTGAATAGGATTTTGCAGTCAAATTAATTCTAATGTCATTTATGTAAAGGAAAAATTCTTTATATTGTTTTCTTAACCGACTTAAAAAAAGGAGGAGGTTCCTCATTCGACCGTTTATTTTTTTTCAGATATTTTATATGAATCAAGACTTGAATCCAGTGATTCTGTTTTTTTCAACTGTATGAAAAGTAAATTTCATACACGATCCATAAATTGAAATTAAAACCATACAAAAAATCTCATAATCCTTTCAAGAGAAACGCAAATAGTGGGGTAGGGAAAGCAAGAGGGGTTATCGAATAGAGCTGTTTGCTTGCATGCGGTTCGCGTCAGTGCCCCTAACTCGGTTCACTATCACCACAGTATACATAATGTACTATCACTTTTATGTACTACGCTCCCTATGTATCATGTACCTACTTATTAAGATAAATTACTTCCGAAGGAGGCGGCGTTCGAAGGAGGCGGCGGGCCGGGTGCGGGAGAGAACTCTCCCACCCGAGTTCCGAAGTCGGCGCCCTGGGCGCCGCCGACGTGTCTTCGCCGAGGACTATCGGCCTCCATGACCGGGGGTCTGAGGACGGTGAGAGGGCCGCTCACCGTCCTTACAGAAGCAGGCCCATGACGGCAGCGTTGCGTGAGCACTCACGCACGCCCCCCCTTAGGGGCGGGGTCACACCCGAAACCCCCCATAGACGCGGAATTGCACCCGGGCCACCCCCTGGGCGAGGCCGCATTGGCGGCCGTGGGTCTGTTGGGAGTCACGGCACATCCTTCCTGAGGGCTTACCCGGGGCTCTCAACCATGGGCTGTTGGGCGTTACGTGAGGTTTTTTTAGTCGGTAAGAGTCCGGCATAGCATCCTACGAGGATTTTCCCTCACGTTAAAAAAAAAGAAAAAAAAAAAAAAGATAAATTACTTCAAAAAGGAAAAATCTGAATTCATATAGGTCACAAAGTTACACCCTTATGAACGTCAAAATTATTCCTTCTACATTTAAATTTACTGCCAGATTCGCAACATATTAGCACAGTATAAAGAGAACTCGGTATTAGGTAGGTACAGCCGGAGAGAAAAGAATCTGGCAATAAAACTCATGGTCACTTTTTTGAACTTCCAGTAAGCATTTACAGTGGTGTTTTCATTAAACAACATCCTTTTTTAAACAATATTCGTCTATTAGGTATTATTTTTATTTCCATTGGTTGTCTTGGAGCGATTAAATTTCAAGCATTTTTAACATCTATAAATGTAAGTAGTCTGAAATTGTATAATATGCCTTTCTACATAATTTGGCGTAAGGGCGCAGGCGGAGCTTCGTATAATAGCTAATTAAAAATAACTGTAATCAAATATTTGTATCTAAATTGCTCGTATTTCGTTTGTACGAGTTGAAATCGAACTCAGGCCGCGAGAACACAGTAAATTCTGGCACCTTATCCACCTGACTACCTCCTCATAGAAGTACAGTTCAAAACAAAACTTTCATAAATATTTTGAATCATTACATTTACAGCCGTGGAAAATAATATAATTAGATGCAAAACAAATACGTATAATAATCCCTGTGCTTTACGACGTCCTATATTATATGACAAAGGCGTAAAATTTTGGAGAGCTCACTTGTGTTGTGGAGTGAACCAACAATAATGTGTAAAGTTTCGCTTTACTGGGTCAGGGGGCTTCTTCAGAGCGGCGTATATGAATATATGCTTATAGCGTATGTATAAAATAATTTTGAGATGGACAGACCAGAAAATTGCATGTATGTAAATGGTAATTTTGTGATTAGACCGTCTAGCATTTTTGGAGTACACTACAGCTGTTAAGAGTCTTTGTGGCGCAATTAGACTAGTAACTTTATCTAGATCTTAGGACTCGTGAGGTCTAATGGATTAAAGTTAATGCAAGAAACTTCGGTTCATGAACATATAATAATCGGAACAGAAAAACACGATTACCGAATAAATTCTTGATAGTATTTTTTGTAGACAATAGCTAAATTTTGTGAAATTTTTAGCTGGATCTCATATGTTTGAAGTTCATTGCATAATAATATTTTATTTTTAAGAAAGACAGTTTGTAATAAAATGTTAATTCTGGTTCTTTTATGATTAATTTGTTTAGATAAACCGAGCGCTTTCTTGTACGCCGAATTTTTTAAGTGGTAGGTTTGTATCTATCTTACTTTCAACTGATTGGCGTCAGGTGCGCTATTAATATAGATATCAAAGGATTTCCCTTCAGAAATCCTGTGTCTATAAAATAAGTAGTGTTGTCTTCATCTTAGTATCAATTTCCATTCTTTCACATGATAAATATTGGACTTGTATTTTTTGTTCACTTACGTGAGATGTCAACCCTCCTTTTTTTGGTTAACTCCTGTTTTCTGATTTCTGTGGTTAACTCGCTCCTAGAGGAAATGGTTACATAGTCAATAATGTTGGAACGAAAACAGCCCTATCTTTTGGTCATATTTGACAATACTCAACACTCAGAATAGTTAAAATTTGTACTTAATATTTTAACATATTTATATAGACTGAAATCTGTTCAGCTCATAGACCTGTGCGGTACTGTTTGTATATCTACATCTGCAGTTCACAGTATGTAGCCATCGCGCACTCATCGCAAGGCTCGATGTTCATTGACACATGAATAATCGTTATTCGATAGATGGATATAATTCCATCGGGCTTATAACACTTGGGATATGAAGGAGGGAATATTGACACAGTCTGTGCTTCATACAATAATTAAAGACTTATCTCCTTAAATTATGCAATTTGTATACTGGGTTTGTTCTGTGTGTGCGTTTGCGTGCGTTATCGCGTGACCGCTTGCTTGTATAAAAGTTTAGAAACAAATTGGCATTGATACGCTATTATCTATTTCACCATTATAGTGACCACTCACCCACCTACCAGTTTGAAGTATTTGAGCTTCCAAGTCTCAAGTTTTGATTCATCAACTGTCGGTTCTTTGGTCTCCTTTCAATGTGATAGTGTTGTACTAACTGTATCATGTATACCAGTCTCGTTATTATTTTGAGTTTTTCGCTTCATGACGACCTATACGTCTGTTTGCAGGTTGAAAATGAAACTAGCTTACGTCCCAAAGTTTTGGGCGAGGTCCAAACACATTCAACCATTTGTCGTAAAGTAAGCACCAATTAGAATCTGATGGATAAAGTAGTAGTACTCCATTTATAATTCAAAGGAAAGCATCACACAAATAGGCTGTGATTAACTGAAATATGACTTATATTGCCGTAAAAATAATAAAGTCAAAAAGATTATGTTTATAAAGAGCATAGACGATGACGAGTAATGAGATAAAAAATATTGCGTAATTTTTACAGTCAATGAAATTTCTACTAAATATACTCTCGCTCAGTGCGTTTATGTGTCCATGAATAATATGTGGTAATACATAAAGTGTACTAACTAGGAGGCAGCACTTTAGGTGCATCACAGAGATACCCTCGTAAATCGTCCTGTCTTATAAAACTGGTGGAAGTGTACTTACATATTAAGTAAATTGCATTCTAAAACTTTAGCTGTATCTATTAAAACGGCACGAAACTACTAATACCTAATATATTGCGGTATCGGTATTTCAATCCTAGTGTCTGTCATTGACTATCCCAATAATTTCAGGAACGTTTAGCGATTTTCGAGGGGTGATTAAAAAAAACATGTTTGAATCGAAATTATTATTATGCCTCAAACGACAGACTATTGTTTATGGCTTATGGCTTTATTTTTGGCGGCTATCTTCACTATTAAAGCCATTTGTTTTTCGTAAATTTGCCGCAAAGAGTCATTCTCACTACTATATATTACTCCCTATATTATTGTAGTCCCGTGTGGATTATTAAGCTTCAAAGTATAGATAGGTTTATAATCTGCGATGTTAAGTTGGCAGAACCTTAGCCACAATTCAATTTGTACGGTTCTGTTTGAAATTAATTTTATAGTGACAGTTCTAACTTTATTCTGGACAAATGTCCTGGCATGAAGACTAATAAACTCGTAGACAAATTTATACATAGTCGCCATAATTTGGTAGCGAACTGGAAACAGAATTTGAGGATCCCAAAAGAAAATAGTTTTTTTTTTTCATCTTTAGTAACACTTGTGTTACGAGCACAATGCTCGTCGGCATTCAGGGAGACTAGAAGTACCTATCTTACTACGTACAGGAATGCTTCTAGTACGTAGTTCAATTATGAACATCATAATCATCTATTTCAGATTATATATCTTCACACAGTGTACACAGATTGTTTAAGAATTTGAAAAAGCACTAGTTGAGTCCTTGAGTCGACTAGTTTTTTCTCTCAGCGAATGGGAGCTATTCAAAGGGGGAATGCTGTCATTTTTGCAGAATTAGTTTAGATATTATATATATGTAATATAAATATTTCATTGTCTATCAATGTATCAACCACCATTTATCAATTTGTAAACGAATTTCATGTAATGCACTACTGTTCTTGCATTACGTTCCGCGCCTAAATATCCCACTACGTAATTTAAAAGCTTGGGGAGACATTTGAATGTTTATAAATCATTCACGTTCTAACGGTTTAACGAATTCGGCTGGAATTTGATGCAGAGATGATAATAGTCTGGGACTAGGACATTTTACCCGCGATATTCTTGATATACCTATAGTGATTTATCAAGAATATATGTTCTCTACTTCGCTTCTAGGAAAAGTCACTACTTTTCCTAGAAGCGAAGTAGAGACCATTTTAAAATTATATATGTGTGTGTGGTGTCTGATATCATCAATCAATACATATAATAAAATCGTAACAGGTCGCTGTCTGTACATGGAAGATAAATAAGAAAAAATATTATAGGGGGGCTTTATGAACGCAATAGAACCCAAAACAATGATTTTTAGAATTTTTGTCTGTTTGTCTGTATGTCTGTATGTCTGTATGTCTGTATATCTGTTTGTCTGTACGGTTGTGCACGCTAATCTCAGTAACCGCTCAACCGATTGCAATGCGGTTTTTTTTATTGTGTTGAGGTTTGCTCCACTTAACATTTAGCGTTTGTTTTATGTAAATCGGTTTAGAAATAAAAGAGTTATAACACTTTTAAGAATCAGATATTTTGAAAATTTTAATTGTAGGGGTTTCTTTGAATGTGAGTGAACCTAAACTGGCGTGTTGGCTTAATCATAAAAGAGCTTAATGATTAAGACTATTTTTAAACAATTCAGTCCGCGCCGAAGGCGTGGACTGAATTGTTTTAAAATAGACTTAATCATTAAGCTCTTTTATGATTAAGCAAACAGGGCAGTTTCAGACGCTGCTTGATGACTCTGATGAAGAAATACCTTTCCTTTCATACACCTTATGTGACGTAAACGAAGTTGCGGGCTCAGCTAGTTCTGAATATGTCTGGTAAATTACATTGTTATTATTGTGACCCAAACATTATTTGTTACAAAGATTATTATTAAATCTAAAGGATTGGCTTTCCTTCTGTAATTTAATATATAGTTAAACTACAGTTTATGCCCTTGCGAAAATGGTATAATATTTGTAATTTATTTTACTTGATCAATAAAAAAACAGGTAACCACAAAAATTACCAAAATGTCTTCTGTTACAAAATATTCAAATACGTACATGGAAGCGGTTCTTTACAACGGTAGAAGAAAACGAAATATTCAATTAGCTCACGAATTGAGTCTTCGTTAACTTAATTATACCGTTGTTTACCTAACTTAACCTTATTAGCGAACCGAACACCCATAAAAAGGTAGGTTCGAGAGTTCAGATGTTCCTGACATTAACCGCAACTGACCTTCAACCTTGACTCCCTTTATCCTTGTGAGCATTAAAGGGGTCTTTACGGCAATTTTATTAGCACCATTATAATTGAGCAGTGGGTGAATAAAGAATTATTCACCCACTTAAATATTTAGGTATACCTAATACTTTGGAGCAGTGTTATAGGATCTGTACGTATGTTTTATTTTATTTCAGTAATATTGACACGATTAAAAGGTATCTTAAGATGTCTTACAATCGTTTCACTATACATGCGAAAGTTTGTGAGTGAGAATGTGTCTGGAAGTCAGGTTGTTTCTTACTCTTCCACGTTTTAACTATAGTTCTATAGCTAGACCAAAAAAATTAATGGTCGCCCATAAATAAATGTAATTACCATGTTGTATGAGACGTAGTACTATGTAGTGATTATATTGTCTTTGGGTGAGGACTCAGTTATGTGGTCTAGCTATATGTTAGCTATTAATTCATGTTCATAAAAAAAACCAAGGAGCAGTTATTTGTTGTAATATCAACCTAATGAAATAACATTACATACTTATAGTGTGGCTAAAAGTCAACACAATCTTGGCGAAGGGTCCCGTGTGTTTCTCACCAAAGAAATTACCTCAGATTTGCATAAAGGGGACTCGAGGGACTGTCTTTGAAACTAGCCAAGTTTGTGGACACCCCAACATGCTTTACATTAAGTTACGTTTTGTTTTGTTCCACCTAGTGTCCTTTAATAGTATGTAACGAGGATAATAATATATATTCAGGTAGCATTCATGACATACTGCTTTGTATCTGTTATGTGAAACATGGAATTATTACGCAAGCGAAATGATCCTACTAATATAATAAAATATGAAAGTTAATTAGGATATTAAAATTTTTGTCTGTACAAAAACCATCTAAAATTTGGCACAAGGATAGACTATATAATGAAATACCTTACAGGATATGTTATATCCCTGGAGTTGGTTGACCTGATAAGTGAAAACGGAAGCAGAAATCTCCGCGTGCGATGCGTAGGGCATGTTATCAGTCAGAGAACCAGAGTTGTCAACATATACACTATAGAACTGTTAACGGGATATTTACCATGTATTGTTTTATCGAGTTTCCGATATTTCGGCGCTGTTACAAGCGCCATGATCACGGATGAACTGAAGTGCAGCGAGCTAGATGTTTGCAGGTAGACCGTAGCGATCTACCCTCCTCCGGACACGTTTATTACGCACATTAACACTACTGTCATCGTTTACCGTATCGTCCCGCACTCGATCACGATCCCGACACACAATACTCACTGTGTCACTACGCGATGATTTTTCAGCTGGTTTTTGTTTTGTAGTGAAATGACCAATCACTGGATGCCAGGCACTCGACAATTGAAACCCATCTTCCCTGTTGAAGGTTTTATACTTTTTTATTTCTATAGCCTCTTCAACCAAGCCAGCTGAACTCTGTAGTTACGTCACTTACAGACCGCGCATACAGATTATGTGATAAGGAAAACTTAGATAAAGAGATGAGACATCTAAGGGGCGTGCTACAGAGGAACGGTTACAAGGGGCGAATCACTGGACACTCGAGAACACCTAGACGCCTGGACTATAAGGTAGAGAGACAGCCTGCGTACTTACCGTACATGAAGGGAGTGACAGACAGGGTCGCTAACACACTTAAGCGGTTTTCAGTGAAAACTGTGTTCACTCCTTTCAGGAGAATAGCTCAATGCTTACGTACGCCCAAGGATAGGTTTCCCTTAGAAGTTTCTGGTGTCTACAAAGTGGACTGCAGTTGTGGCAGCTCTTATATAGGCCAAACCAAAAGAAGTATCTCGTGCCGAATAAAGGAGCATATCAGAGCGGTCAAAAATAATGACACACAAAAATCTGCAATAGCTCAACACCTTTTAGAAGCAGGTACCAATCACTGGATTGAGTTGCACAACCCTCAGATACTCTCGATAGAACGCCACTACATACCCAGATTGATTGAAGAGGCTATAGAAATAAAAAAGTATAAAACCTTCAACAGGGAAGATGGGTTTCAATTGTCGAGTGCCTGGCATCCAGTGATTGGTCATTTCACTACAAAACAAAAACCAGCTGAAAAATCATCGCGTAGTGACACAGTGAGTATTGTGTGTCGGGATCGTGATCGAGTGCGGGACGATACGGTAAACGATGACAGTAGTGTTAATGTGCGTAATAAACGTGTCCGGAGGAGGGTAGATCGCTACGGTCTACCTGCAAACATCTAGCTCGCTGCACTTCAGTTCATCCGTGATCATGGCGCTTGTAACAGCGCCGAAATATCGGAAACTCGATAATACAGTACATGGTAAATATCCCGTTAACAGTTCTATAGTGTATAGTAATGACCATGTTAGTTTAAAATCATATGTTGTCAACATAGCTCGAGAGTCAATAGACTTGCTTTATTTGTCAAAGAACGGAATTTCGATGTAGCAGACGAATTTTGGAATGGAAACCGCAACACGGCAAACTAGTCATACAATCGACGAGTACCAAGTTCTGAGAATAGCAGACAGTGACGTAATTATATATGGCTTAAGTTTACTCTTATGTAATAATTAACCAAATAGTTTCATTTTCCTCTTGGATTTTGCTCCCATTTAAACTTTGATAATTTCTAAAAGTTTCAAAAGTTCATAAGCACAAAGATTGTAATTTCCCCGTGGACGTATAACGGGCTGTAAT
Source organism: Miltochrista miniata (assembly GCA_933228765.1). Lineage (NCBI taxonomy): Eukaryota > Metazoa > Arthropoda > Insecta > Lepidoptera > Erebidae > Miltochrista > Miltochrista miniata. Next base: position 22,104,018 of record OW121754.1, on the reverse strand, counting down.
CAAATAAGCTTCGCTAAACATTCCTTAATGAACTGTATTTTAAAACTGTTTCGATGTCGACAATGCCGAAAATAAAAAGTCTAATTATTCCTGAATTTTTCGCACTTCATTTCATACAAAGTGTGTTCATTTATTCCAAATATAGAATACACTAGATACATTTTAGCAAAATATTAGTACGTTGACTCTATCTTTAAGAATTCATAAAATAATATTAGAACCTTCTTTTCTATTCAAACCTTTAACGTAAAATGATTAGGATGGCAATGTTAATTAACAACACAATATAGGTACGCACCGCAACGTAAGCATGGCTAATGTGTGTCGATGTGACGTAGGTAGGTGTATTAACGTCACAAATGTACAAGATTGGGTGAGGGCGTGTCACCGACTGGCAGCGACATGGATGCAGGAAGTAATTTCTTCAAAGATGAGGGTAGCGATATCAAGAAACGTGACAGATGTACAACGTCACATCGACATTTCTAGATTGACATCTGTCTCGGACCAGCTATTAGGTACGTACTCACGTAGCTTTTACTGTGATTGTCAACCTATTTTCGTAGCTAGCTGAAGATTTGGAAGTTGGTTGGACATAAAGTAAATGATATTGTTTTATTTGTAGTTTATTTTTTACCCAGATTTAAGCATGTTTGCAAACTACTTGTTCTTCCCAATCACTTTACCTTCTAGAATTAATCCTATCTACTTGCTGTCGTCTTCCAAGATAAATTGATGACTTAACTCAACCGCCATTAAGATCTTACTAAACATGTCGTTATCTACGTCTCTGCATTTGTCAATATGATAGACATTATGTCTTCTCTCTCAAGTGAGAAATTTAAAGAAAAGGTGCGAAATAGAGCCTTTTATCTCTTCCATAAATCATTTATGTTTAAAAAAAATTGTATTGCTTAAAATTAAATATTTGCCCATACATTACATAGGAGTTATAATATGTATTTCAATTCAATAGTTAAGATGTTAACGAGAATCATATGAAATAATTGTTCGGCACGAAATCAAAGTATCTATGAATCATTTTTGACGGTCAAGTATTTTGTTGAAGCTCATTAAGGAACTCGTAATCCTCATAAGAGCAAGTGTCAATACAGTCTTATACTTTACAAAAAGAAAGTTGCAGAACATAAAATCTCTCAAAGCAGTTCTCTCATATCAACAAAATATAGTTTTCTTTGTGTGTGTGTGTGTATTACCATAAAAATGTGTAATAAGATCAACACACATGTAAAAATATTCCGAAATGATAGAAGAAATAATCTGAAGATGGCAGAGTTGCCATACCTACTTTATATCTCTGTTATAGTAAAGAAATATAAACCAAATCTGTATATTACATTCTGAGTACGTTTCCATGAAAACTTTCACTATTTCAACTTTTTTATTCTGCGAATGTTAAAATGTCTACGTTGGAGCGCAGACTATTTTATGTGACAATAGGTTATTCCCAAAGCGCAATCCCGCACTCGTGGAATTCAGTTAAGAACTTACAGAATTGACTTGTTCAATGTCGAGTAATAACATTTGTGTTATTTTCTGAAAATAATATAAAAATATCTTTATTTGTCGTTACATTGTTGGGACGTTTCTTTACAAGAACTTTTAAAATATAGGCTGTTTGCTTTTATGCGTGAAATTGGTTGAACTCAGCTCAAATTAAACTAATATAAGCTAGTGCCATAGAATTTAGACAAGTATTGGAAAAAAATGAATTTTAATAAAACACATAAGTACATAGGTAATACATGTTCAAAAAGTACTTTATAAAATATAGACTGAGTGAGGCTGAGTGTAACTTGATTCGTATACGTTTGTAGTATATTGCGATCATTCTCGAAATTATTGAAAGAGACCTATGTACGTGCAGCAATGCATTGAGACAGACTAATTCGATTGATTGGTTTTGATAACTACTTCATCGCTCCCTGCAATGCGATTCCTTGGTCCGATCTACTTAAAATTTGGCATATAGAATTTATTATTAACATAATTGATGGAAGATGTGTTCCTTATTTTATTGAAATTTATACGTTATCGACCTAAAAAGGGAATGTAAATTATTTTGGAGCTGATTTTCTCCGGAGTTGATATCAATACTTCTTAAATACTCTTATTTTTTATTTAAATTACTTTTTATTTTGACACATTTGTGGAAGTTCAATACGCTTGACATTGTCATTTTCATGATTTTGCTTTAAAGTACTATCGGAAATATTATTGTTAATTTTTTTAATTTTTACATACATACATACATATACTCACGCCTTTATCCCCGAAGGGGTAGGCAGAGGCCTATACCGGCCCACATTTCACCGTGTACAATTCGGTCCCACGTAACAGGTGGTGAGCCCATCGCCGTGTTGAAATGGACCGCTGACGTCAGAGCCTCGTCCGTTGTTCAGCAGGTGCACGAGCTTGCACGTGAGGTTGATTTGGGCCCGGAGGTGTTGGTAGGGCCCCACTACACCCACTTAATTTTTGCATGACAAAAAACAAATATGTGAAAGAAAAAGAAAATTAGAAGATGGCTAGCCAGGAATAATGAAAGACCACGCTTCAGGTAGTGTCCACTGTGCATCAGAATGAAAGATTGTCAGCAGCCCTAAGCGACTGTTCATGGAAGGTATGAACTTTATTCTATAGTGCTGGCTGTATTCGGTGCAGGACACTGACTTAATAAGTCTTTGTAATATACGGGAATGGCCTCTACGAAGATAACATTTGACAAGTAAAAAGAGCCATTAAAATAAACATGAATGCTTAGCAGATCAAAGACCTGGTTGGACCATCTGTATTATGAAGACAAAGTCTACCGTAGTTCGGTTTTCCCATACGTCGCAGGCTTACAGTATGACTGGGACTACCTGGAGAAGGAACTAAGTTACGATGTCAATTGCTTAGAAGAGAAGTTGAGTCAAGTAGTAGTCTAGCCAATGAATTAAGAAATGTATTTAATAAATAAATGTACATAACTCATATAATATGTATTATGAATTTGTTAATCAGAAATCTATCTATTTAACTACTATTACGAATACGAATGTTTGTGAGTGCGGATGTTTGTTACTCTTTCACGCTGTAAGGGCTGAACGGATTTTGCTGAAATGTGGTACCTACAGAGATAGGTTGGAGACAGTGTAGGAACCAAATTTCACGCAGGCGAAGCTGCGGGCATCAGCTAGTTTTCAATAAGTGATGATAGCTATGTTCTTTGCTGTCAATTTCAATCTTAACCGACCAGATAATATGCTTTAGTTAGAGAGAGTACCTGACATTGTGTTTAAAGCATCTTTTATTCGATAAATGCACATTTTTGTTGATATATCTACCTAAACAATATATTTGTTATGTGGAACCGTCTATGTCAACAGTAACTAGACATTGTGAGCTATATATCGATATAGCTTATACCAAGCGATGTGGAACATGACGCGTGATACCACAAACATGTTGCCCGGTGTCGACGTGTATTTTGCCACTTACCATACGCTCAGCCAAGCCCTTTTACGCAAAATATCGTATTTCAAAAACTATAACGTAATGTTGTCTGGCGTTCCTTTTGCGTTTTTAAGTTTACTTCACAGTAACTGATACCCGCGACTTGGTCGGGATATCTTATCGGGAGAAGAGTAAAAAAACGGACTTAAGCTCTATAAATGCAAACATGAACTAAAATCAGATGACTTTATTTCAAGTCAAGATAGGTTTTTCAGGTCAATTTAGTACAAAATCAAACAGCTCTTTTAAAATACCAACATTTATCATTATCGGCAGTCTGTTTAGAAAGTCTGTGTAGAAGACTTTGCACAGCACAACGCGAGCATTTCCGATGCTTAAACTATATATTTCTACTATGCTTAAACTAAACTGTCACCAGGTTTAAATGTGTGGCGCATGATCGGTGATAAACAAAATCATGCAGCAATATTATCTTAATTGAAGTCATAATATGAATTAAACACTTTTTTGTCCCTGAACATCTGCAAATACCACTTAATCCTATCATATGTGCATATAACACGTAAAGTCGAATTTTTAATTAGACGAAGTTAGCAGCAGTGTCACTTCTTCATACAAAGTTTCATAATTTGTATGACGAAGTGACAAGCTGCTGTCACCTGACTTCGTCTAATTAAAAATTCGACTTTAGGTTTCAGTGGTAATTGCAAAGCTCTAATGTTAGTTATCTTAACAACCCAAATATTTTGATAAATATTGTAGTAAGTGCAGTACCGATATCTAGTTCTACGATTTATGCAGGTTAGATGCGTAGCTCTCACGTCTGCTGACCGCATTTAGCCTCAAGTCGCCGTGAGGTCCGCTTTGATTAACGAAGCCATTCGTCACTACTCACCGCCAATAAACAGTACTCTAGCACGTTTGGTTTTGGTTTATGCTGCCGTTAATGTGTCCTGTACTGTACGTCACATTGGTGCACAAATACTAGTAAGGATCGACGTACAATACTAATTTACAATTGGTATAGCTTTCGGAGGCAGTGGCGCGGGGCCATAGACCTTCGCTCCAAGATTTCGAGGCCCAGCGCTCCCAACTCCGACAGTAACTCACGGAGCCTTGTAAAGTGCGACTTGAGCAACCAAGGTTGAGTTGAGATTTTATGGTGGAAAGTTTTGGTGATTTTTGGAGAGGGGGCGGCGGCGTCTGGTCGGCTTAACGGGCGTTAATTAACATAACATAACATAAAAATTCTTTTTTTGAACACGAAATACATTGCATTTTAAATAATATTAAACTTATTGGTGTTACCTTATCGCACAAGGCTATCTCTTATTGACTGAGATACGATTCCATTTTGGTCAAGATAATCTCTGAGTGGAACCAAAGAACGTCTTATTGATTCTGTATCTTGTTGGGAACAAAGTGACCCGTTAATGTAATAGGGTCGTTTATACCTACGTTAGTACCTGACCCAAAACTGTGCTTTTCACCTCAAAGAAACCATATTTCTGTCATTGGATTAACTACACCTTCGCTAATTCTTGGTACACATTATCACAATTTTAGCATCTTACACACAGTGAGAAAGTCCTGAGTCCTCTACCATAAATTATCAGAAGAAAATAATGAAATAATTTAAGATTTGAGCTGGCAAACATAGTACTTATGTAATTGTACTTTCTTTCAACTTTGTATTTGATTTAGAAAAGCATTAGTTTCTATTTCTCAACTCAAGTACTTGGCTGCAAGATTACACGAACTGCCTCTGTGTCGTAGTCAGTAGTGTAACCGCCTGCCGTGCTGGAGGTCCTGGGTTCGATTCCTAGGTCGGTTCAAATATTTGTGTGATCTAGAAATGTTTATTTCGGAGTTTGGGTGTTACTATGTTTAATATGTTTATTTTTAGAAATATGTAAGTACGTTTATCAGACGTCTAGATCCCATAGCACAAGCTTATATTTGCTTAATTTGGGCTGGATGATGTTGTGTGAGATTGTCCACAAATATTTATTATTTATTCGTGGCTTTGTGAGTGACAAGGTGCTTTCCATTGCTCGAAATTATTAGCGAATATAGTATTAAAGTAGCACTACATATACAATACATACCGGTGAAAGTAAGAAAAGCGAGGTACGTGACAATATTTCACAGTTACGAAGAAGTTTCTTAACTACATAGTTCTTAGACATAACTTTGGGGAAATTAAAATCAAGTTAACAGTCAGCAGTAAAGTTGGCAGTATAACCGCATCAGTATGACGACGGGCTATGAAAAAGGCGACATTTCGTAGGTTTCTTACGAACGTTAACGAATATAGTGTTTTTTTTTTAATTATGAATAATGTATTATTATTTAATGTTCACATTTACCATAATTATATAATTGCTACCCTTTAATTTTCGATTAACATATAATACTTAATTGATCAATGTATTGTAGATCGAAGTCTATAATGCTAATCTTGTCTTGTTTATCGTAAACGTAGTTAAGGATGATCAGGTTCTTCAAAGGGGGTCTCGACAGCGCGAGTGTAGCATCTCTCCTCACCAAGCATACGGCCCACCAGTACACCTGGTGGGTCGTATGCTTGTCTGCCACCTTAGTGGTATAAAAAAAGGTTGCATTGAACTTTACAGACAGAAAATCACTAGTATATTTGTCGAGGTTCCAGTGGATATAATCAAAAGCAGTGGACTGTATATGCTGGTTTAATCGCCAGAACCTTTCTCGTACATTTATCAAGAAGTAAAATAAATTAAATATACATTTAAGAGGATCGACCGCGGTGATAACCCAATACGAGTATATTGGTAGTGTCCAATGTAGTAATAGTATGTCGAACGTCGAAACGCGCCCGTCGGAGCCGTCCCCGCGCGCCGCTGCACCGCACCGCGCCGCTGCCCGCTAGGATGCGTTTTGTTGCTCCGCAACAATATTTACATATTTTATTTAATTACAAGAAACTATTGAATACCTACTGAAACGGTAAAATCGTATCACGCGAAACATCTTGTGAATCTGAATAAGTCCAATTTGTTACCCAATCTCTCAATTCAGCTCGCACGTCTTTCGCCTATTTCATGGCTCATAACAAAGAATTAACTGTAGCGTCAGTCGAATTTGGGATCGCTGAGCCAGTGCCCTGATGGCAGCCGCAAACAGGTGCTGCCAGTCCACCCGCTCACAGAATAAAAGCGTACCTACTACAGCTAAGTAGTTATGGCATTTATTTAGGCCATGCGGTTTAGTAATTTGTCATGGAATATTTTAATGCACATAGAATACTATAAATTTAATAATTTGCACTACAATGCATTCGGATTTGATTTATAGTTATTTTACAAAATGAAATATTTAAGCACAATTTCATCGATTTGTGTGGTGGAGCGCTATTAATATTTTCTGAATTTTAACCAGCCTCACCTGCTGATGATTAAATTCCCAGAAATAGATCACGGAGAAGTCTAATCTAGCAGTTGACTATGATAGACCGATTTGATTAACTGAAGACGTAATTACATTTACTTTGTTTGAAGTCGAATACACACACAGCAATATCACTAGTTCGTTATATTTGGACATAGTACGATAGATATGTTGGTCTTCAATCATAAGGGGGGTCAACTTTAAGTAATACTAGAATTAAATAACATTTTTTTTATGATTCAGTAGCAATATTTATAAAAAGAAAATGAACACTATGCTTGAATGATTATGTAAAACTACTCGAAATTATACTACGTTTATAGTGTGTGCCTGGTTGATATAGGTAAATCGTTCAGGCATTTGAACGAATGAGGCCGGTTTCCAGTAATTGCAGCTGTCATGTGGATAAATGTGTTGTCCAACGTGTGCCAGATAGGCACTCTAACTGGCGCCATTAGCTCTGGAGATAATCTTAAATTACTATACACAAATTCCACAGTTGCGTCACATTGAAAATATTATCTTGATTGTGCAAAGTATATTTTTAGACAAAATTATGTGTGATCTGCAGCTATGATATTGGTTAATTGAATATCTACACAGGTTTACTTTATCCCCATTGGCTTTGGACCCGGTGAAATTGTTGACCACTGGCCATCTTTTCAGACAGATGGAACCTCATATCACCTTCTCCTCGGCAGTCTTCAAGTTAACACCACCATCGAATCCACGTCGGGATTATGCGCGACGAAGAGCCTATTGTTACACAATAATTAAATAGTGCTACGTTATTGTGTTCTATAGTCCGAATACTTACTTTGTGGCAGTGTGTTATCTCATGACCTCGTGGGTTGCTACAAGCACTATCATGTCTACTGGTTTCACGCTAGCCGCCAAACGTCCATTGTCCACCACATAAATCGTTGCCCCGTGTTTTGCTGTGCAGCTTTTCTACCTCATGCAACACAACCAGTTCACCGGGTACCTAAGGATTTTCTGCAAACTTTTATGACAATAATTTTCAAACTATCTTAATTCACCTTTACAGTGTCTTTTATACTAGAAATGTAAGTCAATAACGAAACAATCAAACTTGATGAACATAATGTCTTTTGCCTTAATTTTGAGTTTTACATGAACTGTAGCCGAAAATAGATGACTGAAATAACTTAATGCAACATGAATGAAAAATACAGGCACTTTCATCTAGAAAAAAATGTCATGATCCGGAATAATAATGTTTATGGCCATCATAAAGTTCAAATAAATATTCATTTGCATTTTATATAACACACAAACTATTTTGAGTGCTACACGCACACTGGTTTCCTTCAATAGGTACTGATTATAATATATTTTGTCAATGACAGTATGCATAAAATATGTCTTAGATTATTCTACTTTTCCGTTTTGACTTTAAACGATCCTTACGAACGCATGTAATCAGTCATCAAATTCTTAGGCCTACCTTTCCTTCTATTCATGCCTGTATTACTAAGAAGTGGCAGAAAAAATTGCTTATACCATCTGTTTCGGCTCATGCCGTATATTCTGTTAGATAATTGTCTGCCACCTTAGTGGTATAAAAAAATCAGTTTACCTACTTCTAAATTAAAAAAAACGGCCAAGTGCGAGTTGGATTTGCCCATGAAGGGGAACCCGGTCACTTGACCGGTAGCAGCTTTTTTTTTTTTATTTTGAGGGAAAATCCTCGTAGGATGCTATGCCGGACTCTTACCGACTAAAAAACCTCACGTAACGCCCAACAGCCTATGGTTGAGAGCCCCGGGTAAGCCCTCAGGAAGGATGTCCCGTGACTCCCAACAGACCTACGGCCGCCACTGCGGCCTCGCCCAGGGGCCGGTAGCAGCTAGTAACAAAATATGAAAGTTCTTGTAGTTCGTTGCAACTTTGATTGATGTTTTAATACGTTCCCAGTATAGTGGTAGTGATTTTTCTAGGCGAAAATTGCGGTTTATGACGCATTAAAAAAAACTACCTACTAGATCTCGTTCAAACCAATTTTCGTTGGTATTTCTTATGGCAAAGTACATTTTTTTTTACGTGTGGAAATCCTACATAATATTTTTTTTTGATTTATCATTCTCCTAGTTTTGAAGTAAGAGGAGGGGGGCACACATTTTGCACTTTGGAAGTGTCTCTTGCGCAAACTATTCACTTTAGAAAAAAATATGTTAGGAACCTCAATAGCATTTTGAAGACCTATCTATAGATACACGTATGGGTTTGATGAATTTTTTTTTTTGAGTTTCAGTTCTGAGTATGGGGAGACCCCCAAAATTTACTATTTTTTTTCTAATTTTAATTTTAAAAATCTTAATACGGTTCACAAAATACATCTACTTACCAAGTTTCAATAGCATAGACCTTATGGTTGTAACATTTATTTTCTATGAGTAGCAATGTCTGGTCTCTGGCTGGACAATACTAATTGACCGTGTCAGTGCGCCATGATCGATTCATTGTTTTTTGCTGTGGTAACAGCTGTCTCAAGGAAACGGACGTTAGTCTATGGGTTTTTTTTTGTGATGGACGGAGGAATTGTTGCGTAGCAAACTGGTTTAAAGTTTTCCAGAGTATTCGATAGTGAGGGTATAAATAGCCCTGCTATGAAGTTCACGGTCTCTTCTAACATCTAGCCAATACGATTCACATCTTAGTTAACGTTGAGCTCTGATGATTTAGCGCACCTCATGTGTTGCGAGGTTATAGTTTGATTCGGGCACTGTACAAACCTGAGGACTTGTTGAGGAATATACCCTAGGTTCTACTTTCCTCAGAAAGAATAAGTTTCTGTTTCAACCTACACCCGGGATACCGGTAAGTGTCATTTCTTGTTTGCAAAGCGGTTCGAATTTCGTCGGTCGCGATGTCAGTTATTTCATTTGTCGTTTACTTGTCATAACAGGGTTTTTTTACTACGGGAAAAGCGGCCCGTCCACGGTTGGCAGAGCCACACCCAAAGACACGTGGACTGCACGAGCGAGGGGCTTTGAGAGGAACCAACCGCCTCCACGTGGCATTCTCGTGCTGTATCGCTCTTAGCTTGACTCAAGGCCAGTAATTGTCACCCAATTATAAGTGTAGTTAGCTGCTTACCCGTTTTACCTGCTCACGCGGCAGTAGTCTATTGAGTAGTATTAGTATCTAAGCCCTGACTATATTTCTGTGTACCTATGATATTTGTGACTACCAGTGAATAAGCTCTCTGTGTGTCTCTGTGTATCTCTGTGTACTTAATAAATATATGTGTGTACACCCTATTGTCTGTCTTCGTTAGAGCCCTAGCCTACCCTTGCACACACACTGGAAACTCAGAAATAAGGCGCCCTGGGATAGAGTTCTCTGCATAGCTACCTCACGCTAGTTGGTGAGTAACACTGAACATCTTTGAGTTACAAATTGGCGCCCAACGTGGGGCACGAACCCACGACCCTGAGATTAAGAGTCTCATGCTCTACCGACTGAGAGCCTGTGTAGTGTTAGGGTATCAGCAGCCAGTAAAGGGAGCATTCGTCTTCTATGAAGGGCATTAGACTCTAGGTACTTAGCCTGTCCGGTACACAAGTCAGTGTCTAGGTAGGTGTATAGGAGGATCTTTCTTTGTTATTGTAATGGTAGCAGTCAGCTTGGGGTTGAAGTACCTAGCTGGTTGTCTTTGTTTATTAGTTAGTACGTTTCTGTTTTCTTTATTGTGTATTTCCAGCGTGTCATATCCGCAGGAAATACTATTAAAGGGGGGGTGGTTGTAACATTTATTTTCTATGAGTAGCAATGTCTGGTCTCTGGCTGGACAATACTAATTGACCGTGTCAGTGCGCCATGATCGATTCATTGTTTTTTGCTGTGGTAACAGCTGTCTCAAGGAAACGGACGTTAGTCTATGGGTTTTTTTTGTGACAGCTGTGAAAGTGCTGACACACAGACTATGTCATCCTGAAACGCAAATACCTTGTTGTCGAACTCGGGACCAAACAGACTGTCCATGAGGCGTTGCATCGTGGCACTGGCCCCGACAAGACCGAAGCACATGGAATCGTAATGGAACAATCCTCTCCGGGGAACCGTAAAAGCAGTCTTCTCGGCCTACTGGCAGATTCCATTCGACTCACTCCAGTCTGCTGAGAAGACTGCTTTTACGGTTCCCCGGAGAGGATTGTTTCATTACAATTCCATGTGCTTCGGTCTTGTCGGGGCCAGTGCCACGATGCAACGCCTCATGGACCGTCTGTTTGGTCCCGAGTTCGACAACAAGGTATTTGCGTTTCAGGATGACATAGTCTGTGTGTCCAGCACCTATGAGGAGCATGTAGAGCTCTTACATAGAGTCTATCAGCAACTCAAGGATGCTGGCCTAACAATTAACATGAAAAACTCCCACTTTTGTCGGAGTGAACTCAAATACCTGGGGTATTATGTGGACAAACATGGCTTACGGACAGACCCGGGTAAAGTTGAGGTTATCCTCAACTATCCCACCCCTTCTAACCCTAAGGAGGTTAAGAGATTTCTGGGAATGGCCGGCTGGTATCGTCGCTTTGTTAACAACTTCTCGAAGATTAGTAAACCTCTGTGCAAACTCACTTCTACGAACCTTAAGTTCGAATGGACCCCTGAGGCTGAACAGTCCTTTAACCTGCTAAAGTCAGCCTTGGTTTCTGCCCCTTTATTAAAAATGCCTAACTTTGAGATGCCCTTCCGCATTCTTAGTGACGTGTCAGCTTACTCAGTTGCTGCTGTACTGACACAAACTCACGATGGTGTTGAGCACCCTATCGCCTACTGTAGCCGTTCTCTCAACAAGAACGAGGTGAACTACAGCACAACTGAGCGAGAACTTCTGGCCGTGATTTTCGCTTTGGAACAATTTCGACAGTACGTCGAAGGCCAAAAATGTACGGTCGTCACGGATCATTCATCTCTTCTGTGGTTCCATAAACTGAAAAATCCCATGGGTCGTCTAGCACGTTGGAGTATGAGGCTCAGTCAATTCGACTTTGACATAGAGCATCGAAAAGGTAAAGACCACGTTGTACCTGATGCTCTGTCTCGTATCAAAATTGATTCCCTCGATGCAGTACCCACTAAAGACCCGTGGTATGACCACACCATGAATAGTGTTCGGAAGAACCCTAGGAAGGCACCAAATTATGACATTCGTGACAACCTTTTGTATAGGTTAACTAAAAATAAATATTCTTTGACTTCAGACTTTGACTGGAAGCTGGTGGTACCTCAGGAGGATCGCTTGCCCCTGCTCTCTAAGTACCACGATGACACACTTAGTGCCCATGGTGGCGTTTGGAAGACGCATAAAAGGTTAGCCCTAAATTATTACTGGCCCAAGATGTACGAGGACGTCAAAGAATATGTTGGGAATTGCGAAACATGCAAGCAGTACAAACCCGTAAATACGTCTCGTTGTGCCCTGTTCGGGTTGCCACAGGCGCTGTAGTCGCGAGGTTCATAGAGAAGAGTGTATTTCTCGTGCACGGAGTCTGCAAGACTATTTACATGGATAATGGCCCTCAGTTTGTGAGTAAGCCATTTAAGGATCTGTTGGCTAAATACAATGTACCTAATATATATTATAACCCTAGGTATCATGCCCAAACTAATCAGGCGGAACGAGCTATTCGTAATGTGGTTCAAGCGATCTCATGCTATGTGAAGTCACAACACAAGTTTTGGGATCAGTTCTTGGTTGAGATACAGTGTGCTTTAAACACTGCAGTTAACGAAGCAACTCGTTTCACCCCTTACTTTTTGGTACATGGTAGGGAATTTATTGGGGATGGAGTGTTATACAGGCAGACAGATATCGCGTGCCATCCTACTTCAGTCTCTGTAGACGATCCATCAGCCTTCGGTGTCAAGCTGAGAGAAATACAACGCATTTACGACCAGGTGAGGAAACATTTGAACGTTGCCCACCAGCGTAATGAAAAGTATTACAACCTCAGAAAAAGGCATGTAGAGCTGAAAGTGGGACAGATAGTTTACAAACGCACGTTCTACCTGTCCAACAAGGCCAAGAATTTTACTTCTAAGCTAGCCCCTAAGTTCCTTAAATGTGTGGTGACTGCTAAACGATCCCCTTTAGTATATAGGCTGTCAGATCTGGACGGTAAGGATCTTGGGGAGTACCATATCAAGGACATCCTGAAGTATCAGGAGGAGCAGTCTCCAATACCTAACGTAACTACATAGCACTGTTTCTCTAGTTTATTAAACCAGTGCGATGTGATCATTATGTAAGACTATTTTAATCTTTTGTTTGTATTTCTATATGTGTACGTGACTTTAAATTGTCACGTTGTAGTTTCTTCTATGCACCGCACCGAGCGTTTTTCTCTCATTCGCTCTACAGTAGCCTGAGAGCCTGTGTAGTGTTAGGGTATCAGCAGCCAGTAAAGGGAGCATTCGTCTTCTATGAAGGGCATTAGACTCTAGGTACTTAGCCTGTCCGGTACACGAGTCAGTGTCTAGGTAGGTGTATAGGAGGATCTTTCTTTGTTATTGTAATGGTAGCAGTCAGCTTGGGGTTGAAGTACCTAGCTGGTTGTCTTTGTTTATTAGTTAGTACGTTTCTGTTTTCTTTATTGTGTATTTCCAGCGTGTCATATCCGCAGGAAATACTATTAAAGGGGGGGTGGTTGTAACATTTATTTTCTATGAGTAGCAATGTCTGGTCTCTGGCTGGACAATACTAATTGACCGTGTCAGTGCGCCATGATCGATTCATTGTTTTTTGCTGTGGTAACAGCTGTCTCAAGGAAACGGACGTTAGTCTATGGGTTTTTTTTGTGATGGACGGAGGAATTGTTGCGTAGCAAACTGGTTTAAAGTTTTCCAGAGTATTCGATAGTGAGGGTATAAATAGCCCTGCTATGAAGTTCACGGTCTCTTCTAACATCTAGCCAATACGATTCACATCTTAGTTAACGTTGAGCTCTGATGATTTAGCGCACCTCATGTGTTGCGAGGTTATAGTTTGATTCGGGCACTGTACAAACCTGAGGACTTGTTGAGGAATATACCCTAGGTTCTACTTTCCTCAGAAAGAATAAGTTTCTGTTTCAACCTACACCCGGGATACCGGTAAGTGTCATTTCTTGTTTGCAAAGCGGTTCGAATTTCGTCGGTCGCGATGTCAGTTATTTCATTTGTCGTTTACTTGTCATAATAGGGTTTTTTTACTACGGGAAAAGCGGCCCGTCCACGGTTGGCAGAGCCACACCCCAAATACACGTGGACTGCACGAGCGAGGGGCTTTGAGAGGAACCAACCGCCTCCACGTGGCATTCTCGTGCTGTATCGCTCTTAGCTTGACTCAAGGCCAGTAATTGTCACCCAATTATAAGTGTAGTTAGCTGCTTACCCGTTTTACCTGCTCACGCGGCAGTAGTCTATTGAGTAGTATTAGTATCTAAGCCCTGACTATATTTCTGTGTACCTATGATATTTGTGACTACCAGTGAATAAGCTCTCTGTGTGTCTCTGTGTATCTCTGTGTACTTAATAAATATATGTGTGTACACCCTATTGTCTGTCTTCGTTAGAGCCCTAGCCTACCCTTGCACACACACTGGAAACTCAGAAATAAGGCGCCCTGGGATAGAGTTCTCTGCATAGCTACCTCACGCTAGTTGGTGAGTAACACTGAACATCTTTGAGTTACATAGTTTCGAAGAAAAGTGCCTATGACATACGGACGGACAGACAGATATGACGAATCTATAAGGGTTCCGTTTTTGTCATTTGGCTACGGAACCCTAAAAAGCGTATTCCTTCTGTCAGTATGATAATTAATTTTGTATTTTTAATATTTTTTTCCAGATGAAGAAATTTCTCTAGCAATTTAGTGCTCTCTTGCAATTTAATGATCCGGTACCCTGCACATAGGACCCACGACTGAAATTTTGCATCTATTTCTTTCTTTTCGTTCCCAAGTGTGCTTCTTCTGTTTCTTAGGCCTACCTTTTCTCAACATCCTTCATAGGGCATCCTTCAGAGGGCTTACCCGGGGCTCCCAACCAGAGGCTGTTGGGCTGGGCGTTACGTGAGGTTTTTTAGTCAGTAGGAGTCCGGCATAGCATCCATGAGGATTTTCCCTCACGATAAAAAAAAGTGTTCTCATTCCAAATAATCCCTAAGCGATCCTTTAAGCGCTGGCGTTGTCTGAAGAGATAAGGTCAAGATCAGTATACTCACTGCTATTTTTGGGGTTTGCAGCATTAATGGTGGATTTTCTAGAGTTAACTCGTAACTAGATATTATTAAATAAGTTTCGCCAGCGGATTTACTTGCGTATTTTTCTCACTTTCCCTGTCTTCTAATTTTAGTATTTATGAATTATCTGTAACTGTCTAAAATACCTGAAAAAGATGGAGAATAAGTATGAAAAGTACCTATCTATAATGTGAATCAAGTTTGTCACTTAACACGATAGTCGTTAAAGCTAAGTTGAAAGCCCCATACGCGTAGCTTGAAAAATATGAGCAGTGGGTCGTGACAACCTGCGCCTGTCTATTTCAACACGGCAATTGGCTCACCACATATAGGACGTGGGACTAAAAACTATAAGGTGGGATGTACACCAATACTATGTCTGTACCCCTTCGGGGATAAATGTGTGACTATAATTATGTTACGAACCTGATTCTCCTATATATATATTTATATCCTATCCTATATATTTATATTTATTTCTAGATTTTTGTGCCTTGTGTTGTACATTTCTATTCTCGGGTTAGCTTCTATTTTCAAAGGAATGTTTGTTGAGGACGACTGACACTAGAGTTAAGAGAGTTAAGAAGTAAATCTCTCTTGATGATTATTGTACTAGATGATTTACTAAGATTTATAATGTCCGAGCGTGTGAAATTATTTTCTGACATCATATCATCATATTATATTACAATATTTTATAACATTAATATTAAATAGCATTTGTAACATGTACCTATATGCGTGTACAATGAAGCATAGGTAGAGTATGTGTATAAAAGTACTTCTATGGCATAATGTAAGAAGATACGACGATAGATCATACCTATTAGATTAGATGATCACCGTACTTAGCCTATAAAGGTTGCAAAAATTGCAACTAAGGTAAACCACCCAATTATTGGCACTTTTAGAATGAATTATTGGCACTTTAGTTAAGAGTATATTTCGAAAAATAAGGGAAACCTAGTTTATTTCAGTTCGGTGTTGCCCATTATGTAGTTGTAGGTATGCATTAAAAAGTAAAATAGCATTCTTTTTCTGTTAGAAATGGGCAAAATTACCTAAAGTGCCAATAATTGGAGGAGTGCTAACGATTGGGTGGTTTACCCTACATAGTATTAAATTTTAAAATGCTGATAAGCCCTGGCCGATCGCAGTCACGTAAGAGTACCTAATTGAGTTTAACTGTATGACGTTAGGCGGTTGGGAGCCCCGGGTAAGCCCTTGGAAGTATACCCCAGCGGTCTTATGTTGAGATGAAAAGTAGAGCCTGAGCGTTTAAACACTAGATATTGTAAACTTAATCAATATTTTATATTTCGCAACACATCGCTTCAAGGTTTCCATAGTGCACGATTGTCATAAAACTTTGGCTACGGTGTCATAAAGACATAATTACACATGCAAGAAAACATTAAAACAGATTCATTCATTTATTTTTTTGCTCAGCTCGCTATATGATGCAGTGCGGATGGTGCATTTGCATAAAAGCGTCCATTATCCACAGCTTCAGACAAATAAAAAATCAATATTCCCCAGTGGACGCGTTTGCATACACCATACGTAAAATAATGCTCTCATTTTACAGTAGTATTTATCTAAACTATTTGACTTTGTAATGTTATGCTCATTTGGATGCCTGATGAGAAATAACATTAACCAATGCATTATACTAGGTAAAGTGAGTTATATTTCAAAACTCCACGCAGTCTCTATTGACCCTGTAATGAAGAACACCTGAAATAAACCATGAAAGAGCAACAAACAGAACATTAATTTTGTGAAAATTATGATACTTCGAGTCATGTGAAACCAGTCCTTTAGGAAATTATATTAGAAACATGCTGTCCGCAAGAGATTTCTTCAATCAAGCAATTTAATTGAAAAATCCGGAACAAATTCCCATAAATATAAGTGTATGTTATCGATTTCGCACCTGAAATGATAACGTATGTAGAATTTCCTGGATCATCTTGAGTTCTACCTCAAACTGCGTTAAGCCTCCCCTCAAATTCGAGAGGGTTACACGGTAAGGATGACGACGCGTTTCTTGTAACCCAATTCTACACAATTCAATTTAGATCGTTGGTGCTCTAGCATGCATACAAATAAATAATATCAGAGTGTCTGTTTGTAGTAACATTATAGGTACATATTGTATGTTACAAACAATGAAATAGTAAAAGGTTTATACGATACTAGCACAAAAACAAACATTTGCTTACCTTGCTCACAAAAGTCTGAGCGCTGTGTTAGATAACTTTTGACTATGAAAGAACCTTTGAATTGTTGTTTTATAAATGAGTTGAATGATTATAAGTACCTATAAATTATTGTATTATCCATCAATAGGTAGTAATGCCTTTAAAGACTGGGCAGTACTCAGTGTTAACTAATTTGAAGTCTTCTCAGAAGTTATTTGGCTTATAATTCGGTGGTACATATTAATAAATTTTGCTGTATTGTTAGTAGTAGCCTCCATAGCTTTAAGAAAACTGAAACAATTCTACAGCTGATGTAAGTTTTTACTTTTTAAAAACATGATCGACATTCTACACATAACTTTAAAACAAATTAATATTATTTTGCGGGAACCAAACATATTTTTTCCTAGTTTAGAACCCGAGATTTCTACAAAGACAACGCACATACATTTACTACTGCACTACCGAGACAGTTAAAGAATGAAACGGATTATAATATTATTGGGTTTTTAAGTATGTACCTACATGACATTAAAATTCATAACGCAAAATAAACTCCCAAAACATTCAAAAACGGTTTTCATGTTTCAGGGTTATTGAAATTCAGTGATCGTGAAAGATGTAGGCATTGATTTCACTAGACATACCCACATAACGTACGTTATAGAGTGCGTCAATTGAGCCAGAAAAAGGTCAATAACCACTTGAGTAAACCATCGAGAGCTGAACATTCCTTTTTATCGATTAATTTTTATACAAATCTTTAAACTGACTGGTTTTATTGAAATCAAGTGTTTTACTATACAGTTTAAACACGCGAATTCCAATTTCAATACGGTTTAAATATGTGACACCTTTCCTAGTTAAAGGGAGATTGCCTAACTTAGGTTGCAAAAATCTTAAATGTAACTGTGGTTATATCAATTAATTTTTTTACACCCCGTAGTTGTCAAACCCTTGGTTGTATTATAAAACTTTCCAGGTAAAAGTACTTAACATTAATGTTCTAATGAATTGGGATAGGCACTAATGCATAACATCACTTCTCTGTATTACAATTTTTGAAGAACGAGTCTTGATCCTTTAAAAATAATCACTTCTACGATTAACTTCATAATATTATTAATAATTCTCTACTTGACAAATAAAACTAAACCTCTTTGTAGCATCATGTTGACCTTAGTAATACGAATTAACGGATTCAAATTTATATACGTGTCCCACTGCTTCACGAAATTGTTCCTTAAATTAGGTAACAACAATTTCTCTGTAGAGCCATTTACGCAGTGACCGCAAGTTGTACTTACGAACCCAGAACAGATCAACTGCCAAAACCAGAGACAAGCTCCACGGATATTACCGTAAGACATTTAATTTTCTACGTGAAAGGATAAGGCAAGTAGAATTTCCTGGAGCATCTTGAGCGGCGGCTCAAACTGTGTTAAGCCTCCCCTCGAATATAAGAGGGCTAAACAGGAAGCATGACGACGCGTTTGCTCCGCGATTTTACTCGATTCCATTTAGATTCTTGATGTTATAAAAGAAAACTAGAAAAAAATATGGAATTGGCAATTACAAGATGTTGAACGGAGTGCTATAGTTATTTTGCTTTTTCTTTTTATTACTAGCTGACCCTCGTAACTTCATTATGTTACAGCTCGACTTATTTTCGATAGCATCGTTTGTATCTATTTTTAATTTTTTTTAATACCACATAGGTTGCAGACAACCATACGGCCAGCTTTGCAGACGTTTGCAATACTGCCGTCATTAGAGAAAAGACCCAATAGTACTTATCCGCGAAGAACAGCTAGCCTATTATAAGTCTTTTAGAACCTTGGTAGCTTCGACCGAGTAGAAGTCGTTATCGCGTAAAATCATAACCCTCCTTTTGCCCCTTCTAAGGCATACAATTGCAATGTGATGTTTGTTGTTATGATATCCCTGTATCAGATAGTCATCTTTGTAAGTCAATGTCGATAGGTAACCAAACACGACTCTAGACTAAACTGAGATACATGAAATCAATTTTTTCGTCCTGTCTTGTAGCCAGGAGGTTCTTATTCTTATTAGATGTTGCCTAGACTAGCTGTTACCTGCGACTTCGTACGCTGCATTTTATATGTGATTCTTGATATATCTTCTTTATTTATGAACCGATTGACTTGAAACTAACACTAAATGTTAACTAGAGTAAACCACAACGCAATAAAGGAAACCGCTTTACAATCGGTTGAGTGGTTGCTGAGATTAGCGTGCACAAACGTACAGACAAACAGACAGTTACGATTTTATTATATGTATTGATATTGATTGATTGATGATATTGATGAGATCAAATGAGATTACAAATTACATTGACTACAATGGTATGTTGCCGAGTTGTTCATATAAAATCTTCAATGAACAATTTATTCAATGATAAATACGATATTCATTCAGTAGCTAATAAGTTTGTAGCCGATTATGTCGCTGAATGTCCCTCCCACACAGTATTTTCGTAGAAATTTACTTTTTCTTCGAATTAAGATTTATTACATGATTCCCTTCGTGTATAATTTCAAACCAGGTAATTTCGTACCCTATGAATTTCATACTAAGCCCTTTAATGACGAATACCCTCCACTTGAAAGTGAGGTTGGCTAACGTAAAGTTTGGCACGTGGAAGGCAGAAAAACTAAATTCACTGGAAAGGAATTCGTGCGAGAGCTGGCAGGAAATTTTGAGTATGCATTTGAGGCAGGCTGAAAACTTGTTTCATACATCTCCCATTAATTGTACCCCAACACGGAGCTGCCGACCTGACTTTATTAGAAACGGGCTCACTCAAGTCAAGAAATTTATGAATTTTTTCCGATATCTAACTATTTTATTATTGTAAAATTTAGACGAAACTTGAGACGAGGTGCTAATTAATTCAAGCACTTTAACGTTTTCCTCTCTTCTGCAAGTGTATTTTATATAATAAACTTACACGAGCAAAGTAAACGCGCGCCTTTGAAACTATTTTCTCGAGTAGGTATGTCTTAAACGAGTTTTATTACAATTTACCTTTGAAGAAGGTATCTCAGTTGGTGTGTTAACAAGAATTTTATTATGCAGTACCCTTCACTATTAAATAGGTTTATTCTTTCAAATAAAGTTGCAGATTTGAATTTGATCCAAAAATTTATATTTTGTAACCATGTCATATGAACCTTTTAATTTCTACGGTTAAAGAAATGAGTTTTAAAAATTAACCTTTAATTTTATAGGTATTAATCTACAGTCCAAAATTAAAACTACCACCATAAAACATGTAAACCCATTAAACGTAGACTTATTTATTTATTATTTATTAGACATGATAGTACATACTTAGTACATACATACACCATACATTATAGTTGGTGAAGAGAGGGCTAAAGTCGTGAATTTATATAAGGATTTTGTGCAAACTTCACATAAACCATCAGACTAAATAGTCTGAGCAAAGCCTAAACATTTGGTTTGGATAGGTGAGCCCGTTCTTGAGTTATAAAATTACAACGAAAAGCGGCATTGATTTTTATATATATAGATTTAAATTTATGCGTTATCGTTTTATTTAAAACCAACTTTTGGAACTTTCGTTATATTTAACAAAGGTTCCAAAAGTTCTTTTGACAGAAATCACTTTGATTATCTATCAAAATTTCAGTAAAATTATTTATGAGTTGTAGGTATGCATTAAAAAGTAAAATAGCATTCTTTTTCTGTTAGAAATGGGCAAAATTACCTAAAGTGCCAATAATTGGAGGAGTGCTAACGATTGGGTGGTTTACCCTACATAGTATTAAATTTTAAAATGCTGATAAGCCCTGGCCGATCGCAGTCACGTAAGAGTACCTAATTGAGTTTAACTGTATGACGTTAGGCGGTTGGGAGCCCCGGGTAAGCCCTTGGAAGTATACCCCAGCGGTCTTATGTTGAGATGAAAAGTAGAGCCTGAGCGTTTAAACACTAGATATTGTAAACTTAATCAATATTTTATATTTCGCAACACATCGCATAGTGCACGATTGTCATAAAACTTTGGCTACGGTGTCATAAAGACATAATTACACATGCAAGAAAACATTAAAACAGATTCATTCATTTATTTTTTTGCTCAGCTCGCTATATGATGCAGTGCGGATGGTGCATTTGCATAAAAGCGTCCATTATCCACAGCTTCAGACAAATAAAAAATCAATATTCCCCAGTGGACGCGTTTGCATACACCATACGTAAAATAATGCTCTCATTTTACAGTAGTATTTATCTAAACTATTTGACTTTGTAATGTTATGCTCATTTGGATGCGTGATGAGAAATAACATTAACCAATGCATTATACTAGGTAAAGTGAGTTATATTTCAAAACTCCACGCAGTCTCTATTGACCCTGTAATGAAGAACACCTGAAATAAACCATGAAAGAGCAACAAACAGAACATTAATTTTGTGAAAATTATGATACTTTGGAGTCATGTGAAACCAGTCCTTTAGGAAATTATATTAGAAACATGCTGTCCGCAAGAGATTTCTTCAATCAAGCAATTTAATTGAAAAATCCGGAACAAATTCCCATAAATATAAGTGTATGTTATCGATTTCGCACCTGAAATGATAACGTATGTAGAATTTCCTGGATCATCTTGAGTTCTACCTCAAACTGCGGTAAGCCTCCCCTCAAATTCGAGAGGGTTACACGGTAAGGATGACGACGCGTTTCTTGTAACCCAATTCTACACAATTCAATTTAGATCGTTGGTGCTCTAGCATGCATACAAATAAATAATATCAGAGTGTCTGTTTGTAGTAACATTATAGGTACATATTGTATGTTACAAACAATGAAATAGTAAAAGGTTTATACGATACTAGCACAAAAACAAACATTTGCTTACCTTGCTCACAAAAGTCTGAGCGCTGTGTTAGATAACTTTTGACTATGAAAGAACCTTTGAATTGTTGTTTTATAAATGAGTTGAATGATTATAAGTACCTATAAATTATTGTATTATCCATCAATAGGTAGTAATGCCTTTAAAGACTGGGCAGTACTCAGTGTTAACTAATTTGAAGTCTTCTCAGAAGTTATTTGGCTTATAATTCGGTGGTACATATTAATAAATTTTGCTGTATTGTTAGTAGTAGCCTCCATAGCTTTAAGAAAACTGAAACAATTCTACAGCTGATGTAAGTTTTTACTTTTTAAAAACATGATCGACATTCTACACATAACTTTAAAACAAATTAATATTATTTTGCGGGAACCAAACATATTTTTTCCTAGTTTAGAACCCGAGATTTCTACAAAGACAACGCACATACATTTACTACTGCACTACCGAGACAGTTAAAGAATGAAACGGATTATAATATTATTGGGTTTTTAAGTATGTACCTACATGACATTAAAATTCATAACGCAAAATAAACTCCCAAAACATTCAAAAACGGTTTTCATGTTTCAGGGTTATTGAAATTCAGTGATCGTGAAAGATGTAGGCATTGATTTCACTAGACATACCCACATAACGTACGTTATAGAGTGCGTCAATTGAGCCAGAAAAAGGTCAATAACCACTTGAGTAAACCATCGAGAGCTGAACATTCCTTTTTATCGATTAATTTTTATACAAATCTTTAAACTGACTGGTTTTATTGAAATCAAGTGTTTTACTATACAGTTTAAACACGCGAATTCCAATTTCAATACGGTTTAAATATGTGACACCTTTCCTAGTTAAAGGGAGATTGCCTAACTTAGGTAGCAAAAATCTTAAATGTAACTGTGGTTATATCAATTAATTTTTTTACACCCCGTAGTTGTCAAACCCTTGGTTGTATTATAAAACTTTCCAGGTAAAAGTACTTAACATTAATGTTCTAATGAATTGGGATAGGCACTAATGCATAACATCACTTCTCTGTATTACAATTTTTGAAGAACGAGTCTTGATCCTTTAAAAATAATCACTTCTACGATTAACTTCATAATATTATTAATAATTCTCTACTTGACAAATAAAACTAAACCTCTTTGTAGCATCATGTTGACCTTAGTAATACGAATTAACGGATTCAAATTTATATACGTGTCCCACTGCTTCACGAAATTGTTCCTTAAATTAGGTTACAACAATTTCTCTGTAGAGCCATTTACGCAGTGACCGCAAGTTGTACTTACGAACCCAGAACAGATCAACTGCCAAAACCAGAGACAAGCTCCACGGATATTACCGTAAGACATTTAATTTTCTACGTGAAAGGATAAGGCAAGTAGAATTTCCTGGAGCATCTTGAGCGGCGGCTCAAACTGTGTTAAGCCTCCCCTCGAATATAAGAGGGCTAAACAGGAAGCATGACGACGCGTTTGCTCCGCGATTTTACTCGATTCCATTTAGATTCTTGATGTTATAAAAGAAAACTAGAAAAAAATATGGAATTGGCAATTACAAGATGTTGAACGGAGTGCTATAGTTATTTTGCTTTTTCTTTTTATTACTAGCTGACCCTCGTAACTTCATTATGTTACAGCTCGACTTATTTTCGATAGCATCGTTTGTATCTATTTTTAATTTTTTTTAATACCACATAGGTTGCAGACAACCATACGGCCAGCTTTGCAGACGTTTGCAATACTGCCGTCATTAGAGAAAAGACCCAATAGTACTTATCCGCGAAGAACAGCTAGTCTATTATAAGTCTTTTAGAACCTTTGTGACGTGTGTGACGTCATATCACGCCACCACCACGCACGAGCATCGTGCCAGGCGCGCGTCCCCGCACTCTCATCCCCGCCGCAGCCTTCACTACCGGGCCTATATAAACAGCTGCGCGACTGCGACGGGTCTCTGATTCCGGCCTGCGGCTCTTGAGGTGATGTTGACACGCTCCATCTGTGCGCATCACTGGGACTGGTGGTCTAGTACTAAGAAACCTCTCTCGTTAATTGATTAAAGGGACGAAAGTCCACTGTTATTATTGTAATATATCGATTCTCTGAAGAATAAACGCAGATAACTGCAGTTCTACTATTACCACATCGTTCATATTTATCTCCTTGGTAAATATACCTATATTTGCACTTGATGAGGTGGCTGACCCACCCGCTACGTGACAATGGCGCCCACGGGAATAGAAAACCCCTAGACCACCAATACCAGGACGTGTATTTTTTTGTTACTAATACATATTTTTTTTCAGTGCAGAAGGTAAATTCGATCTTAACTTCGCTTTATTTATTCAAGTAATAACATAAGCGAGGTTAATCTTCCAAACGCGTCCTAAATACAGCGCGCACTCGAGTCGTGCGTGTCCTTCAAATTGGCTCGCCGCATGACCTTGAGCGAGTCGCTGCGTCGGCCGGCCTAACGCGCTCCTATTTATTCTGCACTGAAATTAATTTCTTGAACCTAACTCATTATTTTTGTGTCTATTTTCGCTACGGATACCATCCACCGTAAAAATGTCTTACCCCATTAAGTATACACATTTAGGTAAAAATGAATTAGAATACGAAGTTTTAATTCGCGGGGGAACTAAGTCGAATACGGTCGATGAGCTCCGGAAGCAAATTACTAAACTTTCCCTAACCGTGTCCTCGGAGGACATTGCTACATCTCCTTATAAAGCGGATGACGATATATCTGCCTGTAAAGTTTCTTTGTTTAAAGTAGCCAATAACATCAACTCGCTAGAATGTAAATTTGATAGTAACAATTTTTTTAGGACCGAATCGGTTTTACACCACGTGTACTTTAGATTATCTCGAATTGACGTATCCTTATTGTCTGATATCGAAGTAACAAAGCCCCTATGGGATGAGTTCCATGATTACTATGCTAGACTGACCCGTTTAACCGCGAAGGACTCAAAGGTTACGGACGTGGCCCAACTCCCCCTCAGCTCAGGCGTTCCGATTCCCTCAGATCTTTATTACGAACGTAAACTTTTTTCCGAGTTGGCTAAATTTAAATATAACGGAAAGACTTGTGTGCGTGCTTTCATACAAAATCTTAATGAATTCATTGCCTGTAGAAGTGTCCCGTCGGAAAAGGTACTATCCTTCGCTTACGAAATCTTTTCGCATGACGCTCTTCACTGGTACCGTGCCATTAAAGACAATGTTAAGTCGTGGGATGAGTTATGTAGTCTATTAAAACGCGATTTTAGCCCTCATAATTACGATTACAAACTAATGTCCGAAATCAGGTGCCGTTCTCAAGGTGAGAAAGAAAACATAACTATATACATTTCTAAAATGCAAGGTTTATTTTCTCGTCTCGATGCCCCAATCAGTGAATCTGATAAGCTCGAAATCCTCCTTAATAACATCAGGCCCTGTTATACAAATTCTCTAATGACATCCAAAGTTGTTGATATTCCATCGCTATTGAGCGTGTGCCGGAACTTTGAGCAATATCATAGTCGAAGCAAGGAATTTGTCGAACCGCCCAAGATTACAGCAAACACGCTGGCTCCAGAATTAGCATACAATTATTCCAGTACTTCAAATTTGCATAAAAATACTCCCAACTACAATTTTTCGAGAAATTTCAATTATTTCAACTCTAATTCTAAAAATTACAGTTACAACAAACCTTCTCCTAACACATTCAACTCCAGTCCAGCTGCTAACGCTATTATTACTTCTAATAATGCTAAATATTGCCCGAGATGTCGAACAGACTCACATTCTCTGCGTAGCTGTCGCCAGCCGCGTTATCTGATTTGTTTCAAATGCGGTTTGAAAGGTTATCGCGTCGCAGAGTGTCCCTCGTGCAATAACAAGTCTGATATAACTCAAAAAAACGAGTAGGTTCCGATTGTGACAATAATAGCAACTCTAAATTTGACAAAGCCGACTGGCACAATTGGCTTAATTATATTTCAAAATTTTTAAATTCACATAATCTTTCCACAATCGGTAACATGAATAATAACCACTCGCCATATATACCTGTAACAGTTAATAAAATGAATACGGTAGGTCTACTTGATTCTGGCTCTAATTTCACCATTCTGGGTAATGATTCACACACGTTCTTCTTGAATAACATGAAAGTTAATTTCTCGAAACCTTTACGTTTTGTCACCGCCGGTGGCGACAAATATTCATCACTTGGCTCACTGACCATTCCTTTCGAGTTTCGAAACACATCTATAGACCTGGAAGCACACATAGTCCCAGGAATAAAAAATTCAGTTATTCTAGGTATGGATTTTTGGAGGGCTTTCGGACTTTTCCCCAAACAACTAGAAACTATTCTAGTTCCCAGTAACCATGAGTCCGGCGTTGCACAACTACAGTCCGACGTTGATAATCATCTTATTTCTTTTGATCTTCTAAAAGACGACCAGAGAGCTACCGCTAACAATATAATCTCAAAATTTTATGATATTTCTTATCAGAAGCGGGGTCTCGGTCGCACTACGCTAATCACTCACTCGATCGACACAGGTGACAGTCCACCCATTCGTCAGCGGTATTATCGCATTTCTCCTGAAAAGCAGAAAATTTTAATAAAACATGTCGACGACATGCTCCAAGACGACGTAATAGAAATTTCACAAAGCTCATGGCAAAACCCCGTTCTGTTAACTCCTAAAAAAAATGGCGAACTACGGTTCTGTTTGGACAGTCGAAAATTGAATTCAGTAACTAAAAAAGATGCATACAACTTACCGTATACATCTGAAATATTAGATAATTTACGTGATGCTAAATACCTTTCTAGTCTTGATATTTCTAAAAGTTTTTGGCAGATTCCTATTAAAGATGAAGATCGTTGCAAAACCGCTTTCTATATACCCACTCGAGGAACCTACCACTTTAAAGTTTTAGCAATGGGTTTAGTGTCGAGTTCAGCGTCACAACAAAAATTAATGGACTCCCTATTTTACGGCCCAGAATTTGAAAACAGAGTGTTCTGTTTCGTGGACGACATAATTTGTGTATCTGAAAACTATAACCAACACATTTCTTTGCTAACAAAAATATTAAATAAATTAAAATACGCAAATCTCACCATTAATTTCGATAAATGCAAATTTTTTAGAGATAGACTAAAATATCTAGGGTACGTGGTCGATTCTAATGGTCTTCATGCCGACCCAGAAAAGGTGGAAGCTATCACCAACTATCCCACTCCTTCAAGCAGAAAAGAGGTTCGACGTTTTCTAGGCGCGGCGTCGTGGTATAGAAGGTTCATACCTGATTTCAGCACGCTGGCAGCGCCATTGAATAAACTCACTTCAAATGGCAAAAAGTCGCCACCTTTCAAATGGTCACAGGAGGCGGATTTGGCATTTTCTAAGTTGAAACAATGTCTCGCCTCGACTTCCGTACTATCTTGTCCCGACTACACTAAACCGTTCGAGATACATGCTGATGCCAGTGACTATGGCATTGGTGCCACACTCTGTCAGATTTTGAATGGAGAGGAAAGAGTCATAGCTTTCTATAGCAAATCCCTATCCAATCAGGAACGAAATTACAGTGCTACCGAGCGGGAAGCGCTCGCAGTTCTTTCCGCCATAGAATACTGGCGTTGTTACATAGACAACGGTCAAAAATTCATAGTCTACACTGATCACGCTGCTCTGAAATGGTTTCTAAACCTCAACAATCCCACTGGAAGATTGGCCAGATGGGGAGTACGTCTTTCTTCTTATAATTTCGAAATAAGGCACCGTCGGGGGTCCGACAACGTTGTGCCAGATTTTCTTTCACGTTCTCCAAACGTGATGGCCATCGGAAGTGATACAAACACTACCAACGAGCCCATTCATACCAATGATAATTGGTACCTAAATATTTTTAAGGGCTGTACCCAAGCCCCCACATCTTTTGTCGACTATCAAGTCATCAACAACAAGTTATATCGTTTCAAAAAAACTTTAAATCCTCTCACGAGAGAATATCAGTGGAAGGAGGTCGTTCCATCAGAAAAAAGATCTGAAATCATATTTCAAAACCATTCGGTACCCACTGCGGGTCACCTAGGAATATTTAAAACGTATAAACGTTTGGCTCTAAGTTTCTATTGGCCAGGTATGTACGCCGACGTTGCTAAGGCGGTCGGATCTTGTGACACATGTAACGCACATAAGCATCAAAATCACTCGCCACTAGGTCACATGGGTGAACGTAAGCATTGTGTCAAACCCTTTCAGATGATAAGTATCGATTTAATTGGGCCACTGCCTCCTACCAGAAAACAAAATACTTTTATATTCGTTGTATCTTGCTGTTTCTCTAAGTATTGTTTGCTTTTCCCCATAAAAAGGGCTACAGCCGAAATTGTATCAAATATTTTAGAGGAAAAGGTATTTCTGGTACACGGCATTCCTGCGACCATTATACTAGATAACGGGAAACAATTTGTTAGTGCAACCTTTAAAAATTTAACAAACAAGTATAAAATTCCATATTTACATTATACCCCATTTTATACACCTCATGTAAATTCCGTCGAACGATATAATAAATCTATTACAACTATTTTGAGTTCCTTCATAGGTGACGATCAGCGGATTTGGGACACTATTATTCCAAAAGTCCAATTTGCTATTAATTCAGCGGTAAATGAAACTACGGGTTTCACGCCGTCATTTCTCGTTTTCGGCCGCGAAACGGTCATGTGCGGTTCACGTCATATTGATTCCGACCCTAATATGGTCCACGAGCCTCATGACAGTTACGCCGAATCCTTAGGCTATTTATCCTCTATATTCGAGAGGGTACAAGCAGCCCTTATAAAGGCGCATCATAGGAACACGCACACCTACAATCTTCGCCGAAAAACGGCAGACTTCAATGTTGGAGATATCGTATGGAAACGTACTTTCTATCTAAGCGACAAAGATAAATATTTCAGTAAAAAATTAGCTCCCAAATTTGTAAAGTGTAAAATTATTTCAAAAAAGTCACCACTTGTTTATAAACTTGCAGATATGGCCAATAAGCCATTGGGTGAATGGCACATCAAAGACTTGAAACGCACCAACTATAAGCAATAGGGTTAGGAAGGTCTTATCTTGTTTTGTTTTTAGGCTCGTCAACATTGAAAAAAAAAAAAAAAAAAAAATTCTTTTGTGTTTCTAACAGTCGATCTGAGTGCGACGCTTACATTTTTCCTAATTTAATGAAACATCTTCTAACAAGCGGAGACTAGATCGCAAATCAGTCAATTGATTCAGTCATCGTTGTTTCTATTCATAAAACTAAAAGGTACAGTTCACACCATATATCCTACTCTCATATGGTTGATGAGCGGTGATGAGCACGTACAGCTACGACAAATCGCTAAGCTATTTACCTTCTACACTAGAGGGTAAAATCAGCCCTAATAGCGCCACATCATTGCAATAGTTGTTCCTACAATCTTAAACTAAAAATATTATTCTGTGGTAACTATAACATATTTCTAAAAAAATTACTAATGTCTTAAAATAATTATCTATTTTTAAACTAAAACTTGTCAAAATCGGTTCAGCCATTCTCTAGTTATAGCGTTGAACCGTGACAAACAGACCGACATGACTGTGACGCCTATCATCAGGGTTACTACAGTGCATTGTGCGAGCGGCGCAATCATTATACATACTTACTTAGTATTCGCTGTGAACTAAAATGTTATGTATGTACTTGTATCTATAAGTATGCTACGGTATAATACTGCATTCCACCTGACCATGGGCTAGTTACCCGATCCCAAGACTAGTTATTAACTACGTCGTAGGGTGGTCAGGGTTTAATTGTTGTAGTTACATAATCATATATTAGATTAAAATATTTGGTCGCGCACTCATAGATGCGTATCAAATACACACACACAAGGCTATAGCTAACGGATAACCGCATTAGTCATCTATGTCACTTACAATTTATATTTTTCTCCTCCTATATTAGGCACTTAGAATATCAAACGTCAATAATTTGCTACGTAGTAAAGCCACGTCCAATATCTTGTCCTTTTCTCGAAACTGTCTAACCTTAGATACTATATATAAGCACCCTTGTACCCCTTATGTACCCCCCTATTTTTGAATTGTTCCAGGGTTGAAGCCAAGTCCCTGGAGTCGTCAGGAGAGCGGACCTTGAAGACAAGAGAAGCGGAAATTTTTTAAGAAAAATTCTCGCCCTAAAAGGGGGGTGTGTGACGTGTGTGACGTCATATCACGCCACCACCACGCACGAGCATCGTGCCAGGCGCGCGTCCCCGCACTCTCATCCCCGCCGCAGCCTTCACTACCGGGCCTATATAAACAGCTGCGCGACTGCGACGGGTCTCTGATTCCGGCCTGCGGCTCTTGAGGTGATGTTGACACGCTCCATCTGTGCGCATCACTGGGACTGGTGGTCTAGTACTAAGAAACCTCTCTCGTTAATTGATTAAAGGGACGAAAGTCCACTGTTATTATTGTAATATATCGATTCTCTGAAGAATAAACGCAGATAACTGCAGTTCTACTATTACCACATCGTTCATATTTATCTCCTTGGTAAATATACCTATATTTGCACTTGATGAGGTGGCTGACCCACCCGCCACGTGACACCTTGGTAGCTTCGACCGAGTAGAAGTCGTTATCGCGTAAAATCATAACCCTCCTTTTGCCCCTTCTAAGGCATACAATTGCAATGTGATGTTTGTTGTTATGATATCCCTGTATCAGATAGTCATCTTTGTAAGTCAATGTCGATAGGTAACCAAACACGACTCTAGACTAAACTGAGATACATGAAATCAATTTTTTCGTCCTGTCTTGTAGCCAGGAGGTTCTTATTCTTATTAGATGTTGCCTAGACTAGCTGTTACCTGCGACTTCGTACGCTGCATTTTATATGTGATTCTTGATATATCTTCTTTATTTATGAACCGATTGACTTGAAACTAACACTAAATGTTAACTAGAGTAAACCACAACGCAATAAAGGAAACCGCTTTACAATCGGTTGAGTGGTTGCTGAGATTAGCGTGCACAAACGTACAGACAAACAGACAGTTACGATTTTGTTATATGTATTGATATTGATTGATTGATGATATTGATGAGATCAAATGAGATTACAAATTACATTGACTACAATGGTATGTTGCCGAGTTGTTCATATAAAATCTTCAATGAACAATTTATTCAATGATAAATACGATATTCATTCAGTAGCTAATAAGTTTGTAGCCGATTATGTCGCTGAATGTCCCTCCCACACAGTATTTTCGTAGAAATTTACTTTTTCTTCGAATTAAGATTTATTACATGATTCCCTTCGTGTATAATTTCAAACCAGGTAATTTCGTACCCTATGAATTTCATACTAAGCCCTTTAATGACGAATACCCTCCACTTGAAAGTGAGGTTGGCTAACGTAAAGTTTGGCACGTGGAAGGCAGAAAAACTAAATTCACTGGAAAGGAATTCGTGCGAGAGCTGGCAGGAAATTTTGAGTATGCATTTGAGGCAGGCTGAAAACTTGTTTCATACATCTCCCATTAATTGTACCCCAACACGGAGCTGCCGACCTGACTTTATTAGAAACGGGCTCACTCAAGTCAAGAAATTTATGAATTTTTTCCGATATCTAACTATTTTATTATTGTAAAATTTAGACGAAACTTGAGACGAGGTGCTAATTAATTCAAGCACTTTAACGTTTTCCTCTCTTCTGCAAGTGTATTTTATATAATAAACTTACACGAGCAAAGTAAACGCGCGCCTTTGAAACTATTTTCTCGAGTAGGTATGTCTTAAACGAGTTTTATTACAATTTACCTTTGAAGAAGGTATCTCAGTTGGTGTGTTAACAAGAATTTTATTATGCAGTACCCTTCACTATTAAATAGGTTTATTCTTTCAAATAAAGTTGCAGATTTGAATTTGATCCAAAAATTTATATTTTGTAACCATGTCATATGAACCTTTTAATTTCTACGGTTAAAGAAATGAGTTTTAAAAATTAACCTTTAATTTTATAGGTATTAATCTACAGTCCAAAATTAAAACTACCACCATAAAACATGTAAACCCATTAAACGTAGACTTATTTATTTATTATTTATTAGACATGATAGTACATACTTAGTACATACATACACCATACATTATAGTTGGTGAAGAGAGGGCTAAAGTCGTGAATTTATATAAGGATTTTGTGCAAACTTCACATAAACCATCAGACTAAATAGTCTGAGCAAAGCCTAAACATTTGGTTTGGATAGGTGAGCCCGTTCTTGAGTTATAAAATTACAACGAAAAGCGGCATTGATTTTTATATATATAGATTTAAATTTATGCGTTATCGTTTTATTTAAAACCAACTTTTGGAACTTTCGTTATATTTAACAAAGGTTCCAAAAGTTCTTTTGACAGAAATCACTTTGATTATCTATCAAAATTTCAGTAAAATTATTTATGAAGGTAAGCGGTCTCAAAGAATTAGAATAGAATAGAATAGAATAAAACTTTATTTGCACACCATGTTAAAATTTTACATAAATAAATAATTGCAGATATTGTACAAAGGGCGGCCTTATCGCTAAAAAACAATTTCTGCCAGGCAACCTTGGGATGGACAGAAAAAGATATAGATTATAAGACAAATGGGTAGTTTAGGTGTAGAAATAAAATGATACAAAACAATACACACATACCAGAAGGTATATAAATAAACAAAGAACTAAGTAAGTACACATACAAATATACCTACATACAAAATACACATACATACAAATTTACATACATATACATAGATATACACATAACTATACATACATATAAATATACGTACATACCAATAAACATACTTAAAAGCATACATTTCAATGTGGAAAGAAAAAAATAATAAAATATCAAGCTAAGGAACATACTACCGGGTTAAATAATGTTGTCTCACCAAACGCTTAAAGACAACCAAAGACGGAGCCCTTCTAATCGTTGTAGGCAACGCATTCCACAATCGCACAGCCTGTATGGTGAAAGATTTATCATAAAACCCAGTAGAGTGAGTTGGCATTGCCAATACCAAAGATTCCGATGACCTCAAGGATCTTGTATGTGTGTCATTGAGGAACATAAATCGTTCTTTGAGATAAGTTGGGGATCGTGGATTGAATAGTATACTGTAAAGCATAGAGAGGATATGAGCATTCCGACGAAAGCGAATTGGAAGCCACTCGAGCTGTTTACGGTATTCGGATATATGATCATATTTGCGTAATCCAAATATAAATCTTATGCAGAAGTTTTGAAGGCGCTCAAGTTTATCAAGTTGCTCCTCTGTGATATCGAGATAACTGACATCGGCATAATCTAGAATAGGAAGAAGGAGAGATTGAGCAAGCGCAATTTTAGTGGTCATTGGTAGAAAATAGCGTAGTCGACGCAAAGACCCTGCAGATGCTAACAGTTTCCGGCTGACTTCTTGAAGGTGGGGACGCCAGGATAGCGTGGCATCAACCAAAATTCCGAGATTTTTAACAGTTGCGCTTATGGGTATTGCAACACCGTTAAATACGATGTCAGGTAGCTGAGCCCCGTCTAATCGTGACACCATGATACGACTGCCGATCACGGCCACTTGGGTTTTGGAGGAATTCAGTAGAGGAAAGAAAAATAAATTAAGTAAGGAATTAACTGTCAGTCAAGTCATGTGTCATCAGTCATACATACATTAAGTTTACTTAATGTTTACGATTTTATAGAAAGAAAAGTGAAAGTTTTATCTGAACCAGTTATTCTGCTAATTACATTAAATTGACATGAAACAACACTATTATCGAAATGGTCAGTTATGTGAACAATATGCAAACATTTAACTAGAAAATGCGTTGAGTGCAAGAGGTGCAATACTACAAGAATAAATAAAATGAGTTTTACTGCAGACCGGGATCATTTCTTATTGGGAGCTCTCCTGGACTTCGTCGCAACCTTCGCAGTGGGTGCTGTCTTCTGCACGTCCCACTCTATCCGATTGAGCTCGCTCAAGGAAGCCACACGATGCCGTGGAAAGAAAAATAAATTAAGTAAGGAATTAACTGTCAGTCAAGTCATGTGTCATCAGTCATACATACATTAAGTTTACTTAATGTTTACGATTTTATAGAAAGAAAAGTGAAAGTTTTATCTGAACCAGTTATTCTGCTATTTACATTAAATTGACATGAAACAACACTATTATCGAAATGGTCAGTTATGTGAACAATATGCAAACATTTAACTAGAAAATGCGTTGAGTGCAAGAGGTGCAATACTACAAGAATAAATAAAATGAGTTTTACTGCAGACCGGGATCATTTCTTATTGGGAGCTCTCCTGGACTTCCTCGTAACCTTCGCAGTGGGTGCTGTCTTCTGCACGTCCCACTCTATCCGATTGAGCTCGCTCAAGGAAGCCACACGATGCCGTGAACCATCAGGGCTCAGTACAAAAACATGGCCTCCTCGAGTCCAGCACTTGGACACGCCAACCCGTTCTCGTGCAGCCATGAAAGCTGCATGTCTGTCAAGAACTCCGAAAGTGTTATCCCAGTGCCTTTTAACTTTGTTTTACTGAACCACACCTTATCACGGACCGCTAACTCCTTGAACTTTATTAAGATAGGTCTAGGCTTGTTTGTACTTGAAGAGCGCCCCATTCTTTGGCAACGTTTTATGTCAGTAACAGCTACATCCGCCAGTTTTAAGCTGCTGGTAAAAACTTTAATCACTGCCTGTGACGTCTGTTCAGACTGCTCTTCAGGAACGCCGTGTATCAACAAAATTCGACGCGACGACTCCTCATCTCAATGTTGTCCATCTCATGGGCCAGAAACTCCATTTGAGTACGAAACGCCGATATTGTATTCAGCACAAAGTTCTTAAACTTGGCAAAGTCCGAAGTCAGACTTACCAGATTAGGTGAGTTTGGGATTCTATTGCTACGCTGAAGTTCAGACTCAAATTCTGTCAGCCGATCTTCAATCCCACTCATAGTTGCAGCAAACGAATCCTTCATTGCCTCCATTTCAGTGTTAGAAAATAAAACTGTGAATATCTTGATAAGTTTGTGATATTGATAGGAGATAACACACAGCAGGTGAGTGTACTATATTGGCATCAAGTTTTACTTGAAACTATTATTCCAAATTAAATAATTAATATTAAATAAAGTAAATTAGCAAGAGCTCTAAAAAAATGTTGTTATTGTAGCAACTACCCACTTTTTTTCGAATTAATTAACGAAGAAATAATTATATTACGTAAGAATTAATATCAGTATCACAAAGAATATGATGTAAAAGTATTTTTATTGTTCGTACTATTTTATTATAAAAAAATGCTTTGTCAAATCTTTCTACATAGCAAAGGTAGGTACACACATCAACACCGTCTAGGGATATTTTTAAAAGTTCTGCATCTCAAAAAATACTGGCCGATTTTAAAAACTTTTGATTGAATCTTATTTTGTAAGTATATTTGAATGATTCCAAATTTGAAATTAAAAAAAAAGTAATTAAAACAAATGATTATATGATAGCATTAGCATAGCGAAGTTCGAAATTTTAATTTTACCTACGATAGTTAATTGGTATTTGTTTTGTCCAGTTGAAGTTTTAAAGCTAGTTATTGATTAATTACGAATTTATTTCATTGTGTAAGTCATGCAGCGACGCCATTTAACTAGAGAAGAAATGCTAAGAGCAGTAGGCATGCTCCAAGCTGGGGCTACTCAGCGGAGTTGTCAACAAGTTGCCGCGAGAATGCAGCCAAACGTTACAGCCATGCAGTTGGTTCAACGGCTCCAGTCAGAACACCAATTGCTTGTTAGTGACCAAACTGCATGAAGCTAACCTTCATGCTCGCAGGCCGTTTCGTACTCCAGCACTACGCAGAGGAAATCGTGGGCGAAGATTAGAGTGGGCTCGTGAACATTTGCTTTGGGAAGATAACCAGTGGTCTGTAGTACTGTTTACTGATGAGTCCCGATTCGGTTTTATCCCGATTCACGAAGAGTACGCGTTTGGTGAGTTCCTGGTCGTGAGAGTCGTGTGCAACACCCCCTGGTAGTCCATCCATACAAGGGCGGGAATTCGTTTTGGTGGAAAAACGGACCTCGTTTGGATTAGAAACACCATGACCGCTGAAAAATACCGCGACCAGGTGCTTGTGCCCATTGTCTACCCTCATCGACTTCAAATGGGTCAAGAATTTACTCTCATGCATGACAACGCCCGTCCGCACACAGCACGAGCGGTGACCAGCTGGCTGCAGGACCATGACGTGTCGGTTTTACCCTTGCTGGCGCAATCGCCTGATTTAAACCCCATCGAGCATGCGTGGGACATGCTCCAAAAAAGGGCTTATAAGAATTTTCTTGCAGACATTGCGACTGAAGAGCAACTTTTTTTGCATCTTAGCAGAACTTGGGACAATATCCCGCAGCGAGACTTTGATAACTTAATTCAAAGCATAAAAAACCATTGCAGGACCGTGGTTAACGTCATGGTTGGTTTTACTGACTACTGATTTTTCCTATCAGTGCAAAAAATTGAAAAGAAATTACTTATTTTTTATTTTTTCGTAAATGACACATTCATCTTTAGTTGCTTGGTTTTCATTTTAATAAAATTTTATATAAGTCGAAAATATATTTTTATTTTATATTAAAACATAGTCTGAAAAATGGGCTTCCTAAGAATATAACATTGTTGCATATTATTCCTTACAGATTTTCTGAAAATTGAGAAAATGTGAAATATCCCTAGACGGTGTTGATGTGTGTATATAAGGTGGTATAAGGTATGCGAACAAAAGTTGAGCCTGGTAATAACATTTAAGGTCTTCGTGAGTTTCAAGTCGTATTATTATCATTAACGTACTTATTTCCGATGAATGGTTAAAAAGTTTGTCAATATTTGACTTAAAAATAATGATTGATCTCTTTTAGAACATATCGAAGTGCATTTTGTTTGAAAATACAATTCAGCGACATTACAGTTCATTTTAAAAATCCTGAGTATGTTCTTCTAAAGTTTTAAGTTATATTTAAAACTTTTTGAAAAATCTTTGAATATTGGAATTGAATGATAATTCATGAGAAACACGTCACGTCCACGTCGTCAACTTGACGTATGAATATTTGTAAAGTGTTTACACACATATTTAACCACAAACACATGCTTGTGAGTATGAATGATGAAACTTACGAAAATCATCTTTTTTTACACTTACTTTACATTTTATGAATTTGAAACTACGAATAATGTACTACATTATTCGTAGAGTTGAAAGAATGATGAGACGGGCAAAATTATACAAAACTTTAGTAAACTATATCCATTTAAATGTCATTTGACTATTTATGAAACTAAAATAGCGAGTCCTTTTACGTATCAGCTGTGTGATCAGGTGGAAACTATACATAACAGCATCTAGGGATACATAACTCTGTAATTAGTCAAGGCTTTATAGTCACAGATCTACAAAATAAAAAGCACAGATGTAACATCGTGGCATCGTACGCATTTTATTCGTAATGGATACCATTTTAAAAAAAGTACCTCCGCTTCCCATTTACGTGCATTCCGAGCCTTCATTTGGAGCCAGGACCTCTTTTTTTATTAACTGCTAGGGGCAATTATGATTTGGGTTTTTATTGTTAAAAGGTACTGCCATCTAACCTCCAAAGCTTGTCAGGGTGTTTGCTCCATAACTTCGTCCGTTAGTCAGCAGGTGCATGGAACCTGAATATCTTGATGAGGCTCCAGGTTACTTAAGCGATATTATCTATTTATTTCACACACAATACACTATCATTACAGGACAATCCTAATGCAACAGTGCAGTACGCTTAAACTTTAATTTCGATAACACAGCATTGTGTACTATCGTATTATCTATACATATAATAAAACTGTAGAGGGTCGAGAGTCTGTACATGGAAGATATTTTGAAAATTTTAATGGTAGGGCGTTCTCTAATCGATACTGAAGCCGAAAATGTAATTTAAATTTTTCATGTCTGTTTGTCTGTCTGTCTGTCTGTCTGTATCCCGAATAAGTATCACGCCAAAACTACTGAATCGTTTTGAATAAAACTTTATTTTGCGCGGTTCCTGCGGGAGAGGGTATAAAAGACAAAATGATTTTTCAGTTGTAATTTCTTAACGCGTGATCCGATTTTAAATATTTTTTTAGTGTTTGAAAGGGAGTACTTTAAGGATTGTTTTACACAAGTTTCAATGTTGAGGGTTTTGTAGTTCCGGAATTAGAGACATCTCAACTTTCGCAAAACCTCACATTCAAGGATTCCTTTGCTCTTTTATGATTAAGCAAATAGGGCAGTTTCATACGCTCCCATGAGTCTATTGAAAAAATACCTGTCCTTTTATACACCTTATTGGTGTAAACGAAGTTGCGCGGGTCAGCTAGTACTTTATTATGTAGGTACCAAACTAAATGTAAAAACTAAAATGGTAAGTTGACTGTTCACGCTAAGGCTTGGTCTTCTCTCGTTTCCCATAAATTCATTTGCACTAATATTGTTTGCCATAATCATCCCC
This sequence comes from Miltochrista miniata, assembly GCA_933228765.1. Lineage (NCBI taxonomy): Eukaryota > Metazoa > Arthropoda > Insecta > Lepidoptera > Erebidae > Miltochrista > Miltochrista miniata. The sequence goes on along the minus strand of OW121754.1, from coordinate 22,065,100 downwards.
GATCATAATATTTATTTGCACTATTATCATTTATACTAATAACGTTTGCCTTAACAACTCAACAGTCATAACTTTTATTTGCCATAAAATTACTTTCTATAACAACATATATCATAATAATTAGTTTCCATAAGTAACACATCTCATAATCGACTCTTGACATAATTAAAATTTGATATAATTATGAAAATAATACATAATATTGTTAGGTCGAAATTAATTATCGTTACATAACACCCCGACTCTGTGCAATCCGACTCGGATAGGTTAGGTTAGAAGACTAAGGCGGGAGCGAAGCGAAGCGGAGCTACACAAAATTTATTGCTTTTTTTCTAGTTTTATATAAGAATATGAATTTCAATAGCATAGGCCTTATAGTTTCGGAGAAAAGTGGCTGTGACACACGGATGGACAGACAGACAGGCAGACAGACAGACAGACAGACATGACGAATCTATAAGGGTTCCGTTTTTGCCATTTGGCTACGAAACCCTAAAAAAGGCTGCGTTGAACTTTATAGAAAAAAAATTACGAGTATTATAGTATATTTAAATTACATGAAACTATTGAATACCTACTGAAAAGGTAAAACCGTACTTGTAAATCTGAATAAGTACAATTTATAACCCAATCTCTCAATTCAGCTCGCACACGTCTTTCGCCTATTTCATGGCTCATAACAAAGAATTAAATGTAGCGTCCGTCGAATTTGGGATCGCTGAGCTAGTGCCCTGATGGCAGCCGCAAACAGGTGCTACCAGCCAACCCGCTCACGGAATAACAGCGTACCTACTATTAAGTAGTTATAGCATTTATTTAGGCACGTAACATGCGGTTTAGTAATTTGTCGTGGAATATTTTAATGCACATAGAATACTATAAATTTAATAATTTGCAATACAATGCATTCGGATTTGATTTATAGTTATTTTACAAAATGAAATATTTAAGCACAATTTCATCGATTTGTGTGGGGGCGGGCGGTGGAGCGCTATTGATATTTTCTGAATTTTAACCAGCCTCACCTGCTGATGATTAAATTCCCAGAAATAGATCACGGAAAAGTCTAATCAAGCAGTTGACTATGATAGACCGATTTGATTAACTGAAGACGTAATTACATTTACTTTGTTTGAAGTCGAATACACACACAGCAGTATCACTAGTTCGTTATATTTGGACATAGTACGATAGTATATGTTGGTCTTCAATCATAAGGGGGGTCAACTTTGCGTAATCCTAGAATTAAATAACAAAATTTTTAAGTTTCAGTAGCAATATTTATAAAAAGAAAGTGAACACTATGCTTGAATGATTATGTAAAACTACTCGAAATTATACTACGTTTATAGTGTGTGCCTGGTTGATATAGGTAAATCGTTCAGGCATTTGAACGAATGAGGCCGGTTTCCAGTAATTGCAGCTGTCATGTGGATAAATGTGTTGTCCAACGTGTGCCAGATAGGCACTCTAACTGGCGCAATTAGCTTTGGAGATAATCTTAAATTACTATACACAAATTCCACAGTTGCGTCACATTGAAAATATTATCTTGATTGTGCAAAGTATATTTTTCGACAAAATTATGTGTGATCTGCAGCTATGATATTGGTTAATTGAATATCTACACAGGTTTATTTTATCCCCATTGGCATTGGACCCGGTGAAATTGTTGACCACTGGCCATCTTTTCAGACAGATGGAACCTCATATCACCTTCTCCTCGGCAGTCTCCAAGTTAACACCACCATCAAATCCACGTCGGGATTATGCGCGACGAAGAGCCTATTGTCACATAATAATTAAATAGTGCTACGTTATTGTGGTCTATAGTCCTAATACTTACTTTGTGGCAGTGTGTTATCTCATGACCTCGTGGGTTGCTACAAGCACTATCATGTCTACTGGTTTCACGCTAGCCGCCAAACGTCCATTGTCCACCACATAAAACGTTGCCCCGTGTTCAGCTGTGCAGCTTTTCTACCTCATGCAACACAACCAGTTCACCGGGTATCTAAGCATTTTCTGCAAACTTTTATGACAATAATTTTCAAACTACACTCGAGAGCAATGAATCCGGGTCACTTAAAGAATGTTAAAAATCTCGGAAACTAAAAATGATAGGTTAATGCAATAAATTGTATTTAATAGACAATGTAATACTCCTTAAATGAAAGTAAAAAAAATATGAGTCACCATACATTTTATTAACACAAAATTACATAAAGAAAAAACTGCCGATCTCTCCTTAAAACAAAAATAGGAAACATGAATTTTTTGAACTTTATTACGATTTTCTTGAATTTTAATACTTCGTATTGCCTCCTCGTGCTTCCATTACTGCGTTTACGCGGTTTGGCATGCTGTACACCAAGTTCCTTATACGATTTTGGGGAATATTCTCCCATTCCTCTGTGAGAGCAATTTTGAGCTCACGAAGCGTGATTGGGGGAGGGTTTCGTTGTTTTACGCATCTGCCTAGCTCGTCCCAAGCATGCTCGATCGGGTTGATATCCGGGCTGCGCGCTGGCCACTCCATACGAGTAATGTTCATCTCTTGAAGGTAGTCATTCACAATCCTACCTGTATGAGGTCGGGCATTGTCATGCATAAATATAGCATCCTCACCTAAATTGACCATAAATGGACCAACGTGATCATTGAGGATTTCTTCCACATATCTTACGCTAGTTAAAGAGCCGTTTTCTATGATCACCAGCTCTGTGCGACTTTCAGAAGAAATTCCGGCCCACACAAGTACAGACCCACCACCGTAGGCTACTTTTTTATCGATGCATGCTTGCTTGAATCTTTCCCCTGGTCTTCGATACACTCTGTGTCTTCCATCGTGCTTGTAGAGCATAAATTTTGATTCGTCGGAGAACATAACTTTTGACCAATCTTCAATACTCCAATTTACGTGGCTCTGGGCATACCTTAGTCTCGAAATACGATGCCCACGCTCCAGTTTAGGGCCGTTTGCAGGTCTAAGGGGTTTTAAGTTAGATTCAGCAAGCCGACGTCTTACTGTCCAAGCACTTGGGTTACTTCCTCCGAGGCGTCGAAACTGATTGGTGAGTTCAGTTCCTGTGAGAAAGCGATTTCGAAGCATGGTGTTCACCAAGTATCGGTCTTCTCGTGCTGTGGTATACCTGGTTCTGCCCGTTCCTGGTCTGCGTAGGTTAGAACCAGTTTCTTCGTAACGTCGGAGAACTCTTTGTACTGTTGACAGCGACACACCGACAGTCCTGGCTGTATCGCGCTGACTCCGGCCGGTTTCCAGCATTGTAAGTATTCTGGTGCATTCTTCAGGCGTAAGCGACATAATTTCAGCTTGATTAATGAATATAGAGCACTATCAACATGGTTTATGTACCCACATAAATGACAGATTACAAACAAAAGCAACACCAAATGCTGTAATTTCGTAGTTCCATCTTCGAAAGTGGCCCTTTTTCAAATTTGATTTTTTTATGATATAACTTTACAATAACTAAGAAGTTTTAATACCTTCATTTAAGGAGTATTACATTGTCTATTAAATACAATTTATTGCATTAACCTAGCATTTTTAGTTTCCGAGATTTTTAGGATTCTTTAAGTGACCCGGATTCATTGCTCTCGAGTGTATTTTAATTCACCTTTACAGTGTCTTTTATACTAGAAAAATGTAAGTCAATAACGAAACAATCAAACTTGATGAACATAATGTCTTTTGCCTTAATTTTGAGTTTTACATGAACTGTGTAGCCGAAAATAGATGGCTGAAATAACTTAATGCAACATGAATGAAAAATACAGGCACTTTCAGCTAGTAAAAAATGTCATGATCCACAATAATAATGTTTATGGCCATCATAAAGTTCAAATAAAATTAATATTCATTTGCATTTTACACGCAAACTATTTTGAGTGCCACACGCACACTGTTTTCCTTCAATAGGTACTGATAATAATATATTTTGTCAATGACAGTATGCATAAAATATGTCTTAGATTATTCTACTTTTCATTTTGACTTTGAACGATCTTTACGACCTCATGTAATCAGTCACCAGATTCTTAGGCCTACCTTTTCTGCTATGCAATGCCTGTATTACTTATAAGTAGCAAAAAAATGGTGTATCTATACCTTCTGCTTTGGCTCATACCGTACGAGTATATTATGTTGGATAATATTTTCAAAAACAGTTTACCTACTTCAAAATTAAAAAAGCTTATTCCTTATGATAATTCAATTTGTATTTTCGATGTATACTTCCAGATGAAGAAATCTCTCTGGCAATTTAGCGCCCTCTCTGAGATCAAAAAATTATCCGATAACCTATTGGACCATTGGACCCACGACTGAAATTTTGCATCCATTTCTTTCTTTTCGTTCCCACACACGTGTTCTCGTTCCAAATAATCCCGAAGCGATCCTTTAAGCACTGGCGCAGCCTGGAAAGATAATGTCAAGATCAGTGTACTACTATTTTGGGGTTTGCAGCATTAATGGTGGATTTTCTAGAGTTTACTCGTAACTAGATATTAGTAAATAACTTTCGCCAGCGGATTTACTCACGTATTTTACTCACTTTCCCTGTCTAATTTTAGTATTATTTTATGAATTGTCTGTAACTGTCTAAAATACCTGAAAAAGTCTGAGAATAAGTATGAAAAGTACCTTTTTTTTTGTTTAACGTGAGGGAAAATCCTCATAGGATGTTATGCCGGACTCTTACCGACTAAAAATCCTCACGCCACGCCTAACAGCCTATGGTTGAGAGCCCCGGGTAAGCCCTCAGGAAGGATGTCCCGTGACTCCCAACAGACCTACGGCTGCCAATGCGGCCTCGCCCAGGGGGTGGTTCGGGTGCAATCCCGCGTCTATAAGGGGTTTCGGGTGTGACCCCGCTTCTAAGGGGGGGGGGCGTGCGTGAGTTGCTCACGTCACGCTGCCGTCATGGGCCTGCTTCTGTAAGGACGGTGAGCGGCCCTCTCACCGTCCTCAGACCCCCGGTCATGGAGGCCGATAGTCCTCGGCGAAGACACAACGGCGGCGCCCAGGGCGCCGACTGCGGAACTCGGGTGGGAGAGTTCTCTCCCGCACCCGGCCCGCCGCCTCCTTCGCGAGCATGACCTGCTCGCAGAAAGAGGCGGCGCAGTCCCACTTACTCCCGCTGGAGAGCATGGCTCGCACCATGGCCTCGAGCGAGAGAGTGTCCACGCCCAGACCCACTACGAGGACCTGGCGCTGTTGTGCCCACGCCGTGCACTCCACCAGAGTGTGGAGCGCCGTGTCTCCATGGTTTCCTGGTGGAGCAGGGTCCGCTGGGCCTCGATTTCTCGAGACGCAGGCCTTTGGCCCCGCTCCAGCGCCTCCTTGCGCCATCTGAACAGTGACGCAAGGGCTCTCGCTTCCAGGTCCCATGGAGGGGTCCCGGCTAGGAGACATGCCGCCTCACCGGAGATCGTGCGGTATCCTCTTATCACCCTGACGGCCATCACCCTCTGCAGGCTCAGCAGTCTAGCCTCATTGCTGGCCATCAGGGTCTCCGCCCATACGGGAGCCCCGTACAAGGCCATGCTTCGCACGATCCCCAGGTACAGTCTCCTGTAGGGAGCGTTGGGTCCCCTGATGTTGGGCATCAGCCGCGCGAGTGCGGCCGATGCTCCCCTCAGTTTTGGGACCAAACTTCGGAAGTGATGTCCGAAGTTCCACCGGCCATCGAGTACGGGCCCCAGATACTTCATCGAGGGCTCGATGCCGATGCCGACGCCCCCTACCTGTAGGCTGGATCCCGCAGGTGGCCCCGTCCGAGGTCCGTGGAAGCACAGAGCCTCGGATTTGTGAAGGGCGACCTCGAGACCCAGCCGCCGAATCTGACCCACGACCTGAGCAACCCCTGCCGTGGCCTTAAGTGCTGCGGCACGGTGCGTTGCTCCCCGCGCTGTAACGAGGGTGTCGTCGGCGTAACACGTTACGCCGACCCCTCTGAGCAACGGACCACGCAGCACCCAGTCGTAACCGATGTTCCACAGGAGCGGCCCTAAAACCGATCCCTGTGGAACACCGCACGACACATCTCGCCGACCCGGCCCTAGCCAGCTCGGGTAAGTTATGGCTCTCTCGGAGAGATAAGCCCCGACAATTCGACGGAGGTAGGGAGGCACTCCATGATAGATAAGCGCCTCCCTGATGCAGCTCCAGGGCAAGGTGTTGAATGCGTTGGCGATGTCGAGAGACACCGCCACCACCACCTCACCCTGTGAGACTGCTTCCTCCGTCAGGCCTCTAATGCGCATGATCGCGTCCACGGTGGAGCGTCCCTGACGGAAGCCAAACTGGCTATCCGCCAGATCAGGCCCCACGCGTGTGAGATGCCCGACGAAGCGTTGTGCAATAACACGCTCAAAGAGCTTGCACACCTCGTCGAGCAACACGATCGGCCGCTACCCTGATGGGGAATTTGCCAGCCTTTCGAATTAAGAGCAGTTTCCCGGTCTTTCAGACCTTGGGAAACTGGCCTTTCTCGAGGCATGCGCTGAAGAGCCCAATTAGTCGAGGCCCAAGCTCCTCGAGAGCTAGGACCCACGCTCGGCCTGGAATGCTGTCGGGTCCAGGGGCGGTGTTTTTGCGGGATTTACAGAACAGTCGCTCCTAACTCACCCTCGGTGACTACGGGCACGTCGTTCTCGCTGCCTTCCGCGTTGGGCGCCTGAGACGGAGCCATGCGCGGAGAAATGTGTTCCTCCGCTCTCGACGGGAACAAGGAGTCCAGGACCTCCTCCAGCCGCTCCGGCTGGAGACTCTGAGTCAGTGGGGGCGCCTTAGGGCGTAATTTGCCCCTTACCATAAGGTACGGGCGCCCCCACGGGTTCCGCTCCAGAGTCTCCATCAGCTAATCGCGGCCCAATTTTTTGGACCGCTTGATGGCCGTCTGGAGGGCCCTCTTGGCCTCCTTGTACCCATCGTAAAGCTCCGTCTCTCGGGCTGCCGCATCGTCTGGGCGGCGACGCCTCCGGCGGAATCTGGTGTACCGGCGGCGCGCGGTAACGCACTCCGCGCGCAACTGCGCGATTTCCGGCGTCCACCAGTACACCTGTTTCCTCGCCGGTCTGGGCCTAGCCCTGGGCATCGCCGCATCGCAGATGTGCGACATGGCTCTCCCGAACCACTCCACTTCGGCATCAACATCGGCAGGCCCGTCCGCTGTCGGAATCCAGGCCTGCACGATGGCCGCCTCCAAGAGAGCCTCCCGATCCAAGCGATGGAGTGCCCAACGCGGTTCCGGGGGATTCGCGATTGTTGGCGGCAGGTTAGGTGAAGGGGAGACGTCGAACCGAATATATCGGTGATCTGACGACGTCTCCCCCTCCTCCACCACGCGCCATCCCTGGACACGGCGGGCGAGCTCAGGGGTCGCAAACGAGACGTCTATGACCGAGCTGAGCCCCCGCCGCGTCCAGGTTGCGACATTCCCCCGGTTCAGGATGACTAGGCCACGTGTAGTGACCCAGTCCTCCAGTATCCTCCCCCTGCCTCTGGTTTCTCGGGAGCCCCAAGCCTGCGACCAGGCATTGAAGTCTCCCAGGACCAGACAGGGCGAGGCCGGCATGCAGCGAGAACGACGTCCAGCTCAGGGAGCCATAGCTCAAACTGATGCTGGTCGAGGCTCGGCGAGATGTAAACGGCCACGACAGCCACACCCTCATATTCCGCCGCGACGCAACCCGGGCCCCTAGCAATAAGCGCTAGGCGCGAGTCGTCCGCGCCGGTCCCCCCAAAGATGGTCGCCAGGCCGTCCAGATCCACTGGGCTTCCCGGGTGAACCCAGTACGGCTCGGCGACGACTACAATATTAATGGACCACTGCCTGATGCTCTGGTACAGAAGGTCCTGCTGAGCACCAGTGCAGTGGTTCAGATTCACCTGCAGGATGCGGATATGGGTGTCCATTAATGGACGTCCATATCCGCACCCTGCCGCGAACGTGCACCCACACCCTTACCCCCCCGTGCGGACGGACGGGGCTTCGGCCTTGAGGCAGCGCAGGTCTTACTGCCCGCCCGGTGGTTTGCCTCCTTGCCCTCCGCCACGCATTTAAAACAGCGTGGCGGAGCGTCACAGGCAAGGGCCGTGTGACCGGGCTTACTACAGCGGAAGCACCGGTCGCCCACTGTGACTTCCACCGTACACTGCACTCCTACATGCCCCACGACCAGGCACCTATAGCACCTGTCTTCGCGGTGCTGCAGGAGATGCACCTGCGCCCTCAGGAAGCCTCCAATAAGGAGGCTCCGTCAGTCCGCCACTTTCTGGGCCGCCGCGACGGGACAGCTCACGACCGCCGACCCGTGACCAGTGGGGCCAAAGCGGATTTCGCCTGACCTCACCTGATCACGGGGGCAGCCACTCGCCTCCACGACGGCGGAGATTATCTCCTCCGTCGTGGCCGCGTCATCCAGACCCGAAATGCGCAGCGCGGCGCATTTGTTGGGTCTGGTGACGCGGACGTCACCCTTGTCCAGCGACTCCCGCAGCTTTGCCGCCAAGGCATCCGCTTTGGGGCCGCTGGTGGCGCCGGAGACCTCGAGGAGGCGCGCTCCGGTGCGCGTCACCTTGCACCGGAGCCCCCCCTCAATCTCGAGGGCCTTGAGGTCTACTGAGGCTTTCGCCTGCCTCAGTACCTCGGCGTACCCCACGCCCTTCGCTTGCCCTCTGTCGTCACCGTAATGACGACGGCAGTGGAGCGAGGAGCGCGGAGCCTCTTCGGCGCCTTCGCCGCGGCGGTCTTTGCCGCTTTTGCGGCGACCTTTGCCGCCTTCTTGGCGGCCTTCGCCGCCTTTTTAGCGGCCTTAGCCGCCTTCTTCTTTGCTCCCGCCACCTCCCAGATCCCCTCTCTAGAGGGAGTCTGGGGAGCGGCGGGAGCGCTGGCTGTGCTGGTGGAGGCGGGGTTGCCACCTCCACCAGGTGCCGTCTTCTTGGGGGCGGAGGCCTTCCGCTGGAGAACGGGAGCCCCACTGGGTGCAGCCGTCGTCGCGTACGACGTGACGTCAGGTGCCGTCAGCGGCGGGCGGTAGGCCCGGTCCTCGAGGACGCCGAGGCGCCGCTCGATGGTCTCCAGCAGTTGGACCATCGTTGGGGTTGCCTTAGGTGCACGTGGAGCGGGGGCTTTCGCACCCCGAGCCTACCCGGCCCCCTGGACGAGCTGCGTAAGCTTGCCGATTTCCTCCCGCATCAGCTCTTGCTGCTTGCGGAAGTCGGCAAGCTCCTTCTCCAGGCTCGCTACCCGAGCCCGGAGCTTCGTCTCCTCGCTGGAGTCACTCCTCTCAAGGAGCTCCTCCAGCGCCTTGGTCGCCCCTGTGACGGCTTCCGTCACAACCTTCTTTTTGCCCGCAACATTCTTGGCGCCCTTTACGGCGCCAGTAATGCGGGCAAAAGCCGCCATTATTTCCTTCGCCGCCGGCACCTCCGTGACCCTCCCGCTTGGCAGCGGGGACACAATCGCCGGTGGCTCTGCCACCCTCTCTCTCGCTCTGTAGAGGTCGGCTTTCCGACCTCTACCCGCGGTGGTAGCAGCTACCTTCCTAGGAAGGCTACCTTCCTCCTCGCTGCTGGAAGATTCGGAGCCAGGCCGACAGAACACGCCTTTGCCTGGTCCGCTTGACCAAGGTCTCTTCCGCCTCGCTTCTTCGGCATGGAGACCAAGGGTATCCTCGGTCTCGGTACCCATATCAACTGCTGACTCCATCTCGGAGCCGGCACGGGTTGACGCGACCTCCGCGTCAATGGGGGTGGTTTTGAGGCACACCCCTGGGCCTGAACTATGGTGACCCCTCCCATATACCACCTGGGATGAACCCCGGCGGGGTCGACATGACGGATCATGCCAAGCGATTCCCCGGACACTGTCCGGGTGCGCTCCAGGGTAGTTACAATCGTAATGTTTTGCTCCATAGTTGCTTTTTTGCGTTTTGCGTCCGCCGTCGTAAGGTTGGGAGTGGGGAATTTGGGAGAGGATGTGAGGATGGGAAGGGTGGGAAGGTGGGAGTGACGCCCTAGGCACTGAGTTCCCCCCAGCGATGCAACAAATAGCCGGGCGTCAGAGCGTGAGTTTCGGGGTAATTTTTTAAAGAGGTTTTCTTCCTCGCAACTCCAAAGAGCCACCGTGCCCGTCTGTTGCCAGACGGGGTTACGGCTCGGCCGAACGATGGTTCCTATGGAACCGTGTACTTCGCCACTGATCACTCAGTGGCGAAGTACTCGTCGCCCTGGGAGTTCTCCACTAAGTACGCTCTGCATAACAGAGCGCATGTGGAGAACTCCAAACCGGCCATAAAGGCCCCCCCTCCTTGGTGGACTATTGGCCGTGGGCGACGACGTGCGCCTCAGGCGAAGTCCACATCGTCGTCCACGTTACCAGGATGCACCACGTGGAGGTTGTCCTACCCAGCACCCCAAGTATGAAAAGTACCTATATGTTAATGTGAATCAAGTTTGTCACTTAACACGATAGTCGTTAAGCTAAGTGGAAAGCCCCTTAAGCGTTGCTTGAAAAATGTGAGCAGTGGGTCGTGACAACCTGCGCCTGTCCATTTCAACACGGCAATTGGCTCACCACATATAGGACGTGGGACTAAAAACTATAAGGTGGGATGTACACCAATACTATGTCTGTACCCCTTCGGGGATAAATGTGTGTCTATTATTATGTTACGGACCTGATTCTCCTATACCGTTATCTTTGGTTTCATGCAACTCGATATTTATATTTATTTCTAGATTTTTGTGCCTTGTGTGGTAAATTTCTATTCTCGGGTTAGCTTCTATTTACAAAGGAATAATTGTTGAGGACGACTGACGAAGTAAATCTCTCTTGATGATTATTGTACTAGATGACTTACTAAGATTTATAATGTCCGAGCGTGTGAAATTATTTTCTGACATCTTATCATCATATTATATTACAATATTTTATAACATTAATGTTAAATAGCATTTTTAACATGTACCTTTATGCGTGTACAATGAAGCATAGGTAGAGTATGTGTATAAAATACTTCTATGGCATAATGTAGAAGATACGACGATAGATCATACCTATTAGATTAGATGATCACCGTACTTAGCCAATAAAGGTTGCAAAATTTGCAACTACATAGTATTTAAAATGCTGATAATCCCTGGCCGATCGCAGTCACGTAAGGGTCCGTTCACACAGACCGGCTCGGAGAGCATCGGCGCGCACTTTTCTTTTCACACAGACCGGATCGGATACGCTCGGAGTTTGTCGGAGAGGAGCCGCCAACTATTTCACACAGACCGGCTGAAAGCGGATGCGCTCGGAGCCAGTCGGATGCGCTCGCAGCCCGTCGGATGCTCTCGCAGCCGGTCGGTTGCGCTCGCAGCCGGTCGGATGCATCGAGTGCATCGATTTACTACAAAGGCAGTACCAGTATTCCAAGTTTTGTTTTTGGTGTTAACGGGTGCTTTTCGGAACATGGTTTTAGATAGCTCCGATGAAGAAATATATTAATTTTTCATCAGTCATGTTTTCGTATAAGTGCACACAACTGATCTGTTTAAATTGTGCCAACAAAATGGCGGTCTGCGTGGGGAGGCGCGCACGCAATCGGAGCCGATCGGCTGCGCGAGCTAGAAAGAGCATGCAATTGGAGCCGATCGGCTGCGCGAGCGGGAAAGAGCATGAAATCGGAGCCGAACGGCGGCGCGAACGAGAAAAGTACGCGATCGGAGCCGGTCAGCGCCTCTTATTATTTCACACCAAGCGCGTTCAAGCATTCTCAATGACAAAAGCAGTGCACATGCAAAAATAAACCTTACTTCAAATAATAAAAACTCTGTTTTCAACGTGATAAGAATCTGCTCTCCTCTCCGAGCCGGTCTGTGTGAACGGACTAAGAGTACCTTATTGAGATTAACTGTATGACGTTAGGCGGTTGGGAGCCCCGGGTAAGCCCTTGGAAGTAGGTACACCCCAGGAGTCTTATGTTAAGATGAAAGCACCTGAGCGTTTAAACACTAGATATTGTAAACTTAATCAATATTTTATAATTCGCAACACATCGCTTAAAAGTTTCCATAGTGCACGATTGTTATAAAACTTTGGCTACGGTGTCATAAAGACATATTACACATGCAAGAGAACATTAAAACAGATTCATTCATTAATTTTTTTGCTCACCTCGCTATATGATGCAGTGCGGATGGTGCATTTGCATAAAAGCGTCCATTATCCACAGCTTCAGACAAATAAAAAATCAATATTCCCCAGTGGACGCGTTTGCTTACACCATACGTAAAATAATGCTCTCATTTCACCGTAGTATATCTAAACTATTTGACTTATTAATGTTATGCTCACTTGGATGCGTGATGAGAGATGACATAAACCGATGCATTATATTAGGTAAGGTGATTTATATTTCAGAACTCCACGCAGTCTCTATCGACCTTGTAATGAAGGACACCTGAAATCAACCAAGAAACAGCAACAAACACAACATTAATTTTGTGATAATTACAATACTTTGGGGTCATGTAAACCAGTCCTTTAGGGTCCGTTCACACAGACCGGCTCGGAGAGCATCGGCGCGCACTTTTCTTTTCACACAGACCGGATCGTTTACGCTCGGAGTCGGTCGGAGCGGAGCCGCTGACTATTTCACACAGACCGGCTGAAAGAGGATGCGCTCGGAGCCGGTCGGATGCGCTCGGAGCCGGTCGGATGCGCTCGGAGCCGGTCGGATGCGCTTGGAGCCGGTTGGATGCGCTCGGAGCCGGTCGGATGCGCTCGCAGCCGGTCGGATTCATCGAGTGCATTGATTCACTACAAAGGCAGTACCAGTATTCCAAGTTTTGTTTCCGGTGTTAACGGGTGCTTTTCGGAACATGGTTTTAGATAGCTCCGATGAAGAAATATATTAATTTTTCATCAGTCATGTTTTCGTATAAGTGCACACAACTGTTCTGTTTAAATTGTGCTATCGAAATGGCGGTCGGCGCGGGGCAGCGCGCACGCAATCGGAGCCGATCGGCTACGCGAGCGGGAAAGAGCACGCAATCGGAGCCGATCGGCTGCGCGAGCAAGAAAGAGCAGGAAATCGGAGCCGAACGGCTGCGCGAACGAGAAAAGTACGCGATCGGAGCCTGTCAGCTCCTCTTATTATTTCACACCAAGCGCGTTCAAGCATTCTTACTGACAAAAGCAGTGCACATGCAAGAATAAACCTTACTTCAAATAATAAAAGCTCTGTTTTCAACGTGATAAGAATCTGCTCTGCTCTCCGAGCCGGTCTGTGTGAACGGACCCTTAGGAAATTATATTAGAAACATGCTGTCCGCAAGAGATTTCTTCACTCAAGCAATTTAATTGAAAAATCCGGAACAAATTCCCATAAATATAAGTGTATGTTATCGATTTCGCACCTGAAATGATAACGTAAGTAGAATTTCCTGGATCATCTTGATTTCTACCTCAAACTGCGTTAAGCCTCCCCTCGAATTCGAGAGAGTTACACGGTAAGGATGACGACGCGTTTCTTGTAACCCAATTCTATACAATTCAATTTAGATCGTTGGTGCTCTAGCATGCCGACAAATAAATAATATCAGAGTAACTGTTTAACAAAGAAATAGTATAATTTTTATACGATACTAGCACAAAAACAAACATTTGGTTACCCCTGCTCACAAAAGTCTAAGCGCTGTGTTAGATAACTTTTGACTATGAAAAACCTTTGCTTTGTTCTTTAATAAATGAGTTGAATGATTATAAGTACCTATAAATTATTGTATTATCTATCAATAGGTAGTAATGCCTTTAAAGACTGGGCTCAGTTTTAACTAATTTGAAATCTTCTCAGCAGTTATTTGGCATATAATTCAGTGGTGCATATAAAATTTTGCTGTTATTAGTTCTCGTAGTAGCCTCCATAGTTTTAAGATAACTGAAACAATTCTACAATTTACATAAGTTTTTATTGTTTCAAAACATGTTCGACATTCTTAATGACTTTAAAACAAATTAATATTATTTTGCGGAAATCAAAAATATTGTTTCCTAGTTTAGAACCCGAGATTTCTACAAAGACATCGCATATATTTACCACTGCACTACCAAGACAGTTAGTAAATGAAACGGATTATACTATTATTGGGTTTTTAAGTATGTACCTACATGACATTAAAATTAATAACGCAAAATATACTCCTAAAACATTCAACGACGGTTTTCATGTTTCAGGGTTATTGAAATTCAGTGGCGGGTTCGTGAAAGATGTAAGCATTGATTTCACTAGACATACCCACATAATGCACGTTATAGAGTGCGTCAATTCAGCCAGAAAAAGGTAAATACCCACTTGAGTAAACCCTCACATCGAGAGCTGAACATTCCTTTTTATCGATTAATTTTTTATACAAATCTTTAAACTGACTGGTTTTATTGAAATCAAGTGTTTTACTATACTGTTTAAACAAGCGAATTCCAATTTCAATACGGTTTAAATACGTGACACCAGTTCCTAGTTAAAGGGAGATTGCCTAACTTGGGTAGCAAAAATCTTAAATGTAACTGTGGTTATATCAATTAAAATTTTCACACCCCATAGTTGTCAAACCCTTGGTTGTATTATAAAACTTTCCAGGTAAAAGTACTTCTTTAATCTTTAGTCTTCTAATTAATTGGGATAGGCACTAATGCATAATATCACTTCTCGGTATTATGATTTTTCCAAAAGGGTTCTTGATCCCATAAAAATTTCCACGTGCATTATAACGATCATGGTATGTCATAACTATTAATACTTCTCTACTTGATAAAAAAAATTAAACCTCCTCTCTGTAGCATCATGTTGACCTTAGTAACAACTAATTAACGGCTTCATATTAGTGTATATACGTCCCACTGCCTCACGAAATTGTTCCTAAAATTAGTTCTCTGCAGAGCCATTTACGCAGTGACCGCAAGTTGTACTTACAAACCCAGAACAGATCAACTGCCAAAACCAGAGGCAAGCTCCACGGATATTACCGTAAGACATTTAATTTTCTACGTGAAAGGATAAGGCAAGTAGAATTTCCTGGAGCATCTTGAGCGGCGGCTCAAACTGTGTTAAGCCTCCCCTCGAATACAAGAGGGCTAAACAGGAAGCATGACGATGCGTTTGCTCCGCGATTTTACTCGATTCCATTTAGATTCTTGATGTTATAAAAGAAAACTAGAAAAAGTATAGAATTGGCAATTACAAGATGTTGAACGGAGTGCGATAATTATTTTGCTTTTTCTTTTTATTACTAGCTGTCTCTTGTAATTTCGTTTACGTTACAGCTCGGCTTTTTTTCGATATAATATGTACCTTTTTAGGGTTCCGTAGCCAAATGGCAAAAACGGAACCCTTATAGATTCTGTCCGTCCGTGTATCACATCCACTTTTCTCCAGCCACTTGTCCCCATACTCAGAACTGAATTTTTTTTTCGTCAAACCCACACGTGTGGTGTTATCTATAGATAGGTCTTCAAAAATGCTATTACAGTTCCTAACATAATTTTTTTCGGTTCCTAACATAATTTTATTACTAGCTGACCCTCGTAACTTCATTATGTTACAGCTCGACTTATTTTCGATAGACTCGTATGTATCTATTTTTGATTTTTTTTAATACCACATAGGTTGCAGACAAGCATACGGCCCACCAGATGGACCTACTGGTGGTCATCGCAGCTTTGCAGACGTTTGCAATACTGCCGTCATTAGAGTAAAGACCCAATAGTACCTACCTCAACATAGATTTCAAGAAAATTGACGTTTTGTCTAAAATGATAGCCCGTGATTTACTGAATGGTTTTATAGTCGCCTCGCTGTAACAAGGTGCGTATGACAGTTGGCAGTATGACGTTGATATCTATCAGTACCACATTACTAGGGATGTGTCGATATGCAATTCATGTTTAGAATCCTACGATAAACGAGATAAATCACGTTCTGTTTGTTATTGTTATGAAAATTATTGCTATATTTATTTTTGAATTAACTAAACAGCTTAAAAAATAGGCCAAGTGAGCAGAGGTCTCTTTACAAAACGACATAAAATGCGTTTGTTGTATGGGAGCCCCCTTAAATATTATATTTTTTTTGTTTTTCGTATTTGTTATTATAGCGGTAACAAAAACACATAATCTGTGAAAATTTCATCTCTCTAGCTATCACCGTTCATAAGGTACAGCCTATCAAAAGACCGGGTAACTTCGCAAGAAAAAAAAGAAGGTAACCGAGAAGAGGAAAAATATTAATAATAATAACTCAATAATATACTTTTTACAATAAAAGTTGGAACTACGGACAATATACGTTTTTTTTTATCAAAATATCGACTATCCATCGTAGATGTATATAATCCCATCACTAAAGACATCTTTGGTTTTACGTTATACTCAACAATTTGTTAAATTTTTCTTCCAAATTCATTTTATTTGTAGACTAGAATATTCTGGTTGAGTTTAATTTTATATACAACAGTGATTAACGATTTAATATTATTATGAATGGGATGTAGCTGAAATACTAAGTTCATAATTGTAATTCACGGCAACTTTCAAGAGTGAAACGAAACGCGATCGACAACTGTCATACGCACCATGCTACACCGAGATGACTTATAGTAATGATTTTTATTTTATTAGACGTAACAAGTACAGGCTTCATTTTGAATAAAAAAAATATAAATTTAATTAATTTGTGTTTATTTTTATTTAACATTTTCCCTTTTATCTAAGCAAAATAAAAAAAATTGAAATAGGTACTTATCCGCGTGGAACAGCTAGTCTATTAAAAGTCTTTTAGAACCTTGGTTGCTTCGATCGAGTAGAAGTCGTTATCGCTTAAAATCCTAACCCTCCCTTTGAGCCTTCTAAGGCATACAATATAAACTCTCACCAGATGCCGTAGCCAAAATAGGTAAGCATGATATACTTCCACGTATTGCAATGTGAAGTTTGTTGTTATGACATCCCTGTATCAGATAGTCATTGTGTAAGTCAATGTCGATAGGTAACCATGATAAAACACGACTCTAGAATAAACTGAGATACATGAAATCAATTTGTTCGTCCTGTCTTGTAGCCAGGAGGTTCTTATTCTTATTAGATGACTAGCTGTTGCCTGCGACTTCGTACGCTGCATTTTACATGTGATTCTTTAGATTGATATATCTTTTTTATTTATGAACCGATTGACATGAAACAAACACTAAATGTTAACTGGAATAAACCACAACGCAATATAGAAACCGCTTTACAATCGATTGAGTGGTTGCTGAGATTAGCGTGCACAAACGTACAGACAAATAGACAGTTACGATTTTATTATATGTATTGATTGATATTGATTGATTGATGATATTGATGAGATCAAATGAGATTACAAATTACATTGACTACAATGGTATGTTGCCGAGTTGTTCATATAAAATCTTCAATGAACAATTTATTCAATGATAAATACGATATTCATTCAGTAGCTAATAAGTTTGTAGCCGATTATGTCGCTGAATGTCCCTCCCACACAGTATTTTCGTAGAAATTTACTTTTTCTTCGAATTAAGATTTATTACATGATTCCCTTCTTGTATAATTTCAAACCAGATAATTTCGTACCCTATGAATTTGCTACTGAACCCTTTACTGACGAATACCCTCCACTTGAAAGTGAGGTTGGCTAACGTAAAGATTGGCACGTGGAGGGCAGAAAAACTAAATTCACTAGGAAAGGAATTCGTCCGAGAGCTGGCAGGAAATTTTGAATATGCATTTGAGGCAGGCTGAAAACTTGTTTCATACATCTCCCATTAATTGTACCCCAACACGGAGCTGCCGACCTGACTGATTAGAAACGGGCTCACTCAAGAAATTTATGAATGTTTTCCGATATCTACCTATTTTATTATTGTAAAATTTAGACGAAACTTGAGACGAGGTGCTAATTAATTCAAGCACTTTAACGTTTTCCTCTCTTCTGCAAGTGTATTTATATAATAAACTTACATGAGCAAAGTAAACGCGCGCCTTTGAAACTATTTTCTCGAGTAGGTATGTCTTAAACGAGTTTTATTACAATTTACCTTTGAAGAAGAAAGTATCTCAGTTGGTGTGTTTACAAGAATTTTATTATGCAGTACCCTTCACTATAAATAGGTTTATGCTTTCAAATAAAGTTGCAGATTTGAATTTGATCCAAAAATTTATATTTTGTAACCATGTCATATGAACCTTTTGATTTCTACGGTTAAGAAATGAGTTTTAAAAAGTAACCTTTAATTTTATAGGTATTAATCTACAGTCCAAAACTAAAACTACCACCATAAAACATGTAAACCCATTAAACGTAGACTTATTTATTTATTATTTATTAGACATGATAGTACATACTTAGTACATACATACACCATACATTATAGTTGGTGAAGAGAGGACTAAAGTCGTGAATTTATATGAGGATTTTGTGCAAACTTCACATAAACCATCTACTAAATAGTCTGAGCAAAGCCTAAACATTTGGTTTGGATAGGTGAGCCCGTTCTTGAGTTATAAAATTACAACGAAAAGTGGCATTGATTTTTATATTATAGATAGATTTAAATTTATGCGTTATCGTTTTATTTAAAACCAACTTTTGGAACTTTCGTTATATTTAACAAACGTTCCAAAAGTTCTTTTGACAGAAATCACTTTGATAATCTATCAAAATTTCAGTAAAATTATTTATGAAGGTAAGCGGTCTCAAAGAATTAATTAACGAAGAAATAATTATATTACGTAAGAATTAATATCAGTATCACAAAGAATAAAATGCAGCGACGCCATTTAACTAGAGAAGAAATGCTAAGGGCAGTTGGCATGCTCCAAGCTGGGGCTACTCAGCGGAGTATTGCTAAGGAGATTGGAACCAGGCAAAACGTTGTTTCAAGATTGTGGTCACCGTGAACCGTGGCGGGAGACGCATAACCACCCAACGACAAGACCGATTTTTACAAGTTGCCGCGAGAATGCAGCCAAACGTTACAGCCGTGCAGTTGGTTCAACGGCTCCAGTCAGAACACCAATTGCTTGTTAGTGACCAAACTGTAAGGAGGAGACTGCATGAAGCTAACCTTCAGGCTCGCAGGCCATTTCGTACTCCAGCACTACGCAGAGGAAATCGTGGACGAAGATTAGAGTGGACTCGTGAACATTTGTTTTGGGAAGATAACCAGTGGTCTGTAGTACTGTTTACCGATTAGTCCCGATTCGGTTTTATCCCGATTCACGAAGAGTACGCGTTTGGCGAGTTCCTGGTCGTGAGAGTCGTCTGCAACACCCCCAGGTAGTCCATCCATACAAGGGCGGGACAATTATGGTTTGGGCGGGAATTCGTTTTGGTGGAAGAACGGACCTCGTTTGGATTAGAAACACCATGACCGCTGAAAAATACCGCGACCCGGTGCTTGTGCCCATTGTCTACCCTCATCGACTTCAAATGGGTCAAGAATTTACTCTCATGCATGACAACGCCCGTCCGCACACAGCACGAGCGGTGACTGAGTGAGCTGGCTGCAGGACCATGACGTGTCGGTTTTAACCTGGCTGGCGCAATCGCCTGATTTAAACCCCATCGAGCATGCGTGGGACATGCTCCAAAGAAGGGCTTATAAGAATTTTCCTGCAGACATTGCGACTGAAGAGCAACTTTTTTTGCATCTTAGCAGAACTTGGGACAATGTCCCGCAGCGAGACTTTGATAACTTAATTCAAAGCATAAAAAACCGTTGCAGGACCGTGGTTAACGTCATGGGTGGTTTTACTGACTACTGAATTTTCCTATCAGTGCAAAAAATTGAAAAGAAATTACTTATTTTTTTATTTTTTCGTAAATGACACATTCATCTTTAGTTGCACCATTTTTTTTACTTTTTGTTTTCATTTTAATAAAATTTTATATAAGTCGAAAATATATTTTTATTTTATATTAAAATATAGTCTGAAAAATGGGCTTCCTAAGAATATAACATTGTTGCATATTATTCCTAACAGATTTTCTGAAAATTGAGAAAATGTGAAATATACCTAGACGGTGTTGATGTGTGTATATAAGGTGGTATAAGGTATGCGAACAAAAGTTGAGTCTGGTAATAACATTTAAGGTCTTCGTGAGTTTCAAGTCGTATTATTATCATTAACGTACTTATTTCCGATGAATGGTTAAAAAGTTTGTCAATATTTGACTTAAAAATAATGATTGATCTCTTTTAGAACATATCGAAGTGCATTTTGTTTGAAAATACAATTCAGCGACATTACAGTTCATTTTAAAAAACCTGAGGATGTTCTTCTAAAGTTTTAAGTTATATTTAGAACTTTTTGAAAAATCTTTGAATATTGGAATTGAATGATAATTCATGAGAAACACGTCACGTCCGCGTCGTCAACTTGACGTATGAATATTTGTAAAGTGTTTACACACATATTTAACCACAAATACATGCTTGTGAGTATGAATGATGAAATTTCAACTCTACGAATAATGTACTACATTATTCGTAGAGTTGAAAGGATGATGAGACGGGCAAAATTTTACAAAACTTTAGTAATCTATATCTATTTCAATGTCATTTGACTATTTATGAAACTAAAATAGCGAGTCCTTTAACGTATCAGCTGTGAGATCAAGTGGAAACTATACATAACAGCATCTAGGGATACATAACTCCGTAATTAGTCAAGGCTTTATAGTCACAGATCTACAAGATAAAAAGCACAGATGTAACATCGTAGCATCAGCATCGTGCGCATTTTATGCGTAATGGATACCATTTAAAAAAAAGTTCCTTTGCTTCCCATTTACGTGCATTCTGAGTCTTCATTTGGAGCCAGGACCTCTTGTTTTTAATACGCTTTTATTAGGTCGTCGTGTATGTACTAACAATGTAATGGATTCTAAGGAAACAAATTTAACCATATTCCAAGGATCGTAGCGTCATGAAAATTGGCAGATGTATGTAGTTCTGATGACAACACAATAATATAGTACTGTCAAACTGATATGATGATGGAGCCGGAAGATAGGTACTGAAAACAAGTGGAATCTAAGGTAGCTAATTTAACCAGCTTCCAAGGATCGTAGGGTCATGAAAATTGGCAGCTGTATGTAGTTCTGATGACAATACAATAATATGGTACTGTCAAACTGATATGATGATGGAGCCGGAAGATAGGCACTGAAACTTCGATGGATAAAGTGGAATCTAAGGTAGCTAATTTAACCAGCTTCCAAGGATCGTAGCATCATGAAAATTGGCAGATGTATGTAGTTCTGATGACAATACAATAATATCGTACTGTCAAACTGATATGATTATGGAGCCGGAAGATAGGTACTGAAAACAAGTGGCATCTAATGTAGCTAATTTAACCAGCTTCCAAGGATCGTAGGGTCATGAAAATTGGCAGCTTTATATAGTTCTGATGACAATACAATAATATGGTACTGTCGAACTGATCTGATGATGGAGCCGGAAGATATGCACTGGAACTTCATGATGGAATATCGTATTATATCTGTTTTTGGATTCGTCAGAAAAGTCTTGTAATGAACTTTGACCAGGCTTAGGTTTCAGGGTTATAACAAACCTTTTTTTAATTGACTTGTAAAACTATGCAATGGAATCTCAGGTTTATCTAATTTAACCATCTTCCAAGGATCGTAGCGTCATGAAAATTGGCAGATGTTTGTAGTTCTGACAACAATACAATAATATGGTGCTGTCAAACTGATCTGATGATGAAGTCGTAAGATATGAACTGTAACTTCATGATTGAACATCGTATCATAGCTGTGTTTGGATTTGTTGTAGAAATTGGCTTACTAAAAATTATTTCTTGTTCCAGCACCCCACGCTTTTATAATCAAATATTATAACTAAAAGCACATAGTTTACACTTCAGCCTAGAAATAGAGGCAATTTGAACGATCCATAATTTATTTTTTGGTTTTTTCGTGCATTATAAAAGCGTATTTTTTTAGGGTTTTTTAAACCATTTATTTATATTAACTGCTACGGGCAATTATGATTTTGGTTTTTATTGTTAATAGCCATTGCCATCTAACCTCCAAACCTTGTCAAGGTGTTTGCTCCAGAACCTCGCCCGTTAGTCAGCAGGTGCATGGAACCTGAATATCTTGATGAGGCTCCAGGTTACTTAAGCGATAATTTTTTATTTTATTTCACACAACAATCAATCCTAATGCAACAGTGCAGTACGCCTAAACTTTAATTTTGGTAACACAGCATTATGTACTATCGTATTATACTTTATTATGTAGGTACCAAACTAAATGTAAAAACTAAAATGGTAAGTTGACTGTTCACGCTAAGGCTTTAGATAAGACTGAAGCACATACATTGATTCGAAATAGTTTCCATATTGCTTATCATTTAGTAAAATTCACAGTAGGTACATATTTCATTTTTTTTCGCTAATGTGTCCAGCAGTTCATTGTTATCAGGTCAAAAAATATCAAGATTGCTACCTATAATTGATACCTAGCCATGCTTTTTTTTCGAGTAAAACCCACTCTATCACATTTAAACTAAACAACCTGAATAGGGCAGATTTACCAGTCTAACTTTCTCTTATTATGAAGTCGGTTATAATTATCGAAGATTATCAGAACATACAGAAATACTAACAAGCTGTTACGTAAAGTTTATAATTGACGAGTAAAGTTTAATGGAGATAAATTGTTTGTTCCTGTAGATTACAAAGTGCTGAAAACCACCAAGAGCAAAGTTGGCTTAGTTTGCAATTGTCTATGTTTGTGAAATTTGTCAATATTTTCCACATTAACTTTGACTTAGAAATATCGTTTCATAATGAAATTATGCAACCCATTACTAAATGCTCGGACTAAAGAGACTTTATTTGTGCATTGTGTAACATTTCTCGTGGCTGTTGGAAAGGCGATTGCCCGTCTTTCAATGGACCGCCGTTTCATAACAAATAATTTAGTATGACAGCGAAAATCGGAGATTGAATTGAATGGATATCGTACTTTCATAGGAAATAAAAAATATTCTATTATTTTGTAGGGTTTTCTATCATTCTTCGTTTTGCTGTTCAAATTAGAGGTTAGTTTTGAAGCAAATGTCCATCAATCCGTCAAATCAATTTGTCCAAAAAGTGTAATCGTTACATTGATGAACATGGATTTAATTCAAAAAAGATAAAAGTAATAGTTCCATCACACTTATAAAAAACCCTGAAAATGTATTTACTTACCACATATCAACTTATTGGGATAATGTAGTAAATAAACAAATTGGATCTCGATTGTTCCTTAATTACTTACCATTTAAATATCAATCCTGATCATAATCACTTTGTATGGAACCGTACATTGTTTTATATAAACATTTCACACCGATTTATATAAAATAATTTCATGAAAAATCCTTCGGTGATAAACATTTTAAACTGTCATTTTTCCTTGTTGTTGTTGTTGCTGCTTTATTCGTCCAAAGGACAGGCAAAGGTATTTAAAACCATACTGCCAATTCTTGTATTATTTAATATTCAGCTGTTTATGTCATTTTTCTCGGTCCTCGTCCTCTTAGGACACTCAAAGTCAAGTACCGAAAAGACGTTTTGTTAAAAACTTTTCAATTTTTGACAGTTCGTATTTCGTTCAAATGTCTAATATGCTCGCAACACGGTGAATAATATATCACCAGCCTAGATTTTTACTATAGTTAGAATCATAGATTTAGGATTTTTCGCTACTCTCAAATCACATTCTAAATCTATGGTTAGAATGCTATTTTATATAAAAAATACAATAATCTGCTATTAATAGAACCTACTTCCAACTCAACCATAGATTTAGAATTTATCGATACTAAATCTATGATCTCAACGACATTGTTGCATGAACCCCGAAATGTAGGCCTCACACATTGATATTTGCGATTGGCGGCCATCTTCGTCACGTCAGTACCATTCATTTGGTCAGTCCGCGGCGCGTACAAACGATACAACCACGAATTATTATCAAAGTTAAAACGCCACAAAAGATTTTGATCGATTGAATTAAAAGATTGTTAAAAAAATATTACATGATTTACCAATTTACTTAGATGGCCATACACTTTTTATTAAGGTTTTTCAAAAAGAAACGATCTCTGGGCGTTCTCCCCTAACAGAATGCTTACAAATCTCCGGTGTAAGTGCCAGGTGACAGCTGTAATAAGTTTACCTACTAGTGTGTGGGACTAACAAAATATCTTTTAATAATAAATTAGGTAGTATTCTTACGACCGTCAAACCGTATTGCTTGTACATTGATATGTAAGTACTGCCAGCTTAGAAGGTAACAGATTGAGCATGTGAGAAATAACCTAGAAATAAAAGTCAACTCAACATTATAAACCGGCCAAGTGCGAGTCAGACTCGCCAACAGAGGGTTCGGCAAAACGGCAAAAGACCACGTTCGTTGTACCTACCTTTAATTATATTTTTTTATTATATACTTTTTTGTACACCAAGAACATAATATATACAAATTGAGTAAAAACAAATAAAGCAATACAACGGGCGGCCTTAATGCTCAAAGATGTTTATGCCAGGCAACCGTTGGATGGTAAAATATGTTACAATGAATGATAGGTAGTAGTTGGTGTTTAAATTTTGATACAAAAGTAGAATTTGCACTAATATATAAATAAATATGGCATCGTAACATATACTAACAAATATACAAATAAAAATATACCTACAAACAAACCTATTAATACATACATAAATAGATTTGCAAAGGAATGGTTTAATTTCATGTTCAATAAAAGTTTTTAGCAGAGCATCCATTAGTTTAAACTTAAGCAAAGTTTATGTTTATGTTAATCGTGACAAACAGACCTACAGATGGACAGCGGAGTCTCCGTAACAGGGTCCCGGTTTTACCGTTTGGGTACGGAACTCATAAAATAAAATAAGTATCGCTAGTATAAAATTCTGCGAAGAGGTTTCAGTAGACAGAGCGAAATACAAATACCTCTAGAAAAACTCTAGATAAATAATTATAAAGTAAAACTTAAGTAACTCAATTTTTTAGGCTTTGTAAAAGTTTTACGTCGTGTTAAAAGTAAAGCTCTAGAGATAATCTGTGATGACGTAACATCAATACAGATTGATCGATCGCTAAAGTTACCAAAACTCCCACAAGGCCAGAATTGTAATATCTACGTAGCTACAAAAAGAACCTATTAACATAACCAAATGAAGTATTTATTTCATCAATATACTTTTTTTATGTAACCCGATTGCTCACAGAGTGCCCTATACGATGATCGTGTTAAGCATCTTACGCTACAGTTGGTTCTAAGGTAAGAGATTTGTTGTATGTATTTCCATTCACTCCATTTAGGAACAAATTTAGAAATTTAACGAAGTGTATCCGGACGAAGCTGGGGATACAACTAGAGTTATGTAATCAGACACCAAAGGCGAATACCAAGTTGTTTGCATTAAAGGAGACTTCAACGCTTAATATAGTACATAGCAGGGGTAATCTACTATTTAGTTTAGTTTTACCTTTGAACTCATTACCGCTTCCATTGGAACTTGTTTTAATTTGATTAAAATTACAAAATAAACTTCACTGTTGTACCTACTACTAATTTTAACATACAATTATTTATACATTTATTGTTAAAAATTACAGAGAAACATAATTATTACATGTCTATATTTACATTATTACTATCTAAACTAAACCTAAATAAGGCCCCGTGGCATTGTGCCCAAAAGACTACCAGCATTCCCCCTTTGAATAGCAATACCTATTCGTTGAGCGAGAAAACTGCCAGCCCTTGTGTCACCAGTTGACTCCACAAGGCGCTTTATCAAATGCTTGAAAAATTTTTGCGCATTGGGACCCCATGAACCTAGGGTCTCGACACCGACAGGACAAAAACGATACGATGAGTCATACACTTATATTTATTAATTTTAAGATTTTCAGCCGCTTCCGCTGCTGCACTGGCTTTTAATTTTGTTTTAGGAAGATGGGACGGGGCCAGAGTGTCAACATAAGTTGCATCCCACACCAGGACCCGACCCATCTCCCACGGTATCAAAGTTGTACCATCCGGTCTCTTGCGATCGTCCCTGAAAAAGCCGTTTGGCTCTAAGAGCGCAGGCACATTGGCGGTGGCAAGAGCACGGCGGATGATGTCGCTCAGCGCAGCGTGACGTGAGAAGGGGCCTGCGCTCTTTAAACATGAAAGACCATGATGCCCCAAAGTGTCAACGTTAAAACCGCAGGGGCATCGATGTGGAGCGCAAAGCGTGACGCCAAGTCTCAAACCAATTGAAATTCTTAGGATGTCCGGTTCCAAAAAAGTTCCGGTGTTGGCTGTAGGGAAAGCTTTCAACCAATTACCGGATTCCTTTCTACTGAGCGCTGATAATCTGGCCCGATCCGGGCCTAAGCTAGCATTTAACAAGGAGTCAAAGGTTAATCTTGATTATAGCGTCGTCCCAGCTCCGTTGTGAACTTGGATGGGTGGGTAAATTTTGTTCCGGACAAGCCATAAGCCAAGCATTCTTGGCATCTGTAAGGCCAGCCGTCTCGTAGTCTGTAAGACAATTCGTCAGAATTTTACCTACGAGACTCGACGTGGCATGTACAGATGACAAAAAGGCTGGCAAAGCCACACTAGAAATTTTGCGGATCCCAACCCGCTATATTTAATGGGAGGAGATGCCTGGGACCAAGATTGTTCGCTCAGTTGTATATTGAGAATTGATTCCAAAGAAAATTTGATTAGCGAAAATAAATGACTTTGATGTTTCCAAAAAGGACAACAGCGAAGCAAATAAATAGATTTGGGAACAAACATACAAAATTTCAGAATTGTGATTGCGTAATGTGAACTAATAGTATGTAGCCGATCTACATTGGATTCAAATTTTGAATTTTTTTTGTGCTATTAATTCGGGAATAGCATCTTCAAATATAGGAGACCCTAGGAGGGAAAGATTCTCTCTGCTAACAATTTTAATATTCGGACATAGGGAATTGAATTTTTTTCAACGAGTTCCGAATTGTTGTTATTATTATGAATATTCACACTTATTAAAATTTAATTCCAAACCAGTTAAATGAAATTTATTTTTGATTTCTATAAGATCTGACAGAACAGAGACTGCATCACCTCCAAGAGTCCCGTCATCTAAATACCAGACGTTAAATTTTGACTTTAAATTTTGAATGATGGGGTTAATGGCTAGTCTGAAAATGGCTGGTCCGAGGGACTCACCCTGCTGGCAACCGACTTCAGAAGAAAGTTCTTTGCATTTATACATTAATTTGGAAGGTTCGTGATAAAAGTTAAGTAAATAGTTATAAATTTCAGCAACATTGCTTCTAATTTCTGACAGCAGGATGTCACGGTTTGGGTTTACCGAATTAAAAGCATTTTTGAAATTTTCAGCAAAACCTCACACTCACCTTTATTAAGGCGTGGACCACCGCTTCACACCCACCTTTGGTACCAAACCCTAACTGAATCGGTTCAAATTTTTGTTGCAATTTTGACAAGATGTAACGGACAGAAATTTTGGATGCCAAATGCCTAAAAGTGGACCCAACAGCAATAGGACGGACTCCTGCGTCTTTTTAGGGTTCCGTAACCGAATGGCAAAAAACGGAACCCTTATAGATTCGTCATGTCTGTCTGTCTGTCTGTCTGTCCGTCCGTGTGTCACAGCCATTTTTCTCCGAAACTATAAGGCCTATGCTATTGAAACTTGGTAACTAGGTGTATTCTGTGAACCGCATTAAGATTATTATATAAAACTAGAAAAAAGTGGTACATTTTGGGGGTCCCCATACTTAGAACTGCAACTCAATTTTTTTTTTCATCACACCCATACGTGTGTGGTAACTATAGATAGGTCTTCAAAAATGCTATTGAGGTTTTTAATATCAGTTTTTTTTTAAATAAATAGTTTGCGCAAGAGACACTTCCAAAGTGGAAAAATGTGCCCCCCCCCCCCCCCTCTAACTTCTAAACTAAGAGAATGATAAATCCAAAAAAAATATATGATGTATATTGCCATAAAAACTACCATCGAAAATTGGTTTGAACGAGATAGAGCTGGTAGTTTTTTTTTTAATACGTCATAAACCACAATTTTTGGTTAGAAAAATCACTACCACTGCGAACGTGTTAAAACATTAATCAAAGTCGCAACGAACTATAAGAATTTTTATATTATGTTACTAGCTGCTACAAAACCATCCCAAGGTTGCCTGTCAGATATTGCTGTACAGCGATAAGGCCGCCCTTTGTACAACATTTTGTAAACATTTTTTTTGTAAAACTAGTTTTAATATGGTGTACAAATTAAGTTTATTCTATTCTATTCTATTCTAAAACCCTTCATGGGCGATTCCAACTCGCACTTGGCCGGTTTTTTGTTAATACGTCATAAACCACCATTTTCACCTGTAAAAATCACTACCACTGCGAACGTGTTAAAACATCAATCAAAGTTACAACGAACTACAAAAACTTTTATATTATGTTACTTGCTGCTAAGGAACCCTTCATGGGCGAGTCCACCTCGCACTTGGCGGGTTTTTTAGTGAGGGCAATGAGATTAGCTCCATAGATAAAAGGAGCGATCTCAGGGTTAATGTTACCAGAGAGCATGAGGTTTACTGCTCGTTCGCTCTAACTTTGCCGTTTGGCTCCATACTAAAGTCGAATTTTTAATTAGACGAAGTAAATTGACAGCAACTAATGTCACTTCTTCATACAATGTTGCTTATTTTCTATGACGAAGTGACATTAGCTACTGTCAATTTACTTCGTGTAATTAACAATTCGGGTATACGCCTCTATGCCAGCTGCAAAGTTAGAGCGAACGAGTAGTACTAAGTTTTAAACTACTACTAACATTAGAAGCTATGTCAAGCGAGTGGTGGTTTACAAAATAGCTACATGTTCCCATAGCTTTTTCCCGCCTGTAAATGTTGCCGACAAAGTAAAACAGTAAGTAGCTAAAGAAAATCACAAAAGATATGTAGAGCTTGTTTTTTACTTTTCAGTTGTATAAACATACAACTGAAAACCCGACTGCCAAGTAAACACTTGGCAGTCGGGTTTTTTGTATTTTAAATAGGTAATTAGGTTTATTTAAAAAAAAATATTTATGTTAGTAGTGGAGTTATTAATTTTCGTGTAGTGAAGGAACATCACCAAAATTCAACCTTATTTATTATATTTTTGGTCGTATTTCTGGTGCTACTCAACCGATTGCAATCATACAAATGTTAGAATTTAAGTCTGACCAAGGCCTTATAGTCATATTACCGCATCGAAATCGGTTCAGTAGTTTTAATGTAGTTCAATAATTATGACGCCAAAAGTCCCCAATTTTGATTCTCCACTAATTTTATTATACCTGGTGTCACGCACACAATCACGACGAATCAAATGAAACCTTGTATTTAAAAATCCATCCAGCCGTTTAGGCTGTAGAGCGTCCAAGAAAAATTATCAAACTTTACATTTTAGTGCCAAAAGTCTGCCATTTTCATTTAAAAAAAATAATAATATACCTGGTGTCGCTCACACAATCACGGCGAATCAAATGACACCTCGTATGTTAAAATACGTCAAGCCGTCGAGTCTGTAGAACGTGCAAGAATAAAAATCAACGTTTTCATTTTGCCGCCAAAAGTCCGCCATTTTGATTTAATAGAAATTTTAATGTAGGTACCTGGTGTCACTCACACAATCACGACGAATCAAATGACACCTCCCATGTCAAAATCCGTCAAACCGTTCAGGCTATACCATGAAGCTATAGGTAAACATGGAGGCCACACTTCGAACAACCGCTTGAGTCAAATACCTACGTATCTCTATCTCACTCTCTGTGGGCTAACCTTCTCTTTCTAGGGAATTGTGCAGTGTTGCTATCTTCTTATTAGTATCTCCTAGAAAATAATAGAAATAGACCATACTAACCAAAAATGCAAGTAAAATAATTTATAAATAGCTCTATAGTTTGACTACGATTATTTAATGCGTAAATTGAAATATTTTAAACCATAATATGCATGATTGGGTTGTCGAATCAGTGAATTACATTCCCATTTTCTAAGGATTCTGTAATGTGGCAACATTGGTACTACATGTCAGCTGTCAAAGTGTCAACGAACAATAGAATGGCGGTTGACTTCATTGTTTTCACACAATAGGAAACGTTGTGAAGAAGTGTGACTATATTGAGGATTTATCTGGGACTTCCTGTGTATTATTAGAAAAAACACGAATGTCATTATTAGAGTAAATAAAATAAGTTAAAAATTGTTATCGTAGGTTAATGATGAATCATTGTTTTAGGGTTCCTAAAAATAGTATTCAGCGAGAAATATGGTTATCCATTGTACCATTAAAAATTAAGTTAAGATTTCTATACTAATCTTATAAAGAGGAAAGATTTGTTTTTTGTTTGTTTGTTTGTTTGTTTGTTTGTTTGTTTGTAACGAATAGGCTCCGGAACTACTGTACCGATTTGAAAAATTCTTTCACTGTTGGGAAGCTACACTCTTTGCGGTGAACATAGGCTATATTTTATTCCCGTATTCCCACGGGAACGGGAACTACGCGGGTGAAACCGCGTGGCATCCGCTTGTTTTTCATAATTCGTCAATTAGTATGCTAACTGATCATAAATTTTATTTTCTCGCGTACCTTATAAACGAATGGATATAGGTGCAATTCTATACATTCGTGTCGTGTAACTTTCTTAAAAGTGCTGGTAGATGGTGCCTCCTTTTCCATATTTAAAAAAAAAAGAAGTTCTATGAAAGCGCCAGGATTTGCAATTTGTATTTTCAAAAAACCGATTATGATGTAGTAACAAAGCGCTTAAAACCATCAACAGTTCCTAACTTATTGTCCAATAATCCTGTTCCTAATTTATTGTCCAATAATCAACTTAAAATACACATTTCTTTATTTTGACATGAAGAGACATCGGCAGACTGTGAACTACCACGAGCTGCCGCGGCAGACTGCGAGCTACCACAAGCTGCAGCGGCAGCTTACGTCACAGCCTGCCACGGAAAGCCGCAGCGCGCGAGACGTACAGTTGATTAACCTAGAAAAATAACCCACTTGGATGAATAGCTTCGTTATTCGCAATGGACCTATGCAATCTGCAGAGAATACTACCTATCAGTCTTCGTAAAAAACAGAGAAAATAGTTAATCTCGCCTTTGTACATCTAATTTATATAATAAATTTTCACCACCTATTCCGTGGGACCAATTCTTAAAAAGGTGAAATGATAATATACCTCTGCCTACCCCTTCGGGGATAAAGGCGTGACCTTATGTATGTATGTATTGTACATCTTATTGTATTATGAATATATATTGTCTTTATTGTGTACAATAAAGAATATATAGAAAATGAAGTATCCTGGCAAAAATAAAAATAGGGCTACCCTACTTAGAAAGAGACGTAGAGCCCACACAGAGCAAGACAGTAATAAAAATAAAAATAAAAATAAAATTCATTTATTTCAGGTACTTATTCATTCACCCATATCATTACAAAAACAAATTATCTAAAAAAAAATTATCTAAAATATTGCATTGAGAATTAAATTAAAATTAGGTGCATTACGCTTATAAACATAATTTATAGGTCAAAAGGCACCCTAACACAATTAATAAATAATATTATAATGTAGTATTACACTATAAAATCAAAATTATGAAATTATGAAATATAAATTCATTACATTACGTTAAATACAATATAAAGATATACATCATTACACTATCATGTCAGAGAACGTTGTTGTTCAAATAGCATAAAATGCATCTATATCACATAGAATTATAGAATCCAATTAAATTAAATTAAATAAAACTACACACATTATAAATTTATACTTAGTCAGTTGTCATATTATTGTTCATTTATGTCAGATACAGTACAGTTCAGATAAATTACTTAAGATTATAATCAGGTCTAGTCATAAAAATGGTGCGGAACACAGTCGTTACTATCTTGTTTTTACAATTTGTCAATCTTAATCTAAAAGAGGCCTTAAGCCTCCTTGTGACGGCATAGAAATCAGCCACCCTGTTGTCTGCAAACATACCAGAGGAGCACAACGTAATATACAGACTACGCTTCAAGTAGGTATTCGAAGTGTGGCCTCCATGTATATCTATAGCTTCATGGGCTATACGATGTGACAAAGAATTATGGATACATACATACATACATTATCTCGAAAAACATTACCCTCCTGTCTTCGGCAGTTTGGGTAATAATTTGATAAATCGCATTTAGACTTAAATTTTACTTAAAACCAAGCCTTAGGTGGGCCAAAATTATATAATTTTTTTTTAATACATTTATTGTTAAAAATTACAGAGAAACATAATTATTACATGTCTATATTTACATTATTACTATCTAAACTAAACCTAAATAAGGCCCCCGTGGCATTGTGCCCAAAAGACTAGCAGCATTCCCCCTTTGAATAGCAATACCTATTCACTGAGCGAGAAAACTGCCAGCCCTTGGGTCACCAGTTGACTGCACAAGGCGCTTTTTCAAATTCTTGAAAAATTTTTGCCCATTGGGACCCCATGGACCTAGGGTCTCGACACCGACTGGACAAAAACGATACGATGAGTCGAGACCCTTATATTTATTAATTTTAATATTTTCAGCCGCTTCCGCTGCTGCACTGGCTTTTAATTTTGTTTTAGGAAGATGGGACGGGGCTAGAGTGTCAACACAAGTTGCATCCCACACCAGGACCCGACCCATCTCCCACGGTATCAAAGTTATACCATCCGGTCTCTTGCCATCGTCCCTGAAAACGCCGTTTGGCTCTAAGAGCGCAGGCACATTGGCGGTGGCAAGAGCACGGCGGATGATGTCGTTCTGCGCAGCGTGGCGTGAGAAGCGGCCTGCGCTTTTTAAACATGAAAAACCAATTATTATTTAAAACAATTATATAATTTTTGTTAGACCGGTTGACATAGTTGACGTTGACATCTTCAATTATTTATATACATTTTATACATTATCATTCAAGCTTGGATTTATTACAAAAAATGTTTACTAACGTTGCAAAAATAATATATGCAGCTGGTGATCACAATGATCAAAGTAACGTACTTAGTTAAAACAAGTTAGAGAAGGCCCCATAAATACTTTCGAGCATAATATTGAGCTTGTTCAGTTCAAAGTTTGTAGTTGCAACTGCATGCCGATTCTCGTAACATTCTAAATACAGGCTGCTAATATTTATACAATGTTTTCTATTGTACTACGTAGTTGTACATAGAGTAAAGGTTTCAGTCCGAACATCTCTGCCTGATGAGTTTAAGCCCCTGAATACATTAGACATGATTATCTCAAACTGTTCCATTAGAACATCTATTATAATTCTTCAGTATAAAAGCTCATGACTGTGGATGTAGGGAAGATGCTGAATTGATCAAGTACCTACCTTGCGATGCATATTGACTTCTGTTTGAAATGATAAGATGATCTTTGGAAGATTGCCACGTTTGACCGACTGATTGGTGTATCCGACACTGTTTGGTACAAGGGTAGATTAGATTATGTCTGAAATAACACATAGGGTTATCAGCCTGAATGTATTAGGTAAGTTTTTATGGTTTATTCAGATCTGTGGCTAATCATTAGGTATTATCGTACTCTACGTGCTGGCACACTGTTCATATTGAGTGGAGTAACTGCGGACTCTCTCTGCCAGCCGGAAGTGACTCTCAATAGGGTATGAGAAAATGTAACCCCCAACAACAGAGGTGACTAGCTATTGAAGT
The DNA here is from genome assembly GCA_933228765.1 of Miltochrista miniata. Taxonomy (NCBI): domain Eukaryota; kingdom Metazoa; phylum Arthropoda; class Insecta; order Lepidoptera; family Erebidae; genus Miltochrista; species Miltochrista miniata. The sequence goes on along the minus strand of OW121754.1, from coordinate 22,031,161 downwards.
GCAAGGTAGGTAAGTCAGGTTTTCTCGATTTTCTTACCAAGGATTTAAGTTCTTTGACTAGATTAGCTCTATATTTCAGTCCGATATGCGTATCTCACCATTAGCTCCAGAGAGGTAAAGGTATTTCATACGCAAAATAAAAGGCGATATAAAAATCACAGCGTGGACTCTGAAAAGCCGCCTACTCATTTAGGAAAGATCACAAAGAGCTTTCCTTATGGACATGACCAAAAGGCCCTACAGATTTCTAATTTTCGGTGTATCAATCCTGTTTGACAGCTCTTTGTGTTCAAAGTGTGTCTTCCGCATACCAAAATAAATCAAGTAAAGCAGGGTAAAACTGCCTTTGATAGAGGGCGGTTGAGTTGTATAAATACAGTTTATGACAACAGTATCTATGCTTATCTTATAAAAAATGCACTGCTACATTGCTACATTTTCGATATCCATCGATAAGTACTTTAAATATTAATTACGTTCTTAATCCGGAAATAATAAATTGAAAGGAGCTTTTTCACAACATTTGATGAAAAAATTAGTTTAGATGAATAATTATTATTAACGGTTTTATTTGAACTTGATTCAAATCGTTAATAAATTAATCAAGTATAATCCCCTGTCAAATAACTCTCGCCTTAACAATGCGTAGGTATCTAGCTGTAAGGAAACCAATTATTTTTAAATTAACATGCAGACATTATTCTATTAGTAATGATTCTTCATGAGTTTCTTAAAAGGTGAACAAAAGATATCTGAGCATTAAGTGTTGTGTAAACGTAACATCATGTGAATGCCCTCGTGTGACTTGCGGTTAGTCAAACAGAGAGCATCTGTGCTGTCTTCTACACTGCCGGGACCAACAAGATATTGAGGTTCCCTCCGTGAAAAGTTTACGATTAGGAAAAGTCATGTAGCTGTAGATTGTAAATTTTTTTGAAAAAAAATACACAAAAAAAATTCAAAAAAAAAAAACAAAGTTACGACCACCCTTTTGGGCCCCTTTTTAAGTGCTTGGTTCTTTGTTCAATTTTTAATAAACTAAACACGTTTGTCAAACAAAACTCTGTGTAAAAAAAATTTAAGGACCATACTTACGAATAAAAAAAGAATGAAAGCCACTTGAAGCACAGTTTTCTCAGAATCATGGCATGAACTTAACCTTTTTTTGGCGGTCGGCGGTCGGGTCGCCGAAATGAGTCGTATTTTGAAAAGCTTGTAATTAAAAAAAAATGTATGACGAGTTGTATTGTGTCTGTTGAACATTGTGAAATAGGATATATTTAAAAAACTAAAAAAAAAAAAATTTGGAATTTTACATTATTTTTTTTTTTTTACAATTTTTGTAGAGAAAACTGGTGAAAATTACAAATTCTTTTTTCTAATAGAAATTTGTAATACATTACAAGGCAGAACTGGTCTTATCTATCATTTTATCATTAGCTTGTTTCATAACGATTCCAGTGAGGTAAGTATTTTAAATGGCTACCATAGAAAAGTTATGAGAAATCGCCATTTTAAGAACATCAGCCGACGCCGCTCGCGCCGCGGGACGCGGGGTAACAGACGCGCCCACAGACGCGGGGTCGACGCACACAGACGCCCCACAGACGAAGGGATATCACTAGTATCTGCCCACGGCTCCGCTCACATAGTATATCTAGCGAATTAATGTGCCTTCCTAAAATTTTCATCATTATAATTACATTTCATTTATAGAATAGATTGTTGAAATTCTATTTCTTATTTCAAATCTCCAATTCTATAATATTTAATTCTAATCTAACATGCGCTAGTTTTTGACGTGACAACGTCTTATAATAATTCGATGGAGCCGGCTGCACGCACAAAAAAAACATGACGTATGCGGCGTTACCTCGCTCTGAGGCGTTCCATTTAAGGCTGAGTTGTCTCGTTCAACTACCGTCAGTAAACCGACTGTACAGACAGCCGACTTTTTAAATAGAATCAGTGGTTTTGGAACCTATTCAATGCAAAAAATCTAATCTTTCCTCTTTATAATGCTAGTATAGATTATATTGGACACTGATCATTCAATTGTATATACTTTCTGTTTATATCAATTTTAAACAAGGCGGTAACCTCTGTTTTGTTTGACACGTTTACGCGGCCTGAGTTCGATTCCCTTATATAAACAGGGGACACAAATACGTAACATCGCTTTTGTTCAAAAAATATCGGTCTGATTAAATTATTACAGCTAAAATAAGCTATCAAATACTTCATTTCCTAGCTTGAAGGACGAATTTTTTGTACGGTCAAGGTCGTTATCCCCTTTCAACAGCCTTAAGACTACCTCAAATATCCTAAACATAATGGTGTTGTCTATTGCGTTTATTAGATTCTATGACCTCCCTTTTATATAATCAGACAATGTATTGTCATCCAAGTTACACAGTGTACCAAATTTCAACTCAATTGAACTCCAGAAAGTGGGTCAAATTAGGATTGCAAGGTTTGTTTACATTAACATACATACATTGGTAGCGTATGTATTATGTAAACATTGCAAGCTAAATAAATTATGTGGATTATAATATGTATTAGGTTTAAAATAATATAATTTTGTAGTTTATAATAAAGTGAAAAAAAGAAAATTTTGTTCAGATGGGAGTTATAGCCGTATCGTAACGTATATTATAATACAATTTTATGAAAAGTTAACATACTGATTGCTTTAAAATCTATAAAAGCCTAACGTACGTACACAATTATGAAAAATAAACGACAAATATTTAATTAAGCAGGTTAGTATAATAAAACATGTCATAAAGTTAAGATGGGTTTATAAATAAGAACACGTTCAGTGTTTCCACTTCTACGCATCGAAATTGGCCCTCGCAACCTTTTTATATAACTCTCTAAATAAGATCCGCGTGTAGGTAAAAAGAAAGGGACTGTAGTATTATTTTCTTTACTTAAAATGATACTGTGTACCTACTTATGTATATTTTTTTGTGTTTTCATCTTTAAGTTTGATTGTAATAAAGCAGTATATCTTTACTAATATTATAATGAGGAAAGATTTGATTGTTTGTTTGTTAAACAGACTTCCACTCTACTTAAAAAAAACATAACCTACAAAATGCAACGAAAATACAAACCAGTGTGAAACAAAAGGGTGAAATGTGGGCCGGTATAGGCCTCTGCCTACCCCTTCGGGGATGGAGGCGTGAGTATATGTATGTATGTATGTATGTGAAACAATAAATTACAAGTGCGCTGAAAGCCCCACGAGCTATTGAGTCGTTAGTAAAAAGACTAAAAATCGGCTTCGAATGAATTTCCTACTAAACCGTGTCTCACTTAATATTGAAGAGACACGATTCGTTCTCATTTCTGTTTATTTTTAACCGACTTCAAAAAAGAAGGAGGTATTCAATTCGTCTGTATGTTTTTTTATGTATGTTCACCGATATTTCCGTCAATTATAGACGGATTTCAATTTTTTTTCTTTTGTTGAATAGGGTTTGCTTCTGAGGTAGTCCCATTTTCACCAGGTCAGGATCTAATGATGGGATCTAGGAGAAATCGAAGCCAACCACCGAAAATTGGAGGGACAACTAGAGCCTTTGTTAATTTTTAAATAAAGTGCTTTAATGTACTACAATTTAATGAAGGTCTGGAGTCGATCTGATGATGCAACCGAAGCACAGTCGAGGGAATTCCTTAACGATTTACAGCAGATACCTTGTAAAACACAATGTATGCTTGATTGATTTGTATTGATGAGAACTTTACACCTAGATAGATATATTTTTGGTCAACCCGTCACTCAAAACAATGAAAAAAAAATTAATAAAAAATATAACCGACTTCAAACAAATCCTGAAAAATGAAATTTACATAGCACAAAATAAGTAATTGTATTTTGATTTATCAGATTTTATTCAATATACCTAACTAGCTGACCCGCGCAACTTCGTTTGCGTGATAAGTGAAGAACCGCTCGACCAATTATGTGCAAACTTCACATAAACCATCTACTAAATAGTCGGAACAAAGCCTAAACATTTGGTTTGGATAGGTGAGCCCGTTCTTGAGTTATAAAATTACAACGAAAAGTGGCATTGATTTTTATATATTAGAAGATATTGAAGTTGGTGCCATTGATAATACCTACCTGGGTTTACTTGGCGCCGACGGGATGCGGGGTCCTACTAACATCTTAAGGACCCCAATGGGTCGGATCCTCCTCGTGGTGCATCCTGGGCAACGGAGTAGCGACCACTCCCCTTCCTCTGTCCCCCACAGTTGTGCTACTCTGGCTAATTCCGGCCGAGGCGGGAGTAACCCACCTGTGGGTTGCTCGGTGGTGTGTGTTGCTGCCGGCCGTGCCGTTATTCACGGCCGGCAGCAGCAATGATGGGTCGCCGTCGCTTCGCCTCCTTTGCTGGCGAGACGATGGCGGCAAAGTGGGAGAGGCACTGCGTGGGGGGCGGGAGTTTTGGTAGATGCTCCCGCCCTGCCATGCAGTTCGGGCTGCCGGCCGTGAATAACGGCGCGACCGGCGGCAACAGTACTGGGCCGCTGTCACCTCGCCAGTTGACGAGGTGATGGCGGCAAAGCGGGAAGTGCACTGTGCGGGGGAGCGGGAGAAACCGATAATGCTCCCGCTCTGCCGTGCAGTTCGGGGGCGCCGCGGTGAGGAGTTACTGCGCGCCCCCGATTGTTTCTTGACCGTGGGCGTAAGGTCGGGGGACCCCGCCCACCAACGGTCACATGGCGGTGGGCACCTTTTCCGTGTTCCAGGGGTGCCCATTAGCGCACGCCTGCGCCAGCCGCTCTCTGTCTCCTCTATTACAGAGGGGCGCTCGAGAGCGGTGCAGGCGTGGACTTCAGCTCCTTAGGGAGCTTTGGGGAGCCGCCCATCTGGCTCCCCCGAGGAGAGCCCCGGATAAACGGGGCGCCCCTAGTCGGGTCGACGTGAATAATCTTTTGATATTCCTCGGCCCGGCTAAAGGGTAAGGAGGAACACCGCGGGGTTTAGTGGGTAGGACGGTCCATTCCGGACCGGGCCGGGAGGGACTCCCGGCCCGGTCCGGAATGGACACTAAATGGGATGGTGTGTCCACAATGGACACACCATCCCAGCTGCCCCCGCAGCTGGGATGAAGGCGCGTAAATGCGTTCCCCGCGTCAACAAAAAAAAAAATACTTGGCGCCGACTTCAATATGATTTTGAATGAAATCTGATAAATCAAAATACGTAAGTATTACCTTGTGCTTAGAAAATTTCATTTTTCAGAATTTGTTTGAAGTCGGTTATATTTTTTATAAAAATTTTTGTTTACTATCTTTTCACCTCTCTTTTTTTTATCTGCTTTCCTTCTTAATTGCTTCGTCGAAAATGTTTCAATGACTAAAGCAGAGCCGCATTTCTGTGCTCTGTGTTATTTATGAATTACTAGCTGACCCTGCGCAACTTCGTTTGCGTGATAAATGAAGAACCGCTCGACCGAATTTGTGCAAACTTCACATAAACCATCTACTAAATAGTCCGAACAAAGCCTAAACATTTGGTTTGGATAGGTGAGCACGTTCTTGAGTTATAAAATTACAACGAAAAGTGGCATTGATTTTTATATATATAGATAAAAAACAAAAAGATGTTGTAGGTATATTGCAAAGATAAAGTATCGTTTTGTCGTATTTCAAATTAAAGGTTTTTATTCTCTGCTTTATATCTCACTGGTTGAGTTTCGAAAATAGAGATAGCAAATTAAAATTATGTACCTACCTACTTAAAATTAATTTTAGTATCTGAAATTTTAGAACAAGCAACGAAAATAGAACTTCATATAACTTCATCTCAGAATGTGTGTTCAATGAGATATTAAGGTTTAATTTACGTGTAAATTATTCACAGATAGCAGGCTGATGTGAGTCAATGTACTTTTTAACAGTCTTAGAAAAGTGTTTTGACTGTTATTGTAAATTGGAAGCCTGAACACCTTGAACACAAGACTTAGCGAATTGTAATTCTGATATTTTACAGTATTGTTTTATATTATATTATTCATGACATTTTTAAACAAATGCACAATGGCACAATGCCACGGGGGCCTTATTTAGGTTTAGTTTAGATAGTAATAGTGTAAATATAGATATGTAATATTTATGTTTCTCTGTAATTTTTAACAATAAATGTATACTTCATATTATAATATTAAACTTATCTTGTTACTCGATTTCTAGGAAAGTACCTACTAATTACTTTATTCTGTAGCTGTGAATTCAAAGACTAGTTAAGTTATTTTAAGTGTGGGATAATAATGAGATTTATTTATTCGAAGTTTGGTAATTTTTTTACTACCAAAAAGTTATTCAATTCAATTCAATTCATTTATTGCAAAAACATGTTACATTTTAGGCCATCTAAGATGTTACACGATGTTAGTCACACATGTTCTACCGCTTATTACTGCGTTATAAAAAATTTACCAAACTTCGAATAATAAGTACGATATACCCTTTTTTTTAACGCGAGGGAATATCCTCACGGACGCTATGCCGGACTTCTACCGACTAAAAATCCTTACGTTTCCAACAGCCTACGGTTGGAAGCCACAGGTAAGCCCTAGGAAGGATACCTTGCGGGCCTGTGGACCCGCTCCAGCTCCTCCTTGCGCCATTCAAATAGCGTCACTATTTAAATAGCGCTCTCGCTTCCAGGTCCCATGGAGGGGTCCCGGGTAGTAGACATGCCACCTCGCCGTAGATCATGCGGTATCCCCTTATCACCCTGACGGCAATCGCCCTCTGCGGGTTGACCAATTTAGCCACATTGCTGGCCGTCAGGGTCTCCGCCCATACGGATACGATTTACCTTAGAACATAAACATTTAGTTTCATAATTTTCTTACAACAAAAACCGGCTAAAGTGAGATTTAGTCAGTTTTAGTTGTATTGATATCTATTTTTTTGGAGTTTCTGTACCCGAAGGGAAAAGAACGGTACCCTATTCATGAAACATCGCCGTCCCTCTGACTGCCTGTCTGTCCGTTACGACGCTGTGTCTCATCAACGGTGTTAGGTAGAAAGCTGCTTTTCACAGATAATATGTTTCCGTTGCCGCTATAACAACAAAGTACGTACTACCACGTTTATAAGTCGCATCGGCTTTATTCGGCTGCGCAGAATAGCTCATCCCACTGACGAATTAAACCGAATGAAAATTGCAAAGCAATTTCGAACTTATTGGTACTAAGTTAAAGTCGAAAATAACAAGACGTGAACAGGATGTGTGCGACAGAGCAATGAACGCGACAGTCGCGTTCATTGCTCTGTCGCACACATCCTGTCGCGTCGCGACTACACCGTTGTCTAGACAGACTGACTGCCGAGCCAGACATGGCGCGTACGCATTAGCCAATAGCAGGCGAGTATTTTCGCGGGAATATGTGATAGATATGTTTATGTGATAGGTAGATATGTTTTCGCGCCTTACAAAAAAATGAGTTCTGCACAGGTACATCGGTGTAACTTATAAAACTGGTAGGTAGTACTGTACTAACAACAAATAAAATAAAATTACGGGGGCCCCCTACAAAAAACGTGACTTTTTGTTGTTTTTGGTAAGCGTAAAAAGTGCACGACTCTGTATCGCATTTAGCCGGTTTTTACGTTCACATAATGCATTTGACATTAAATTAGTTCTTCAAGCTTTAAACAACTTTAAGTAGAAAACTCAAAACAGGGTTGCTTGCCAAAAACTGAATCACTTTCGTGGGCTTACTTGAATTAGCAGACCAAAATAGCAATAGACTGACCTTATTTGTCAAAGATATGGAGTGAAGACTGCATTATGGTAGACATAGGGTCCCTCAGCTAGATGTTTTGATGACCTTTAACAGTTCACGGATGCGGATCATTTTTTACAACGAAAATTGAGAGAAACTATAAAATATAACTAAATGTGGTATGTTATGTTTATACTTTAAACATTCTGATCGAAAGATATGGCGTTTTTCATTCTGGTAAAATCGCATAAATTTATTACAAGTATGACTAAAGTTTTATCAAGACTAACATGAAATAACAACACGAATAATTTAACAGAAGTGCGATATATTATGGTTACAACTAATATTTTATTTTAAGTTTCAAACGGTTTTAACTAAAATTTATCTGTTCTTGTCACAAAGGCAACGCAAAAGGCGGCTGGTTTCCGCAACTCGACATCATCATTTTGCGTGGTATTCACGTGTTGGTTGCGTTGCTCTATGGTTCTTGTTCATAAGTTAATGATACACGTAAGCATTCTATCCAATAAATAGTTCTCAAATTACGCTTTGTGGAGATAAGACGACGGCGGTGACGTAGTAATGTTAAAAGGAATCCCAATTATTTTTATTTATTACTGACTATAGTACTGTATTTCTAAATAAACTTGAGCTTATTTAGGTAAATCTCAGAGCAATACGAACTTACTGTAGAAATAAACTAGGCAGGTATAAAAATTGGGAAAGAAAATCTTTTCAACAGAGGACAGGTAGGTAAATCGATTTATGTAAAACAGATAGCGCTTTTTATATGCAAATTTTTGTTGATTTTCAAAAGATTGAAATCATGTTTTGTGAAATGGGAATATTGACTGCCTATCCACTGACAATAAACAACGAGACCAGCGGTTTGTTTAAAAATGTCATGAATTATTTAATATCCAGTTGATTGAGATATGTAATTTATAATCTAAATGCCATTTTTGAAGTTCCACTTCAAAAAATAATTAAATTTCGACGACCAGTAGAAGCGAGGTAATTTAAATTACCCCTCGATGATAATATTTCTGCGTACGTGTCTCCTATAATACTTTCAGCTTCCGTGGAATGAAAATTAGATTCATGGTTGACATAAATGTGAAAAGGTTATTGAAAAATTCTTTTCATTCAACTGAAATAAATTTAATAAAGAATCACGGTAAAGTGGAGCTATATTTTATTGTAATGCGGATTCCATTAAAATTGAAATAAGAACAGTACCAGATGATATTGTCGCTGCCTACACAAAAATCATTACAACATTGTACTAAAAGTAGAGAACGCCCACTACTCCGCCCGCGTGAAATTGGTTTATCGTACAAACGTATTTTCCCGACAAACTTAGATAATATTTCAGGCTTTATTCACTCTCTAGAGCTTGTCTATTTCTATAAAAAATCTAATCACTATTGCCTGTTTGCTACGTTAGGGAGAACCAACAAGTACACAAATTTTATTCACATTTTGTATTTAAGTATTTAAAACTGAAATTCTGTCAACCGTAGGTACCTATTTGCAAAATGACACTTAGAATTTTTTGTCTCATTTTACTGGACTAATAATGTTGGTAATTTACTTCTGTAAACAGAGATTTTGATTACTTTCTATGTATACGAACTTGCTATGCATTGATCTTTTCAATACTGACTTCTACACGCACAAAGTACTTAAAAAAATCACAGTCATATCCAATTTTTTTATACCACTAGGGTGGTAGACAAGCATACAGCCCACCAGAAGGACTGGGTGCGGTTAACCGTTACCAGAAAGGGTTATTGAAAAATGCTTGTAGTGATATGACAACACTAGCTGTTCCCTGCAGCTTAGTCCACGTAGAAGTCGTTATTGCGTAAAATCATCATCTTCCTTTTATGCAGTCAGTTAAAAAGTAGCCTGTGTCCTTCCCTTGGAATCATACTATCTCTATACCAAATTTCATGAAAATCGATTCAGTGGTGTAGGCGTGAAAACGTAACAGACAGAGTTACTTTCACATTTATAATATTAGTGGGAATTACATACATACATACATTTAGTCACGCCTTTATCACCGAAGGGTAGTAGGCAGAGGTAGGTACTCGCATTTCACCTTATAGTTTCATGTCCCACGTAGTTTGGTAGTAAGTTCATTGCCGTGTTGAAATAAACAGGCGTAGGTCGCCGCGACCCGCCGTTGAAATTTTTAAGCCCATAACTTGGCTTAATGATTATTATTTTACTGACAACCGGGTTTTAATTCAAGTTTTCGTTCTCTACGCAATAATTTTTTTTGCGAAAGTGTTCCCTTAGTCGACATCCTATTAACGACATACGACATCCTATTAACGATATTATATAAAATATTGCATTATATTAATAAATATATTACTAGATATTAGGTGCTTACATATGAAATTGGCGTTTTGTATCGGAGGAACAAAAAGTCGAATATTTTTAAATATAATATATTTAATTAATCAAAGTTTGAACCATTGTTTTCTATGCATTTTTGCCATCTCATAGGTAGTTCATTGATCCCTTTACTAAAAAAACCAGTCGGACGGGAATCAATAAAATCTGTGAAGGCGATTTGGACTGCCCCATCAGAGTTGATTTTTTTCCCTTGCAAGAAGTTGTCCAAATTTCGAAAAAAATGGTAATCTGTTGAAGCAAGATTCGGGGAGTACGGAGGATGTTTTAGACATTCCAATTGAAGCTCTTCTCGTCTGCTTACTGGTAAAATATGTTAAGTGCACATTTCCTTGAACTGAGATAATAAGCTTTGAAAGTTTCATCGATTTAAAACTATGATTAAAATATTTTTTTTTTTTAATTCTTTAATGCCAAATGATAAATAAAATATTCAACTGTATCTCATTTAAATTACAGCAACACATTCTTCAGAAAATCAGGCAATAAATCAGTTATTATTGTCCTAGGTCATGCACTTAACTGGTTTTCCCTGTAATTGAAAAAAACAGATATAATAGATACCTTTATTTGCCATAAATGCTCAGTAATTTGGGTAAAACTCTGCATTTATCTCATTTTACTTGTATGAATTTAAATACATTATGTAAATATGATCGTAAATAAATGAATTTATCTTATTTTAGCTTAAAGTTCATGGGAACGTAAATACTACATCTTTCTACATCAAAAAAATCATAAAGTGATATATTGTCATTTACTTGTGCTGTTTAGTTTTAATTCGATGTTAAGGTGATTTACCTCTGTTTATCTGAATGATTATTACTATTTCATTGTTGTTTATCATATTGTTAACTAAGGTATCTTTGTATTAAACGGTCCTAGCAGTTATTTTGTTTTGCCAGTAGATAGAGCATCGAAAATTACATGTATAAACATACATAAGTCATTTTAGATAAAAAATGCATTTATTATGTTTTACCAGTAAGCAGACGAAATTTGGTAGCCGTCTGTTGTGCAGTGTGTGGTCTAGCGTTGTCGTGAAGCAGCAGTGGCGTGGAGCGATTGACCAGCCTAGGTTGTTTAGCCGCTAGCTTTTCCATCATGGTTTGCAATTGCTGACAATAGACATCAGCCGTAATAGTCTGGCCAGATTTGAGAAAACTGTAATGAACAATACCGGCACTAGTCCACCAAACGCTTACAAGTAACTTTTTTGGGGTTAATTTTCGCTTGGGGCAGGATTTGGCTGGCTGGCCAGGATCCAACCATTGCGCTGAGCGCTTTCGATTATCGTAAATAATCCATTTTTCGTCACAGGTAATGATTCGGTTTAAAATACCTTCATTATTGTGCCGGTTCAGTAATGTAACGCAGCAGTCGACGCGCTTTTGCCGGTTTGCTTCAGTCAATTCGTGAGGTACCCACCTTTCAAGCTTTTTAATCTTCCCAATTTGCTTCAAGTGAATTAAAACAGTTTTATCACTAACACCGCAGCCTGCAGCTAACTCGGACGTGGTTTGCGATGGATCCGCTTCCACAATAGCCTTCAATACTTCATTATCAACTTGAGTCTCAGGCCGTCCACGGGGCTTGTTCTGCAGGTCGACATTTCCTGAACGAAAACGTTGGAACCAAAAACGAACTGTGTTTTCTTTTGCAACATGACCGCCATACACATCATTCACCCTTCTAGTCGTTTCCGCAGCACTAGTGCTACGGCGGAACTCGTACTCGTAAATAATGCGATATTTTAAGTTTTCCATTTTGTAAAATGAGTGACGCAAACAGAAAAAAACAGAAGAAAAAAACAAATGAATGACGGTCATCGAAGGATAAATACATGAGTAAATAGCTGGGAAAATTTGAATTTGGAATTCCTTACCAAAGAGGAGAAAATCGTAATTAAAGTGGCCAGTACGAAAAACGCCAATTTGATGTGTAAGCACCTAATGTAATGTAAATATTACAAGTTAATAACATTCTCTATAAAGTATGTGGAGTATAATTACGAGTAGGTACGTTTTTTTTTTTTTTTATACTACTTAGGTGGCAGACAAGCTTACGGCCCACCGGAAGGTTGGTAACCGTAGCCTATAGACGTTTGCAACACCAGAGGCGCTACACACGCGCTGCCGACCCGGGCGCTTTACGTGTTAGGTTTAAAATAATATAATCTTTATGGCAGTTTGTTATAAAGTTAAAAATCATTACTTGGATCAGATGGGACTTGACGGGTTCTGGGGGTAAAGTAAAGTGAATTATAAGAAAATATTATGAAATAGTTAACATACTAATTAATTAGGTAACGAGATGAAAATCCAAGTGGATGCTTTTATACTCCTACTGACTAAAAACCACACGTTGATAAGCCGGACTGTAAGAGTGTCCCGCAATCGCTAGATTTCGCAATGACTTTTCATGAAAAAGAAAAGAAGAAAGAAACTACTAACTGGCACTGCAAAGTATTCGCTTTATGGGTAGGAACACATTTACCATCTATAGAAAGTACCACGCAAATAGTACATTAAATTAATAGTCAGTATACGTCTGTTAAAATGCGTAAATTCACTCTTGATGACATGAGATCCGCATTAATAATAACTCCCAATGTTATTTGTAAGCTGCTTAACATATTTTACCTCTATTTCGCTATAGCTACGATCCTTATCTTGGCGTGTAATTGATACTTCTAGACATTATTGTATCTAAGCATCATGTTACTCAGTTGTTCACAAATTTTGAAATGAAATTTGTTTAACTCACCATTATGATATAATTACTCATTCAGGCTCTAAACCCCTAAACTGATTGCACAAAAATTTACTTTATAATTTTAAGTTTACAAGTATACGGACAGAAAGAAATCTAGGAAATATTCTATAAAATTATTTCTATAAAATTCTGTCAATGGAATTGTTTGAGAGTCGATATGATTACTGTAGTAGTCATACCAAAGACAATAAAGTACTACATCGTGATATGCTACACAGTACACAGTAATAGGTCTACGAATTCTAATAACACGTGGCTCGCTCTCTCTGCACCTGACGTCTGAATCTGAAAAGAGACCTAATAAAAATATCGGTCAAATGCGAGTCGGTCTCGAGCACAGAGGAACTTGAAACAAAAATATCACGATTGCTATTTCTATTTTTATTATTTGTTGTTATAGCGGCAACAGAAATATGTCATCTGTAAAATTTTTAACTGTCTAGCTGTCACGGTTCATGAGTTACAGTCTAGTGGAAGACAGACGGACAGGCCAATGGACAGACAGACGGCGAAGTCTCAGTGAGAGGGTTCCATTCTTACCCTTTGGGTACGGAACCCTTAAAGTATGAATTTCCTTTTTCATCATAACAACGTTTTGAGTTCGAATAACATTTTGGTCTTTCGATCTACTCGACATTGCTCACTCGAGTGCAACCGTTGCAGGCCGCTGACTTTAAAATCATGGCAGAACGTCTCTACACCCCGCTGATTTAAATGTATAATATATAGGCACAAAATATTATAGCCTATGCTACTCGCTAATCCTACTTCTGTTGTTTCGCAACCTATTCATTGCTAAGAAACAATTTGAATATTTCCACTTAATAATATTAGTAGGTATCTATAGATAAAACTTCCTATTAACTTCTCCAATTAAACTTCTGTTAGAATTCCGTTGATCCGCTACCTTGAAATCGCCTCCTGAATCAATCACTTGGCATTTGCTGTCAACTTACCAATGAGTTACAAATTCAAATACAAATTATATGAAATCAATAGTACTAAGTAAAACAAAAGAACTCGCAAAGAAACTTTATTTCTCCTTTCAACATTTACAATGGTATTACAAGCAGGATTTAACGAAATGGGACGGAAAATCGTTGCGATGCGTAAATAATTGAAAGTTAAATGTGAAATTCGTATGGCTGGTTCTCGGCTGGAGTTTTTGCTACTGGCAGCTACTCGTAGTAGCTATAAGTAGCTTGATTGTGCAATTATCAAAAAGTAACTAGTGGGTATATTTTACTTTCCAGTATTATTTATGAACATGATGTGTAGGTATTAAAAACTAGATACAGTAGCCTCAACTATGAATTTCATGAATACCGAACGTATGTCCATTCAGCGGTTGCCTGGAAGAGATGATGGAATGATAAGTCCGAAAATGGTACAAACATTACTTTTTATTACGTTGATTTCCTTGTTTATATTACCATTTATTTTACTGCTCATGCTAATACACTTTTTACCAATACTTTAATTTCGTCTCTAAATTCAACTATTCGAAATGAATCCCTAACGTATTTACGAGACTAAAGCTGACTAAAACCTCTTTCGTTGCGTGATTCCAGTTGTTTGATCGATAGCGTACTAATGAGCCGTAACGTGTCCTGTGTGTATCGTACGCGTTTTGAGTTCGCAGAGGGCTACCAAACACTCACTCGAATACCAATCAGGTAGTTTACGCCAAACGTAAACAAAGCCGTCATAGATTATAAGTTGAAGCTTAACAGATTAGATTTTATGGCTTTAGTTTTTGGTTCCATTTTTATGGAAGTTGTGAATTCTGGCCGCTTGCATCTGTCGAGGTAACTTTATCAGTATTACGGTAGTTTTTCCAGAATATCAAAACGAAAGACTGACTTTTTGGGATTGTTACTTGAACAACGCGGGAGTTGTACCGTCTTACGAAATTTTATTGAAAAAAAACTTTTTACGAAGAGAACTTCAATATCTTGATGGTCCCGGAAATGTAGAAGACAGCACCAGATGCTCTCTGTTTGGTCATAGGTCAACCGGATGTCACAGGGGGCCATTCACACGACGTTATGTTTACACACGCAATGTTTAGATAGCTTTTGTTCACCGTTTAGAATGAAGAATCATTACTGTCCGTTAGTAATATGTCTACACGTTGTACTAAAAATAATTAGATTCTCTACAGCTAGATAACTACCCATTTTTTAAAAGTGAGAGTTATTTGACAAGGGATTATACTTGATTAATTTATTAACGATTTGAATCTAGTTGAAACAAAACCGTTAATAATATTTATTCATCTAAATTACGTAAATTTTCACCAAGTGTTGTGAAAAGGCTCTTTTCAATTAATAATTTTCGGTTTAATAACGTAATAACATAATATTTGAAATACCTATCGATGGATATCCAAAATTTGATACTGCATTTTTTATAAGATAAGCAGAGATACTGTTGTCATAAACTGTATTTATACAATTTAGCCGCCCTCTGTCAAAGGCAGTTTTATCCTGCTTTACTTGATTTATTTTGGTATGCGGAAGACACACTTTGAACACAAAGAGCTGTCAAACAGGATTGATACACCGAGAACTAGAAATCTTTAGAGCCTTTTGGTCATGTCCATAAGGAAAGCTCTTTGTGATCTTTCCTAAATGAGTAGGCGGCTTTACAGAACCCACGCTGTGATTATTAAATCACCTTTCATTTTCCAAGATTCTCAAACACGGTCCTCGTCTAGCCAAAGACCTTCAATTTTCAAATATCTGAAATCAAAGGGCCCTGACTTACCTTGGAGTTCAGAGTTCACCTCTGGCCGTCCATGCCCGTTTTTCGGGGGTTGATTCTTTCATATCATATTGAGAGTCACTTTAGATTAGCAAATTGACGTGGTTCTGCTTAAGTCTTTAGGCAACGAAGTCATGTTGTTGTTTAACTCACGCTGGATAGTCTGTCAGCACGTGGAGTACTACACAATTGATTAGTCTGTGGTCTGATAAATCAGTAAAAAGTATAATACATGATGCAAACAAGAGCTTTTATGCTGAAGGATTGTGGAAGGCTTACTACTGATTTTTTAAATAGAAAATGATCCGTAAAGCGATTTAGATAATTACTGGATGGCTTCGCCCGCGAGGTTTCTGTTCCCGTTCCCGCTTGCAATGCGTCCCCTTAGTAACATAAAAATGTAACTCGATTTTGCATACTTTTGAGAAACAGCAAAAAACTGTGTGACACTATTAGTCCATTGAAATGTTACATGAGCTTTGCATTTATTAGAGGACGCAATTTTATTTTCGGGACATGTGTGGGGGGTCAATAGAAGCTTAACCTCAAGTTTGTGGGGTCGCCACCCTTGTCCCCCGGCCGCCATCTTGAAAAGAGGGGGGAAAAAAACACTTTTTACGCAATATTTCGGAAACTATGAGTCTTACAAAAAAATTGTGGAGGCATAATTTGTAGCATATTGGTTTGCCTACAAATGTGTATATAACATAACAAAAAATTTTACAAAATTTTTAGAAAATTTTATTAAAATTTTTTTTTTGCTCTTTAACTTTTTTTATACATTTTACAAAAAAAATACCTTAGACTAATCTTGTAGATGATCTTTTAAGAGAAATTTAAAAAAACGCCACAGAGCAAAAAAGAAAATTTTTATAATTTTATTTTCAATTTTTTACCAGACAAGAAGAAAGAGTAGAGTTCATTGCTGGACCTGATAGATACACCGTTACATAGGATGGACCACTTGGTAGATTGGAATAGGTACTTTCGGTCGGGTGTGAGCGCCTCTCGCAAGGCCTGAACCGCCCCGGCTCAGAAAATAGTGGTATTGTTACTGTAAGTCGGCAGACTGGCATGAGTTCTTTGCTCGTACTCGTGGGGTGGCTTTGCCTCACTTTAGAAGGTCTTGGCGGGCATAAAATTTACACTCCTTACCGCTGGATTCTGTAGGTGCAAAAACACCACAGGGCAGTGGTTTAAGTAAAGTTCATAAGTAAAGTTGCCAGACGGTCTACCTGAGGTGGTATTCAAGTAATATGTTCAGAAGTTGTTTTGTTAGGTACTAACATTTCTTTTATATTCCATGAAACGAATATGTACTGGTTTCATGGAAGACCGCAGATGCACATCGTATCGCCAAGCATACTGTTCGTCTCAGAAATACTCAGCGATGTCTGCCTGCACTACACGCGAACGGCATTACGCTGAGTGGCGGCCGTTATTATACACTGTGTGTACTTAGCATGAAACGCATCATTTTAAAGGTTTTGTTGATTAATTTTTATTAAAAACTTTTTCTTTCTTTCAAGAAGGTACAAGCCTGCCGACTAAAGGCCTATAACCACCTCCCTTTTATAAAATGCTATAGAACTCGTAATTAATAGACAGTCTGTTGTTAGGGTAAATTGAAAAATATTACCTTCGCAGTGACCGGCAGTACTGTTTTCGTCACTGTCACTCAACTGGTGATCTTAGCCAAGTCTGGCAACTTAAGAAGTTGCTCGCCTATTGACTGCCCCAGGAGTTATAGGTATCTAACTTGCTGCATTTCAATGACATATTATCTATTGAGGACGCCCCTATAGTCCGTCATGAAAACGTATTCTTAATTTCAGACAAAAGTAATATACAAATTGTGTCTAAAATATATTTTTGGAACTCGTTTCTGTTTGTCCTTATGTAAGCATTTCTGAGAAAGATCTGATCAGACTTAAAAGTCTACGTTTGTTTCATCGCGATCGGTTAAGTAGAAGCGGAGTTAAGAACAAACGGAGTTGAGAACAAAACGGTTAAGAACAAAACGGAGTTAAAAATCTAGGTTGGGTTTCCGTTCAATCACTGTTCGTTTAGTCGTGATAAACGTCATCCCCGCGAGCGAAACTGCATCATTGGCTAGTGGGTTATTTAAATACGCTTGGATAATGGTTAAACACTATATGGACTGGTGTCATTTATATGCTATGATCATTTTGTGTTCAATTATTGTAGTGTTAAACAATGAAAGCACTGTCACTCAGAAACGTATCTATAAATACGTTTTGTAACATACAAACGTATCTGTAGATACGTTTTGGTTTCAAGTATACCTATTTAACACACAAAAGCCTATCTGAAGATAAGTTTGTGTGTTTGTTTCTGTTTTACGTGTTTTATAGATACGGTGGAGGCTATTTCGGAAATGAAGAGTCCTAGAGATACGAGTCTTTGTGACAACATGGAACACACTATTTCCTGACTGGTGGCATACTTAACTCAAAATCGATAAAAATCGAGTTACATTTTTATGTTACTAAGGGGACGAATGGCACTTACTCCGAGGCTGAAAACCCTATGTGTTATTTCAGACTATAATCTATAC
This sequence comes from Miltochrista miniata, assembly GCA_933228765.1. NCBI lineage: Eukaryota > Metazoa > Arthropoda > Insecta > Lepidoptera > Erebidae > Miltochrista > Miltochrista miniata. The sequence continues at coordinate 22,012,852 of OW121754.1, read as the reverse complement.
TTTACCAAACAGACCGCCAACTTCGCCAATAGAAGGATTGTGACAGTAAGTTAATTTTTATAATGGAGAATGTAATTTATAGCGCTTAATTTATGTGTAATGAATTTAAGCCAAGTTCTTAACCTCTAAAGCTATACATTGAGACTGAAACCTGACTCTAGGTTTAAACACAACTAAGTACAGACCAGAATTAGAGAACAATGTCTAAATATTACATAATATACATAGCCTGTATATGTACAGGCTGCTATATTTAGACATTGTTCTCTAATTCAGCCTGTATATAATACAGGCTGCTAATTTCACTCTCTCACTAAACTGGATGCCGATTCTCGAAACATTCTATAGAATGTTTCGAGAATCGTCATCCAGTTGCAACTACAAACTTTGATGAACAAGCTTGATTATGCACTAAAGTACTTAAGGGGCCTTCCCTAACTAGTTTTAACTATGTTCCTTTGATCATTATTATCAGCAGATACCATTATTGTATGCGTTTTTGCAGTGTTAGTAAACATTTTTATCTAACTAAGTCAAGCTTTAATGATACCAAAATTAGCAGTAAACACTGAAGCTTATTTTCAAAATTTAATCAAATGAAAAGAGCTCCAATTGCAAAAAAGTATCGAGTTCAAAGGTAAAAGTAAATAATAAATTGCCCCTGCTATGTACAGACGAATTTGAGAATGCATGGTCAATCCGAAACGAAATTGCTTTGCACTGAGAATTGACGCCATCTCTCGGATAACATTGGAAGTCAAGTATCTAGCAATGCAGATTTATTAATACCTCATACAGGAAGGCGATTATTGTCAAAATAGCAACTCATTAATCTTTTGAGTAATGTAAATGGGTGCTAATTAAACGAACTTCTTTTTAATAGCATTATTGGCCTCCGAAAAAATACTTTGCCCCCCAAATTAATAAGTCAGCCACAATTAATGAGCGTCAGTATTTATAGATTCTAGCCACCATTTAACTTCTTTTTAGCCACTCACGTGCTTTTGGTGGCCGTGGCTACATAATGAATTTTGCTCGTATAGCTTTTGGGCCACCGAGATGTCTGCGGTCCAATTAACGGTTTTGTTTATGTTTTAGGCATCGTTTCGTGAATCAAACTGTTGTATGTGTATAGTGCATTAGATAAGGAATACTGTAAGTGTGATTTGAAGCACATTTGTCGCCACAATTTCAAATCACAATTGTTTGAAAGTTTAGCGAGTCAACGCCGTTGTTCCTGTCGCGGCTCTTATTTAAAAAAAATGCCCTTTTTATTCAAGTTGTGTTCGTAATAAAAATACCATAGAAAGATAAACTATTATTTGTCTTAATAAAACAAAAAAAACATATGTCATCGATTTAAATTTAACAAAAAAAAATCTTTTACAAATAGTTTCTTTGTTCAACAAGAGTTTGAACTTCCTGAATTTTTTATAAATTACTATACTAAGCAAAATTCTCGGAGTTAACATAAAAAATTTCTATAACCCTTTAGCTGTACAAATCAGTCAATAGTTTAACAAATAAACCCTTGGATTGGTCATAAATTAAGTTTTATTACGGTCTTGCGCTCCATTGTGAGTCAACATGCGATAACTTTGATTCTTAAGCACTTTGGACGTGTTTTTTTCAAAACGTAGGCACGTGAGTGGTTAGCCATTGTTAATATAATTCAGCATCGTGATTATTTTTTAGCATCTAATTTTGTAACATGCATTCAAACAGTGAACTTCTAAATTACTAAAAAATGGCATCAAAATAGACATTATTTGTTAATATCTTAGCTTCTAATTTCCTAATTCAGCATGTTTAAAATGTATCTCATCCCACATTAACGGATCATCAGAGTTAAGTAAAATTGCCATCAAAAACCAAATTATGGCCACTAATATAACCTAAGTAGTTAGAACCACTTGTAGCTACTGACTCAGTCTTTTGTAAATGATCACTGAAGTAAGCAACTACCGCTATTGCTGGTGCTCGGATGGGTGACCACTTTGTAACATTTGATTTGCGAGAGTTTCCTTGCTTTGAAAGGCACGTTAAGATGGGATGGGATGGGAAGGGGTGTCACAATCTAGTGGAAACGGACAAGCGAGTTCGTTTCAACACGGGAGCGTGGTGCAGACTTTCGGGCATAAATGCTTTTATTTATTGTGATGTTACCTGCAGTCTTTATAATTCAGATATTCTATACAATACCTGCATTCTAAGGAATACCTGACCCAGACTCCAGACAATGTATGAAATGTTTTGAATAAGTATATGATTGTTCATACTTTGTCTAGATATTGTACAAAATTCCTAGGGATTGCATAGAATACCTGCTGGTACACCGGCAATGTGTAAAATAAATAGGTCTGGGGTCACCATAAAATTGTAAATACAGCAAAATTATAAACTATCGAGAAATTATAAATTGTAACATAATGCTAAATATAACATTTTTGACATCTGGTGCTCGGCGGCCGCTGCCGCGGCATGCGCGTTCACTCGCTCGCCTTCGCGCGTTAGTGGTAACTGTTCCAACCTAACCTAACCTTCGCAAGCAGCCAATATACCTTCCATACCCTCGTATACATATAATTATTTCATACATTGCCTTGCCTGCAAGTTTCAGGTATTCTATAGAATGCCCAGACATTATACAGATTTCGGTCGGTGACGTTGCGTATGCATGTAATACAGATTATAGAACTAAAGACAGATAACGCTTACCGACCAAAAAAGTAAGCCCAAGAAAGCAAATACTAAACTCAAAAGTGAGTACTATAACGTGGCAGTGCTAAACACTGTTTACACGTAACGAGTGATTTCTCATTAATCGTGAAATTTATGACGACATTATCCACTTGTTCACTTTATGTTTATACCTATACTAAAGCCAAAAGTGTATAATGTATTATACACTTTTAAGTTTAGTATTTGCTTTCTTGACCTCACTTTTTTGTTTGGTAAGCGTAATCTGTTTTTAGTTACAAAAGTGACAGCAAATAGCGGTCTCTGATTGATGCAAATGGCCGGTCGCTGTCATTCTTTGCACTTAGATTAAACCTTGCAGTGGCTATTTTCACGAAAAAAGAATGTGATATATTTATTTTACACGCTAAGTTATAAAAACTGATGTTGTCTGTGGAGGCTTAAATTATAATTTTTTGAGGCTCTTGATTAGAAGCTGTAAAATATAAAATGGTGATTATATATAATATCTGTGGCTAAATTAGTAAATTAGGTGTTAATATATTAATACACAGGACAAGTTAAAATAATTGTTGATCTTTATTTGATGCTTATTATAGAATTTTTTAGGTGACGTTGTAAAGAGGACGAATTAGCATATTAGAGGCTATTTCATTTTCGCGTGACTTAGTTATTAAATCAGAAGCTAAATGCCGTGGCCGATAAAAACTTTTGAGACTCGGTTTATTATATCCCAATGTAAATATGCAATCTAGTACATTTTTTGTGATTCTAAGGTTACTATGCAATATTATATTCTAGTAAAGTTGCCCCATCTAGTGGAGTTTTTGTGAATTTGATTTTTGATTTAGATCTTAAGAGGCCCATGCAATATTGGAGGTGTCTGTACCTCAGAAACTGTTCAAGTCTCCTTCAATGCAAACAACTTGAAATTCGGTGTCTAATTACATAACTCTAGCTGTGTCCCTAGCTTAGTCCAGACACACTTCGATAAACTTCTACATTTTGTTTCCAACTGGTATTACATAGACTCATTTCATAGACTGTGCTGTATTTGAAATACCTACATACTTTACCAGAACCAACTGTAGCGTAAGATGCTTAACAGGATCATCGTTTAAAGCACTCTGAGCAACCGGTTCAAATGACAAAAAGTAAATTGGTGAAATAAATACTTCATTTGGTTATGCTAATAGGTTCCTTTTGTAGCTACGTAGACATAACAATTCTGGCCGTGTGGGAGTTTCGCAAACTTTAGCGATCGATCAATCTGTATTGATGTTACGTCATCACAGATTATCTCTAGAGCTTTACTTGAAATTCCATCCGTTTTAAATGCAGCGTAAAACTTTTACAAAGCCTAAAAAATTGAGTTACTTAAGTTTTTTAATCGACTTCAAAAAAAGGAGGAGGTTCTCAATTCGTCTGTATGTATTGTTTTTTATGTACGTCAAGCGATATTTCCGTCAATTATAGACGGATTTCAAATATATTTTTTGGTGAATAGGGTTGACTTCTGAGGTGGTCCCATTTTCACCAGGTCAGGATCTGATGAAGGGATCCAGGAGAAATCGAGGGCAACCACGGTAAATTGTAGGGACAACTAGTGCGCATGTTAACTTTTTAATTAAGTGCTTTAATGTTCTACATTTTAATGAAGGTCTGGCGTCGATCTGATGATAGAGTCGAAAGACAGTCGAGGGCATTCCTTAACAATTTACAGCAGTTATCTTGTGTTTGGGCTTGATTGATTTGTATTGATGAGAACTTTACACCTAGATTAATAGATCAGACTTCAAAAAAGAAAGTTCTCATTGTTTTATATATGTTCACCGATATTTTCGTCAATTATAGGCAGATTTAATTATTTTTTTGTTGAATAGGGTTTACTTCTGAGGTGGTCTCATTTTAACCAGGTTATGATCTGATTATGGGGTCCTGGATAAATCGAGGGCAACCACCGATAATTATAGGGACAACTAGTGCGTTTGTTAACTTTTTAATTCAGTGATTTAATGTAGATACTACAGTTAATGAAGGTCTGGAGTCAATCCGATGATGGAACCAAAAGACAGTCGAGGGAATTCCTTGACGATTTACAGAGCAGCTACCTTGTGTTGGGGCTTGATTGATTTGTATTAATGAGAACTTTCACCTAGATAGATATATTTTTCGGTTCACCCGTCACTTAAAATATTGAAAAAAAAATTTTCAATAAAAAATACAACCGACTTCGAACAAATCCTGAAAAATAAAATTTACTTAGCACAAAGTAATATGTATTTTGATTTGTCAGATTTTATTCAATACTAGCTGAGCCCGCAACTTCGTTTACGTCACATAAGGTGTATGAAAGGAAAGGTATTTCTTCATCAGAGTCATCAAGCAGCGTCTGAAACTGCCCTGTTTTTTGTTTAAAAATAGTCTTAATCATTAAGCTCTTTTATGATTAAGCCAACACGCCAGTTTAGGTTCACTCACATTCAAAGAAACCCCTACAATTAAAATTTTATAAAATATCTGATTCTTAAAAGTGTTATAACTCTTTTATTCTAAACCGATTTACATAAAACAAACGCTAAATGTTAACTGGAGCAAACCTCAACACAATAAAAAAAACCGCATTGCAATCGGTTGAGCGGTTACTGAGATTAGCGTGCACAACCGTACAGACAAACAGATATACCGACATACAGACATACAGACATACAGACAAACAGACAAAAATTCTAAAAATCATTGTTTTGGGTTCTATTGCGTTCATAAAGCCCCCCTATAATATTTTTTTCTATTTATCTTCCATGTACAGACAGCGACCTGTTACGATTTTATTATATGTATTGATGATTGATAATATTGAAGTTGGTGCCATGAATAATACCTACCTAAACCTACGAATTTACTTGGCGCCAACTTCAATATGATATTGAATAAAAAATCTGATAAATGAAAATACATATTACTTTGTGCTAAGTAAATTTTATATTTCAGGATTTGTTCGAAGTCGGTTGTATTTTTTATTGAATTTTTTTTTCTTTATATTTATTTATGCCTTATCTAGAGTTATTATACCTTTCTTATCTTTTTCTTATACCTTTTCTAGAGTTATTTGTATTTAGCTCTGTCAACTGAAACCTCCATACAGAATTTTCTACTAGGGACACAGAGTTCCGTACCCAAAGGGTAGAAACGGGACCCTGTTACTGAGACTTCGCTCCGTCTGTATGTCTGTCTGTCACGAGACTGTATTTCATTACCGTGATAAATAGAAAGTTATTAAAATACATCATATATACAAATACATCATTTTTGAAAATTTCTTTCAAAAATGATGTATTTACGCTATAACAATAAATACTAAAAACATAAAATAATTTATAAGTAAGGGGGCTCCCGTACAACAAACGTGATCTTTTGCCGTTTTGAGGTACCGTACCCTCTGTGCGCGGGTCTGACTCGCACTTGGCCGGTTTTTACTGTTGAGTTGATTGTTAATTCTAGATTCTTTCTCACATGCTCAATCTATGACCTTGCTAATCTGGCAGTATTTACATGTCAATGTAGAAGCAATAATCTTGAAGTTAGTAAGAATACCGACCGAATTGCTTTTCAAAAAATATTTCGTAATGTCCGATATTTTGTTAGTCCCACACAATAGTAGGTAAACTGATTATAGCCGACACCGGGCTCTTATACCGGAGAAAATTTGTAAGCATTCTGTAATTCAAATCAATTTTCCAACAGCCACGACAGATGTTACACTATGCACAAATAAAGTCTCTGTAGTTCAAGCATCTAGTTATGGGTTGCTTAATTTCATTATGATACTATTTTTCAAAGTTAAAGTTAATGTGGAAAATATTGACAAATTTCTCAAATATAGACAGTTGCAAACTTAGCCAACTTTGCTCTTGGTGGTTTTCGGCACTTTGTAATCTAACAATAACAAACAATTTATCTCCATTAAACTTTACTCGTCAATTATAAACTTTACGTAACAGCTTGTTAATATTTTTGTGTGTTTTGATAATCTTCGATAATTGTTATACCCGACTTCAAAATAAGAATGTGTTAGTAAGGTTTTTAAACTCACACGACTTGTGCTACACATTATTATAGATTTCGGTTCTTTTTCAAGTATATATCTAACTTTATAACCACTTTATTGCTCAGTATGTTACTCACCAACTAGCGCGAGGAAGCTATGCAGAGAACTCTTTCCCAGGGCGCCTTACTACAGAGTTTCTAGTGTGTGTGCAAGGATAGACCAGGGTTCTGACGAAAACAGCCAGGTAGGGTGTACACAAATTTATATTTATCTAGTACACAGAACACTACACAGACTGAGAAAAGTTATTCACTAATAGACACACATATCACAGAAATACACAAGAATAGTACTGATTACTGCACTAATGTTACGGAGGCGGTCTACATATACATGCTACAAATTTCTTAGGCTAATACTTAGCGAGGTTTTAATGTAACGGGTACTGGCTTGCGGTGTGCGCTGAGAGCGACTCCGGATGTTGTTATGCAGTCCACTCTACCACGCCTCTGCACCAAGTGCAGTCTGCGTACTTGTGGGTGTAGCCCCAAACTTCCACAACCGGTCACTGTTAACCCAACTAAGAACCCTGATCGAGAAAGAAAATCGGCGAATTAGGTTACTGACAGCGCGACAGACGAAATTCGAACCGCTTTGCAACAATAAAGAACAAGTTCCCTGGGTATAAGTTAGCACAGAAACTTATTCTTACTGAGGAAGGTTGAACCTAGGCCACATTCCTCAGCAAATCCTCAGGTTTGTGTAGTGCCTGAGTGAAATTCTTCACTGCATTAAAATAAGGTGCTGACGAGATCGTCTAGAATTCTCTCTCAAAACCTGCTTGCTTTGAACGCAAAAACGTCGCGTCACCGACCGCTTGTCATCCTGTCAACCTGACAGCAAAAAATGTCACCACAGACAACCGAATAAAAAAGCGATAAATCGATTAGGGTGCCTTCACACGCTCAATGCTGCATCTACAGAAAATAAATGCTACAACTTTTCTCACCTCTCGACGTTTCGGCTATACTGTAATACACTGGTAAATCTCTTCTGCCTTATTCGAGCTGTTGGTAAATCTGCCCTATTCAAATTGTTTAGTTTTAATCTGATAGAGTGGGTTTTAATTAAAATAAAGCCCTAGCGTGAACAGTCAACTTCCAGTGATATAAGCGGGAGATCATTTTAAATGTTAGATAGTACATAATATCTCTAAAGTAACCATAGTCTGAAGTATATAATTATACTTAAATTATAATTGCCCCTAGCAGTTAATAAAAGAATTAAATAAAACGGCTCCAAATAAAGGCACAGTTTGCATGAAAATTGGAAGCGAATGTTCTTTTTTTAATGGCGTACATTACGCATAAAATGATCCCTACGATGTTTCATCTGTATTTTTTTCAAGCGGAGCGTGAAGAGGCACATCAAAGGGCCGCGCCCTTGAGGACCACTGCTAGAAGTCTTACGGATTGTGAGAGTGGCCCCCAATCGCTAGATGCGCTGTGGCTTTCCATTAGACTGGCGATGTCAATTTGGCTAGCTTAATATATAAAAAAATATCCGTGACTATAAAGCCTTGACTAATTACGGAATAATATATCCCTAGATGCTGTTAGTATATAGTTTCCACCTGATCACACAGCTGGTACGTAAAAGGACTCACTATTTTAGTTTCATATCGTCAAGTAACGCTTAAATAGATAAAGTTTACTAAAGTTTTGCAAAATTTTGCCAGTCTCATCATCATTTCAACTTCATAATGTAAAGTAGTATTCTTAAGTTTTTTCATTCACACTCACAAGCATGTTTTGTGATTAAGAATGAGTGTTAATATATTCGTACGTCAAGCTGACGAAGCGGACGTGACGTATTTCTCATGAATTAGCATTTAATTCCAATATCCAAAGGTCTTTCAGAATGATATAACTACAGCGTCTTACACGTTTTCAGGTTTTTTTAAATGAACTGAATTGTTGCTGAATTGTATTTTCCAACTAAATTTACTTTGAAATGTTATAAAAAAGATCAACCATTATGTTTAAGTCAAATATTGACAAACTTTATAACCATACATCGGAAATAGGTACGTTAATGAGAAAAATACGGCTTGAAACTCACGAAGATCTTAATGTTATTACCAGACTCAACTTTGCTTGGCAAAACTAATACCTACTTTTGTTATGTAGAAGGATTCGATAAAGCATTTTTTATCATTCAAAGGCACGAACAATAACAATACTTTTTTGTAATTTTCTTTGCGAAACTAAAATTAATTCTTTCGAAATATAATTATTTCTTCGTTACATAAACAAATCTTTTTAGGCCGCGTTTTGCTTAAAAAATATTTTACTAAAATATCTAAAGAAAATCAAAATGGTTTTTGTCAAAAGAACTTTTAAAACTTTCGTTATATCAAAAAAGTTAACGCATAAATTTAAAATTTGTTATAAATTTGAGAGAAGTAGGTTGAGAACTGAAGTGTAAAATGTTCCTTCGATACAAAGGGGCCTGACCTTGCCTACCCCTTCGGGGTTAACGGCGTGACATACACGATTTTCACGCCTTTAACCCTGTATATTTTAAATTATAGTCACCAACTATAATGTATGTACTAAGTATGTACTTTCATGTCTAATGTCTAAGTTTATTGGCTTTGCATGTTTTATGGTGGTAGTTTTAATTGTGGATTGTAGATTAATACCTATATTAAAGGTTACTTTTCTAAAACTTATTTCTTTAACCGTAAAAACTAAAAGGTTCATATGATATGGGTACAAAATATACATTTTTGAATCAAATTCTAATCTGCAACTTTATCTGAAAGAATAAACCTATTTACATCACGTAAAAGGGTACTGCATAATAAAATTCTTGTAAACACACCAACTGAGATACTTTTTTCTTCAAAGGTAAATTGTAATAAAACTCGTTTAAGACATACCTACTCGTACTCGAGAAAATAGTTTCAAAGGCGCGCGTTTACTTTGCTCATGTAAGTTTATTATATAAATACACTTGCAGAAGAGAGGAAAACGTTAAAGTGCTTGAATTAATTAGCACCTCGTCTCAAGTTTATCTAGGTACAACTTTGCAATGAAATAAGTAATATCTGAAACTCTCAAAACATTCAAGAGTTTTTGAGTGAGCCCGTTTCTTATCAGTCAGGTCTGTAGTCACGTGTTGGGACACAATGAGATGTATGAGACAAGTTTTCAGCTTGCCTCAAATGCATGCTCAAAATTTCCTGCCAGCTCTTGGACCATTCTTTTCCAGGGTATTCCCGGTGCTTGGTCACTTATACTTAGGCATCAATGAGTACCTAGTATGGTTTTAGTTATATTGATTTCCACATGCCAATCTTTACGTCAGCCAACCTCACTTGCAAGTGGAGGTCTCGTTCATTATTCGTTGATCGTAGGGTACGAAATTGGCTGGTTTTGTACTCAAGATATCTCAAATCTTTGACACACATAATATCTGCAGATCTTCAAATATTATGTTTCGAGCATTCTAGTCCTAGACATCAGGTAACGTAAATTATAACAAACAATACCACTGAGAAGTAGGAAGTAAAAAAATTTTTGTTTATTAACTACTAGCAGACGTCACGCAGTTTCACCCGCATAGCTCCCGTTCCCGTGGGAATACGGATGTAAAATATAGCTTATGTTTATCGAGAAGAGTGTAGCATCCCAGCAGTAAAAGAATTTTTCAAATCGGTCCTGTAGTTCCGGAGCCTATTCGATGCAAACAAATAAACAAACAATCAAATCTTTCCTCTTTATAATATTAGTATTGACTAGATATTGCCCACCGTTCCGCCCGCATTATAACCCGTTCCCGTTCATTCCATAGAAACGTATTCCACGGATAAAGAGTGGTATTTTAATGTTATTCCAGACTGTAGTCTATACCTTAACCAAGTTTCAACCTGATCTACTCAGCGGTGATTCCAAAGATCTTCACAAACTTTTACATTTCTACCTATAATATTAGTAAGATGAATTTATTATGACTTATAATTATATAATAATAGAAAGCTTTATTCTGTCGAATGAAAACATTTTCATTGAAAATTGGCTTTATTAAACCTAAAAAATAGTATTACTTACATAAAAAATATTTTGATGGAAGATCCGTGTAATGGCATTACTGAAATTATAGATGAAGTCTCTTCTGTCATAAGATTTATAATACTAACTGGGAACTTTTATAATACTTTTATAGAGTTATTTTTTTTTAAAGTTAGGGACTTTCAATTACAATGTATTATTACTGTAAACTTTAGGACCACTTCTCCTTTATTTAACTAGCTGCGTATCCGTGCTTCGCCTAAGACCGACCTCGAACTCCCGTTACACCCCAGACCTCTAACTCACCTATACCGCTCTATCTATGTAGTTAGTAGTAGATACTACGAGTATACAGTTTTCAAATATTTTCATATAAACATTCCTACAATATTTTTTGCGCGTAAATAATAATTGAGCTTCACACAAAGATGGTTCGCAAACATAGTCGCCACTGATACTGCCTCTTATGATACAGGTCATCCTAGTTTAAGAGGCAGGGTTCTCATAAATTTTAACATATAATTATTGTACTTATTTTAAGTTTCACAGTTTATGTCACATACTCTAATATGCCTGTCATTAAGATTTTGTATTGTGTTACACTGTAGCTTTTTTCTCATAAAAGAAATTTATCTTTATCTTCTCTTTAGCTAGATTTACTACATTGGTTGTCTTTAATCACTTCACATAAACCTACGTTTAGGAAAAAAAGGTCATACTAACCATGGCTATGATTGTTATGTAGAAACAATTCTAATATTAATTATGATGACTTACCATTTGTAGCATCAAGTCATCTATATTTCTAACAAATTAAAAAACATTACCTTTAACTTGTCCCTTTGAAAATAACTACGCCACTTTCAAGACATGATATACTAGTACTTCTGCGAAGAGACCTCGCGAGTTACCAGGAACCAAACCAAAAAATTCTGTGAGGCGCTTATTATATGTGTCGCATATCTGTATATGACCCGGTACGTACAGGACTTAGCTATCAGGCAGGACACATTATTGATGCTGTGGTAATCGAAAAGATATAAGTAGTTTGCCTGCTTTCAATCATCCATGGTCATTCCTTGCATAGTGAAAGTGTAGCCCCTCCGCCTCACAACGATTGAAAGCCTCTTCTATGGCCTCCAAAGTCCTGTCAAATAGTTGACCCTTTCCGTAGTATTTCTCAATGTACCTATCAAAATTGGAGCATTCCCCTCTGGCCTACCCTCACTTTCCATTAAAACGAGGGGAGCAGGTCGTCACAGCATAGATGAACAATCATAGAACGGTGCAGATGTAATTGCTCTATCTAGACAAAGTCGATAGTAAGTACGAGTATCTACACACAGTACCACATGATCAACATCATCCTAATACTCTTAGGGTTCCGTACCCAAAGGGTGGAAACGTGACCCCATCAATGAGACTTCGCTGTCCGTCTGTTCATCATGAAGCTGTATTTTAGGAACCGTGACACCGAGAAAACTTAAACTTACACAGATGACGTATTTCTGTTGCCGCTATATGAAAAAATACTAAAAATAATAGTATTTAAAGGGGGCTCCCATACTCTCGAGAAATCGAGGCCCAACGGTCCCTGCTCCACCAGGAAACCGTGGAGACATGGAAGGTGTGACTTGAGCAACCAAAGGGGGGATTCGCCACAATCGCGGCCGTCAGACCGGTCATGGACGAGTGGCTGAAGAGGAGACACGGTGCTCTCTCCTACCGGTTGACACAGATGCTTGCCGGGCACGGTAGCTTCGGTAGGCATCTGTGGCGAAAACACTGGGAAACCGCGGCCGAGTGTCAACACTGCGAGGACCGCAGCGATGACACGGCGCTCCACACGGCACACGCTGGTGGAGTGCACGGCGTGGGCGCTACAGCGCCAGGTCCTCGTAGTGGGTCTGGCCGTGGACACTCTCTCGCTCGAGACCATGGTGCAAGCCATGCTCTCCAGTGGGAGTAAGTGGGACTGCGCCGCCTCTTTCTGCGAGCAGGTCATGCTCGTGAAGGAGGCGGCGGGGCGGGTGCGGGAGTGAGCTCTCCCATCCGAGTTCCGCAGTCGGCGCCCTGGGCGCTGCCGAGGACTATCGGGCTCCATGACCGGGGGTCTGAGGACGGTGAGAGGGTCGCTACCGTCCTTACAGAAGCAGGCCCATGACGGCAGCGTGACATGAGCAACTCACGCACCAACCAACCCTTAGAAGTTTTTGGGTACGGTGCTTGCGAGTCCGACTCGCACTTCTCTCCCTTTATTTTTAGGGTTCCGTACCCAAAGGGTAAAAAATGGGACCCTATAATATTCATGAGACTTCGCTATCCGTCGGTCTGTCTATCCATCACGAGTCTATATCTCAGGAACAGTGATAGTTAGAGAGCTAAAATTCTCACAGATAATGTATTTCTGTTTCCGCTATAACATCAAATACTAAAATAATAATAAAAATATTTAGGGGGTTCCCATACAACAAACGTGATTCTTTACCGTTTTTTGGTGCCTGAGGCCGACTCGCACTTGGCCGGTTTGTTTCTTTTTACAACAATTTGTGAATATTTTAGCCAAAAATCATCAAGATGCGTTCATTAATAACGCGACACCAATCTTACCCCCCTTTTCTCCCCCATTTTCCCCCTTATCAAAAAAGCTCTCCACAAAAGTTGTATTTTGAATCAAAGAACACGTGTGCTAAGTTTGGTGAAAATCGGTTAAGAAATGCGTCCTCTAGACCGAAACTGACCACCAGACATACGCAAAATCGCCCATACTGTCGAATTGTCGATACTGAGACTTTCGTTCGCTACGCTCACTCAGTCAATTAAAAATAAAGCTTAACATAATGTTTTTAACGCCTCACTTCTAAATCCCAAAATAATACGAAGGGAATCATGTAATAAATCTAAATTTGAAGAAAAAATACATTTCTACGAATATACTGCGTGGGAGGCATTCCTAGTGATAGAGACGATAAAATATAATCGACTACAACCTTATTAGACTATATCGTATTTGTCATTGAATAACTTGATCATTGAATTTATCATTTACATTACAGCAACATACCATTGTAGCCATTGTAATTTGTAATCTCATGTAATCTCATCATCAAATAAGTAAAAAAAAGAACAAATTGATCCCAGGTATCTCAGTTTAGTCTAGGGTTATGTTATGTTTTATTACGGCTACCTATCGATTTTTACTGACGAAGATGACTATCTAATACAGGGTTGTCATAAAAAGATTAAAACATACATACATACATACATATACTCACGCCTTTATCCCCGAAGGGGTAGGCAGAGGCCTATACCGGCCCACATTTCACCGTGTACAATTCGGTCCCACGTAACAGGTGGTGAGCCCATCGCCGTGTTGAAATGGACCGCCGCCGTCAGAGCCTCGTCCGTTGTTCAGCAGGTGCACGAGCTTGCACGTGAGGTTGACTTGGGCCCGAAGGTGTTGGTAGGGCCCCACTACACACTACAAAAAGATTAATATTCACGGAATATTCACGGAAATCTCACACAACGCTGTCTGATCCCAAAGTAAGCTAGGAATAACCTGCTTGTGTTATGGGTATCAGACCACGGATATTAATACTTATATACTTTTAAATACATACATATTATACATAGAAACACCCAGACTCTTGAGACAAACATTTATGGGTCACACAAATATTTGTCTCCGGTGGGAATCGAACCCACGACCTCCAGCGCCGCAGGCGGTATCACTACCGACTGCGCCACAGAGGCAGTCAAAATACAACATTACAATGTGTGCAAGTATGTCATACTTACCTATTTTGGCAATGGTAAGAGTTTATATTGTATATCTTAATAGAAAAGAATACTATATAGCAGCAATAAAAAATGGTCCTACAATTTTATTTCTATTCATGGCTATACCCTTATTAAATTATACTACCGCAAAAAGGCTAGTCGGTAAATTTTCTCAATTGCGGAGCAACGAATTTTTTGCGGTCCTGCGTAATGAGAGAGATGTAAAAACTCTAACACCACATTTTGTGCTATATACGTATTAAAACTAAATATTATGCTTAGGCTAATTGTACAGCTTTGATAATGACAGGGTAATTATCAAAGCTGTTATCCCTTATTATTAATATTATAAACAAATACGAAAGTTTGTGAATGTGAATGTCTGGATGTGTGTGAATGTTTTTTACTCTTTCACGTGCTAACGTCAAAACATAGGTGTCCTGGGATTTTATCTCGGACATAAGTTCCCATGGTAACGGAAACAAAATTCGGGCCACGGTCAACATTTATATTTAGAACCTTAGTTCGATAAATCGAACCAACTAATTGATTACTGTGACGCGAGAAATCTGGTGACGTCAAAGTTCAAGTAGATTGAGATAGTGTCAGCTGTGATCACAAAATATCTTTATGCACAAGAGGTATTAAAATTTTGTGTCTACAAATTTATAGTTTATACCTGAGAGCCTGTGACCATCCATATCGATTTATTACGCATGGAATCCCTCATGGATGCTATGCCGGAATCTTGCCGACACACCTTTCACCTACCATACGGCCTATCAACTTCTTTATCAACTCAAGTCTGAATAGTCAGGATATCCCTAATTCGTCTGTGGGTCTGCTTGGGTGGTATAGATTTTACGTACCTATTTTCCACAGGAATATGTTCCCGGAATGGACAGTAGGTTTTATAGTTACCTCTATACTAAATTTTCAATCCTATTCATCGGCTTGAGCTTGCTTGAGTTAAAAAAACATCTCGATACGCAGTTGCGTTCCTAAGAAGTCAAAATAAAAACGCTATCTCTGTCTGTGCCCTTAGATCTTTAAAACAATGTACTCAACGGATTTAAGAGTGATTCAAGAGGAAGGTTTAGATGAGTATGTACCTACCTGTCACACATCCCTACTAATATTATAAATGCGAAAGTAACTCTGTCTTTTTGTCTATCTATCTGTTACGCTTTCACGCCCTAATGGCTGGAGCGATTGAGATGAAATTTGGTATAGGGATAGTTGGAGGCCCTGGAAAGGGACATAGGCAAAAGGAGGGTTATGATTTCACGCGATAACCGACTTCTACGCGGTCGAAGCTGCGGGAAACAGCTAGTATTATATATACAGAGTATAGCGTAAATAGTGGTCCAAGGTGTGATAGAACAGGTTCCCTACTATAACATACTACAATTTCACCTAGATTTGTCCAAGGGTTACATAAAAACAACTTTTTAAAAAATCGTCCCTATTTTGTAAGCTTGGCTGTAGTTTAAAGGGAAATCGCTACTGTTGGTTTCGGTTTTCTCTATATTAAAGCTAAATACATAAGCTGTCAAAAATAATATAGTTTAATAATTTATACTTACTACAAACATTTCAAATAAAAATAAGTTCATGTCATTTTTTTTTAATTTTTTAGGTATCATTAAAATTGTGCAGAGCTTTTTATAAAAAATATGTACCTACTACACTGTTGCTGCCCAAACGATTAAAAATATGCCTATGTAACACAGACACTGCTTCTAAAATTGTATCATTAAGAATTACCCATAAAAAGAAAATAGTTATTTTTATTGTTAAAGTTAAAATCGGGTTAAGAAAAATTACTAAAGTCAACTTACATACATTACTCTTATAACGTTTTATACCAGGTAGTACTTAGTTCATAGGCAACATTATTATTTACTAGCTGATGCCCGCAGCTTCACCCGCGGGAAATTTGTCCCCGTGGGAACTTATTCCCTGGATAAAAACTGGCCTATGTGTTAATCCAGACTATAATGTATCTCTGTACCAAATTTCAGCCAGATGCGTTGAGCCGTTTGAGCGTGAAAGAGTAACAAACATCCACGCTCACAAACTTTCGCATTTATAATATTAGTAAGATAAGATTTAAAATCTTATTAATCTCATAACCTAGATGGTGCCTGTGGCTCAACCCGCGTGGGATTTTGTGACCATTGTCACTTTTATTTATTTTCTTTCTGGAATGATGTTCCCATTCCGTGTAGGATTTCGTGAGTGTAGATGTATGAATATCAGGATGTCTGGATTATTACTCTTTCACGCTCTAACGGTTGAAAGAATCTGACTGAAAGGTAATGAGATAGATTATAGTTGGGAATAAAACACAAGCAGCATTCATAACGGGAATATGATCCCACGGGAAGCGGGAATAGTAACAAAATACCTCGCGGGTGGAGCCGCAGCGCAGGTGCCATCTAGGTTATAAGATTAATAAGATTTTAAATAAATAATAATGATTTGAACACCCAAACTGCGAAACAAACATTTGTATTACACAAATATTTAGACCGACCCAGGAATCAAACCCAGGACCTCCAGTGCGGCAGGCGGTATCACTACCGAAAAAAACACTATAGAGAAAACAGAAATCTAAAAAGGCGATTTCCTTTTAAATTACAGCCAACTTTACAATAAATGGACGATTTTTCAAAAAAGTCCTTCTTTTTTGTAACCCTTGGATAAATCTGGGTGAAATTGTAGTATGTTATAGAGGGCACCTGTTCTATCACACCTTCACGGTTGAACCACTATTTACGCCACACCCTGTATATCGAAAAAAAGGCCGGCTGTAACGAAAACGAAGCTACAAGAGTCAGCTAGTAATAAATAAAAAGCAAAGATTATTATCGCACTCCGTTCAACGTCTTGTATTGCCAATTCCATCCTTTTTTTGTAGTTTTCTTTTATAAATCAAGAATCTAAATGGGATCGAGTAAAATCACGGTGCAAACGCGTCGTCATGCTTCCTGTTTAGCCCTCTTGTATTCGAGGGGAGGCTTAACACAGTTTGAGCCGCCGCTCAAGATGCTCCAGGAAATTCTACTTGCCTTATCCTTTCACGTAGAAAATTAAATGTCTTACGGTAATATCCGTGGAGTTTGCCTCTGATTTTGGCAGTTGATCTGTTCTGGGTTCGTAGGTACAATTTGCGGTCACTGCGTAAATGGCTCTATAGAGAAATCGTTCTTACCTAATTTTAGGTTCTAGCGTAAGGCTCAGTGTATGTATATGTATAATTACTAAGTCGTTAATTCGTAATTACTAAGGTCACAACCATGATACTACAAAGAGGAGGTTGTTTCGTTTGTCAAGTAGAGAAGTAGTAATACAAACATTATGATCGTTATAAATATACGTGTTTATTTTGAAAAGATAAAGACCCATTTTTGAAAAACGTATCACTGAAAAATTATAAGATGCATTACTGTCTATCCCAGTTAAATAGAACATTAATATGAACAACTTTTACGTGGAAAGTTTTATTATAAAACCATGGTATGGCATGGCAACTACGGGGTGTGATAGTTTTAATTGATATAAGTACTTATTCACAGTTACATTTAAGATTTTTGCTACCCGAGTTAGACAATCTACCTTCTACTAGTGACTAGAAAGGTCTCACTTATTTAAACCGTATTGAAATTGGAATTTGCGTGTTTAAACTGTATAGTAAAACACTAGATTTCAATAAAACCAGTCAGCTTAAAAAAAAATTAAAATTAATCGATAAACAGGAATGTTCAGCACTCGATGTGAGGGTTTACTCAAGTGGTTATTGACCTTTTTTTGGCTGAATGGACGCACTTTATAACATACGTTATGTGGGTATGTCTAGTGAAATCAATGCCTACATCTTTCACGAACCCTCCACTGAATTTCAATAACCCTGAAACATGAAAACCGTCTTTGAATGTTTCGGGAATATATTTCGTGTTATGAATTTTAATGATAAGTACTTAAAACCCAATAATATTATAATTCGTTTCATTTATTAACTGTCTCGGTAGTTCGGTAGTGCAGTAGTAGGTAAATATATGCGACGTCTTTGAAGAAACCTCGGGTTCTAAACTAGGAAAAAATATTTTTGATATTCGCAAACATTTGTTTTGAAGTTTAGGTTTCATGTAGTAAATATTTTGAATAAGTATTTTTTTTTTTTTTTTTTTTTTTTATACCACTCGAGTGGCAGACAAGCATACGGCCCCACCAGATGTACCGGTGGTCACCGCAGCCTATGGACGTTTGCAACACCAGAGGCGCCACAATCGCGCTGCCGACTCTTTAAAAACCTTCTAAGTCCCCTTTTGAAGAACCCCATACTGTAGGCGTTTGGGAAAACCGAGGCAGGGAGATCATTCCACAACCTAAGCGTACGCGGAAGAAAGCCTCTACCAGATCTCACCGTGCTCAAGCGCTCAGGACGCAACGTGTGAGAATTAAAAAAAGTAAAGTAAAAACTTATATAAAAAATTAAATTATTTAATTATCTTAAAGCTATCGAAATTACTCTTAATACCAAGGCTAAATTAAATATGTACCCTGGAATTACAAGCCAAATAACTTCTGAGAAGATTACAAATCAAATTAGAATGAGCACTGCCCGGTCTTTAAAGGCGATTAATAAAATTGAAAAACATTACATCAAAAGCACTACTACCTACTGATCTATACTATCTATACTTAATACTTAACATATTATATATTATATTATATATTATATTATTATATTATATATTATATTATATATATTATTTTTATAAAGAAGTAAAGTTTGTATATTTGTTAAATTGTATGGGGTAATCTCGGGATCTTCTGAACCGATTTTAAAAATTCTTTCACCAATAGAAAGCTACGTTATTGTGGAGTGTCATAGGCTATATAGCATCACGCTACAACGAATAGGAGCGAAGCAGTAATAGTAAATGTTTCAAAAACGGGGGAAAAGTTATTCCTTTTGAGAGCTTCGTTACGTGTGCTGCGTAAATATTTATAGTTATGCAAAAAATATGTACTACAAAATTGTTTCTCTTAAAAAAGTTCTAAAAAAATTGTGCGATAGCATGTGTCTATCTTTGGGTTGGTGCACAATAACCATTTTAATGGCAATCAATTTTTTTTTACAATAATGCCACGGGATACCTGTTTCATAAACGAAATTGTTCTTAAAAATAATGCGACGGGAATACACGTGACGAGAAACCTTTCTCTCTCTCTCTCTCTCTCTCACGTAGTACTGAATATTAACGACAAGACGCTACGGGAGTAAACGCAACGCGACGCGGGTAAATGCGACGGGAACAGGTAATACTCTCTCTTATCGCAAAAACTCGCAAACGAAGTTGCGCGGGTCAGCTAGTAGATAATATAATAATCTATGGGTATTTAAAATCATTCACTCATGTATAAACAGCAAAGCATAGGTTACTTCCTAGTCACAAATGGGGTTTTTTTTTTGTTTAACGTGAGGGAAAATTCTCATGGATGTTATGCCGGACTCCTAAAGACAAAAAAATCTCACGTAAAACCCAACAGCCTATGGTTGGGAGTCCCGGGGAAACCCTCGGAAGGATGTCCCAGGACAATTGGGGGTTATCTAACACAACGCTAAGAGCTCTTTTGTGAGCAAGATAATCCTTGATCAGTGTCCCATGCGGTTGGAGCTGCAAACATCAACTAGTTTATTATAAACAATGTATCTACCTATCTGGTCAACTAAAAGCATCATATCTGTGGCATGACTCACTAATGATAATCTGGTCAGTTGTCTGCTTATCCGACAACAAGGAGACAAAAATGTTTTTAGTGCTAGTATCGTATAAACCTTTTGCTAGGTACCTATATTGTTATTTATTTTTATGCATGCTAGAGCACCAAAGATCTAAATTAAATTGTGTAGAATTGGGTTACAAGAAACGCGTCGTCATCCTTACCGTGTAACCCTCTCGAATTCGAGGGGAGGCTTAACGCAGTTTGAGGTAGAACTCAAGATGATCCAGGAAATTCTACTTACATTATCATTTCAGGTGCGAAATCGATATCATACACTAATAATACTAATATTTATGGGTATTTTGTTCCGGATTTTTCGAATAAATTGCTTGAGTGAAGAAATCTATTGCAGCCAGCATGTTTCTAATATAATTTTTATAAGGAGTGGTTTTCACGTGACCCCGAAGTATTGACATCTTCACAAAATTAATGTCTTGGTTGTTGCGCTTGCCGTTGCAAGCCGCGAAAAGGGATTTCAGGTCTCCTTCATTACAGGGTCACTATAGACTGCGTGGAGTTCTAAAAAATAACTCACCTCAGCTAGTATGATCATGTCATCGCTCATCCGAATGAGCATAAAAGTAGTAGGTCAAATAGTTTAGATATACTACCGTAAAATGAGAGCATTATTTTATATGCAAACGCGTCCACTGGGGAATATTGATTTTTTATTTGTCTGAAGCTGTGGATAATGGACGCTTTTATTTAAATGCACCAATCGCACTGCATCATATAGCGAGGTGGGAAGAAAAATAAATGATTGAATCTGTTTTAATGTTCTCTTTGCATGTAATGATAGCTTTATGACACGGTAGCCAAAGCTTTAAAACAATAGTGCACGATGAAAACTTTTAAGCGATGTGTCGCAAAATATAAAATATTAAAATATCTAGCAGTCAATCTCAATAAATTACTCATACCTACTTGACTGCGATCGGCCAGGGTTTATCAGCATTTTCAATATTATTTAGTTGCAAAAGCTACGGTGATCATTTACTAATAGGTAGATGATCTATCGTCGTCTCTTCTTACATATTTTTTTTTTTTTTTTTTTTTTGACGCGGGGAACGCATTTACGCGCCTTCATCCCAGCTGCGGGGGCAGCTGGGATGGTGTGTGGGACTCCCGGCCCGGTCCGGAATGGACCGTCCTACCCACTAAACCCCGCGGTGTTCCTCCTCACCCTTTAGCCGGGCCGAGGGATATCAAAAGATTATTCACGTCGACCCGGCTAGGGGCGCCCCGTTTATTCGGGGCTCTCCTCGGGGGAGCCAGATGGGCGGCTCCCCAAAGCTCCCTAAGGAGCTGAAGTCCACGCCTGCACCGCTCTCGAGCGCCCCTCTGTAATAGAGGAGACAGAGAGCGGCTGGCGCAGGCGTGCGCTAATGGGCACCCCTGGAACACGGAAAAGGTGCCCACCGCCATGTAACCGTTGGTGGGCGGGGTCCCCCGACCTTACGCCCACGGTCAAGAAACAATCGGGGGCGCGCAGTAACTCCTCACCGCGGCGCCCCCGAACTGAACGGCAGAGCGGGAGCATTATCGGTTACTCCCGCTCCCCCGCACAGTGCACCTCCCGCTTTGCCGCCATCACCTCGTCAACTGGCGAGGTGACAGCGGCCCAGCACTGTTGCCGCCGGTCGCGCCGTTATTCACGGCCGGCAGCCCGAACTGCATGGCAGGGCGGGAGCATCTACCCAAACTCCCGCCCCCCACGCAGTGCCTCTCCCACTTCGCCGCCATCGTCTCGCCAGCAAGGTGGCGAAGCGACGGCGACCCATCATTGCTGCTGCCGGCCGTGAATAACGGCACAGCCGGCAGCAACACACACCACCGAGCAACCCACAGGTGGGTCACTCCCGCCTCGGCCGGAATTAGCCAGAGTAGCACAACTCCCCCACAGAGGAAGGGGAGTGGTCGCTACTCCGTTGCCCAGGATGCACCACGAGGAGGATCCGACCCATTGGGGTCCTTAAGATGTTAGTAGGACCCCGCATCCCCTCTTCTTACATATTGCCATAGAAGTACCTTTATACACATAGGTACGCAACCTATGTTTTATTGAACACGCATATAGCTACATGTTACAGATATTTTTTTTTTTTTTTTTTTTACTCTCTTGACTCTAGTGTCAGTCATCCTCAACAAACATTCCTTTGTAAATAGAAGCTAACCCGAGAATGAGAATATGAGATCTACAACACAAGGCACACTAGTCGAGGAATACTGGTATCGAGTTAATGCATTAAACCAAAGATAACAGCTTTATGAGAATCAGATTTATACATAGTAATAGTCACACATTTATCCCCGAAGGGGTACAGATATAGTATTGGTCTACATCCCACCTTATAGTTCTTAGTCCCACGTATATGTGGTGAGCCAATTGCCGTGTTATAATGGATAGGCGCAGGTTGTGACGACCCACTTATATTTTTCAAGCCACGCGTATGGGGCTTTCAACTTAGCTTAACGACTATCGTGTTAGTGACCAACCAGATTCAATCAATCAATCAATCAAATCCGCCTATATCAGTCCACTGCTGGACGTGCCTCTCCCAAATCACATTAACATAATTATATACTTTTCAAAAGACTAAGAATTAATATGAATTAATTCTTAGTCTTTTTCAGGTAGGTATTTTAGACAGTTAGGTATAGATAATTCATAAATACTAAAATTCGACGGGGAAAATCAGGAAAATACGTGAGTAATTCCACCGCGAAATTTATTTAATTATATTAAATTACAAGTAAACAATAGAAAATCCACCGTTAATGCTGCAAACCCCAAAATAGTAGTACCTACACTGAAATTGACCTTATCCTTTCAGGCAACGCTAGCGCTTAAAGGATCGCTTCGGGATTATTGAGAACGAGAACACGTGTATGGGAACGGAAAGAAAGAAATAGATGCAAAATTCTAAGTCGTGGGTTATAGGAACGTTTTCTGCTCTCTGAGAGGGCACTAGGTTTCTTGATCTAGAAGTATACATTGAAAATACTAAATTAACTATGATATTACCATGGCTTCCAGATTGATCGTCCTTCTCTCGCTCGCGATGTGCAGCTGCGCATTTGCAGCTCCCATTCCTACACCAGAAACAGCTGTAGAAACAACAACAGCAGCGGAAGAAGACATAATTGTGGTTGATAAAATAATAGTTGAAGAGTTCCTGTTATGGTAGCCGTCGTCAAGTCCACAACGCCTTCAAAACGTGAAACTAAAGAAACAACAGAAGGTATAGGCTTTTTTAATTTGGTAGTAGGTAGGTATACTTTGTTTGAAAATATTATATAACATATACGATATGAGCCGAAGCAGATGGTATAGCATTTTTATCTGCTACATATAAGTAACACAGGCATTGCATAGCAGAAAAGTTAGGCCTAAGAATCTGATGACTGACAGAACGTTCGCAAAGATCGTTCAAAGTGAAAATGGAAAAGTAGAATAACCTAAAACCTATATTGCATGCTGTCATTGAAAAAATATATTATGATCAATACCTATTGAAGGAAACCAGTCTGCGTGATAGCACTCAAAATAGTTCGCGTGTTACATAAAATGCAAATGAATATTTATTTGAACTTTATGATGGCCATAAACATTATTATTCCGGATCATGACATTTTTTACTAGATGAAAGTGCCTGTATTTTTCATTCATGTTGCATGAAGTTAATTCATTCATCCATTTTTGGCTACACAGTCCATTAAAGACTCAAAATTTAAGTAAGTTTAAATAAAAGACATTTTGTTCATAAAGTTTGCGGCTAGCGTAAAACCAGTAGACATGGTAGTGCTTGTGGCACCTCACGAGATAAGATACAGTATAGATATAAAATAGAGATAGTATTGATAAATGTTATAATATGTATGTATTTAAAAGTATATAAGTATTAATATCCGTGGTCTGATACCCATAACACAAGCAGGTTATTCCTAGCTTACTTTGGGATCAGATAGCGTTGTGTGAAATGTCCTTGAGTATTTATTTATTTATTTATAAATAAATAAATACTCACGAATAATAAAAAGAAAAGTAATACTCTTCAGTTTATTTATATTTATAAAAAAAAAAATAGTACATACATACTTCGGGGACAGTCACACCTTTATCCGCGAAGGGGTAGGCAGCAAAGACTTCTATATAAACTGAGGTAGACATGCCCTACGCACCGATTTTTGAAACCTATAAACTGAGCTAATTAGCAGCGTTGCTCGCACTTTTGTGAGTCAAAACTTCGAGATTAGGTACTTGCCTTGCAATCGGAGTCCATACGCCTTCTCTTTTACCTACTCTTGTTCTATTCGTATATTGCTATTGTGGTGACAATTACGTAAATATTATTTTTAAGTGAGTGCAGTCTTAGCGATGTGTGTGTTTGAGGATTGCATTTGAAATTTCGTTTGTTAGAGTACGGCGCGTCTACCTTTGTTTAAATAGAAGTCTTTGGTAGGCAGAAGCACATTATTCGCTCACTCTTTTAGAATTTGTCCCACATAATAGGTGGTAAGCCGTAATGCCGTGTTGAGATGGACAGGCGCAGGTTGTGACTGCTGCTGTTGAAATTTTTTAAGCAGCCTAAGAGGCCTTCAACTTGGCTTAACGACTGCAATTTTGCTCTTAACCGGGGCCAATGGCTTACCGTGCCTTCCGAAGCACGGAAACGCTGAAATAAGTGTCACAAAGTGGCCACATAGATGGTCACTCATCACAGGACTGGCCATAGTAAAAGTTGCTTACTGCAGTGATCGTTTACAGAACACAGTCCGCGGATATACACGACCCGAGATATTACACTGCCACAAAGTAAAAATTAGGACTAAAGACCGCAATAGCGTTAAGTACTATTTAGTTATTATGAGACAATAGGCTCATAGTCGTGCATAATCCCGACGTAGATGAGATGGTGGTAGAAAGACCGCCGGCGAGAAGGGGATATGAGGTTCCATGTGTCTGAAAAGATGGCTAATAGTCAACAGTTTCACCGGGTCTAATGCCAATGGGGACAAAATAAACTTGTGTAGCTATTCTGTTCATCAATCTTTTAGAGTAGACCACACATAACTATGCCTAAAAATATACTTTGCACAATCAAGATAATATTTTCTATGTGCTGTAACTGTGGAATTTGTGTATAGTAATTTAAGATTAACTCCAGAGCTAATGGCGCCAGTTAGAGTGCCTATCTGGCACACGTTGGACAACACATTTATCCACATGACAGCTGCAATTACTGGAAACCGGCCTCATTCGTTCAAATACCTGAACGATTTACCTATATCAACCAGGCACACAATAAAAACTTACTATTATTTCGTGTAGTTTTACATAATCATTCAAGCATAGTGTTCATTTTCTTATTAATAACTCTAACTACTGAGTCTTTAAAATTTCGTTACTTCATTCTAGAATTACGCAGAATGAATCCCCCTTATTATTAAAGGCCAACATTCTATCGTACTATTTCCAAAATAACTAACTACTGATACTTTTTTATTTGTATTCGACTTCAAACAAAGTTCAATACGTTATTAGGTAGTTAATAAAATCAGTCTATTAGAGTCACTGCTAAATGTAGGCTTCTCCACCAAGGTGGTAGACAAGAATACAGCCCACCAGAAGGACTGGTGGTCACCGCGGCTATATAATAATATATCTGGGATTTTCAATTTGCAGGTGATCCTGGGTGAAATCTGCAAAATATCAATAAGACTCCACCGCGGGTACACTACATTAATACGAAAAACTTAATTCCGAAAGTCATAATCACGAATTTCATAATTCCGAATGATTCGAAATCCCGAAAGTCAAAAATCCGATGTTTCATAAATCCTTTTATTAAAAGTCATAATTTCAAAATTCCGAATGTTTACAATTCCGACTGTCAGAATGCCGAATTTCAAGAAACCGAACCGTTGAATTCCGAATCATTAAAAATCCGCCATATTATAAATACGAACTCCGATTATCAAAAATCCGAAATATAATAAATACGAAGGGTGAATGTCGTTTCCACCCGTTCCTGTTTTAACCCGAAAACTTATCATTAAAGACGATTATTTATGTTCTCGATTCCACCCGTTTTTTTAATAAAGTATAGTCAAGTCTAACTACCGAAAATATTATTTCCAAGTGAGTAAAGGCAAACGACAAAACAAAAAAAAACCACGAAGGCTAAGGCGGGAGCTCCACTCCGCTTCACTCCCGCCTTAGCCTTCTAACCTAACCTATCCGAGTCGGGGTACTCTGAGTCGGGGTGTTAACCATTCACTTATTATGGTTAACACCTCGACTCGTATAGGTTAGGTTAGAAGGCTAAGGCGAAAGCAAAGCGGAGCGGAGCTCCGGCCTTAGCCATCGTGGTTATTTTTTTTGTTTTGTCGTTTGCCTTCCACTCACTTGGAAATAATATCTTCGGTTGTTAGACTTGACCGTACTTTATTAAAAAAACTTAAATAGTTAAATTTCGGATATTTGAAATTCTGAATAATGTTTTGAATAACAGTCCGGTCTTTTGATTATTCGTACTTATGAAATTAGGAAAAATGAAAATTCGTACTTATGACTTTCGGATAAATGAATATCGTCCTTTTGAATATTCGGAGCTTTGTTTCTTAGGAAATATAATCTTCGGAATTTTGAACATCGGAATATTGAAATTCGGAAAAACATATTTCGGATGTTTTGGGTGTTCCCCTCCAGCGCACCAACACAGATTGATCAATAAGTGCTTAAATAAAGTTACAACAGGAAAATATTTCATTTTGTAAAATAATTATGAATCAAATCCGAATGCATTTATTTGCAAATTATTAAATTTATAGCATTCTATGTGGATTTCAATATTCCATGACAATTTACTTAACCGCAAGTAACGTGCCTAAATAAATGCTATAACTACTTAGTAGTAGGTACGCTTTTATTCTGTGAGCGGGTGGGCTGGCACCACCTGTTTGCGGCTGCCATCAGGACACTAGCTCAGCTATCCCAAATTCGACTGACGCTACATTTAATTCTTTGTTATGAGCCATGAAATAGGCGAAAGACGTGCGAGCTGAATTGAGAGATTGGGTAATAAATTGGAGTCCTTGAATTTATTCATGAACAATCACAAGATGTTTCGCGTGATACGGTTTTACCGATACAGAATATGAATTCTTTTCAGTATTCTTACAAAACTTGCTTATACGAGTATAAGTGATTAATTAACAAGGGTATTTTTTTTAAATTACGCAATACAAAAATCTTTACCATAAAATGGAGTGCAACCAGATTATCCTAAACTCCCTTTACGACGATCAATACACAATGTTTGCATTAAGGTAAAGTATAAGGTCGATGTGAATAAACGCATATTCATATTTTTTTAAAAAACACTATAATTAATTCTCAACGTTGAATAGAAACATTCCAATTGTCGCTCTTTTAATAGCTCATCTTCATACTGCTGCGGTTTTGCTCCTACCACTACTGAGCTGACTGTTAAATTGATTTCAATTCTCCCAAAGGTATGAGAAAGAACTGTGTATTTAAGAAATTTCTTGGTAATTGTGAAAAAATGCCACGTAACCTCGTTTTCTTACTTTCACTAGTATGTAGTGCTATTTTAATACTATCTTCGCCAATACATCGAGCACTGGAAAGCACCTTGTCGCTCACAAAGTCACGAAGTTGTTGCCAGTCCGTGTAATCTTGCGGCCAAGTTTCATAGTACTTGAGAAATAAAAATTGAGATCTAAATCAAATTCAATGTTCAAAGATAGTACTAACTACTTCACATCTTAAATTAAGTAGTTCATTATTTTCTTCGGAATACTTATGGTAGAGGAGTCAGAACTTTCATAAAGTGCTATGCTAAAATTGTGATAGTGTGTACCAAGAATCAGCGAAGGTATAATACAATCACAGAAATTAAGTTTCTTTGAAGTGAAAAGCAAAGTTTTGGGTCAGGAACTAACATAGGTATAAACGACCCCATAATATTAACGGGTCACTTTGTTCCCAACAAGATAAAGAATCAATAAGACGTTCTTTGGTTCCACTTAGAGATTATGTTGACCAAATGGAATTTTATCTCAGCCAAATAACATCTCAACTCAACCTTGGTTGCTTAAGTCACATTTTACAAAGCTCCATAAGCTACTGTCGGAGTTGGTATCGCTGCACCTCGATATCTTGGGGCGAAGTTCTATGACCCCGCGCCAGCGCCTGCGAAATCTATACCAACAGTTAATTAGTAGTACCTAGTGGAGCTATCCGTATCTACTAGTATTTGTCCACCAATATTACGTATAGTACAGAAACATATTAACGGAGGCATAAACCAAAACCAAACGTGCTAGAGTACTGTTTATTGGCGGTGAGTAGTGACGAATGGCTTCGTTAATCAAAGCGGACCTCACGGCGACTTGAGGCTGAATGCGGTCAGCAGACGTGAGAGCTACGCACCCTAACCTGCATAAATCATAGAACTAGATTACGGTACTGCGCTTACTATAATATTTGTCAAGATATTTGGGTTCATAAGATGACTAACATTAAACCTATGTGTTATAAGCACATAGGATTCAGTGGTATTTGCAGATGTTCAGGTATGTACAAAAAAAAGTGTACAATTCATAATATGACTCCAATTAAGATAATTTTGCCATGATTTGGTTTTTCACCGATCGTGCACCACACATTTCAACCTGCGGGCCTAAAAAGGCAACATAGCGCGTTTCATTCATATCAGATTCATTTGCAGAGTTGCACAAGAAATGCTTTAGAGATAACATAAAAAAATGAATCTTTGCAATTCTCCCAACATATTTGAAATCGATGTTGCTGCTCTAAAAAAATACAGGGAACCGCCAAATTGTAAAAGTATTTTGCCAATATTACTACGTAAAACGATAGTTTTAGTTTAACTATATATCGTGATTTTCATCTATAGAATATAAAATAAGTAAAAATGAAGCATTAAATTACATAATTAATGCACTTTATTTTTTATTGTGGTCGCTCGTAATTTACGCCAGACATTATTGCATCTGTCATAAGTGTCATGTCATTGTCAATTTGATCAATAATTGTAGCCAGAAGTAGAAAAAAAAGAACATTCCTACTACATATGTATTGTTTCAAAGAGATATTATTGTTGGTTTCTGTGACCTAGGCATCAGTTTCAAGCTTGAATTCAACACCAAAAAGAAAACAAGAAATTGTATCAAAGAATATAGTAAATCTACTTCAACGATAACGACGGCACCAATATATGAAAAAAGATGTCTTTCTCTTTCTGTGATTGAATTCAAATAATTGATTACTAACGTGCTATCCTACACTCTGAGGCAATCAAGATTTATAAACAAGGGACATTCGTCACATTCAAGTCCTTTGCAAGACCCAAAGCTCAACTTTATTACCGCACCTTCATTTCGAAACCGTTACTAAACAAAATAACTAAATTTTACAGGAGAAGCATTTTAAGATTTTTGGCCTATTAAATACCTCATAATGAAAAACTTATGAACTTTTATGAGGTATGTTTTAGATTACTTACTAAATTATTAGTTCCTTTTCAAGATGTGAAGGCACATAATTAGATAATTTAAATAATTACTGATTTATAATTATTTTAATTTTTATAGTAACACTTTTGCAATAACTTTTTTTTCAATTATCATTGAATATTGTAATGTTAGTATGAATTGAATGTTACTATGTAAAAAATAAAATTCTAGCTATTTTAAATGACAGAATAATGAGTGTGAAATATATTTAAAGACACGGATAAAATAAAAGGTAATAGTTAAAATCACTATTTATTAAACGAACGTATGAAGTACAATTATAAATGGCAAATAACTCTTTATTCTTCTTTTAATAATTATCATTTAATTGAAGCTTACAGTCACCGTATTTACTTATTTTGAATAATAATATCAACAGAAAACTAATTACTATTCAGATGGGACCACCTGCGGGATCCAGCCCACAGGTAGGGGGCGTCAGCATCAGCATCGAGTCCTCTTTGAAGTATCTGGGACTCGTACTCGATGGCCGGTGGAAAATCGGACATCACTTCCGAAGTTTGGTCCCAAAACTGATGGGGGCATTGATGCCCAACATCAGGGGACCCTACGCTCCCTACAAGGAGACTGTACCTGGGGATCGTGCGAAGTATGGCCCTAGGGGCCCCCGGATGGGCGGAGACCCTGACGGTCAGCAACGTGGCTAGATTGCTGAGCCCACAGAGGGCGATGGCCGTCAGGGTGATAAGGGGATACCGCACAATCTCCGGTGAAGCGGCATGTCTCCTAGCCGGAACCCCTCCATGGGACCTGGAAGCGAGAGCCCTTGCGTCACTATTTAGATGGCGCAAGGAGGCGCTGGAGTGGAGCCATAGGCCTGCGTCTCGAGAAACCAAGCCCCAGTGGTCCCAGCTCCACCAAACCGTGGAGACATGGAAGGTGCGACTTGAGCAACCAAAGGGCGAATTCGCCACAATTGCGGCCGTCAGACAATCATGGAAGAGTGGCTAGAGAGGAGACACGGTGCTCTACTGCTACTCCTACTGGTTGTCACAGATGCTTGCCGGGCACGGTAGTTTCGGTATGTATCGGTGGGGAAGACACCAGGAAACCACAGCCGAGTGTCAGCACTGCGAGGATCGCAGCGATGACACAGCGCTCCACACGCTGGTGGAGTGCACTGCGTGGGCGCAACAGCACCAGGTCCTCGTAGTGGGTCTAGACGTGGACAATCTCTCACTCAAGACCATAATGCGAGCCATGATCTTCAGCGGGAGTAAGTGGGATTGCGCCGCCTCTTTCTGCTAGCAGGTCATGCTCGTGAA
Source organism: Miltochrista miniata (assembly GCA_933228765.1). Classification (NCBI taxonomy): domain Eukaryota; kingdom Metazoa; phylum Arthropoda; class Insecta; order Lepidoptera; family Erebidae; genus Miltochrista; species Miltochrista miniata. The sequence goes on along the minus strand of OW121754.1, from coordinate 21,981,599 downwards.
AGAGGCGGCGGGGCGGGAACGCGAGAGAACTCTCCCACTCGAGTTCTGCAGTCGGCGGCCTGGGCGCCGTCGTCGTGTCTTCACTGAAGACTATCGGCCTCCATGACTTGGGGCCTGAGGACGGTGAGAGGGCTACTCCCCGTCCTAACAGAAGCAGGCCCATGACGGCAGCGTGACGTGAGGGATTCCCGCACACCGCCCCTTAGAAGCGGGATCACACCCGAAACCCCCCAAAGACGCGGGATAGCACCCGAACCGCCCCTTGGGCGAGGCCGCAGTGATGGCCTTCCGAGGGCTTACCCGGGGCTCTAGCTAAGTAAAAATAATATAACACAATATGAAACTAAACAGTCATCTATAAATCTTTTGTATTTGTTTTATACTTATTATTTGTATACTTATTGTAATAATACTACCACTGTTTATATACTTATTGTAATAATCCTAACCGTAAACATGAGAATCAAGTTAGTCAAGAACTATACTAAACCAATAATCACAATTTGAAACTAAATATTTATGTCATACTTTTATCTAGAATCTTTATTATAAGGATTATACAAAAGGTAACGGTTTTAGTTTTAAATTGGAAAAAAAAATAAAATACACATATTAAGTTAAAAACTGTGACTAAACAAAAAAACACACTTTATAGAATAAAAATAAGTAAATAATATAGCTTAACGAGAAAGTCAACCGTTCTTATATCAATAGTTACACTTTTATTATAAACTTGTACGTCGACTCCTCAAATGACAGGTGACAACTGGTTTAATAACGGTTATGTCATTAGCGTTTGTTTAAAGTTTTCGTTTAGTAACGTTTTAGTTTAGAGCTATCTACCGTAATATTGAGGTATTAAATAAACTGTCAAATTCATTCGGTAGTTCCTGACGATTTAAAAAAGATGGCGTTATTAACTCAATTTCGTAAAAATTTCGTTTAGTAACGGTTTCGAAATCAAGGTGCGACATGTACTTATTGTATCAAAATAAAAATCAATAAAAGGTAAACAAAATTATAATTCAATAATTACATAGTTACATATTTATTTCATAGTTCTTAATTAGTAGATTGCAAATTATCTTATAATTAGGTTGTGTTTACCAAAGCTTTTGCTTGAGCATGTGATGTGTCCTTTATTCTGCAGTCAATCGGCTACTACCAGGGAATCAGGGCCGGGTTTAGTTTTGCATTATCTGTTATACCTGCATACATGCTTTGGTATTTCCTATTGTTGAGAGAGCTCCATGACAGTAATCTAACACCATTGACAATGGCTTGGTATTACATAAGCATTTGTTATGCAACGGGTCACTTCTACAGGTCATCAGGCTAAAAGACAGGGCCTTCATGACCGATGCCACCGAATGCATCTTGCAACAAATTCCTAACTCCTTAGTGCAAATTGCTAAGTTATCATTATCAATAAAGGATATTGGGTTCAGTTTTCAAAATAGCAATCATTAAAACTAGAGGAAGGAGCCTGAATCACATAAAAGCTTGATAAATAATTTTGAAATAATACAAGAAGTTCTTTTATGCAACATAAATGCACATTTACCTAATTGAAAACTGTTTCATTTTCAGATGCAAGATAATTTTCCAAATAGTATTTATTGGATGAGCTCTCGAGGAGTCATGACTAGTTTCATCATGGCTTGCATTAACGTCAACAATGTGTTGCAGCAATTAATGAATGTGAATATTATATTCACATTCATTCATTGTGCATGTATAATACATGCACAATGTTAATTATGACCGGTTTGGAAGGACATATACAAAAGAAAGAGATTTAACCGACACCAATAGAATGTTGAAGATTTTGTGTATGCGAATTGTACAATTTTTTTACCATGGCTAGATCACTGTTATTATGAATGAATAAATAAATTAAGCAATACTTAAGTGTACAAAGTTTCTATATCATTTTTATATCTCTAATTTCACCTTTACCATCAATGTATCTAAAAAATCCTTTCACATCGAAGCCTCAGGTCTACAGGAATGACAGCAGATTAGCAGATGTACTAGTTGACAGGTGAGTTTGGCTTGGACAGGTTGGCTTGTGCTTTTAACACTGTTGGAAATGCTTTCTGGACCCATAGGATACCCCGGGGGTGCCATGTTAACTTATGAGAAGGATTGTGATACATCCAGGAATAATACATTCCGGACTCATGGTACCCTCCAAAAGGTATCCCTGGGGGTGTCATAAGACCTTTGGAGGAGGGTCCATGGCACCCCTAGGATTTTAAACCCATGCTACAACTCCATGAGGTACCATTGTGGGTGCCATGTAAATATTGGAGAAAAATTTGTAGCTCCCTTAGGATTGGTCAATCCGGAATAATGGTGAATAAGATATCTCTGAGGGTTGTGATATGTAGGTCTACTTTGCTAGCCCAAAAGTACTTAAAAATCCAACAATTGATGCATTCCGGACCCATAGCACATCCCATAAGCCACCACTGCGGATGCCATGTAAACCTTGGAGAAGGACCCGTGGCACTCCCCGAAACATTGTGATATGTAGGTAGCCCAAAAAGGTTATTTATACTGTTGATTGATAGCACTTGGTGGAACTTGCTGCTCATATTGAATAACACCACATATACTGTTGTACAACATTTATTTACTTTACAACTGACTGGTTTCGGCTTTCGGCATTCTCAAAGGTAAGGTAATTGTAACTTGATGACCACAACATCATGTTAAAAGGCTAAGGTGACATTATAAGTATCTTAGAGTATTTATTAGGTTTAGGTATATAATTATATACCTAATGTCACCTAAGCCTTTTGATTTTAATCAAAGGCTAAGGTAATTAATGAAAACAACCAATAAACTAAGGGTCAGGCTTCTCAAAGTTCCTTAACTCTATGTTATGTCTTTTAGACATTTTCCAGGGTCGGCAGAGCGACTGTATCACTCATAGATTTAGAATGTATCACTTGTGTTGAAAACGTTTTCAACTATCTAGGTTACGGTAACACATTGTTCATTAATGAAAATACGACTTTATCTTGACGTGTACGCTTTAAAAAGTTTCTATAGCTCTTGGGAGCTATAGAAACTTTTCTCTGCATCTTTTGTCCAAAAGAACTTAAAAACACACTAATGACAATAAAACTGCTAAATTTAAACGTGAAATCTTAGTCCCCTCCCTTACCAATCTAATATTTCACCAATTTGAACAATTTGAAAATAGAATTTGACGTTATTAATAAATTAATTATTCAAGGATGTGGCCATTTTACGAATTTCCATACAAAACTGTCAATTAAGATGATTTACAATGAGATTCTTCAAGATTTGACAATTTAGTGAAGAGAAACACTATAAGATCCATAAAAGAAACGTACAATGTGGCCTTTTTAGGCCCACTGGTGACGGTTTAAACATCGGGAATGCCTCGCGTTGTGCCAAAAGTCTTCAAAATGCTGACTATGAAAAATTTTGCTATTTTAAAGAAGCTTTTTAATTTTGTGCTAAATTGTTAAGTATCATAGAAATCTTTTTATAATTATAATTCATCTTATTTTTAAATACAATCCTCATGCACTTACTCCCAATAAGATATTCCTAACGAAGTCGCGGGTATCAGTTCCTGTAAAGTAAACTTGAAAACGTAAAAGGAAGGCATAACATCACGTTATAGTTTTTGATATACGATATTTTGCGTAAAAGGGCTCGGCTCGGTGTATGCTAAGTGGCAAAGTACACGTCAACACCGGGCGACATGTTTGTGGTATCACGCGTCATGTTCCACACCGCTTGGTATAAGCTGTATCGAGATATAGCTCATATGTCTAGTTACTGTTAACATAAACGGTTATACATAATAAGAATATTATGTAGGTAGATTATATCAACATAAAGTACCTATATCGAAATATAGATGTTTTGAACACAATGTCAGGTACTCTGTATAAATCATAATGATCTGGTCTGATCTGGTCGGTTGAGATTTAAATTGACAGCAAAGAACGTGGATATCATCACATAATGAAAATTTGGAGTAGAACCAGGTATTATCGGACTAAACATCCTGAATTGTATTAATGTGCCCCACAGCCCAAGCCACACTGTCTCCATCAAACTTATTGCAGGAAGCGATGAAGTAGATATCAGATCCAATCAATCGAATCAGTCTGTCTCAATCCATTGCTGTACGTAGGTAGGTCTCTTTCAATCATTTCGGGATTGACCTTAATATACCGAAAATGTATACGAATCAAGTTACACTCAGCCTCACTCAGTTTATATTTCAGAAAGTACTTTTTGAACATGTATTATGTACTTGTCTAAATCTTAAAGGACTGGCTTAAATTAGCCTAGTTTGAGCTGGTTTCAACCAATTTCATACATAAAAGCAAACAACCTTTTTTAAAAAGTCCTTGTAAAGAAACGTCCAAACAATGTAAACACTGGTAAAGACAAATAAAGATATTTTTACACGGAGAAAAAATTCTAGTTACGTTAACCTGATTATAGTTAATTTAAACAGAAAACATTGTACTATATGTGAAAGCTATATTTATTGGACAGTTTACATAAACAATCTAGTTAAATCTTAACAATATATCTGGAATTCTCAAACATATTTTTATTTCTCTTAACACACTTTTATATGGTGTGTAGGTACACGCAACTTTTTGTACACATTACTTGTTTTTATTTTAATTAATACAGAAAGGTATTGATTGTTTAAATTTTTTTTTTGTGAAGTTAACCAGATTATTTGTAGCTACTAAAAATAATTGCAGTGGTCATTAAATAACTGAATGTAAGCGTTACTATTTCTTTTTTAGTAGTACTAAAATATGTTTTACTTATAAACATATAATAATATATTGTTGTCTAAGTAATATTTTATTTTGAAAGTGACTATAAATATCGTAAAGTTTAATATGATATATTGTTTTCTGAGTCATATTTTGTTTTTTAAGTTACTATAAATATCGTATAGATTAATATAATATATTGCTGGCTAAGTAATATTTTATTTTTAAAGCTACTTTATTTAAAAGGTTATTTTCTGATGCTCCACCAAATTTTTTCACAAGATTATTGCCATACATCTGATTTTCCTACTTGAAAAGTTAGTGTTTTACACGAAAAAAGACTTTGCATACAAAATCAACGAACTATGAATTTTGCATGAAAATTCGATTTTTTTTTTTACAAAACTAACTGTTCAAGTAGGTAAATCACATGTTTGACAATAAAAAATCTTGTGAAAAAATTTGGTGGAGCATCCAAAAATAACCCTGGAAATAAAGTAGCAATAAAAAATAGCAAAAAAATAAAATATTACTTAGCCAGCAATATATTATATTACGATATTTATAGTAACTTAAAAAACAAAATATGACTCAGAAAACAATATATCATATTAAATATAGTGTAAAATTTTATATTATTTTATTTATTATGGAAAAGGTTAACTGAAATGCAGGCTTGTATGTCATTAAAACAACAGTATAATGATTATGTTTTAATTAAATCTGATAGCTTAAATAACAAATTATTAAGTATGCCAAGGTTTGAGAGTAGGTACCTATGCCAAAGTCAAGTAAATTTCATTGTGAAAATTTCACTGCGCTTTATCACTTTCCAACACTTTTGCACGTTGTCGAATCCACCATAAATTACACATAAACAGTCAAAAACCACTAGTTTTGAAAAATTATTGTATCGAAATGTAACGCTTGTCCGCCAACGAATCTGATGATATTGAGGGGATTTGTGAGTATTGTTAACAAGCCCCTACACAATATTAGCTTATTGAATTGAAACACGTGTTATCAATGAAAGAAGCACTTCAGTCAGAAACACTTTGTACATACAGGAAACATGAAACATGCGTTGGTTTTACACGTTAAGTACTCTCTTAGTAAGTCTCTTAACGAAATACTGCGGCTGACTGAAGCGGCGTGCGCGAAGGACTGCGCGACGGGGCGACGCGGCCGCCGTGCGCATGCGCGAAATGTATGCGAGCTGCGCGCGCAGGGTTGCAGAGCGCTAGTCGCTACCAACTTATACTTCTAACCAGAGATATGTTAAGTAGGTAGATAGTGTCTGAACGACAGCAAAGCGTCCAAAATTTTAAGCGCTAACTGTTGGCGGACAAGTGCCGATCCGCCATTTAGTGCACATTCTGTTGTCAAGGGATAAGCTTGTGTCACGTGACAAAATTTTATTGTTTAAAATGTCGAATTGTGCAAATAAAAGTGTATCGAAATTACAGAAAATATTTAAAAACAGCCAGTTATGTCTGTAAGTAACTCGAAACTTATCATAATTTAATGAAATCTATTTATTTACGCATGTCGAATTTATTCAACTCCATCTTGAAATTTTTGTTGGTGTTGCCAGTTTCCAATTCAGAATTCCCCAAATTAAATAAGTAAAGAATCACATAGGTATGGAACTAAATTATATATCGCGATTCAGGATTTATATATGTTGCAGTGATCATAAGGCGAGACGGTTTCTAGGTAGTCTGTATTCTTAGCTTATTATTACCAAGGAACTTATACTTCTAACATTATTACATAACAGAGAGAAGCTTATAATATAGGTAGGTATATATTTAAAAATAGACGCCACAATATCATTGTCATGTTCCATTTTCAAAATGTAGGTAACACTAAAACACACACCGTTGTTGGAGTACACACTCGAACCACAACAATTACAAAAAAAATCGATCGTCGCTCTAAATAATGATGTGTCCACTTTCGATTTTAGGGTTTCGTAGCCAAATGGCAAAAACGGAACCCTTATAGATTCGTCATGTCTGTCTGTCTGTCTGTCCGTCTGTCTGTCCGTCCGTGTGTCACAGCCACTTTTCTCCAAAACTATAAGACTTTTGCTATTGAAACTTGGTAACTAGATGTATTCTGTGAACCGCATTAAGATTCTTATACAAAACTAGAAAAAACGCAGTAAATTTTGGGGTTTCCCCCATACTCAGAACTAAAACTCAGAATTTTTTTTTTCATCAAACCCATACGTGTGGGGTATCTATAGATAGGTCTTCAAAAATGCTATTGATGTTTCTAATTTCTTTTTTTTCTAAGGTGAATAGTTTGCGCAAGAGACACTTCCAAAGTGGAAAAATGTGACTTCTAAACTAAGAGAATGATAAATCTTAAAAGAATATATGATGTACATTGCCATAAAAACTACCAACGAAAATTAGTTTAAACGAGATAGAGCTGGTAGTTTTTTTTTAATACGTCGTAAACCGCAAGGCGAGTCCAACTCGCACATGGCCGGTTTTTTTTTGTACTGTACCATATTTATTGTAGGGATTAATAACGAATTGTGTGCAGCTTACAATCATGAAAGTATTATGTTCTATTTTTAGATTTATATATTACCAAAAATGTATAGCTGTAATTACATTATTAAAATGAATCAATAACTAGTTTTAGGTATTTGTAACTATAATATATTAACCAGAAAATTTTAGTATTAATAAAAAAACCGCTTTGTGGTTTTTGCGTTAATTCTAGTAAACATTACTTAAATCTGGTTTAAGTAACCAGGATTTTTTTTACAATACATTCTGGTAATATAGTTAGAATTTTTTCTTTCCGTGTATATTCTTTTCAAAAAGTAACACAAATGTTATTACTCGACATTGAACAAGTCAATTCTGTAAGTTCTTAACTGAATTCCACGAGTGCGGGATTGCGCTTTGGGAATAACCTATTGTCACATAAAATAGTCTGCGCTCCAACGTAGACATTTTAACATTCGCAGAATAAAAAAGTTGAAATAGTGAAAGTTTTCATAGAGAAGTACTCAGAATGTAATAATAAGTAAGTATATTAAGTTTGTTTTTGTGTATTGTTATTTTATGGGCCTTGTTGCTTGAATTAAATGATTATTATTATTATTAATAATACAGATTTGGTTTATTTTTTCTTTACTATTACAGAGATATAAAGTAAGTATGGCAACTTCGCCATCTTCAGATTATTTTTTCTGTCATTTCGGAATATTTTTACTTGTGTGTTGATATTATTACACATTTCTATGGTAATACATACACACAAAGAAAACTATATTTTGTTGATATGAGAGAACTGCTTTGAGAGATTTTATGATCTCAAACTTTCTTTTTGTGACGTATAAGTCTGTATTGACACTTGCTTTTATGAGGGTTACGAATTCTTTTATGAGCTTCAACAATATACTAGACCGTCAAAAATATTCATAGATACTTTTATTTCGTGCAGAACAATAATTTCAAGGGATTCTCGTTAACAACTATTGAGTTGAAATACATTTTATTGTGACTATGAAATGTGTGGGCAAATATGAAGTTTTAAGCAATAAAATGTTTTTATACAAAAGTGATCTACATACATACATAATATAATCACGCCTTTATCCCCGAAGGGGTAGGCAGAGGCATAGATTTCGCCCACATTTCACCATATAGTTTTATGTCCCACGTAATAAGTGGTGAGCCTGTTGCCGTGTTGAAATGGACAGGAGCAGGTCGCCGCGACCTGCAGTTGAATTTTTTAAGCCGCCCATAATGCCTTCAACTTGGCTTAACGATTGTCGTTTTACTGACAACCAGGTTTCATTTCGAGTTTTATTTCTCTACGCAATGGATCTTTTTGCGAAAGTGTTCCCTTAGTCGTCTCTTACGACACCCTCGGGATGTAATGGGGTGGCGACATTTTGTACTCTTACCCGTCGCAACACGGGACCCCGTCGCCACACGGGGTGGGGGTTAAAAAGAATTTAAGGAAGAGATAAAGCGCTGGATTCCGCACCTTTTCTTTAAATTTTACACTTGAGAGAGAAGTTATAATGTCTAACATATTGACAAATGCAGAGACGTAGATACCGACATGTTTAATAGAATCTTGAGAGACAACAGCAAGTAGATTGGATTAGTTTTTGAAGGTAGAGGGCAAAGGAAGAACAAGTAGTTTGCAAACATGCTTAAATCAGGGTAAAAAATAAACTACAAATATCATTTACTTTATGTCCAACCAACTTCCAAATCTTCAGCTAGCTACGAAAATAGGACGACAATCACAGTAAAAGCCACGTAAGTACGTACCTCATAGCTGGTCCGAGACAGATGTCAATCTAGAAATGTCGATGTGACGTTGGACATCTGTCACGTTTCTTGATATCGCTACCCTCATCTTTGAAGAAATTACTTCCTGCATCCATGTCGCTGCCAGTCGGTGACACGCCCTCACCCAATCTTGTACATTTGTGACGTTAATACACCTACCTACGTCACATCGACATACATTTGCCATGCTTACGTTGCGGTGCGTCCCTATATTGTGTTGTTAATTAACATTGCCATCCTAATCGTTTTACGTTGAAGGTTTGAAAGAGAAGGTTCTAATATTATTTTATGAATTCTTAAAGATAGAGTCAACGTACTAATATTATGCTAAAATGTATCTAGTGTATTCTATATTTGGAATAAGTGCGAAAATATTCAGAAATAAATTGACTTTTTATTTTCGGCATTGTTGGCTGCGAAACAGTTTTAAAATACAGCTCATTAAGGAATGTTTAGCGAAGCTTATTTTATTACAGCCCGTTATACGTCCACGGGGAAATTACAATCTTTGTGCTTATGAACTTTTAGAATTCATTAAAGTTTAAATGAGAGGAAAACCAACTATTTGGTTAATTACACATATGACTTGACATAACCAACCATATTACATCATTGCCTACCATTCTTACCGCTTTGTGCTCGTCGCTTGTATGACTAGTTTGCAGTGTTGCGGTTTCCATTCCAAAATTGGTCTGTTACATCGATATTCCGTTCTTTGACAAATAAAGGAAATCAATTGACACTCGAGCTATGTGAGATCTTGGTTCTCTGACGGATAACATTGACCTGAAACCGACCAAAATGAAACAGTAAGATTATTTTTGAAAAGCAATTAGTATGCTAACTGATCATAAATTTTAATAAAGAAAAGAAATTGGTTTCGAGCTGGATTCGAACCTGCATCTTCTCGCATTCAGTGCAAGATGCTTAACCACTTAGAAAAAAAAATGAAACAGTGTCCATAACTTCGCAGGCGTAGAATTCGACTCCTGTTCTCAATTTTCAGGTCAACCAACTCCAGGATTATAACATAACCATAGCTTGGGAATCAGTTTTCGTTCAAAGTTTTGATGTATGATATGTGATTCAATAAACATTTGTATTTTTTTATTTTTTTTTTATTTTTTATAACCTGTGTGGTATTTCAGAATATAGTCTATCCTTGTGTCAAATTGAAGTCAAAATTTGAATATCTTATCAAATTTTCATATTTTATAATATTAGTAGGATATTTCGCTCGCGTAATAATTCCATGTTTTACATAACAGATACAAAGCAGTATGTCATGAATGCTACCTGAATATTTATTATGTCCTCGTTACATACTATTAAAGGACACTAAGTCGTTTAGTTTCAAAGACAGTCCCTCGAGTCCCCTTTATGCAAATTTGAGGTAATTTCTTTGGTGAGAAACACACGGGACCCTTTGCCAAGATTGTGTCGATTTTTAGCCACGCTATAAGTATGTAATGTTATTTCATTAGGTTGATATTACAAAAAATTGTTCCTCCTTGGTTTTTTAGATGAACTTTCACATGGGCTAGTTAAAAATGTATATTATAAAAAATCTATTTAAACATTATTACTATCTAATCTAAACCAAAATAAGGCCCCCGTGGCATTGTACCCAAAATATATATATAGTATTATTAATAATCTCTGAATGTGAACGATTATAAGACATCTTAACCTTTAACTGGTGACGTGCGGTCTCACAGGCCGAGCGGCGTAAGCGAAACATCATATCACCCCCTTCCCCGCATTTCCCATGTTTGAGCGCCTGAGTAGCTTCGAGTTTAGTGTAGGCAGTGCCCTAGAGGGGGATAGTTGCGTCGGCCAGGCCCAAATCGGTAAGTTAGATCGATTGGAAATTCTCGGGCGGCCTCTCAGACCTTATGTCACCACTTACGTAACTTTTTTGGAGTTACACTGTAGTGTTGTATTGCGTTTTTTTTTAGATATTTCTTACTATGAATGACTCTGGACTTCGTAGAAAAAAGCGTGGAGAGGTTGTTGACAAAAATGTAGTGCCTACTCGAATTGTAGACTGGTTTAGCACAAGAAAACTCAAGTGGATCGGAAGCTGAAGACGTTTCCAAAAATTATGTCCCGGAGCATAGCGACTACAACTCGGAGACGGAAAAAAATGCTTCTGAAGACGAAGAACCTGTATATATGATATAATACACCAGGAAAATCAGCTTGCAGAGAGTGACAGTGACGAATGTATATCATGCGATAAACATGTGTGTTTGCAGTGTGCGGAGCAATTATGCCCTAACTGTCAATAAAAATACTAAAGATTGAGAGTTGTCATTTTTGAGACCAGACACTTGTGATAAGAGTTTAATTTTTTTAAAGTTGATTAGTGTTTGAACTTTGTTAAAAAACAAATATTTTATAATTTATGTCGATTTTTACTATTTTATAAGTGGATGCGCCAGTACCGACGCATACATATTTTTTAGTTTATGTATTTAATGGTATTTATTATAATTATTATATGTCAACACTCACGCACTAAACGCATCTTACTTTTATGTATTGTCTATGGCAACACTATCCCGCCCGCTTCCTACATTCACATTCCGCCATAGCTATTGGAAGATACGCACGCACCCGTCTCTTAACGCTCCGCTCCGCTATCGGCCGCTGTGATTACCCATCATATCGCGCTACATCGCTTATCATCAGCCACAGTCTCGAGAGTTACGGTTATAACTCCTGTGTGCATATTTCGCGGTCGTGAATCAAGACCCCGAACGCAAAGCTGGGAGCAGCGCCTACCTACCAACAAGAGTTCAAGGTAAGTGCATTTCCAAGTGTGGTCCTCCGTCCGGATATTCCATCTAACGCATTCTTTCTACTAATAATATTAATTACCTCTTTTCCTATTAAATTCACGCATACGCATATATATATTTAGTATATTACTCATAAATACTCAACGCAAATATTATATTTAACGCCACCCGCACGCATTAGAAAAGTTAATTATCTTTTCACACCGCATATTTTATATTACTCATAAGTACTCATATTCTATAACGCATTTACGCTATTTATCATAATCATATTTACCTATATATAATCAACCCGCTGGCAGGTAGCGCCCCCCGAAATTATCGCTACCCAGGACTTGGACCATCCTGGCCATGTTAGTCCGGTTGTCCGATTCTAGGCAATCATTTTGATATTTTTTGGTAATTAGGAGTTTTGGCATAAAGTAAAACGGACAATCCAAAATTAACAATTTTCTCAACCGTCATAAATTTAACGTAGTTTTCCCCAATTTCATTACAATTTCATATTATCTTTCGAATTGTAATCGTAGATAAAACTCATATTTATACGTTAATTTTATACCCACATATATTTATTTTATTGTGACGGTACTGGGCAACGCAGCCGATACATAACGGTATTCAAACGATTAACAGCTGATTGTTACGCAGACTCCATATTGGGTTTGTTCTCTGAATACTTTACCGCAAACAGCTGATTTAAGCTAACAGCTGATCGTTGTTCGAATTTTATACTTTTTCGCTGAATATTTCTATTACCTACCCACTTATATACATACTCGTATCTCGTATCAATTATATTATCATGGCTTCTAAAGACAAATCCCATAGTAAAAGTTCAGACGAAAGTCAGGTCATGATAAATTTTTTAGAATACAAAAAACAAAGTTTGTTTCACATAGTTCAAGAAGTGTACAACTTAAGTCTCAAGGTTACCGATGAAACAGTACGCATGATGTTTCTCGCTCGGGTTCAATCTATCGATAAAACCCGATCGGATTACATCGAAACTATCGATAAATTGTTAATTGAACAATTAAAAGATAATCCGCAGGTACAGCCGAGTTATAGTGTTTTTAATACATTTGATGAATTATACTGTTTCATAAAGCAAACGGAAACTACTCTGAGACAAGAACTCGACGATAAAAAGAAAAGTGATAATTTTAATATCAAATTACCCCCACTTAAACTCACAGGTTTCGATGGTACTTATGGTAAGTGGCCTATATTTTATGAAAATTTCTGTAGTGTGATACATACGAATACTCGTCTCACCAACGCCGAAAAGGTTCAATATTTGATAGGTTGCCTTTCGGGTAAGGCACTTACTGTTTGTTCAGGCATAGCTGCTACCGCACAAAATTACGATGTTATTTGGCAAGCCCTTCTGGCTAAATACCACGATACCAGGGTTCAGGCGTCGTGCTATTTAGAACAAATGTTACACCAGAAGCCAGGGCAATCGGCTGATCAGATCTTGGAGAACTTTTGTTCAGCTGAAGCAGCTCTGCAGCGTCTACCTATCACAAATTTATCAGATTTCATAATAACTCATTTAGCATTAAGCAAGTTTGATAAACCTATGCTTGAATTGTTTGAACAATCTCATAGACATTTGAGTGTACCTACATATAGTGACGTCAAAACATTTTTGACAGAACAAAGCAAACTCCAAACGCTCCGCTCACCATCACATTCCCAAAAAGGTGATTATCGCGCTCAGCGGAGTTCAACCGCCTCTCATTTAAATAAACCTAAGTCATTTTTTACGCAAACCCGCCCTACTAATTTGAAATCAGTCGATACTTCTACCATAAAAAATTGTATCGTATGTAACAATAATTCCGCTCACCCTTTGTTCAAATGTCAACATTTTATTCAAGAGACTGTTGAAACGCGAAATGAAATAGTTCGTAAACATTCCTTTTGTGTTAATTGTTTAGGTTTTCATCACGTGAGTGCTTGCAGATCTGTTAATAGGTGTTCGATTTGCAATCGGTCTCATCATAGTTTACTGTGTTATAAAAATAATTTGAACGCATCAAATTCAACAAGAAATCATGCTGCCGGCAACGCATCGAGGCAGGCAAACGCGTCTACTGCGCCGTCCGAGCATTCCATGTCGACTCATGCGTCATCGGCAGATGATCCGTCCCGCTCGCACTCGCGGGAGGCGCGGTCACATAGTGGCAATATCGCGTCGTTATCGGCCGTGATCCCTCCGCCGCGTAATTCAAGCAGCGCGACCACGGTTTTGTTGCCGACTGCTTGTGTATATGCAAATTATAAATCGGATCGTATACGTTTGTTTTTGGACTCAGGGTCTATGAGTAACTTTATTACGAAGTCTTGTTGTGAGCGTTTGCACTTAACCATATTTAACGCTCCTTCTGTCATTAAAGGCATAGGTCAACTTGAAAGCCAATCTTATGGAATTACGCATTTCAAAATATATTCGCGATTTGATGCCCGCTGTTCTTATTCGGTTAGTGCACGGGTTATAGACACTATTACAGATTTTTTGCCTAACGTGGAAATTGATACAGCGGAATTAACCCATTTACAAAATTTACCTATGGCTGACGAACGATACTATACTCCGGGTGGTATAGATTGTTTGTTAGGTAATGAACTCTTCCCCATGATTTTAGGGTCGCAAAAAATTACATCCCCAACCTCATCAGTAATCGCGATAGAAACCACGCTCGGATACGTCGCAATGGGAAAGGCGCATGCTTTACCTTATTCGCTAGTGGCAAACAAGCATCCCCGCGATCGCATGTCTCATTCCTCCGTGTCCGACAAGGCCTTCTTATGTCACACTCAAGATGTGTCTCTCGAACAATTAACGCAACGCTTTTGGGAGATAGAACAGGTGCCAGATAAGAAGCACATTAGCACGGACGACGCAGCATGTGAAAAGCTGTTCTCGTCTACGTACTCACGCGACGATACCGGTAGATATACGGTTAGTCTTCCCTTTAAATACCCTCCCAGTGAGCTAGGGCATTCGTACACAATCGCCAAACGCAGGTTTTTAAATTTAGAAAAAAAGTTAGACGCTTCTAACTTACGCAACGATTATAATGCCATTATTCAAACATATATTGATCAAGGTTATCTCACTAAAGTGTCAAATAGCTTTCTAGACTCTCAAGTTTATTATATGCCGCATCGGGCCGTTTATCGCCCTGACAAAGAAACCTCTAAAACGCGTGTGGTCTTAGACGCTGGGTGTAAAACCACGTCAGGTAAATCGCTTAACGATTTGCTTTATACGGGACCAATATTACAGAACAATATCTTTCATTTGCTTCTCAATTTGCGTATGTACCCGGTTGCTGTAACCGCGGACATAGAAAAAATGTATTTTCAAGTGAAACTTACTCAAGATCATCATACATATCAAAGAATATTATTTAGGTTCGATTCCAATTCTCCTATTGAAAGCTATCATTTCAACCGCGTTTGTTTTGGCGTCTCCAGCTCACCCTTCCTGGCAATGCGAGTCGTAAACCAGCTCGCGTCAGACTGTCGCGCTTTATATCCTCTGGCGGCTTACGAAGCTGACAATCACATGTATGTTGACGACTACGTTAGTTCCATAGAGAATGTAGATTTAGCTGAAGACACCTATAGGGAAATGGTCGCTATGTTTGAATCTGGAGGTTTTAACTTAACTAAGTGGATCTCTAATGACAATACCCTATTGTCACGTATCCCGTCAATTCATAAGAGCTGTCTCGCTGTCAAGTTTGATGAGGATCCTCATGTTGACACTAAGATCGTGGGTATGCAATGGCAACCTAACGATGACACCGTTAACTTTAAAATAGTGATCGACATGCCTTTAACATGCACTAAACGCTCGATCCTTTCCGTAACCGCGCGCTTGTTCGATCCGCTTGGAATCATCAGTCCAGTGGTCGCATACATGAAGTTGCTTATACAAGAATGTTGGAAATTACAACTGGACTGGGACGAGACGGTCCCGGGTTGCATTCTGTCTAAATGGAAACACTTTCATAGGGAGTTGTCGCGTTTATCTGAAATAAAAATACCGAGACATATAGGTTTAACATCCGCTCGTCGAATTACTCTAATAGGCTTCTCGGATGCCAGCCAGCAATGTTATGGTGCTGTTATCTATGTACGAATAGAAACGGCTGAGAACGGAAACGCTCTTAATGTGAATCTACTGACCGCTAAATCCAAAGTGTCAGATTCTAATAAAACGCTAGCGCGTTTAGAACTCTGCGCGGCGGTCTTACTCGCAAAATTAATTAATTCTGTGCGCACTGTTTTTAATAAGCGGTGTCAAATAAACAATATATTCGCATTCTCTGATTCTACGGTAACCCTTACCTGGATTCACTCTCCCGCTCATAAGTTTCAAACTTTTGTAGCTAATCGCATCGCTCAGGTAAATGAATATCTGCCTGCTTCCCATTGGTATCACGTTCGTGGGGTTGAAAATCCCGCCGATATAGTCTCGCGCCCTGTGACACCTAAAGGGTTAATAAATAACTATCTTTGGTTTCACGGGCCGAAATGGCTGTCCGCACCTATAAATGCATGGCCTGTGAAGGAATATAAAATCAATCATAACGAGAAGACAGAATTACCGGAAATTAAAATAGCTTCTCTCCATGCACATACCATACCTGTCTCCGATCACGTTCACATGATAGACGAACTTGCCGAGCGTTGCTCGAGTTGGGTAAAATTTATTCGTTCACTGGTTTATGTATTACGTTTCACAAGGATTCTCAAATCCCGCGGTATACTTTCTGTATACGATTTAGAATACGCAGAATATTATGCGGTCCGCTTCGATCAGTCTAAGTATTTTCAGGTAGAATTACAAGCACTTAAGGCTACTAAAATTTGTCCAAATCAGGCTATTTTAAAACTCAACCCTTTTCTTGACGAACAAGGGTTAATTAGAGTAGGTGGTCGACTTACTCATTCTCAACTAAATTACAATACAAAATATCCAATACTGCTATCACCTAAAGGACGTATAGTGTCGCTCTTAGTAGACCACTATCACACCGACAATTTACACACCGGTCCTGGACTAGTGTTAGCATTGACTCGCCAAAAGTATTGGATTCTTTCTGCACGAAATTTGATTCGCCAACGAGTACATAAATGTAATTTATGTTTTAAAGCTAGGCCTCGTTCTACAACTCCACCTATGGGTGATCTTCCATCCATTAGAGTTTCACAAGTAAAGTCGTTTGTGCATACCGCAGTTGATTACGCGGGACCCTTTTACGTAACTCACATAAGGCGTCGTGGAGTAAAAAGTCATAAAGCGTATATTTGCTTGTTCGTCTGTCTCACAACAAAGGCGCTCCATTTAGAGTTAGTAAGTGATCTTAGTACAGATTTATTTCTCGCTGCCTTTAAACGTTTTATCTCACGCAGGGGTCCTGTTTCAGTGTTGTACAGCGATGGAGGCACTAATTTCATAGGTGCGAAACGAAAATTGAACGAAATTTACACGCTTATACAGTCCACTAATTATAAAAATGATCTGAATAAATATCTAACTCAACATAAGATTCAGTTTCAGCACAGCCCACCTTTCGGGCCCAATTTTAATTCGTTGCCTGAAATTAATGTCAAATGTGTTAAGTCTCATTTATTTAAAGCTATCGGGAGTCAAATACTCACCTATGAAGAATTCAGTACAATATTGGTGCAAATTGAAGGCATTTTGAATAGCCGTCCGATTTGCATACTTTCTTCGGATCCATCGGATCCAACCCCCCTAACGCCTAATCATTTTCTTAATGTTACTCCGCTTAAATATTTACCCGCTGAACACATTGAACCCCTATTACCAGATAACAGACTCACCCGCTATCAATTATTAAATAGAATTGTTCAAAGTTACTGGACACGTTGGAGCAAAGAATATCTTACCTCTCTCCAACTTAGACATAAGTGGAATATGCCGTCCAAACCTGTGACGATAGGAACTGTAGTTGTTGTTAAGGATGACAATACGCATCCTTTATCGTGGCCACTCGCGGTTGTATCAGAGGTGTTTCCCGGGAAGGATGGTGTAATTAGAGTCGTCAGAATTAAGACTTCTTCTGGTGAATACATTCGTCCTGTAACTCGGCTTTGCCCGTTACCCACGCAATAACTCCTACGCTTTTGAATTATTTTTTAGTTCATAAGTTTTCATTCCTTTTATTTTTTTATTTTGTTTATTCAATGTAGAGGAAGAATCCTCTAAGCCCCCCGAAGTTGGATGCGCCAGTACCGACGCATACATATTTTTTAGTTTATGTATTTAATGGTATTTATTATAATTATTATATGTCAACACTCACGCACTAAACGCATCTTACTTTTATGTATTGTCTATGGCAACACTATCCCGCCCGCTTCCTACATTCACATTCCGCCATAGCTATTGGAAGATACGCACGCACCCGTCTCTTAACGCTCCGCTCCGCTATCGGCCGCTGTGATTACCCATCATATCGCGCTACATCGCTTATCATCAGCCACAGTCTCGAGAGTTACGGTTATAACTCCTGTGTGCATATTTCGCGGTCGTGAATCAAGACCCCGAACGCAAAGCTGGGAGCAGCGCCTACCTACCAACAAGAGTTCAAGGTAAGTGCACTTCCAATAAGTAATCGTTGATCTCGATTCTAGTTTTTCAATTACAGAGATCCAAAACTTTGTAACTACCCAGTTTCTAATTAAAATTATATTTAGACTACATGACGTTGTTTTAATTTTTACTTTAATATTTAATTTAACACAAAATCAACATTAGGATAACCTACCATATTTTAATATAATGTATTATAGACCAATTATTGCAGCGGCCTTTGAGGCCGCTCGTCACCAGTTATGTTATAAAAAAAACCATGTCACCAGTTAAAGGTTAAGATGCTTTATATCAATACTAGCTCATGCCCGCAGCTTTGCCCGCGTAAAATTTGTTCCCGTAATTGCTTCCCGTTGGAACTTATTTCCGAGATAAAAAGTAGCCTATGTGTTATTTCAGACTATAATGTATATCTGTACCAAGTTTCAGCCCGATCCGTTCAGCCGTTTGAGCGTCAAAGAGTAACAAACATCCACACTCACAAACTTTCGCATTTATAATATTAGTAAGATTAAGTATTAGCTTAATATCTTAGTATCAATATTACTGAAATAAAATAAAGCAATGGTACAGTTAAATAACACTACTCACAACTATTATCCCTAAATATTTAAGTAGGTGAATAAATTCTTAATATCGATTTTATAGTTCAGGAAAAACTTTTCTCTCTATTGTAATAGTGCTAACAATATTGCGTTAAAACCCCTTTAATGCCCACAAAGATAAAGGGAGTCAAGGTTGAAGGTCAGTTGCGGTTAATGTCAGGAACATCTGAACTCTCGAACCTACCTTTTTATGGGTGTTCGGTTCGCTAATAAGGTTAAGTTAGGTAAACAAAGGTATAATTAAGTTAATGAAGATTCGATTCGTGAGCTAATTGAATATTTCCTTTTCTTCTACATTGTAAAGGACCGCTTTAATGTAAATATTACACACATATACAGAAGACATTTAGGTTATTTTTGTGGTTACCTGTTTTTTATTAATTAAGTAACAGAAATTATAAATATTAGGTATACCTTTTTCGCAAGGACTAAATCTGTATTGTATAATTAGTTACAGAAGAAAGAAAGAAAGAAAGAAAAAGGATTTAAGAAAGAAAAAGAAGAAAAGCCAATCCGTTGGATATAATAACAATAATATTTTTAACAGCTAATTTTTGGGACACAATAATAACTGTAAAATGTACCAGACATATTCAGAACTAACTGAACCCGCAACTTCGTTTACGTCACGTAAGGTGTATGAAAGGAGAGGTATTTCTTCAGCAGACTCATCAAGCAGCGTGTGAAACTGCCCTGTTTTCTTAATCATAAAAGAGCTTAAAGATTAAGTCTATTTTAAAATAGCCTTAATCATTAAGCTGTTTTATGATTAAGCCAACACGCCAGTTTAGATTTACCCATTTTTAGATTCTTATGTCTAAGTACGATTCTTTAAAGTGATATAACTTTTTTATTTATAAACCGATTGACATAAAATAAACACTCAATGTTAAATGGAGCAAACCTCAATACAATAAAGAAAACCGCATTGCAATCGGTTAAGCGGTTACTGAGATTTGGGTTCTATTGCGTTCATAAAGCCCCCCTATAATATGTTTTCTTATTTTTCTTCCATGTACAGACAGCAACTTGTTATGATTTTATTATATATATATATATATATATATATTGATATGACTAGCTGACCCTCCCAACTTCATTTACGACACATAAGGTCTACGAAAGGAGCCGTATTTCTTCATCAGACTCCTAGGAACGTATGAAACTTTAACGTTAATAATAATATTAATAATCCCAAGAAACTATGGCAAAACCTTTAATCAAAGATCTTGCCGAAAAATCCTTTTGAGCTGCCGTTCCACATTGCTGACCCGTATGTAATTAATAACCATTTTTTGAATGTCCCAGGGGATACAGATGTGTGTATATCACATTTAACATACTTCGAGTTTCACAGATTTAGCTCAGCCAATTTCAGCTTGAAACCTGTGGAGCCTGCGGAGGTGGTTAAGGTCATGAGGGCTCTTAATTCTAACGCGGCTGGCATTGATGGGTTGACTCTAGACATGATCACTCTAATGATTCCTAGCACCCTGGAGGTTGTGTGTGCTATGGTTAATAAGTCCATCACGTCGGCAAGGTGTCCTACTGACTGGAAGACAGCAGTGGTTAGACCGATTCCGAAAAACCAAAACGTTAGTGATATTAAGGATCTTCGCCCCATAAGTATTTTGCCATGCTTATCAAAAATATTGGAAAAAATTGTCGCCGCACAAATTTACACTTTTCTAGAGCAGCACAAAATTTTACCTGATTTGCAGTCTGGCTTCAGAAAGAATCGCAGCACTACAACAGCCATTTTGGATGTGGTTGATAATGTACTTACAGCTCAGGATAGGGGGGAGTGTACAATACTCGTGCTACTGGATTTTTCCAGAGCATTTGATAGTATAAATATCTCACTCCTTCTATCCAAATTGACGTATTATGGCTTTGACAACACTACTGTAAAATGGTTCGATTCTTATTTAACTGATCGTTACCAATTGGTCGAGATTAGTAGGCCGGACGGTTCAACGGTCAGATCCGATGTATCTCCTATTACCAGGGGGGTACCACAGGGTTTCGTGATTGGCCCGTTGTTGTTCATATTATACAGCGCAGATATAACGCGGGAAATAAGGCATTGCTAATTTCATATTTATGCGGATGGTGTGCAGGTCTACTATAGCTTTAAGCCGAGTGACATTCACATTGCAGAACGGAGAATTAATGAGGACCTAAATAATATCTCCAACTGGGCACGTCGCAACTCACTTATTTTGAACTCTGATAAAACAAAATATATGATAATGGGTTCAAAAAGTTCTCGCAGTATCTTTGATGATCAAAACCCTAGCATCTATGTGGGAAACGAACTAATAAACAGAGTTTATGTGGCTCGGAATTTGGGATTGGTGATGGACGAAGAGATGCGTTTTGAGCAACACATAGCTGAAGTAGTGAGAAACTGTTTTTAACGCTTAAAAATTTTGTACAAATTGCGTAGTTTTCTATCCGTACCGCTGCGAGAACAGTTGATCAAAATTTAATTATCTGGATGCAGCATATGGTCCTAGTCTGCTTGCTAAAACGGTTAGTCTTATTCAGCGAGTGCAGAATGCATGCGCACGCTTCTGCTATAATATTGAGCCCCGAAGCCATATTATCACGCCCTTTCTGAATAGATTTAGTATTCTTAAAATGAAATACAGACGTCAGTTGCACCTGGCCACCTTGCTATTCGGTGTTATTCGAACGCAAAAGCCAGCGTATTTGTTTGAGAAGCTGGTTTGGATGAGTGATGGAAGTAGGTATCCTAAGAGATCCTCGTCATGCCCGTTGCGTGTACCAAGTCATAGGACTGCTGCGTTCCGAGGTAGCTTTAAGTACAGTGCTACTAAGTGTTGGAACGACCTTCCACCGCCGTTGAGGAGGTTGAATAGCTTGCATAGTTTAGGATTAGGTTGAAGTTCGTGTTTCTGGAAATGCAAAGCTACGAGTGAGCTAATAATTAACATTTAATATGATTTTTTTAGTATTATTATTTTATTTTATTTTATTTTTAAAGTTATTTTTCCAGTACATATTATTAAACCTGCAATTATTTTATTATTATTATTTTATTATTTTAATTTTTACTGGTATGTGACATGAAAAACATAATTACCTATCGTTTTCATTTATAATAAAATTTAATTTTGACATTTAGTATGAGCCACATATTCCAATTATTTATTATTATTTATGTTTCTGTTTCAACGTTGACATACCAAATGAATTGTTCTATTTTCACTTATTTTATATTTAAATTCTAATTTTCTGACATAATCAAATGTATCTTGTACTTTCTTATTTCTCATTTCGTGTCTGTGTTTGTGCATTTTTATTAAATTATGATTTTATTTGCTGTGCCTAATGGAACTGAACTTAAAGGCTACAGCTGAAAACCAGCGCTGCAATTACTTGCAGCATATGCTGAGTTGTAGCCTGTTAGCCAGTAGCTAGTAGTTTTTCTCACTATATGTATGTG
This sequence comes from Miltochrista miniata, assembly GCA_933228765.1. Classification (NCBI taxonomy): domain Eukaryota; kingdom Metazoa; phylum Arthropoda; class Insecta; order Lepidoptera; family Erebidae; genus Miltochrista; species Miltochrista miniata. Next base: position 21,958,954 of record OW121754.1, on the reverse strand, counting down.
TTATTGTGTGTGCTAAAAATATGATTTTCTTTCTTTCTTTCTTCTTTCTTTCTAAACTACCCTGTTTGCCCACGCCAATTCAGCCCACGCATCCGGAGAGCACTGAGTAATTTTACAATACCTTAAAATCTTTAAGCTCGTTTATGATAAATCAAACACGCCACTTTAGAATGACACATTCGAAGGAACTCTTGAATTCCAGACTTAGCGAAAGTTAAGATGTCTCTAATGTCTGAATTGCAAATCCCTCAATATTGAAACTTGATTGGAACAATCCTTAAAGTACTCCCTTTCTAATACTAAAAAAATATTTGAAATTGGACCACGCGTTGAGAAATTACAACTGAATGAATCCTGGATCCTTCCTTGGATTATAAGTTCAAATAGATATGTATAGATAACAGATACCACACAGATAAAATTTTAAATTGCTCTATAAAATAGTGCAATAATATAACATAGCGTTTTAATGTCCCAAATTTCCAAAAAAACATAGCACACTTTTTTGTTCAACTACGACCTGAACATAGGTACCTACAATAATGACCAAAACCGCTTATAAACGCTCACATCAAAACTACAGCCAAAGATAATAGTCAGCCTCCGAACGATATAAAAAACCGGCCAAGTGCGAGTTGGACTCGCCCATGAAGGGTTTCATAGCAGCAAGTAACATAATATAAAAGTTCTTGTAGTTCGTTCTAACTTTGACTGATGTTTTAACACGTTCGCAGTTGTAGTGATTTCACTAACCGGAAATCGCGATTTATGACGTATTAAAAAAAAACAACCAGCTCTATCTCGTTCAAACTAATTTTCGTTGGTAGTTTTTATGGCAATGTACATCATATAGTTTTTTTTAGATTTATCATTCTCTTAGTTTAGAAGTTAGAGGGGGGGGGGACACACATTTTTCCACTTTGGAAGTTTCTCTTGCGCAAACTATTCACTTTAGAAAAAAATGATGTTAGAAACCTGTATAGCATTTTTTAAGACCTATCTATAGATACCCCACACGTATGGGTTTGATGAAAAAAAAAAAATTGATATTCAGTTCTGAGTATGGGGACCCCCAAAATTTACTGCTTTTTTTCTAGTTTTATATAAGAATCTTAATGCGGTTCACAGAATACATCTAGCTACCAAGTTTCAATAGCATAGACCTTATAGTTTCGGAGAAAAGTGGCTGTGACACACGGACGGACAGACAGACGGACAGACAGACAGACAGACAGACATGACGAATCTATAAGGGTTCCGTTTTTGCCATTTGGCTACGAAACCCTAAAAATAGTCCCTAGAGAGAAATTTATAACAACAAGCGAAGGCTTAAAGGATCGATTAACGTTGTTGGACATGTAGAATAGGTTGACAAATTCCGCTGTATGCATACACTTTTACGTTACACGAAATTAGTTTTTGAAATGAAACCTAAATGGTGGGTGATACATTGAAAGCCAATGGACTATATAGCTATATATCATATCTATTTACATTATAACTATCCAAACTAAATCTATATACGACCTCCGTGACATTGTGCCCAAACAATGACAGCATTCCCGCTTTGAATTGCAATACCTATTCGCTGACATAGAAAACTAGTCGACTCAAGGACTCAACTAGCGCTTTTTCAAAATCTTAAACAATCTGTGTGCAAAGAAAGACTAGTTATATAATCTGGATCAGATGATTACGATGTTAATAATTTAACTACGTACGGGAAGCATTCCCGTAAGTAGTTAGATAATTTTAAGTCTCCCTGAATATCGACGATCATCGTGCTTTAAAAAGTGTTACGAAAGAAAAAGAACCGGCCAAGTGCGAGTCAGACTCCCGCACGGAGGGTTCCGTACCAAAAAACAACAAAAAGTCGTACCTATTTGTTGCACGGGAGCCCCCCTTTTTTCTTTATATATTACCGAGATGAAAAATCCTTAATGGATGGTATGCCGGACTCCTACCGACTAAAAACCCCACGTAACGGCCAACAGCCTACGGTTGGGAGCCCCGGGTAAGCTCTCGAAATGATGTCCCAGTAAATGTCCATTTTGTTTTAATTATTATTTTTTTATGAAAATACACTGTTCGATATTCTGTGAGTATTTCAAGCGTCTACTGGTTGCCCTCATTACCTATGAACACAGAGCAACGCGCGCCTTAGACAGTTCGCGTTGCTCTGTAGTGTTATACAACGCGCGTCTTTAGACAGTTCGCGTTGCTCTATAGTGTTACAGTCCCACCAACTTATCTGTGAACTGAGTGGCGGCGACACCATCGACATAGTGTTGCAAGTTAATATAGATTTCCCAGAATTGGGTATGTTTGCGTAGTATTTAGCGTAGTAATAAATTAGATACGTTATTAAGGTAATCTATATAATTAGTACTTTATTATCTATGTCTATACATTAATACATTCATTAAGTGTGTAAAAAATATTCGAAAAAATGGCAAAGATGAATTGATTAGGGGTAGATAACCTGTAACTGTAACCTAAAATTCATGTTAGCTGCTGTTGGACACTCCATTTTTAGAGGAGGGCTTTAGGCTATGTAACATCACGCTGCGAGGTAGGAGCGACGGGATAGGGCAAACAAAGTTGTCAGTGGACGAGGTTGCTGGCGGTCGGCTAGTTTCATATCTACAGGATAGATACAGGAGCTGACCTAGCAATTGGATATAATAAAACATGAGTTTTAGAATAATTCATTTATTGAAACCAGGTTTACAATAATTATGGTCTTTTGAACAATCTGCACGCCCAACTTCATCCAGGCTGTAAGGAAATATACCTCCTATTTCCATGCAACCATCATCATCATCACTAACACTTTCTGTTTCTGTGTCACTTCTTACTTCTATTATAAAAGGCTTATCCAAATACGAATCTTGTTTCAAATATTCTTCTTCTAACTTGTGAACATGTTTGCAATGCTGTGCGCACTCTTTAACTGTAATGGTTTCAAAGGCTTCTTGAACCAGGCGGGGAATCTCAGCATTTTTATGGTCAATATTTACTTCAGCTGCTTTTCATTTTATTGTGCTCCAAATGAATTCAAGGGGGTTAAGATCACAGTGATAGGGAGGTAAGTACAAGCATTTATGTCCATTTTGTTCTAATATTTTTTCAATTTCATATTCAGGTTCAGGCTTGTTTCTTTTTATTATTTCTAACAGCTGAGGTTTTGTGAACTCTTCTCCAAAGTCAACATTATTTTGTATCAACCATAGTAGCATATCTCTTTTTAAAGAATTCGTATTTGAAGCCTTATTTATGAAAACACGGTGATAGGGAGCATTATCCATTACAATTATTGATGGCTGCTGTAAGTTAGGCACCAGTTTTTCAATAACCCACTTTTTAAAGTTAGTACAGTTCATTTCATCGTGATAATCACCACTTTTAGTATTAGACTTGAAAACGAGAAGTGCATTATTAAGAAATCCAGTTTCCCCTCCTGCGTGTATAATAATATACCTTTGTCCTTTTGATACAGGCTCTAATACTCGGTCTATACCGTCTCCTTGCCAACATTTGCCTGATGTATGCCATGAGTGAATATATGTCTCGTCTAAATAAATTAGCGGCTGAGGTTGTGTAGCTTTATTATTTTTTTCCACTGCATGCAAGTACTTTGCTCTCCAAGCTGATACTTCATTACGCTCCATTAGTAACTTACGGTTACTCTGAGACTTTTTAAAACGAAAACCCATCTTGTAAAGCAGTTTTCGAAGACTTTCTCTTTGTCATGTGTAATTAATTTCTGTCTTTAAGACCTCTAGAAGCTTCTTGATAGTTTGGTAGCTTCTTTTTATTGGAATAAAACTCAAGTACTTTTCTTCGAATAACTCCCATGTCAAAATCATCAACATGTATAGATCCCGTTTTACGCTGCCTTTCCTTGCCTGGGGTCCGAATTTCAGTCACTTCTGCTACATGCCCTTCTTTTACTATTTTAGATTGAGCCCTTGACTCACACCTGAAATAAATAACACATTATCATCATCAACCCCTTAACGTAACACACAATGTTTGCTATATGTAAGTACGAATGAATAGTGGCAATATTAAAAGTAAATATCAGTAGATATGTACCTATTTCTTGTTGCGGGTTAGTTGACTCTTACATCAATCAAATTCATAAATATCGGGAAATTTACAAAAAGAAAGTTGGGAACACTAACCTGTAGCTGCCGAAATTCGTTTGTATATTTGATTTCTTCTTCAAAAAAGGATTTAACCTTTAGCATAATGCTTCGAGCATCACTTTTAATCGCTTTCGGCATAATTAACGTTGTAAATATAGCAATTTAGCAGCAGAAATCACAGAGAACCTGAATGTAGTAGATACTGACAATCGAATGACATTTCAACATGGAGGCCGTAGTTCCTACTTTTGCCATTTCACAGATAAGTTGGTGGGACTGTAACTATCCTTGTATCTTTGACCATATATCACGGGACTAGCCTTTGCGAACCACCGCATACAAAAAATTTCTGCTAGTCATAGCGGGTGAAGGGGGAAACACAAACACATATAAAATTTCATTATATTTAAAAATGTATTAATCGACAAACGCGTAATGGCTGTTGTGTGTTAATTTTTATTGTACAGTCAACTACAATGAAATGTACTAGTTTAATCATATAAACTGATGTACTGATTACAGTGCTTTTTATACAGCCAATAGACCAAATGGTCTATTGGCTTGGCAGAAAACAATGCTTAAGTAAGGCGCATCATGTGGTTAGATGATCTAAGCCTTGTATAGATCCTCTACGGTAGGTACAGTATATATTTCTAAAAGAGTTTGTGAACGCTATGTTTAATTTCTTTTTCAGAATATTGATGACATCAAATGTCGTCAATATTCTGAAAATGATGACATTATAAACACGATATCTACGTCTACAACATAAATTGTGTGTTTGTACGTAAATTGTTTATACTAGAGAAAAATCTAAAATATGGACTATTTGTTTGCTATTTCCTATGAAATAGCTATCTTTGAAATATTACACCTACCTAAAGTAATCTGCTAAAAGCGTTGTTCACTTTTTAAACAAAACATATTTACGATGAAAGTCGAAAAATAAGTTAGTATGTGACCCGTATAATGTTCAATCATGGCGACACGAAATTAATTTCATTGAGCAACATTTGATTGTGCTATACCTCCTAAAGTATTCATTTAATTAGCATGGTGTAAAGGGAATAAATGATCTTAATGAAATGTTCAAATTAACTAACGTATTTAAATTGAGAAGGATACCTTAAAACCGAATATATAAGACAAAATCGCTAAAAACACGTTTGTTGTATGGAAGCCCCCCTTAAATATTATTATGTTTTTGTTTTCAGTATTTGTGGTTATAGCGGCAACAAAAACACATAATCTGTGAAAATTTCAACTCTCTAGCTATCACCGTTCATGAGATACAGCCTCCTGACGGACAGACAGACAGACAGACAGACGGACAGCGAAGTCTCATGAATAGGGTCCCGTTCTTTACCCTTTCTGTACGGAACCCTAAAAACTGTTTTCTCTTTAGATTCTCGAATTTTGTGTCCACTTCGCTACCAATTATGACTACCATGTATAAATTTGTCTCCATGCCACTAAATGTCCAGAATAAAGTTAAAACAGTCAGTATCAAATTAATTTTAAACAGAACCGTAAAAATTGAATTGTGGCTAAAGTTCTGTCAAGTTTAATATCGCAGATTATGAACCTATCTACACGTTGAAGCTTAATAATCCAAACAGTACTACAGTAATACAGGGAGTAATAAATAGGTAGTGAATAACTCATTTGCCCCTCTGTTAGGTATTTAGGTGTTATTAATAATTTTCAAAATAATAGGTTTAATAGTGAAGGTGCTGCCAAAAATAAAGCTATAGTCTGTCGTTTGAGGCATTTAATTTTGATTTAATAAAAACTTTTTTTATATTGTGTTTTATCTTATCTTTTCGACCACTCCTCGAAAATAAGTAAACGTTCCTGAAATTTTTGGGATATTCAATATAGACATTAGGATTAAAATAGCGACACTGCGATTAAAGTAATACCTACATAGCTTAATAGTTTCATGCCGTTTTAATAGATACAGATAAAGTTTTGGAATGCAATGACTTTATAGGTACACTTCCGCCAGTTTTATAAGACAGGTTGATTTACGAGGGTATCTATGTGATGCACCTATAGTGCTGCCTTCTAGTTAGTACACTTAGTCAGTATCACCACATATTATTCATGGACACATAAACGCACTGAGCGAGTGTATATTCAGTAGAAATTTCATCGACGACGGTAAAAAATACGTCGCAATTCTTTTATGTCATTACTCGACATCGTCTATGCTCTTTATGAAGGTAATCTTTTTGACTTTTTTATTTTTACGGCAATATCGCTCGTGGCCCCGCGGACTCAGTGTTCTGTAAACGATCACTGCAGTAAGCAACATTTACTATGGCCGGACATGGATGGGTGACCACCACGTGGACCACTTTGTGACATTTATTTACGAGCGTTTCCGTGCTTCGGAAGGCACGATAAGCCGTTGGTCCCGGTTGTCGGTAAAATGACAGTCGTTATGCCAAGTTGAAGGCCTTACGGGCGGCTTGAAAAATTTCAACTGTGGGTCGTCACAACCTGCGCCCGGGTCGGCAGCGCGTGTGTAGCGCCTCTGGTGTTGCAAACGTCTATAGGCTACGGTTACCAACCATCAGGTGGGCCGTAAGCTTGTCTGCCACCTAAGTAGTATAAAAAAAAAAAAAAAAAAAAAAATATATATTTAAGCCATATTTCAGTTAATCACAGCCTATTTGTGTGATGCTTTGTTATGAATTATAAATGGAGTACTATTACTTTGTATATCAGATTCTAACTGGTGCTTACTTTACGTTAAAAATGGTTGAATGTGTTTTGGGCCCACCCAAAACTTTGGGACTTAAGCTAGCTTCATTTTCAACCGACCAACTGACGGATAGGTCATCATGAAGAGAAGAAAAACTCAAAATAATAACGCAACTGGTTTACATGAAACAGTAAGTCCAACACCATCACATTGAAGGCACACTAAAGAACCGACAGTTGATGAATCAAAACTTGAAACTTGGAAGCTTCCAGAGTTTTGGGTAGGTACTTCAAATAGGTAGGTAGGTGAGCCCCAGTGTTCTCAGGGTCTCTAAAATGGTGAAATAGATATTAGCGTATCAATGCCAAATTGTTTCGGGACTTTAATAAATGCTTGCGGTCACGCGATATTGCACGCAAGTAAGTTTACCAATCGCTTAATCATTAACCGACTTCAGAAAAAGGAGGAGGTTCTCAATTCGTCTGTATGTATTTTTTTTATGTATGTCAAGCGATATTTCCGTCAATTATAAACGGATTTCAAAATTTCTTTTTTTGTTGAATAGGGTTTACGTCTGAGGTGGTCCCATTTTCACCAGGTCAGGATTTGATGATAGGATCCAGGAGAAAACGCAGGCAACCACCGAAAATTGTAGGGACAACTAGTGCGTTTGTTAACTTTTTAATTAAGTGCTTTAATGTTCTACACTTTAATGAAGGTCTGGAGTCGACCTGATGATAGAGTCGAAAGACAGACGAGGGCATTCCTTAACAACTTACAGCAGTTACCTTGTGTTTGGGCTTGATTGATTGGTATTGATGAGAACTTTACACCTAGATTTATAGATCCGACTTTTAAAAAAAAGGAAGTAGTATTTTTTTTTATGTATGTTCACGAATATTTCGTCAATTATAGACGAATTTCAAATCTGCTTTTTGTTGGATAGAGTTCACTTATGAGGGGGTCCCAATTTCACCAGGTCAGGATCTGATGATGGGATTCAGGAGAAATCGAGGGCAACCACCGAAAATTGTAGGGACAACTAGAGTGCGTTCGTTAACTTTTTAATTCAGTGCTTTAATGTACTACCTACAATTTAATGAATGTCTGGAGTTGATCTGATGATGGAACCGAAAGACAGTCGAGGGAATTTCTTAATGATTTACAGCAGCTACCTTGTGTTTGGGCTTGATTGATTTGTATTGATGAGAACTTTCACCTAGATAGATATATTTTTCAGTTTACCCGTCACTTAAAATATTGAAAAAAAGATTTTTCAATAAAAATAAAACCGACTACTATATCATATTGAAGTCGGCGCCAAGTAAACCCATAGTTTTATGTAGGTATTATTCATGGCACCAACTTCAATATTATATTGAATAAAATCTGATAAAATCAAAATACATATTACTTTGTGCTTTGTAACTTTTATTTTTCAGGATTTGTTTGAAGTCGGTTTTATTTTTATTGAAAAATTTTTTTAGTAGATAATTCCTTAGTTATTGAATGAAGCACAGACTGTGGCAATATTTCTTCCCTCATATCCCAAGTGTTATAAATCCGGTGGAATGATACTACGAGAGTATGTCCATCTATCGACTAATGATTATTCATGTGTCACTGAACATCAAGCCTTGCGATGAGCGACACGATGGCTATTGTGTTGTGAACTGCAGATATAGATTTACAAACAGTTTGTTGCCACACAGGTCAATGAGCTGAACTGATCCAGTCTATAGCTGTATGTTCGCATTATAAGCACAACTTTAAAACTTTGTATATTATTCCATGACTTCAAGATTATATTGAGAAGGACTAGGGACGTGTTGAATCAGTGCTATTATTATCATCTTTATTTAATATCCACTTCTGAGCATAGGCCCCACCCACGTAAGAATCTGTGCTGAACTATTCATCAATAAAATGACTCATAGATATCGGCACATATCGAACTTGTTAGCTATATCTCTCCTGAGAAATAAATTTTATTCTCATCGCAGTACAAAGGAAGGTCTACTGCCGTCTACCCCATTGCCGTTGTAGCTGAGGACTGGGTATAGTAAAATGTAGCCAAGAAACAGGTCTGTTTTCGTACTGACATTATTAAACATGTAACCTATTTCCCCTAGTTAGTAGCGAGTTAACCAAAAAAGATACCGACATCCAACATTTTTCATGTGAATGAATGGAAATTAATACTAAGATGAAGAGAAAGAACACTTGTTTTTTGTAGACACGGGATTGTTGAAGTGAAATCCTGTGATTCCCATTAATTGAACTGAACCATAATGAACATTTTACTATTGTGTTTCTTACAAATAAAATATTATTATGCAATCAACTTAAAAAATTATGAGATCGCCCTTAAAATTTCACGAAATTTAGGTATTTTCTACAAAAAAATGCAATCCAGAATTTAATGAGTGATCGTGTTTTTGTTTCCATCGTTATTAGTTCATGAACCAAAGTTTCTTGTGCATAACTGTAATTCATTAGACCTTACGAGTCCTAGGATCAAGATCAAGATACTAGTCTATTTGGGTCACACAGATTCTTAACAGCTGTAGCTTCCTCTAAAAATGCTTGACGGTCTCATCACAAAATTACTATTTCCATTCATGCAATTTTCTGGTCTGTCTATCTCAAAATTATTTCATACATAGGTACGCAATAAGTGTATTCATATAATATACGTCTTTCTGAAGAAGCCCCCTGACCCAGTAAAGCGAAACTTTACACATTATTGTTGGTTCACTCCACAACACAAGTGAGCTCTCCAAAATTTTACGCCTTTGTCATTATATAATATAGGACGTCGTATAAAGCACTGGGATTAGGTATATTCGTATTTGTTTTGTTATTATAACTATGCAAGCGGTAAATATAATGATTCAAACGATATTTAAGGAAGTCTTGTTTATAACTGTACTTCTAAGAGGAGGACAGGTGAGAATTGCATTACCATTTGTTCTGTCGACAGTACTTATGGGAAAAAAATTACCAGTAGTTCTGTTAACAGAACTACTCAACAGAACAAGTGGGAGTAGATGGATTTGACAGTGTTCTCGCCGCCTGAGCTCGATTCTAGCTAGTACTACCGGCACAGACTCCATACAAACAATTCGTTTTTAATTCTGTCACCTACACTAAAAAACACGCTATGTACAATTTTTTTCGAAAGAAAGAAAAAGTAGCCACCGGCGTCTATGTCGGATTTCTTAAAAATCGGTTCTGCGGTTCGGTATTGAAAGTCAGATTACATCATTTGTAGATATCAGGAGGGAATTATTGACATTACCTTCTAGTTTGACAATTTTAAAGTAGTTAGTAAATAGATAATACACGTATTAAATACTAAAAACTAAAGTGAATCAATTTTCATTCGGTAAACAGAATACGTAAAACAAATTTAAATCTTCCAGGCCAAATTATGTAGCAAGGCCCTGCAAGGCATAGTATATAATTTCAGACTGTAAAAATGATAAAAATGGGTGGGATTGAGACGGTCCTAGACAACACACAGAAATAATGTACCTAATGGACGAATTTTGCACCTATAAAAAAGGATATTGTTTAATAAAAACTGAAATGCTTAAAAAAATCGGTTTTCTGTAAAGTCGGTTTACTGACAATCGTTGAACGTGACAACTCAGCCTTAAACGTAACGCCTCAGAGCGAGGTAACGCCGCATACGTCATGTTTTTTCGTGCTTGCAGCCGGCTCCATCGAATACAAGACGTCGTCACGTCAAAACTACACCACCGTTCTTGTTAAATGAATTAAAATTACCTATTGGAACTTAAAAAGAGAGGCCGTGCGTTTTGTTGGTACAGGTTCTTTTTTCACCGGCTCAACCTAATCGCATCTGACAGTAAATGTAAATGTAGAAGCAATCATTTTGACGTTCATAAGTGTTACTTTCTGTCCTATTTGAATAAAGATTTATCATTTTCATTTTCAAAGTAATTTATCTTGATAAGTAGGCATATAACTTTTAGTGGATAGGGAGGGTAGTACATAACAGTTGCAGTGAACCGAGTTGGGGACGCTGACGCGAACCGCATGCAAGCAAACAGCTCTATCCGATAACCCCTCTTGCTTTCCCTACCCCACTATTTGCGTTTCTCTTGAAAGGTGCAGGATTATGAGATTATTTTTACGGTTTTAATTTCAATTTATGGTTCATAAATGGAATTTACTTTTCACATAGTTGGAAAAAATCGGAGGGTAGTTGTTGAGAAAACACATAGTTTAAATAGCTCTGTATTTAAATTAAATAAAAAATAGTAAAACACATTTTTATTACGCATAGATGATTATATTGAGTTGCTAGTGTACATACCTGCCAGTTTTGTGTTTTCCTTACAAATTATCTTAAATTATTTACACATATTTCTAATGGAGTCACTTCAGGAGTCAATCACATCAACGAAGGAAGCCTTGTGGAAGCGAATGGCTGAATTTGAGGCTGAACTCCCTAAAGTACAGAGTGCTTCATCACTGGTGAGTTTGGCTGCAGAATTTTCCCAGTTCAAGTCATTTGTTGTTGATGTCATCGGTAACCTTCAGAAACAAGTTGCTATATTATCTACAGCAATAGATGCCATGGAGATGAGATCCCGCAGGAAAATGTTGCTCTTTCATGGCATTCCTGAGGCGCCAAAGGAGGATACAGCAAGTGTGTTAGTCAGAGTACTCCATGATCACTTGAAATCTTCCATAACACCTGAAGACATTCGCCGTTGTCACAGAGTGGGTCGCCCTTCGTCGGAACATAAGCCTAGGCCTATTGTAGTGAAGTTTCACAGCGTGTCGGTGCGTGATGGTTTATGGTTCTCAAAAACCAGGCTAAAGGGCACTGGCATCACTCAATCTGAGTTCCTGACGAAAGAGCGTCACCAGACGTTCATGGCTGCACGTCAACGATTTGGTTTGAGCCATTGTTGGACGAAGGAGGGCTTCATACGCCTGCTACACAATGGAATTCGACATAGGATTGTTAGTTTAGGCGAACTAAATAAAATTGAGAACGTTGATGTAGGCAAGCCGGAAACACCAAGGCCAGCAGCGAAAACCAGAAGAAGTGCCCATCCAAAGAAGTGATCCATATACATGTATTTTCCTTTATCCGGGTATGTGTTTAATGAATAGTTTTGGTAGTATGCTTTGTTTTGCAGTAGAGCATTATTTTATTGTCATAATGTAGTCACGTATTGTTTGTATCATCAAGTATGTACTTTCACTTTCATTTCTTTAAATGTATACTATTTGTAGCTTCGATCAACATTAATATGTAGGTTTTTTTTTTTTTTTTTTTTTTTGTTGACGCGGGGAACGCATTTACGCGCCTTCATCCCAGCTGCGGGGGCAGCTGGGATGGTGTGTGGGACTCCCGGCCCGGTCCGGAATGGACCGTCCTACCCACTAAACCCCGCGGTGTTCCTCCTCACCCTTTAGCCGGGCCGAGGGATATCAAAAGATTATTCACGTCGACCCGGCTAGGGGCGCCCCGTTTATTCGGGGCTCTCCTCGGGGGAGCCAGATGGGCGGCTCCCCAAAGCTCCCTAAGGAGCTGAAGTCCACGCCTGCACCGCTCTCGAGCGCCCCTCTGTAATAGAGGAGACAGAGAGCGGCTGGCGCAGGCGTGCGCTAATGGGCACCCCTGGAACACGGAAAAGGTGCCCACCGCCATGTGACCGTTGGTGGGCGGGGTCCCCCGACCTTACGCCCACGGTCAAGAAACAATCGGGGGCGCGCAGTAACTCCTCACCGCGGCGCCCCCGAACTGCACGGCAGAGCGGGAGCATTATCGGTTACTCTCGCTCCCCTGCACAGTGCACCTCCCGCTTTGCCGCCATCACCTCGTCAACCGGCGAGGTGACAGCGGCCCAGCACTGTTGCCGCCGGTCGCGCCGTTATTCACGGCCGGCAGCCCGAACTGCATGACAGGGCGGGAGCATCTACCCAAACTCCCGCCCCCCACGCAGTGCCTCTCCCACTTTGCCGCCATCGTCTCGCCAGCAAAGGAGGCGAAGCGACGGCGACCCATCATTGCTGCTGCCGGCCGTGAATAACGGCACGGACGGCAGCAACACACACCACCGAGCAACCCACAGGTGGGTTACTCCCGCCTCGGCCGGAATTAGCCAGAGTAGCACAACTCCCCCACAGAGGAAGGGGAGTGGTCGCTACTCCGTTGCCCAGGATGCACCACGAGGAGGATCCGACCCATTGGGGTCCTTAAGATGTTAGTAGGACCCCGCATCCCATTAATATGTAGGTATAATAGTATTCCACTTTTTTATTTTATATTTTTGCTTTCACGGAATGGCCCGGTCGGTATTAAATTAATTTGACAGTTTGACACTTATTATTTGACATTTTGTCAGTCGATGTGTCAAACGTGTTTTGGCACCATGTGTTTTAAGCATGATTGACAATAATATTGATTGATTGTTAATAGATAAAATATTTATTGTTGAATTTAATTGCAGAGAAACATAATTATTACTTAAACATTATATTTACATTATAACTATTTACACTAAACACAATCTAAATTGGGACCAGTGGCATTGAATCCAAAAGACTGGTGGCATTCCCATTTCTTTCATTTACGCCTTGGGTTTTGTAATAAATAGCGTAGATATTTCTTTTCCTTTTATCTTAGCGTATGTGTAGTTTGTTTTTAATTATATTAAAATTTGTATGTGGCTATAGGGATAATAATTATGCATAGCATATGCCCGGATCACCTAAAATTATTGAATCTTTGTGTTATCTTTTTATATTTGTACTTTGTGTTATTTTATTATAGATACTGACACAACTGGCGGGTGGTTAATATTTTTGGTGAATTTAATAAGTCATTTTAGATATTATAGTATAAATATTGTATTTATTTATTGAATTATATTTAATATATTTATTTATTTAAGTTTAAATTATTATTGTTGTTTTGCTATATCTTTGAACTAACTTTTAATGATAGAGTCTGAAAATGTCAGTGATACTGAAAGTTTTTATTCTGTGAGTAGCTCTGAGGGTAGCTTCGTCAGTGTTCCATCACTATCGGAAAGCCTTACAGCGCAGTTTTCTGATGTTTCTCGCCATTTTAATGTCGTTCATATCAATGCCCAAAGTATTCCTGCTCATCACTCCGAAGTGGTGGCTACTTTTGACTGTAAGAATATTCATGCTATCCTTGTTTTAGAATCTTGGTTAAAAACTCATCATTCTTCCAGTACATACTCCATTCCAGGGTTTCAGCTCATCAAAAACGATCGGACCGATCATCAGGTTCGGGCTGGTGGTGTTGCGATATTCCTTCGACCGTATATACCTTTTTCTATTATAAGTATGTCACAACAACCACCACCTACTAATGCCGGTGAACACTTGTTTCTGGAAGTTGAACTCAATCATACCAAACTCCTACTCGGCGTATATTATTGTCCCTCAATGTCTATTAATTACTTTACCTCCTTCGAAGAACTATTAGTCAATCTCACACCTTCTTACAATCATTGCATAATCATGGGGGATTTGAATACGTGTTTACTCAAGAATGATTCCCGTTCCTCCTCTCTTCTCAATGTCACAATGTCTTGTAATCTCTCCATTCTTCCCACGCAGGTAACTCATCATTTCCCAAATTGTAATCCTACACGCATCGATCTCATTATGGTCTCCTCTCCTGATCAAGTCATTAAGCACGGACAATTTTCGGCTGACCAGTTCTCGTATCATGACCTCCTTTATCTTTCCTACAATATCCGTCCCCCTAAGGCCAAACCCAAAATCCTTATGCAGCGCAATTTTTGTGGAATGAATCTTGGTGACTTGCGTGAAGATGCCGGCAACATTGACTGGACATCATTAATGACCTCGGGGTCAGTTGATGAGCAAGTTTCCATTTTTACGTCGAACGTCATCCAACTCTATGACAAACATGCTCCTGTCCGTGCAGTTAAAATAAAACATCCACCGTCTCCATGGCTAACAAGTGAAATTAAATCATTGATCTCTAAGAAAGCTGCCGCTAAATATCGGTACAAAATAAATCCTACTGATGCAAACTTAGAGAAATATGTTTCGGCTCGAAATCGCTGCGGTAAGGCGTGTAGGAATGCACAATGCCAACATATTCATAATTCAGTTCAAAATGGTGACCCATCAAAGGTTTGGAGATTTCTAAGAACAATGGGGGTTGGAAAAACAAGACAAGAAATAAATCCTAAAGATCTGAACACTGAGGTTCTTATCCAGCATTTCACTTCCATGTCCAATTTTGATAGGACTCTCAAGGCAAACACTATTGACTATCTTTCGACGATGCCAGCCCCCAACCATTCACCTTTTGTCTTCGAACTATTTACCGCTAGTGATGTTAAGAAGAGCATAATGGCGATTACATCCAAAGCTGTTGGTAGCGACTGTGTTGGGCAAAACATGATCCTTCCTATCCTTGATGAAATCCTACCCATCATCTGCTATATCCTTAACTGTTCCATATCGAGTGGTGTTTTTCCATCATCATGGAAAGATGCTTTAATTACTCCTTTGCCGAAAAAATCAAATCCTCAGTTGTTAACTGATTACCGTCCTATATCCATCCTACCATTCCTTTCTAAAGTCCTGGAACGCCTTGTCCACATCCAATTAAGTTCGTTTATCCGTCAAAATAATCTCCTAAATCCTTTCCAGTCAGGGTTTCGTCCCGGTCACAGTACAACCACAGCTTTGGTAAATATAACAGATGACATCAGATTGGGAATGGAGGATGGTAAGTTAACTGTTCTCTGTTTACTAGACTTCAGTAACGCCTTCAATACAGTTGATTTTGACATTTTACTTTCGATACTCGGCTCTCTTAACATATCTCCTACGGAAATAGAGTGGTTTCGTAGTTACCTGAGTGGCCGCCGACAACGCGTAAGTATTGCGGATAAAATTTCTAGTTGGTGCAATACCATTGTCGGTGTGCCCCAGGGTGGCGTTCTCTCTCCGCTCCTCTTTGCAATTTTTATAAATTCTATCTCAAATCAACTCACTTCTTCCTACCACCTTTACGCAGACGATCTCCAAATTTACACACAAGCATCCCTTGATAGGCTGTCGAAAGCGGTGGATACGATAAATGAGGATTTGACTCGGATATCATTATGGACTAGATCTTATGGACTACACATAAATCCATCAAAAACGCAGGTCATTATATTAGGCAGCCGAAGAACAACTGCGAAAATAATTTGGTCGCAAATTCCACAAGTTGTTTTTGATGGGACAATGATTCCTTATAGTGATAAAGTTAAAAACCTAGGAATAATTGTGGATTCGAATTTATCATGGGGTCCACAACTTCAAGAGTTAAGTAGGAAAATGTTTGCTTCTGCGGGAACATTAAGGAGGTTGCAGCATTTCCTTCCGACATCCACAAAAATTGCACTTGCGAACTCCTTGCTTCTTTCAATTGTTGATTATGCAGATGTCAGTTACTTAGATCTTGCCGAAAACCAGCTTGAGAAACTTGAGCGTCTCCAAAATGTTTGCATACGATTTATATTTGGTTTGCGCAAGTATGATCACGTTTCACAGTTTCGAACACAGCTCAACTGGTTACCTATTCGACTTCGCAGGAATACTCATATACTATCCTTATTATATAATATTCTCTTCATTCCATATTCACCTTCCTATTTAAAGGAACGTTTTAAGTTCCTTCATGAAACGCATGCCAGATGTTTGAGATCATCGGACAACTTAGTGTTAAAAATGCCTCCGCATTTCACCAATTTCTGTGACAGTTCCTTTAGTGTTACAGCAGTTCGCTTGTGGAATATGTTGCCACTGGAAATTAAAAGCGCTGAAACTTTGCAAAAGTTTAAAACCTGCATTAAGAGCTATTATTTAACAAGCATAACATAGTTGAAATGTTTTTATACTATGAAGTATATACTGAACGCATAATTAGATTAGTATGTATGTATTTATGTATGTATTAAAATAATAATTTTTGTAAGTATTTTATTATATTTTAATATAAATATTTATTTTATATTTGTATGTAGGTATGTTTTATAAGTATCTAGTATAAATAATGTGTATTTATAGATGCTATTTTGTATTTTTATCTTTTGTTATACCTATTGTAGGGTATAATACCATAAGTGTGACGCCAACGACTACCAGTTTTTGTGTCCTACCATCATATTTCCATCCAAAGGTTGCCTGGCAGAAATTGCTTTTAGCGATAAGGCCGCCCATTGTATTGCTATTTTATATCAAGTTTGTAAACTGTAATACTATCTTGGCGTACAATAAAGTATATAATAAATAAATAAATAAATAAAAATATTAATCACTAGATACTTGATACATAATAAAAATATCTGAAAAAAAAAACAATATAAAGGCTTAAGGGTCCGTTCACACAGACCGGCTCGGAGAGCAGAGCAGATTCTTATCACGTTGAAAACAGAGTTTTTATTATTTGAAGTAAGGTTTATTTTTGCATGTGCACTGCTTTTGTCATTGAGAATGCTTGAACGCGCTTGGTGTGAAATAATAAGAGGAGCTGACCGGCTCCGATCGCGTACTTTTCTCGTTCGCGCAGCCGTTCGGCTCCGATTTCATGCTCTTTCCCGCTCGCGCAGCCGATCGGCTCCGATTTCATGCTCTTTCCTGCTCGCGCAGCCGATCGGCTCCGATTGCGTGCTCTTTCCCGCTCGCGCAGCCGATCGGCTCCGATTGCGTGCGAGCCTCCCCACGCCGACCGCCATTATAATAATAATAATAATAATAATGTATCTTTAATTCGGAATAATCCATATTTGTTTACATTTACATAATAATTTTAAGTATAAAAATAATAATAAAATTCACAACAATATTTAAAAAACAGATATCCACATTAATGCTATCATCATAATCATCAATTAATAACAAAAAATAAAATAACATCAATAATACAATTCAAAATAATCATCAATACAGTAAAAGAAAAGCCCATAACAATAAATCAATAATTAAAAATCAATATTAAAAAATCAAATGAAATAAAATCTGTGGTCAAGTCCATAATAAATAAATAAAAACAATAAATATCAATATTATACATTCCACAAAACCATTCTTATGCTGCTATCTCAATCCATTTTTTATACATAGGACTAGTACATAACCTATCTGCAAATGCCCTAACTATACTATTACTACACGCTACAACCCGAGCCAAGAACACAGCGATTCGATTTCTCTGGATGGCATTAAACGTGTTCATTCTTGCCTCTGTAAACATTTCGGAGGCGCTACAGTATGGGGCCAAGCCCATAAGGTGCCTGTAAATGTTATTATATTGAACACGAATGCCATCCAGAGACCTCTTCGTATACACAGTCCAAAGCTGACACGTGTAGAAATTTTGGCAATATGTCCTAAATAAATGCATCTTAGTCTGTTTATCAGCCTTAAAAAATCTCCTCGCTATCATATTACCTAAGACTGAAATAGCCCTACGCTGGCGATCAATATCAGCATCGTCTTTCATATCCGATGCTAATATGTGACCAAGGTACTTGAACCTCTCCACCACTGCTACCACCTGGCCTCCAAGCCTTACCGGAGGGATAGAACTGGGACCTCTACCCGACCTGAAAACCATCATTTTCGTTTTTTTGGAATTGTAGACCAAAGAATGCTCTCTAGCATATCGCTCGCAAATATTTATTAGTTTCCTCAAACCTTTGATCGAGGGGCTGAGCAGAACCATGTCATCTGCATAACTCAGGTTATTGACATATCTACCCTCCAATCGAAGTCCAACTGGCGTTCTGCTCAGCTCCTCGACCAGATCGTTTATATAAAGATTAAACAGGTCGGGCGAGGTCAGTCCACCTTGCCTCACGCCACAGGAGAGCCTGTAGTCATCCGATAGTGCATTCCCCCACTTGACATTGTTGGACTGATTAATATACCAATACTTAATCAGTCCAACAATGCCAGCTTGTACATTACTATTTTCTAGTTTCTCCCACAGCAACTCGTGATTGATGGTATCAAAAGCACGGCTTATATCAAGAAAACAAGCATAAACGCTTGTTTTCTGACCAACATATTGCGACACAACTTGCTTCAGGGAGAAAATAGCCATGTCAGTTGACACTTCAGCGCGAAACCCAAATTGTGCGTCATCTATCTTTAAGGATGGATTCAGCTTTCTGTGTATCAGACGTTCAAGCACCTTGGCCACAATCGTTGCGAGAGATATGGGCCTATAATTTTCCATACTCGAGACATCACCCGTTTTGTTTTTAGGTATAGGGACAACCACAGTACGGATAAGTTCCGCAGGCAAGTACTCATGCTTCGCACACAGATTAAAAAATCGTGCCAACATTTCAGGGATATACTGGCCCGCATGTTGTAGATGTTCAATACTTAGACCATCGTGACCAGGAGATCGTCCACGCTTCATACCCCTGAGCACGCTAATAACGCCCTCAGAAGCCACGTGAAAAACCTCCCCCCTGGTCACGTGGTCCCCTCGTGACACCACCGAAGTTGGTTGGCTAGGCTGTGGTACAGTGAAATGCATCCTGAAACCATCAGCAATTGCTTTAGTCTCTGTTTGACCTTCAATGCTAATAGGAGTACCGGTTTTCAGGTTCTGCTTCTTAACTTCTTTCCAAAAATCAGAAAAATTTTTAGACGAAGCATGTCGGGCCAGTATCTCCATTCTGATCTTCTCTTGATTATTCTGCACGTACTTAAGGGCCGATTTAAAATCTCTGCGCGCAGCACGCATCTGTTCGTAGTAATATCCCGAGCAAGGTTTCCCACACAAATTCCATTTCAGGAAGGTCTGCCTAGCCAGAACATGGAGATGTTTGACATGGTAATTCCAACCAACTATTCTACGATTATTAATTTTTTTATAAATATATGTACGTTCAGCAGCTGTCCGTAACGTTTCAATTATATTATAGTAAAAAATGTCAATCAACTTTAAATGTCCTATATCATTACATAATTCATTATTACATACTACATTAAAATAATCATTATTAATCATTGAACGAAAATTCTCAGTACAAAATTCACAGTATTTATCGCATTGATCCTCATTCCTGTTGCCCCATTTATATTTGAAATTGCAATCGGTCCCGTTATCTGCTGTCAGTCTTTTACAATAAATAATATTAAACCTTACCTGTATTACTAGCGGCAGGTGATCAGAGCGATAAGCACCGTACAATACATTCACGTCACTTACCGCCGTCTCAGCCGCTGCGGAGACAAGGCAGTGATCTAACCATCGTGTCTTCCCGGTCACTTCACTAACAAATGTGTAGGTGTTCACACCAAGTCGCTTAAAGTCTATACACGATAACAGTTCCTCAGAGCAATAGTCCAAGAGCTCCCTACAAAACCGCGTTTCCGGATGCGCGTTAAAATCGCCCAATACAAAAACGCTCTCAACATCCACACTTTCAATTATAGCACTTATATTGGCAAGACATTGTGACATTTCAGGAAAGTTATCGTCACAATTAGTCGGCATGTACACACTGAACACCAATAGGGAACGCCCCTCCCGCTCAAGTTTAACCGCGACCATACGGTCGTTGTTACAATTTACTATCTCTGCATACGGAAATATTCTTCGGTCCCATAGGAGTGCCACACCCCCATAGGGTCTCCCACGTATCATTCCTTGAGTTGTGTCCATTGCAGAGATACCATGATCCCCAAAATGGCCATTAATTGTCCTCAGTATCCCTAAGTCATGAGAAAACAACCAGGTTTCCTGTAGCGCAATGATTTGATGGTGTTTGCACAACTGTACCACTTCTTGTAACGAGCTCTTAAGCGACTGGCAATTATATGTAACAAGTTTTATATTTGTAACATCCATATTAGGTAGTAATATTAGTGTTGGTCATACTTTTCTCTTGCCTGTGTCCTTTGACCTGGGGGCGATTACGTTCCCAATACTTTCTAAAAACTGTATGAGCTGGCCAGAATCGATCCCCGTTTTCATTTAAAAACAACTCAACACTACTTAGAGGCACTACCACTTTAAAGGAATTAAACTCATTGTTTAATTTATTAATTTTGGAAACTTGCACGTCTAAGCCCGTTTTATGTTTCACAAATGCCTCGATGTCGTTCGAAGTGGTGTCTATATGCACCCTAGACACATATAGGGGTATGGTTCTATCAGCGGCCTTGAAATTAAATTGCTCCAGTGGTTGAGCAAGTCCTTTTCTGTTCTGTACCTTGTGCCGCTTATATTGTACTGTCGTCCATCCATTGTTGGTCTTATTGGGTTCGGAAGAAACCTTTTTAACGACATCCGCCATAGTAACTACCTGAACCTCAGTATTTATGGTTTCCTGGGGTTCGCGAACGCTAGGCTGAGTCGTCCTCATTGCCCTTACCATACCCGCCTTACCGGCACTTAGCGGTAACAGTTGGGAATTACCGTTTTCGTTATGTTGTGCGACTACCTCCTTATCAATAACATTATTACAATTTTTTTCACCAGCATTTCTTGCTTCTTCCAAATCTTCATGTGCGTTTCCTCGATGCTTTGATAACAATGTAGATGTAGACCCTACCAGTTCTCTCAGCTGCTGTATCTCAATCTTTAGTGCATTTATCTCGGCACTTACCAACAACGATGATGCCTCAGATTTTTCACTTCGTAAGTTGGCCACTTCTTTTTTGAGTAAGGCCATTTCTTTGAGAAACGTCGTCACGTCAATGTGATCAAAGGTAACCGGTGGTAACTTATTAAGGTCCTTTGCCACAAAAATTGGTAAAGATTCTGGTTCCATTTCCTTTATTATCTTAATTATTTCTTGCACGCTCTTCTGCTGGTTTCCTTCTTTCCTCCTCATCACTTTCTTCGCCGGAGCCAACAACTTATATACGAGCTGCCTGGCATTCTCAATTTCCGAATCGGCAAATGCACTGATACAAATTTGCACAATAGCAGTTTCAGCCAGCGTATCAACTTTGTTGTAGATAAATGCTAACAGTTCATTCACCACTATACTGCACTTATTACACTTCACTGAAGCATCACAATTAATATCCACTCGATGCGGAGATCGCGACATCGCGTATTGCACACCGCCGCCGTCGTGCGTAAACGTCGCGCAGATGCGTGCGCACAGTACCGACGCACGCGCCACACTGATTATGATAGCACAATTTAAACAGAACAGTTGTGTGCACTTATACGAAAACATGACTGATGAAAAATTAATATATTTCTTCATCGGAGCTATCTAAAACCATGTTCCGAAAAGCACCCGTTAACACCGAAAACAAAACTTGGAATACTGGTACTGCCTTTGTAGTGAATCGATGCACTCGATGCATCCGATCGGCTGCGAGCGCATCCGACCGGCTCCGAGCGCATCCGACCGGCTCCGAGCGCATCCGCTTTTAGCCGGTCTGTGTGAAATAGTTGGCGGCTCCTCTCCGACTAACTCCGAGCGTATCCGATCCGGTCTGTGTGAAAAGAAAAGTGCGCGCCGATGCTCTCCGAGCCGGTCTGTGTGAACGGACCCTGACCCTTTACATAAATGAAATGAGAATTAATTTGACTGCAAGATCCTGACAAAATTTAATTATAATGCTTTGTAGGTACTATCAATCTATTTTTTATTAAAATGCAAAGGTAGATATCTAATAGAACACTGATGCATAGATAGCCTGAAAGTTATTAAATAACAAACAATAATAAAATACGAGAATCGGACCGAGCGCATCGCAATATGAGCGACGGGGTGCGAATGCACAAAACTTTTCTCGTTATGTCCTTTAAAGATGTTTTGAGATTTGCAAAAGCTCGGTAGTGTATCGAGTACAATAGATTCTTTCTTATCCTTGTTGCCGTGACACATCTATTTCGACTTTTTGTCGAAGCTGTGGAACGGTCGCTGAGCACGTACACAGCCTCGTCGGGAACGCGTTTAGAATTCGATATACCTATTTCACGTTACCGTCTTCTGTACATACGTTAAATAACCAACGAAAGGGTATTTACTGGCGCTTTATTTACTTTGTTTGTATTGTGTTCCATTTAAACCAGTGTGCGAGCCCGAAGTTACGTATCGGATATCGATGTATATGTCATGTCTATTTGATAAGAGATGTTTGCGTGAGGTAGTTTTAACCTGACAAAAGGCCTTTAGGCACATGATCGAAAATTTTGACAGGTAAATGACTGACAATGATGAACGGCTTTCAAAACTTTATCCTTTCAACAATGAAAGAGGAAACTGAGTTTTCATAATTAAGCGCTTAGGAAGTTTGAAACTGACGCTTGGAATGCGTACTTGAAGCGAAAAACATTTCTTTCAAATCAATTTAATATTTTTTAAAACTATAATTTTAAACGACTTTTTTATTACTCTATCGTGTTAAAATAATAGGTTTCATTAGTTAGACTATCAATCTCGTCGACTTCTGCACCTAAGTACTTACATGAAAACTATAGACCTGCATTATACCGTACCATAACTAATTTAATCCATCGGTTCCAGGTCAATAACGATGAAGGCTCGAAATATGTTCCCTGGCGCTCACTACACTTAGTAATAAATCCCGACCACTTCAAAAATGCCCGTTTTGAAGATCGAGTTTCGATTTTATTAGCTACTGTGATCAGTTTTCGTTAGGTTTTACAATTGAGTCAATGCCGTCTGATCTCAAAACCTCTCTATATCTACTGCCTCAGTAGATGTAAAGTTGTTACAAGGTCAGATCTTCGCTCCATCTCTACTGGGTTAGAGATGGGAATTTGCCCGGAAAAAACCCAAATGTGGGAAAAAACCGGGAAAAACCCAGGGAAAAAACCCGATTGGGAATTTATTCGGGTTTTTTTTTCATATTTAGCATAATTATCATTTAGTACACACTATTTCAGTATTACTAACTAGTTAGACATAATCTAACTTTGTTTATTTTAGCCCCTCTCTATCAAATAGATTGCAGAGGGGCTTATGGCGAGACTTTGTATGAAGTCTGTGACTCTTTTGCACTATATTACGTCACTAGGTCACGTGGATCATCTGTTCAAAGTTTGAAATAAAACAAAACTAACAACGTCAATCGGAGTGAACTTTCACTTTCACAGACGGGCAGTTGGGTGAAACCGTCTCAGGGCTTATCTATATATATAAAAATGTTGTGTGCGTTTAAGTATCTATTAAAAACTCAAAATTTACTGAATCGTTTGAGCTCAAAATTAGACACGATATACAATAGGATTCAGAGATGGTTTTAGGCTACTTTATACACTTTTATCATAGCAGCAATAAGAATAAAATAGCTTTAAAAAGTGATTTTACCAATAGATGGCGCTGGTCGGTTTTTTTTAAATTATATTCTGCCAGCTTCAGAACAAAATATTATAAACAACCTATTTAGAAGGTACCTACCAGATTGATGATTTTTAAGAGAAGTTTGATTGCGGCCTCCTTGCATTCAGAATAATAAAAGAGAGTACTTACCTAATAAAGAGGTCAGATAATATATGTTTTGCATGTTATTTTTGAACTTTTTGGACATTCGGAATTTTGGAGTTTTGGACTTTAGACTTTTGGAATTTTGGAGTTTTGGAGTTTTGGACTTTTAGAATTTTCGACTTTTAGACTTTGGAGTTTTGAACTTTGGACTTTTGGACTTTTGGACTTTTGGACTTTTGGACTATTGGACTTTTGGACTTTTGTACTTTTCGACTTTAGGACTTTTGGACTTTTGGACTTTTGGGCTTTTGACCTTTTGGACTTTTGGAGTTTTGGAGTTTTGGACTTTGGACTCTTGGAGCTTTGAACTTTTGGACTTTGGACTTTTGGACTTTTATACTTATGTAGTTTTGGACTTTTGGAATTTTGGAGTTTTCGACTTTGGAGTTTTGAACTTTTGGACTTTGTACTTTTGGACTTTTATACTTATGTAGTTTTGGAGTTTTGGAGTTTTGGAGTTTTGGAGTTTTGGAGTTTTGGAGTTTTGGAGTTTTGGAGTTTTGGAGTTTTGGAGTTTTGGAGTTTTGGAGTTTTGGAGTTTTGTGGTTTTGGAGTTTTGGAGTTTTGGAATTTTGGAGTTTTGGAGTTCTGGAGTTCTGGGGTTTTGGGGTTTTGGAGTTTTGGAGTTTTGGAGTTTGGAGTTTTGGAGTTTTGGAGTTTTGGAGTTTTGGACTTTGGACTTTGGAGTTTTGGACTTTGGACTTTGGAGTTTTGAACTTTTGGACTTTTATACTTTTGGAATTTTGGAGTTTTAGACTTTTCGAATTTTGGAGTTTTGGACTTTTAGAATTTTAGACTTTTAGACTTTGTAGTTTTGGACTTTTGGACTTTGGACTTTTGGACTATTGGAATTTGGACTATTGGAATTTTGGACTTTTTGACTTGGACTTTGGACTTTTGAACTTTTGGACTACTAACTCCTAGCTATATTTCATGATATTTCTTTCGAAAAATAAGGTCATGAAGCAGTTTCACTTCTTACGTAGTACACGCACACATTTTTTTTAATGTACCTACCCATCATTTAGTTTGTTACTCATTTCTCATAGGTACATAAAACCACCATAAAAAAGTCACAGCGAAGCGTGGCAGGGTACCGCTAGTTGTTAATAATTCTATAAATAGTTACGTTTTAATATTCTGTGCTATCTAATCAAATATAATGAAATTAAATAAAAAGCCTGTCTCTGTGTGTGTATTCATCCACTCTTAGCGACAAGTAACCCGAAACTACTAACGCGCGAACACCAACCTCCACCATCTGAGGACAAACAATAATTCGGATAGCACGGCTCTGCCTATCTGCATAGCGTCAAGCGCGTCAACTAAGTACATCGCGGAGACATCCCAACGATGAAAACAGTATTCGACGCAGGGGCGAATCTGCGTCTTGTACTGCTAACATCTCTGATGTGGCGTGAAGAACCGCCTCACCTTATTTAGGACTCCTAGTTTCCGCGAGGCCAGCCCAACACAACTCTCTATGTAGTTTTTGTGATTGAGCTCACGCCGGACGTCTATACCTACCGAAGATCTCCAGATTGTCCTTTTGTGTAGTAATGTTCTGAAGAGAGGGTAGGGGTAGAAATGGGGACTTCTTAGCTATAAACGCGCACACCTGTGATTTTCTGGTATTGTACTCGACCAAGTTGTATGAGCCCAATGGGCAATGCTAACCCAGGTCCCGGTCGAGATCGGCCACGAGTTGCCGTCTCTTTTCCTCCACGTCGCGTCACCCATCAGCTGGACGGCCAGAACAGCTCCCATGCAGAGTACTATCATCCGCATAACAATGAATGTATCCAAGCAAGGGCCAGCATGTCATGGATATGAGGAGGAAAGAGAGTTGGGGACAATACCGATCCCTGTGGTACTCCTGCATTTACCTGCAAAAATCCAATATCAAATACAGGAAGCCTGACCATCACAGAGAACCCGTATACGTCGCCCGCTCAGGAAGCTGGCCAACCATGAATGTCATAGAGATTATGGATATATGGAAAATTTTATCCGAAATGCACCCGGTAGTTTGGTGGAAAGGACTCTGCAACTCCAAAATGCTGAGTAGGGTTGCAGTGAGTACAGTACGTGGCCATAAAGAATGCACATCGGCAATCATCGCATTTCCGAATGCAAACGAATGCTCATTTCCATGTACATCAATTATTAGATTAGTCGTTTATCAGAATTTGAATTTAGCACTAAGTACTTTATTGTTGTTTTGTTTTGATTTCACGTGAAATATATAGAGCTGTAAAACATTGCTATATTCTTGTTAGGAAAAAATAATCTTCAAATAATCTTCATAAATATGTATTTTATATAAGATCGACAAAAAGTGTAATATTGTGGTGACAAATTGCTAGGCCATCGGCCACAACACGGTTTAACCCTGTACCCTTAGTCGACTTATGCGACATATTATTTTTCTTATTCTAATACTATTATCTTATTCTAATAATAAAGAACACCGCACGGAGAAAAATACGGAATTAGTATAATAAAAACAAAATCATGTATATTCAATTCCTTCCATTTCACTATCTGTGCTCTCATTGAGGTCTGTGTCACTGCCACTATCAGCTGTATTTATTACTAGCCTATCCAATCTATCTATTTTGTCGTCCATAGCGTGTTGAATTCCTCGATATTCATTCTCGCATTTTATCGCATGATCGCAAACCTTTTTCCACTCATCAGCCCCGATCATGTTTAATTTTTCAGTTAATAATGTCTTTATTGAACTTAAATTCATATTCACGTTTCTCGCGGCTACATAGCCTTTTAGTTGAGACCATATATTTTCAATTGGATTAAAATCCGGATGGTACGGTGGCAATCGCAACACAGTGTGCCCATGTTCGGCTAGTATCTTGTTCACGGAAAACTCTGTAAATCTGTCCTTGTGCTGGCATATAATATTATATATCTGAGGTTTTGTTAATTTATGATCAACTGAAATTTCGTGTCTTTGTAACCAATTGATCATTTGCGGTTTATTGGTGTTTGAGTTGGGGGGTCTTTCAACATATTTATTGTGATAGGGTGCGTTGTCGATAACCAGAACAGAATCATTAGGTATATTTGGAATTAATTGATTAACCAGCCACTTCTCGTAGTTTTCGTTATTCATTTCGTTGTGATAATCACCTTTAGCGTCCGTGGATTTATACGTTAACAATGCTCCTGGTACAAAGCATTTTTCGTTACCTGCGTGAACAATTATCAAACGTTGACCTTTTGAAATCGGGTTTTTTACCCCTATTTGCTTATCATCACTCCAAGTTTTTCCTTTAGTGTGGGTTGTATGTATGTAGGACTCATCCATATAGATAATGTTTTTTCCTGCTTCGCGAAATTCGCGTATTTTGTCCAGATATTCAATTCGTTGGAGAGCTACATCGTGCTTTTCCATTAGAACTTTTCTATTGTCTTTTATTTTTGTGAACGCAAATCCCATTTCATAAAGAATTTTTCTCAACGTCTTTTCAGACCTATTATAATTAATAGCCTCAGATAATTTAGCTTTTAATATTATATTTTTATTGTAGGCAGTTGTTTGTAACGCAGATGAAAATCGTACACCATTCTTCTAACAACATCATAATCAAAATCGTCCATATCTAAACGAAATTGTTTTTTTGGTCTCCCATTTTTTCGAGAGCTGGATTTTGTTCCACTGGAATGTGTATTATCAGTGCCAGTGCCGACTTCGTTTAATATATTGTTCAAAGTTCTTTTCAAAATTCCAGTGGCATCTGCAACTCTCTGTTGAACCTTCTTAAAATAATTACTTACATTAACATCCTCATGTTTTTTAAATTGATTGGCTTCAGATAAAAAATATTTATAAACATTATGGATAATTTCGCGTGACAGGTAGACTAACGGCTTACCTTTTTCCCTATAGATGCCATAGTAGGTACTAATTTAATTTTATAGGAGTTTTAGCAGCTCTATATATATATTGGCTTAGATAAGCGACTGCACTCTCTCGCATTTGAACCATGACTGACAAAACAAACGTCATGGTGTGTGCGACACAGATATCGCTATGCGAAGTCGAAATTAGCCGATTGCCTCTTTATAAAGCTCGATGTGCATTCTTTTTGGCCCTTTACTGTACGTATTCTAACTACTCTCTATACTTCAGCAGCCACTCAACGATCATTTAGCACGAATGCTCATATACATAGTCACAAACGAAATAGTTTGACTACACTACAGACATGGCAGCAAAATAGCTATTATATCGTATAATAGGAACCTGGGCAATTCTAGAAGCTTTGCAGCGGTGTCGTATTGATTGGCGATATATCGAGGTGATGAGGTGCTTGTATGATACCGCTAAAAAGACCAATCCCATAGCCCTACTCAGAGGTGTGGGACAGGGAGATGCTATCTCCCTGTCCCACACCTCTGAGTGTCTCCATCTCCTAAGCTCTTCACTAATGTGCTTGAAGACGTCTTCAAGTCGTTGGACTGGAATGGATGGGGCGTGAATATGACCGGTTAATGTATCTACACCTTCAGTTTGCTGACGACATCGTTTTAATAGCGCTGGAACAGGTGAGCGTTATGCTGCATAGTCTTAGTGAAGAGTCTCGTCGTGTTGGCCTCAGCATGAAGCTGGACCAAACCAAGGTCATGTTCAATGAGCATGTCGTGCCGGGACCAATATACGTTGAACGATCGAGGCTTGAGGTTGTCCATGAATACACCTACCTTGGGCAGGTAGTCACATTTGAAAAACAAGTAAACTGGATAAGGAAATAGCCAGAAGGATTCGCTTGGGCTGGGCAGCATTCAGCAAACTGCGCCGGATTCTCTACTCTCCGATACCGCAATGAATGAAGACGAAAGTCTTCAAGCAGTGCGTTCTACCAATTATGACCTACGTTGCCAAAACGTGGACACTCGGAGTGGGGCTAGTCCACGCCCTTAAGGATGCGCAATGAGCGATGAAACAAGCTATGCTTGGAATCTCTCTAAGGGATAAGATCCAAAATGCTATCCCGCATCTTTGGGGGGCAGAAAAAGGCGGCGCAGTCCTACTTACTCCCTCTGGTCTCCAGCGAGAGAGTGTCCAAGTCCAGACCTGCCACGATCGAGGACCTGACGCTATTGCGCCCACGCAATGTATTCCACTAGTGTGTTTACCGCGCTCCCCGCAGTGCTGGCACTCGGCCAAGGGTTCCCGTTGTATTTGCCACAGATTCTTACCAAAGCTCCCGTGGGATACGGGAATACTGTTTACATACGCGGCCGAAGGGACTGGAAGTATCTGTGATAACCTATAGGAGAGAGCACCGTGTCCAGCCACTCATCCAGCCGGCTAGGAGACATGCCGCATCACCTGAGATCGTGCGGAAACCCCTCATCACCCTGACGGCCTCTGCGGGCACTTTTGTAAAGTGTACTAAATTATAGAATATATTATATAATCTGTGACTAAATAATATTGTTAGTATAGCTCGTTTTTTTTTTGGTCAAAGATTCTTGAAAGTTTCAATATAAGTTTATTCTGCAGTGAAGTAACATTCCGCCAAGATACGCAGAAAGAATCTTTTATAATAACAGTTTGGTTTTATTTTAGTTCCTGAATACTGCTACACATTTTGACATTTCGAACAACAGGCAACAGCTAGTGCCCTAGATGCATCGGCGCAAAGTATGTGCGCATCCCGAAGTACCTAATTTTGTTGCATTTGTCCTAAAGATAATAAAAGAATGTTTATATTTTTCGGATCGTCAAATAATGAAAATTCCCGTCTATTGGGTTTTTTCCCGCATAAATACCGGGTTTTTTCCCGTTTGGGATTTTTTTTTCCCTCCGCCCATCTCTATACTGGGTACTCTATCAACTTGTGTGTATGTGTCATTAGAACCATTTACTAGTATAGCCATCTAGTACTTATAAGAAGTTAACCTTAGCAACAAGGCCATTATTAGTTCAGTTCATGCACTTTTATTTGTTACTAAAAGACGTCACTCGGTTTCACCCGCGTAGTTCCCGTTCCCGTGGGAATAAGGGGAATAAAATATAACCTATGTTACTCAGGGTGAAAGTAGCTTTCCAAGGGTTAAAAATATTTGAAATCCTACAAAAAATACAAATTTTCCTCTTTTTAATATAACTGTAGACAGTTTAGTCTAACAGAGACCTCGACTTCGCCCTTGGCTAAAAAGTGAAACCTTTTCCCTAAATAAAACTACCTAGCCTAATTTACTCCTTATAAAAATATGTTTTATCCTATTCATGTATGTCTGTATGCAGATGAAATATCATTTAAGTCTAATAGTATTAGGTACGCTTTTTACATCTATTAAAATGCAGCTGTGAAACTAACGAAATTATTTTATTATACAATTCCAGCAATCGTGTTCAGTCTAGCCACGGCGTAGCGGCTCGTTCGCAAATCGCTACTCGTAGCAGCCGTATCATAATTATAATTTGCCTCCGGAGGTAGATTATAAAACGTATTACCGCTCGTTCATAGTAGCGACGGTAAGTAGTAATAAGTTTCAGATTAGATTCAGTTCAATTTAGAACTTCATTTAACCCCCAATGAAGAAAAAAGGGGTCTCTGTGGCATTGAAGCTCCGAAATGTAATACCGATTTTGATGACGCTTTTTTTATTTGAGACCAGACATATTATATAGTGTGAGTATATAGATATTATATGTACTTGTCAAAGCATCAGTTTGCTTTACTAAGCAACGAAAGGAAGGCGGCATTCATCAATTAAAATTACTGTAATGCGTTTATCAACCCTATGAAACAGCTTTATTGTAATACAATTTACTTTAGTTTTGAAATATAGTTTTAATTTATTTATATTCCCTGTCAACTATACTAACGATAATTTATATTATCTACATCGTATTTCAAAAATATATTCAGTCTTCTCGTGAAATTACTAATGAACGAATCGTATTGATATTTAAGCAACTCACGTATACTCCTCGTAAAATGTTTATACACTTACATAAAATACGAATAACTAAAAGTAAAGACTCTGTTTAATACCCTATTCAGAACGTTAACTCAGACGTAAGTAGGTTTATCTCGTTCTGTAGACGTTCTATAATAGCCAATTAAATTATTTTTTTCACACGTTTCAAAGAAGGTATTATTTTTTTTTTATTTAACTCTTTACTGCTAGCAGAATACATGATTTAATAATAAAATTAATTGAAACAGTGTTGTACAAAGACCAGCTTAACTCAATACTCAATTCTTTCTAAGCAAATCTTTGGGAAAAGCGCAAAATACCAGAAACCTTTGGGCGATTACTAATAACTGTACAACGAGATAGAACATAAGATACATAATTAAAAGATTTATAAGATACATATATATAACCTATGGTACACATCATCAGCAACTTTTGAGTAGTAGAAACACAGTAAAAATCCACTCTGTATTGACATAATTATTGTCCAAGTCGAACATAAAGGAATACGCTACATATACATATGTAAATACAAAGGTAACTAGCATATACTTACTTCGTTTTTAGTAAGATTGGTGTAAATTTTGTACCGACAAATAAAAATATATCGGTTCGGTCGGTATATATGACTGCTCGCGCCCGCATCGCAATGAATGGAAGCTTTCTCAGAATGGTTCATCGCAACTTCCTACAATACGACTTTTCCAAACCTTTCTCATTCCGTTTTGTTTCGTAGCGCATCGTTGTTGTCGCGGTTGCAGATGTTCTACGAAAGCGACGGCTCATCTGCGGATTAGTACCCGTTAGGTTTTCGTATTATGTGCCCTACATTACAAATGAAAACTGTTGGAAATGTTCTGACGAGCTATTTATGACTGTTTGTTATTTGTTTAAAGGACATCGCTTGGGACATCCGTGGATTACAGCTGACATGAACACATGTCAAAACAAAAACAATCGTACAATGCGACGGTAAAAACTATTCGAACTAGGTATACGCGACATTTTCATCTCTTTATTTACATAACAAAACAGTGTACTGCAGCTCATTCATAATTTGAGGTTTAAAAGCTTTCATGATAAATTGGTATTTTAACGCGGCAATAGGCTCACCAATCATTACATGGAACAATAGTTATACAACGTAATATGTTAACGTATGTACATGAGTAAATAATGTTCAAAATTCTCTCTTTCTGTACCTACTTTAATTTTATCAAACTTCTAATAATACGAGTAGGTACTTATCAAAATATGTCTTTATTTGAAATTTGAGTTCCTGTTTAATTACAGTGGTAGACAATGATCATTTTTTTCGATCGTGTTGCAATTACGAAGCTCTTCAAAAAATGTAGAGCTCAGGTGAGTATTAATGAGAGACCACTTGTGTTACAAAGTCTGACCGGTGCACACCCACTGAGAAAATTACGCGGAAATTTACATAATAGAGAATCTGTGGCTGCCCCAGTCCTTTGAAAGCCGGGACTTTGGATCCACTTCGAGTGATACAGTCGTACATTAAGAGTGCGTATAAAGCTAGAAAAAAATCAGATTTCACCCGCACACCGCACACGTCCCGCTATCGTCTGTCGTCGCTCGGGCAGTCCGGGCAGTCCGCTATCTTTTTTGTGTGGCCGCTTCTTCTTCTTTTCCTTATATCTTGGACTTTCTCGGCTTGAGAGTATGCCAATGTCAAGTCAATTATATATCGAAAATATCAATCCTTTTCATGTTGAGAATCTTGCAAATAGCAGTGTAAGTGTAATATATCTTTTCCTTATAATTATTTTTATTATCAGCGTATTCATGTATGTTCCAGTTTGGACAAATTTTGTACTCAAGTAAAGCGGTGGTACTTTACTAAGAGTTGTCTTTGGAGTTTGGTGGTACAAAAAAGTCGCGTATCACTTCGTTTTATCACTTTCCAACACTTGTGCACGTTGTTGAAACTTTTATGTTTAAGAATCCACCATTATTAAACATAAATACTCATAAATACACTAATTTTGAAAAATTACAACACGGATTAATGTACGAGTCCTTTCGTGTTCGCGCCAAAACTCTTGTGTGGCCGCTAACCGCCATGTTTAGTACAAAGGTGCACAGTATACCCGAAATAATCAGATAAAATTGTCAAAATGCAGATCTACATGTTGTATATAGATAAGGATCCCCTTATCTGTGTTCAACATGTAGATCTGCATTTGTACAATACTTGCACACGTGACTCTACTGCCTACACTCGTCAGCTCGTCAGCGTATGGAGCGCTGTGTCATCGCTGCGGTCCTCGCAGTGCTGACATTCAGCCGTGGTTTCCCGGTGTCTTCGCCACAGATACCTACCAAAGCTACCGTGCCCGGTAAGTATCTGCGACAACCGGTAGGAGAGAGCACCGTGTCTTCTCTCCAGCCACTCGTCCATGACCGGTCTGACGGCCGCGATTGTGGCGAATCCCCCCTTCGGTTGCTCAAGTCGCACCTTCCATGTCTCCACGGTTTCCTGGTGGAGCAAGGACCGCTGGGCCTCGATTTCTCGAGACGCAGGCCTTTGGCCCCGCTCCAGCGCCTCCTTGCGCCATCTGATAAGTTGGATCCCTTTGTAAGATTGTAGTTCTTTCGATTTTGGGTCGTTCAGTGTCAGTCTTTTCCAGATTTTACTACGTTTAGCCATTTCGTACACATCTGGTGCCATATCGGGTTTTTGGCAGGTGTTCTGCTCCATTATTTTTTATCTTCCATTGCAGTAAATGGCGAGTCAAAAGTAGATAGTATAGTCATAAAGTAAATAGTATTTCGCGTGAAGTCCCGAATTCTATAAGTATGAGTAAATGGCGATTTATTAAGAAAACGTAGTCGGATCGAACGGATCAGATTCATCAGCTTGTGTGATATTACGAGCTGAAGCAACTCTGAAATGCATTAAAATTGATAATACAATGTATAAATACTTTCGCTAAATATATTTATATTAGTGCTATAAAAATACAATAAACACGCGAGTGCTCTAAAATATCTATTTGCATTGCATATACTATGCCCGACATTACTCCAGAGCTATATTCCGTTCGCTCTAAGATTACCGCTGGCGTAGAGGCTGGTGTAGAGAAAAACAGAAACACAGTCCTCTCGTCTCAACGGAGCGATCACAACTAATTTAATGAAACAACAGATGGCCGGCACCTCGGTTCAGGTGCGATAGAAAGAGAGCGGTATGCGCGGGATAAGAACGTCGTAAGCGCCCAATTCGTTTTGTTAAAATTACTGGTAAAATCCACATATTTTTTTCGAAGTGAATAATTGAGTCACTAGATAATACGATTTTATACTTTGTATTCAAATATTGACTCAGTTATATGCATAATCTTGAAAATAAATTGATTTTAGTCGTAAATTAGGCATGACATTGTGCGTCTATTCTATCGATAAAATATTAATATCTTATGTTTTCACAAATTCAGTCCCTTTCACATATAATGTATTTTCTATTAAAGAAAAATTAGCTCATTTGTGGCTTGCCTTCGGGTATAAAAATCAAATCTACGATCGGCAATTTACTTTTGTACCCCCTCTTAAATTAACATCTCTCTCACTTTGTTTGCACAGGCTGTGCCAACAGAACCTAATTTGTGATGATAAAAGAGCGCACTGGTCGTTTTGTGTCATTGCATAGCTATACTAGAGTAGGTAGAACGAAACCGTATACACATTTCAGTTTCATTGTTTAACAATAATATTTATTATGTACGTGAAGGGAAAACTTTCTACCTAGTTTCAACAAAATTATAAACGTACTAGCTGACCCGCGCAACTTCGTTTGCGCCACATAAGAGAGAGTATTACCTGTTCGCATCGCATTTACTCCCGTCGCGTTACGATTACTCCCGTAGCATCTCGTCGTTAATATTCAATACTACGTGAGAGAGAGTGAGAGAGAGAAAGGTTTCTCGTCGCGTGTATTCCCGTTGCATTATTTTTAAGAACAATTTCCTTTATGAAAGGTTCTCCCGTGGCATTATTGTAGAAAAAAAAACTTGAGAGGTGTCAAGGGACACCCGGATGGAACGAAGTTCCTTTCGATTAATTAGTGAAGGAATTGTAATATTTTTTTTTTTTAATTAATAATAATATTTTTTTTTATTATGAACCCCCATTTTATTACCCCCCACTCCCCCCTTCCCCCTCCCCCTCTATCTAAATGTTCCAATAAAAGCCGGCGTTAAATCTACATTTTAAAAGATTTTCAACGAATATTTACAGCAATGAGGCGCGTGAACTAGCCAATCAAACCGTGCGTTCCTACCATGTCACTTTGACTTGGCAGATCACAGAATTGACAGAATACTCCGCGCTTTTTGTAGAAAGTGTTGTTTTGTGTACTTTTTGCTAATTTTCTTTAATAATTCTGACCCTGGACTGTTTTATGGACTCCGAATATTTCCTCGAGTGACTATTGTGTGCCCAACGGACTCTTGATATAGCTTTTGAATGACTTTGTGCTATTCCCTACTGGACTGCTTATTGTGAATCGGATTTGTTGTTCTTCGATATGGGAGATCGTGGGAGGCAATCGAGGCCTACGCGCATTTTATGTGTTTAATTGCATTATATGTGTGAACATGTTGCGCCGATGTGAAGTGTAATTTTATGTGAAATAAAAGAAATAAAAAAATTGTGGTTTAATTTTTCTTTCATGACATGAATCACGATCATATTGACAACAAATCTATACCCTAATCCTGTATGTATCTACTAAAATGACCATCGAGAAACACTCCAGTCGGTTATTCATAGTCAATATAGTGTTTGAACATATTTAGGTATGTATAGGTAAGTATGGCGGGACTATACGACAACATAACCTAACAATTAAAACACAATATCTTTATTTTCTGGCTTTCTCGATGGAAAATGAATTCATCTATGGAATCTACTAGCGAAACTGAAACGTTTGACATATTTTTCACTTATGTGCGCTCATCTTTTATATCAAACAATTGCTAGTTAGGGAAACTGCCATTGTTCTTTCAGCCAAAGCCTTTCAGTACAAAAATGACTTCAAGCTTGTTATAAAATTAAATATATAAAATTACAAACGGGAAAGTCGGCACGAGAAAGTCTTACTTCTTACTAATTTCAAAAATGCAAAAGTTTGTGAGTGTGAATGAGTTGATGTGTGGATGTTACAATTTAAGTATTTTTTTTGAGTTCTGGGTCCAAACGGAGAAAACGTATCCTTATTTCTGAGATACCGCTATCCGTGTCTGGAAAATAGTGTCTGGCAGGCTGTCTGACTATCTGTCATAAGGCTTTATCTCATGAATGGCCAGTCATCCATGGCCTACGGTCGTGGAAAATGGACACCATCGCCATGTGCGTCTTCAACAGCTCGAAAAAGTCCTATACCTGCTCACAGCTGTACTTCTGCGCGGTCTCTTTTACACATATTTATCCTCTTTTAGAAAGGTTTTACTCATCTTCCAAAAAAAAATTCTCTGCGCTCTCACAACAGACAATTTAAGTATCTCAATAAAATTGTTTGTAGCGTGAGATTTCTCACTCTTAGAACTGCATCTACCCATCACTTATTTGCACGTTCACATCACGTGAGTTTTTATGGTTCTTACTAGCGCCTTACCAAAAACCAAGAACCAAGTTCCCTAAATAAGGTTATCTAAAGACGTTGACACTGAACAGAAATGAATCTTTTCTTTTTTCATGAAGCTGAATGAATCATTAGCGAGATATTGAATTTCATAACAATGAGGGTATTATTAGGCCTGGTCTTGACTGTAGACAAAGTTACATTAAGTTTGCTGTAGAACTCAACTTAGAATGTTAGTCGGCGAGCAAGCTCACTGCTATTACCCGCTCTGCGCTAACACGAGTATAGAACCGTATGTATGTAGCTCAACCCGTTTGCTTGTAGATTAGTTCAAATTGCCTTGTTCAGTTCAATGCCTCGTGTAATACGTATTGCAAACAGCTCCTTTTAGCCCATAATGTCAAATAGTACCCTATTTTGGTGAAATGTTTAAGCCGTTTATTTACGCTGAGTGCTTTCATGGGCGTAAACAGTCGATATTGTTACTAGTTCCTATTTGCATTTTGACAAAATATCTACATACAAATACGGTACTACGGATTCTAAGTGGTTAACGTTTAATATTAGAATAACGTGTTTCTACACGTTATTCTAATATTAAACGTTAACCGTTATTAACCGTTATATTAACCGTTAACGTTGTTTCTACACGTTATTCTAATATTAAACGTTAACCACTTAGAATCCGTAGTACCGTATTTGTATGTAGATATTTTGTCAAAATGCAAATAGGAACTAGTAACAATATCGACTGTTTACGCCCATGAAAGCACTCAGCGTAAATAAACGGCTTAAACATTTCACCAAAATAAATCCAACTTAGTAATAATCTTTAACGATTTTAGAAGTAATCAACACGTCATATTTATTCATTTCTATGAATAAATATGACGTGTTATATTTATTCATTTCTATGAATAAATATGACGTGTTGATTACTTCTAAAATCGTTAAAGATTATTACTAAGTTGGATTTACTCTGGGGTGGCATAATTTCATAGACTATAATGACCACGTTTCTGAACATTAATTGTATTTTTAATGATAGTTAGTTGTAGTTAGTATAATTTATCTTCATTTTAGCATTCAGGCCTTGTAACAACTTGTATTGTCAAAATTTAATTATCTGGATGCAGCATATGGTCCTAGTCTGCTTGCTAAAACGGTTAGCCTGATTCAGCGAGTGCAGAATGCATGCGCACGCTTCTGCTATAATATTGAGCCCCGAAGCCATGTCACGCCCTTTCTGAATAGATTTAGTATTCTTAAAATGAAATACAGATGTCAGTTGCACCTGGCCACCTTGCTATTCGGTGTTATTCGAACGCAAAAGCCAGCGTATTTGTTTGAGAAGCTGGTTTGGATGAGTGATGGAAGTAGGTATCCTAAGAGATCCTCGTCATGCCCGTTGCGTGTACCGAGTCATAGGACTGCTGCGTTCCGAGGTAGCTTTAAGTACAGTGCTACTAAGTGTTGGAACGACCTTCCACCGCCGTTGAGGAGGTTGAATAGCTTGCATAGTTTTAGGATCAGGTTGAAGTTCGTGTTTCTGGAAATGCAAAGCTACGAGTCTCGGTGAGCTAATGATTAACATTTAATATGAATTTTTTAGTGTTATTATTTTATTTTATTTTATTTTTATAGTTATTTTTCTAATACATATTATTAAACCTGCAATTATTTTATTATAATTATTTTATTATTTAAATTTTTACTGGTATGTGACATGAAAAACATAATTACCTATCGTTTTCATTTATAATAAAATTTACTTTTGACATTTAGTATGAGCCACATATTCCAATTATTTATTATTATTTATGTTTCTGTTTCAACATTGACATACCAAATGAATTGTTCTATTTTCACTTATTTTATATTTAAATTCTAATTTTCTGACATAATCAAATGTATCTTGTACTTTCTTATTTCTCATTTCGTATCTGTGTTTGTGCATTTTTTTAAATTATGATTTTATTTGCTGTGCCTAATGGAACTGATCTTAAAGGCTACAACTGAAAACCAGCGCTGCAATTACTTGCAGCATATGCTGAGTTGTAGCCTGTTAGCCACACATACACTACTGTGCCGAGACCATCGATCCCTGCTTATTTTGTATTTTTTCTCACTATATGTATGTGTTATTGTGTGTGCTAATAAATATGATTTTCTTTCTTTCTTTCTTTGTTTCTTTCTTTCTTTCTTTCTTATAACAATCAGCGTCTTTACCTTAAAGCCTGGAGTAACATTTGGTTATTATCGCTTGAAGAAAGTCACAGATATAAAGCGTTGCTATCCACCTTTTTAAACGGTTTTATTTAGCTCGACCCGTACGGAATTTATTTGTTTATCTATTTGGGTCAAATTTGAAATTAAAATTTAAGCACCTTCCCGTTGTCAGATTGATCTGAAAATTGGTAGACACATTTAATTTAGATGACAATACAATATAATAAAATCAATAACATTATAAATCTAAGATGGCCGCCGATACAAAATGGCGGATTGCATATTTTTCCTTAACCCCCTCAATATGGGTATCAAATGAAAGGGCTACACTAGTAAAACACGATGATTTTGTCAAAATTTAAAATTCAAGATGGACGCCGTTCCAATATGGCGGACTAGGTACATATTTTTCTACAACCACCACAATAAGGGTATCAAATAATATGACTACACTAGCAGAATACTGTCATTATGTCAAAGGAGAATGCTCAGGCTTCGTTTCTTTTTGAAAAACCTAAGTAAAAAGTGTATGGCTACCTAAGTAAATTGATAAATCATTTAATATTTTTTTAACAATCTTTTCATTCACTCGAATAATATATTTTGTGGCGTTTAAACTTTGATATAATTCGTGGTGTAATCTTTTTGCGCGCCGCAGACTGACGTGACGAAGATGGCCGCCAATCGCCAATATCAATGTGCGACCCCTATGATACGAACTGTCAAAAATTGAAAACTTTAGAACAAAACGGTGTTGTGTCGATCTTTTCGGTGTCGAATGTGTGGTTTTGCAGTACCTAGATTAGATAAAAATGCCACGGTGTGTGAATTGTTCACTATCTTTGGTACGATTTGGTACGATCCTGGATTGATCCAGAAGTGGTTAGTACCTATATCTTATTCAATTAAGTTTTGTATTCTGTACTTGTAACATACTTGAAATGTATTTGTAATAGTGAATTAGTATATTAAGTTATGTTCAAATGGTTAAGTAAATACATAATGAAGCATGACAATAACCAATTGTGCTAAAGGTTTTTACCTGATGTTGTGTTTTCCATATCAGTGATGTGTTACAATGAAGTAGATTTTTCCCAATCAATATCATAACAGAAAATATAAGGCTAGTAGGTATATAATTTTATTTTATTTATTTGCAGATATCGGTGGAGGATTTTCTTTGTCAAGAATGTTTTGTAAACTTCGTAATAACAAAGAGCATCTCAAAGCTCATCTAGTGAATCCGCAGCCGTACGAGCTTATGGACATCAGCATGTGTGCTTAGCCTGTGGGTCTTCCATACTGAGAGCTAAGACGCATAAAGTGATAATTTATAGCCCTGAAAGAAATCTCATCATGTCATGTATACCTAATCAACAGGTAAATATACTTTTAATAATACTATGCCTCAAGGCATTCTTTCACAGCATTCTTCAGTCTTTTTTTTTTAATACTTAGGTGGCAGACAAGCTTACGGCCCACCGGAAGGTTGGTAACCGTAGCCTATAGACGTTTGCATCACCAGAGGCGCTACACACGCGCTGCCGACCCGGGCGCAGGTTGTGACGACCCACAGTTGAAATTTTTCAAGCCGCCCATAAGGCCTTCAACTTGGCTTAACGACTGTCATTTTACTAACAACCGGGACCAACGGCTTATCGTGCCTTCCGAAGCACGGAAACGCTCGTAAATAAATGTCACAAAGTGGTCCACGTAGTGGTCACCCATCCATATCCGGCCATAGTAAATGTTGCTTACTGCAGTGATCGTTTACAGAACACTGAGTCTGTGACATCTATATCTATAATAATATTATAAAGAGTAAAGATTCGATTGTTTGTTTGTTTCCATCGAATAGGCTCTGAAACTACTGGACTGATTTGAAAACTTCTTTCACTGTTGGGAAGCTACGCTCGTCCCGGCGAAGATAGGCTATATTTTATTTCCGTATTGTCACGAAAACGAAGTCCTCACAACTTTAAGACAACAGTTATACAGTGTTTCACAATCTGCTACTCCCTTAAGGCCTATACCTACACCACCACCACAACCCACTTATCAAGTGTTCCATGTCCCAAATGTTGTACATGTTGCTAAAATATCATCAAATATATACAAAAGGGCTGCTGCGACTTTACGGAATTGTATTTTTCATCAATGTGAAAATGGCACAGCATCCCACCGTACGAAAGCCTACCAAACAATTATTGTTTGGTAGGCTTTGGTACGGTGGAATGCTGTGCACACATTATGACTATATTGTGGTACCTAAGTTGGGCTCGATTTAGATACATTGAACCGCCAGCTGCATTTTTGGACAACATATTTCATGAATATGAGGGTGATGATATAGACATCATAGATGAATAAAACTTGCTTAAAAATATTCAAGCATTTTCATTTTATTCTTCCTACACAAACCTGCATAACCTAATAAGTATTAGCTGACCCACCCCGGATTCGCACGGCACAGTCCTATACCCAGATTGCAGTGCTACCTGCCGGGTTCAAATTATGTCTATGACTTTCACGCAAGTGCAAGCTATAGGTTGACAAAGCTTTATCGCAACTAGATGAACCGGGCGCGACCATGCATTAAATAGAGATAACATATATCTAAACATTGATGTGTAGGTAACTAGGTAGGTATTACATTTTCAGGGTTATTTATTAGTGTTGGAACTATTACTTCTATCTTATTTGAATTAAATCCATGTCCATCCATGTAACAATTAGACCTTTCTGGACAAAATTGATTTGACGGATTGATGGACATTTGCTTCGAAACTAACCTCTAATTTGAACAGTAAAACGAAGAATGAGAGAAAACCCCACAAAATAATAGAAGGTTTTTTATTTCCTATGAAAGTACAATATCCATTCAATTTAATATCAAATTTTCGCTGTCATACAAAATTATTTGTTACGAAACGCCGGTCCATTAAATAATGGGCAATCTCCTTTCAAACTCAAGATGGACGCTGTTACAAAATGGCGTATTAGGTGGGGGCATAATATGTTTGAACGATATGAAAAGCGACCAACTGAGCATCCCGACTATAATTTCAACAACATGTGTCTAATAGAGTTTGCAATGTTGTTTGAGCCGCACTACGCAAAATCACCAGCAATCAACGAAGAAAGCATCGATACAGATGCGTAAGCGCGTGAGCAAACATTAAGAAAGCGATATATTACACTAACAAACAACACAAAAATGACCATCAGAAACAGGCCTTCTGTAATACGGGTTCCTAACTTTGTTGCAACCTCTGATCCCGAGTCGTATTATTAGAGTTTGTTGCTCCAGTATACGCCCTACCGTAATGAGAGAGAACTGATGGGAGAATACAACAGCGCCAAAGACGCATTTCTCGCCAATGAACAGAGGTTAGGAGAAACCAATGCTTATTTGTGTCTCTATCGCGAACGTGACAGGCAACTTGAAAACGCGTTTAATCAAGTACACGCGTTTCAGATATTGGAGCAGGAAGAGCCTATGGAACTAGACTGTAAAGAAGATGTTCCATATCTGCCAATGAACGATAACCAATTCATACTAACGAAGCAATCTATGAATGCTGGACAGAAA
The DNA here is from genome assembly GCA_933228765.1 of Miltochrista miniata. Lineage (NCBI taxonomy): Eukaryota > Metazoa > Arthropoda > Insecta > Lepidoptera > Erebidae > Miltochrista > Miltochrista miniata. The sequence goes on along the minus strand of OW121754.1, from coordinate 21,916,167 downwards.
GAAATTTTCACGATGGTAACTCAGTCCATACAAAATCAAATAGTGGGTGACGAAGAACGCTTAAAAATATTCTTTACAGGTGGTGCTGGTGTCGGAAAGACGTTTCTACTAAATTTATTACGAGACCAAATTAACAGGTGCTATGCGAAGGACGCGGTAAAAGTATGCGCACTGAAGGGAGTTGCAGCACGGTTGATAAATGGAGCTATTATACATAGTACCTTAAAGTTGCCAGTACAGAAGGATGGACGAATAACTGGTATGACACCCTTGTCCGGAAACTATTTGCGAATAATGAACAGCAGTGGAGGCAGACAGAGTTTCTTATTATCGACGAAATTTCAATGGTATCCTATCAAATGCTAAGTATGATTGACCCCCGATTAAGACAAGTTAAGAATCATGAAGACGAGTTCTTTGGAGGCATAAACGTTTTACTTTTTGGAGATCTGTTACAACTGCCTACAATCAAACGCTCCGGAGCTCCTGTTTTCAAACAACCCGACCATCTCCAACCAGCCACGCATCTATGGCGTTTGTTCACGCTCTGTGCGCTGACGGAGAATATGCGTTAGCAAGGGGACCATACTTTTATTGACATACTAAATGCTTTGAGAATAGGTGAGCTAACCGCTAACCATTGACACGCTTCTGGGAAGTCCGTAGTGTTCCCAGGAGTTCCCAGGCGGTTCAGTAGTTTAGGTAGGTAGGATAATTTGTCCTGAAGTCAATAATGCAACGATTGAAGAATATTTGACATTTATTTGCCAGTTCACAAAATAAACTTAATCTAACTTAAAACTAGGTACTCATCCGGATTCAGGGATGGGACTTCCTTTATCTCCGGGATATCACAGTAAGCAATATGGCTCTACGCCTATATATTAATAAAATTGCTTACGGGTATAGGCAGGGGTTTTTAACCTTAAACTTGGAAGCTCATTCTGAAAAGAACAAACAATATATTTTATATACACCCTCTTCAACCATAGATTTCCCTAAACTTTCCCTTACTATTATTTTTAACCCCATTTTAAAACATTTAATATACAAAGAACATTACCCCCTTTTCTAAATTTCACAAACGCCTGCCTGATAAAATAAATTTACTTAAAATATACTTTTTTACATAAAAATTACCCACAATTAATTTACTTAATAAATTTTATGACGTTGATGCTTACCAGAGCTTCCGTTTTCACAAATATAAATTTATTTAAATTCTTGGGCTATGTACGCCACCCACTGGTATTTTAGTGAAATATATTTTACAGAATAATTTACTTTGATGTAAATTTTCTTCGACAGTATGAAGTAAAATAAAAAATTTAGTTAGTTCCTGATTTTCTCTATTCTACTAATGCGCACGCTTATATATAGCTTACATCCCACCATATCTCCTTCCATCAACTATCCCTACTATGACACTATTAAGGACACACCCCTTATACCGACCTAAGTATAACCATTATACCTACGCTTAATAGCGCCTAATAAACTAATATAGCAAATCCATGATTTACGCCACAATATCCCCTCCCCAAGAGAAAATTTTGTCCCTATAGACAAAATTTAAGAACACTAATTCAATTTAAAAAGATTGAATTAGTATATAACAATCAATCTATAACAACTGTATTACTTAGATAATGTCTCCCAAAAATAAATAATTTAAATATTCCAATAGAGTAATTCTGATGGTGTTCACAAGATAGATAGAAGAAAAGACGTATTTAAGGCTTAATATTAAGAAATCCAGGTAATACGAACCGCCTGAATGTAATATAGAATATGGCTTAAATTGAAGACGGAGATTTCTATAACCGTCTCAGAGAAGAAAATTTATATAACAACATATACAACGATGTAATAACATTGTATATGTCTATATAACTGAATGCAATATATTTGCATATGATAAGCAAGCCTTTAAGAGCTTCCTATAGTACCACGTAAATCTGCGAGGGCAAGCTTACCGCTTCCGAGTGGCAGTATTTACTACAAAAAAACCAAGAAACAGAAATATAGCACTGAATACACCTACAGAATCATCCTACCAGAATTCTAACCAAAAATATACAAACAACCCAGAAAAAAAAATCACATTTACCAACCTTAACATTTCACTGAAATCCATATCCAATATGTAATAACGTTTTCAAAACGTATGCATCACTATTAACATAATGCATGTGCATAAAACTTTCATAACTTTGTAATTCTTAATACTTTGTAATTTTATAAACTCACGGCCCGTACACAACTTTCACATAACATGACAATGAAATCACAATGTGACCTCAAGCTTAACAATATTTCGAGGTACCCTCATAAATTTTCACAATTATTCATAAGGTCTCTTACACACTGACTTAAATTTCTCGTGTATGTTTGACTGTCCGCGACAACATCCAAAAGAAAATCAAGACTCATTTTTAAATAATTGACCTGACATAGCTATTCTTGTCTTCTTACTTTAAATTAACTTGATAAAAATTTAAAAATAACATGAAGTTACTTTTGTTCTAGAATAGGGGAAAGAATTTTTTTTTTTATATAAGTATGCAAAGTACCTACTGACTATTTCAACTTTCATAACTCACCGGACTCACCCATTCCTTTGAATAATGTGCCTTTCATACCGTCATATTCATCCCTTTCATACATCCATACATCTCATACATTTCCCGCTCATAAAACACTCATGCACACTTGTGTCATCAATACAATCACATGATGACGCAATTCTTATATACAAGAGAATTTAGCTTAAATTTTACACTAAATCTCAACATTATTCATTAAAACCGTATCCTGTCCTTACACTTGTGGAATTATGTGATGAAATGCAGTCTGTAAGAAGCCTAAACGATATTCAAATGATATTGACAACTACCCATACTTATGAGAAAAATAAAATGATACTACAATTTATGTTGAATCTATTTTTAGCTACAAGGTTAAATTATTGAATTACTTTATGAAGATTATAATTAATTATTTAGTTTAAATATTCGTATTGCTAACTAGTATATAGCATTATAGGATTGATGTAATGATGAAATTTTGTTATCTACCCCAAAGATTTTTTATATTACTAAGGTGGCTATCGATATAGATAAAATATGACTTTATGAAGGTGGCAGACAAACATACGGCCCACCAGAAGGACCGGCGGCCACCGCAGCCTCTGAACATTTGCCTCACCATAGGCGACAAACTCATGCTGCCGACCCTGTAAAACCCTTTTACGACCCTTATTAAAGAACCCCATACTATTTTTGTAGAAACCGGCTCATAACCGCTAATTACTACTTTATTAGTTAATTTATTTTTATTGAGCAAGAAATATCTAATTTTATTAATATCCATATTAAACGGCTCTGGTAAGCACCGAATCACTCACAATTTTTAATACACAAATCACTTTCTCTATACACATAGAACTACAATATCATTCAGATTTTCCTGAAACAATACACCAATTATACAAAACAAAACCTACCGTGAATGTTTTGCATTAAATATCTTTAAAACATTAACAACAATTTTACTTCTAACAAGAAGGTTCGTAACAATTTTATTAATGTGGGTATATTTTTTGCGTTAAATTTATTACAAGGAATTGTCAAAAACAATGAGGGTAGAATTTTTTTCCTTAATGAACAATACAAAATATGAATATGACTATAAGCCAACAATTATATAATAAAAGATATTCTACTATTACAGTTTGAAATAAAATAAAAAAAAACTGTAATTAAATTTGGGGACAAGCTACGTTAATAAAAATGATGTTGAGAATTTTCCAATTTCGGAATACCCGTTTAGCCAAAAAAAATTATGTAAAATGCAAAATAAAATGATCAAATTTCGGGCATCCAGACTAGCATAGGCCAAGGGCGTCTAATCCTTGAAGTAGCACGAATTTCGGGGGAGGCTACCTGCTAGCGGGCAACAAATTACAATGTAAATTTTAATTATGGGTCACTAGACCCAACAAATCTGTAGATATTAATCGCACGTTATCAACTACCAGGACAATTAATTTTGTTCGGGCGCCATGACACGCTTCTGGGAAGTCCGTAGTGTTCCCAGGAGTTCCCAGGCGGTTCAGTAGTTTAGGTAGGTAGGATAATTTGTCCTGAAGTCAATAATGCAACGATTGAAGAATATTTGACATTTATTTGCCAGTTCACAAAATAAACTTAATCTAACTTAAAACTAGGTACTCATCCGGATTCAGGGATGGGACTTCCTTTATCTCCGGGATATCACAGTAAGCAATATGGCTCTACGCCTATATATTAATAAAATTGCTTACGGGTATAGGCAGGGGTTTTTAACCTTAAACTTGGAAGCTCATTCTGAAAAGAACAAACAATATATTTTATATACACCCTCTTCAACCATAGATTTCCCTAAACTTTCCCTTACTATTATTTTTAACCCCATTTTAAAACATTTAATATACAAAGAACATTACCCCCTTTTCTAAATTTCACAAACGCCTGCCTGATAAAATAAATTTACTTAAAATATACTTTTTTACATAAAAATTACCCACAATTAATTTACTTAATAAATTTTATGACGTTGATGCTTACCAGAGCTTCCGTTTTCACAAATATAAATTTATTTAAATTCTTGGGCTATGTACGCCACCCACTGGTATTTTAGTGAAATATATTTTACAGAATAATTTACTTTGATGTAAATTTTCTTCGACAGTATGAAGTAAAATAAAAAATTTAGTTAGTTCCTGATTTTCTCTATTCTACTAATGCGCACGCTTATATATAGCTTACATCCCACCATATCTCCTTCCATCAACTATCCCTACTATGACACTATTAAGGACACACCCCTTATACCGACCTAAGTATAACCATTATACCTACGCTTAATAGCGCCTAATAAACTAATATAGCAAATCCATGATTTACGCCACACCATTTTAGTATTTTAATGCAAAGAGTTATTCAAAACCCAAGTGATGAGTTTGCAACAGACAAAGCGTTTAGGGTATACCTCACTAACTAGCAAGTAAACAATCACAACGCTGCGGTTTTAAATCTGTTCCGAAGCAAGGGATCTCGAATTTATACCATAAAAGCACAAGATCACATAATTGACGCCACACGAAATACTGATAATCTAAATTTAGCAAATATAATACCAACAGATATAAATAAGACTGGAGGCTTACCATCAGTACTTGAAATATTTGTAGGTGCAAAAGTAATGTTGCGGTCCAACATTGACGATACAAAAGGATTGGTAAATGGCGCTATTAACAAAAAATGTTTGGCCTCAGATTTTGATTATAATAATTCGATGCAATCCACACTTAGTTTAGTAGAAAGTAATACAGAAATAGTTAATGGGCCCCACGTTTTTATTTTAGTTAATATGCCTAAAAGCTATTCTGCCTAGTACTAAAATATTTCTGAACTAGAAGGTCAAAATACCTACTTGTTATAGTGTGGGCTGCTTAGTTTACCTACCAAGCAAACCCTGGTGTTAGTGTTCTTTCATGAACTGCCTTTCGGCCGCTGACATGGTTCATGTTAGGACAACCACTACCATCAGAGATAATATCTCTGATGGTAGTGGTTAATATTATTAATGACCGAGATCACCTACGTAGGTTGATAGGTAAGTAACTATTTATTTATTTTGTAGTTTTCAGTGCACATAAAATAAAACCATTTAACTTGAAAAAAAATAACCGATTTTTATTTACTCCTACAAAAACATGAAGTCTCGTTCCTGGCAACGTACAAATAGGTAGGTATACAGGTCTATTGCTGCATTAATATTGCTCTTATTTATTATGCTCAATATTACCAAGTTCAAAATTAAGCATAAAACAGCAGTATATTTCAAAACCATAAAAGTTAATCTCATAAGGGACACAGCTTAATTGACATGTTACACTTTACGAGACGATATCAACAGCCTATACACACATTGTACAACGTATGTGGGATACTAAAAATAAATACGACCATTTTATATCAAAATTTATAGCAGCCTTTATAAACTCGCAAAACACTTACATGATCGAAGCGCAGAGCCAATAAAAATCGGTGATAATTCTCACCCTAAAAATGGTCTAAATCAATTTATATTATTTACACGTATTGCATGGATTTAAATTGAGTTTTTGTGTTTTATGTTTTCCGATTACCAGTTAAACCCTTTTCATATTGAAAATGTCCCTCTTTTATTTTGAATGTTTGATTGCAATGAGCCGTTGTGAATTAGACGGCGGTTATAACTTTGAAATACATATATTCCTTCATACGAAGGTCATCCATGAGCTAAACAAAAACGGCTAAAATATATCTTCTTTTGTTAAACAAAGTGTATTTCTTCAGATTATATAGTACTAGCGGACGTCACGCGGTTTCACCCGCGTAGTTTCCGTTCCCGTGGGAATACGGGAATAAAATATAGCCTATGTTCACCGCAAAGAGTGTAGCTTCCCAACAGTGAAAGAATTATTCAAATCGGTCCTGTAGTTCCGGAGCCTATTCGTTACAAACAAACAAACAAAAAAACAAATCTTTCCTCTTCCTAATATTAGTATAGATAACGGACGCCTGCGATGAACTGTTGGTACAATACCTCTTAAATCTCTCTACCTATAGATGAGAACTGCATCAAAATCCGTCATGTACTCGTATTATTTTTTAATTTATCGCCAAAAGGCAGACAGACAGATGTATAGGTCCACAATGAGCTTTCGTGTATGAACACGGAAATCTCAAACCACCTCACTGTAGGTACTATCATGATCCTGAATGTTATCGGTACTTAAGACTATGTTTATCCACATTTCAATTTCTTTACATCCCTGAAAAAAGGTCTTCTCTCGTTTTCCATAAATTCATTTGCACTAATATTGTTTGCTATAATCATCCCCGATCATAATATTTACTTGCACTATTATCATTTATACTAATAACGTTTGCCTTAACAACTTAACAGTCATAAGTTTTATTTGCCATAAAATGACTTTCTATAACAACATTTATCATAATAATTAGTTTCCATAAGTAACACATCTCATAATCGACTCTTGACATAATTAAAATTTGACATAATCTTACTATCTTACTTAATATTATAAATGCGAAAGTTTGTGATTGTGGATGTTTGTTACTCTTTCACGCTCAAACCGCTGAAAGGTTCGGGCTGAAATTTGGTACAGAGATACATTATAGTCTGGAATAACACATAGGCTACCTTTTATCCCGGGAACAAATTTTACGCGGGCGAAGCTGCGGGCATCAGCTAGTTATGAAAATAATACATATATAATATTGTTAGGTCGAAATTAATTTTCGTTAACACCCCGACTCAGTGCAATCCGACTCGGATAGGTTAGGTTAGAAGACTAAGGCGGGAGCGAAGCGAAGCGGAGCTCCCGCCTTAAGTCTTCGTGGTTTTTTTTTAAACCACCCAGAAGTAGGAGCTCCGCGAAGAGTTAGTAGACGCCATATGAGGTTTAGTTTTAGGTTTAATTGTGAATTAATTATCTGTGTCGTATAAATTATCTTTATTTATATTATGGTGAATAAAAGTTATGGAAAATGGCATTATTGAAAACGAAAATTATGGCAAATACATTTATGGATTTAAATTATTATGACACTTGATCGATTATGACCAATGGAATTAGTGAAAGTCATTTTATGTCATTTCACGATTATGGCAACTGAAGCGTTATGTCTAATGAAATTATGGCAAATACCAGTATGGCATATGAAATTATGGCATTTTAAATTATGGCAAACATTAGTAAATCCTGAAAAAAAAATTTGTACACAAGTCATAGAAGAACACAGAAATCTCAAACCACCTCACTGTAGCTACTAGGTATTCTGAATGTTATCGGTACCTATTTATGGCTATGTTTATCCACATTTCAATTTCTTTAAATCCCTGAGAAAATATTTAGACACAGCTCAGTAATAATATGATGACGTTCGTTTATTTTATCTACTTTACCGTGTTGTGCAACGTGAGTGAAAACAGTTGGCCTCGGTTACTGCGCCAGAGCGTCTGGAAGTCGTTTAATTAAAAGGGAATCCACTCGTCCGCTGCAGTTAAACCCGTGTTTGCTCTCCATTTGTACTACCCGCACAATTTGCCGGTCATCTTAGCTAATAAATTACAAGATTAAAGTCTTACTACTCGTAGTGCTATTTGGTTCCGATTTCGGTGAGGTATAGTCCAATCCTGCCCGATCTGGCAATAATGTAAACATGTCATGTTTTGACAATCGTTGTCTAAGACAGATGAGTAGTAAAATATTATGACAAATCATTGAACTTTTTAACTACCCTGAGTAGGTATTTTAAAAGAAAATACACTATCTTAAAGAAATTATTTGGTGTCGAAATGATTGTAAGAACACTGTATGACTCCTGTATACTGGAATATAATCAGGATGTATACTCAATTGCAAGTAACTGGATATATTATAGGATCAAATGTGTTTGTTTACATTTTTGCGCAAAGCTATTGAAATCTATACTTCTATATCTATACTAATATTATAAAGAAGTAAAGTTCGTGTGTTTGTTAAATTGTAAGGGGTAATCCTCGGGATCTACAGAACCGATTTTAAACATTCTTTCACCAATAGAAAGCTACGTTATTGTGGAGTGTCATAGGCTATATAGCATCACGCTACAACGAATAGGAGCGGAGCAGTAATAGTAAATGTTTCAAAAACGGGGGAAAAGTTATTCCTTTTGAGAGCCTCGTTGCGTGTGCTGCGTAAATATTTATTGTTATGTAAAAAATATGTACTACAAACTTGTTTCTTTTAAAAAAGTTCTAAAAAAATGGCGCGATAGCATGTGTCTATCTTTGGGTTGGTGCACAATAACCATTTTAATGGCAATCAATTTTTTTCTACAATAATGCCACGGGATACCTCTTTCATAAACGAAATTGTTCTTAAAAATAATGCGACTGGAATACACGCGACGAGAAACCTTTCTCTCTCTCTCTCTCTGTCTCTCTCTCACGTAGTATTGAATATTAACGACGAGACGCTACGGGAGCAACCGCAACGCGACGGGAGTAAATGCGACGGGAACAGGTAATACTTTCTCTTATGTGGCGCAAACGAAGTTGCGCGGGTGAGCTTGTACAGTATAATTGTATAATTATTTTTTGTAATAGTAAAGACCGGTCTATCCATACATTAGTTTTGAAGACGTTAAAGTGAGCTCATGCACTCACTTGGTCGTAGTGGGTGTTATTGTTCCGAAGGTGCAACACGTGTCAAGATAAGACATTTTACGCAATGTGCCTTCCTGTCCGTTCCCGAAATATAAAAAACTACCCTAAATTCGAAAATGGGAATGTATGTGTGCATGTCGTGTCGTTGCTACAATATCTTTGTGTGTGAACTAGTCTCACTTTTTGAGTTCGTAGTGTATGACGTGGGCCCGTCTATACTATTACTTGGTCGAAGGTTTAAATAGGCTACCCGTTCATTAGCATGCGTCATAGCTTTTCAGACATTCATCATTGTGATATTTTTATCACCCACAGCCCAGGAGGCTCCCGCATCCTTTCAGGTCATTCAGCCACCTCGCGGCAGCAACTGTATTTTTGGTAACTAGATCTTTAATAGACTACCCGTTCATTAGCATACGTCATAGCTTTTCAGACATTCATCATTATGATATATTTATCACCCACAGCCCAGGAGGCTCCCGCATCCTTTCAGGTCATTCAGCCACCTCGCGGGAGCAACTGTATTTTGGTAACTAGATCTTTAGCAAGAATTTTTCATATTCTCTGTTCAAATTGACTGCCGGAGCACCGTAGAATTGTCTAGTAGTTTCATGTAGGGAATATTTTTGTCCTTATTGTACTAATCTCATTAATTGTGTCAGATAAACTTTAGTGTTTGGCACGATCGCTTGTATTTATGATAAACTCAAACAACGGTTTGAGAATCTACGTAAAAACAAAGAAAGCCAACACTTTTATTTTCTATAATAATAGCAGCTACTCTAAAAAAAGCCTCACGTAGCGCCCAACAGCCTATGGTTGGGAGCCCCGGGTAAGCCCTGGGAAGAATGTCCCAGGACTCCCATCAGACCTACGGCTACCACTGCGGCCTCGCCTAGGGGGTGGGTCGGGTGCTATCCCGCGTCTTTGGGGGGTTTCGGGTGTGATCCCGCTTGTTAGAGGAGGCGTGCGTGAATTCCTCACGTCACGCTGCCGTCATGGGCCTGCTTTTATAAGGACGGTGAGCAGCCGTCTTACGTCCTCTGGCCCCCGAATACTAGCTCTTACAAGTTGCATTATACCCATTTAATCAATCCGTTGATGCGCGCGACTTCGCTGTTCCTCGAATAAAAAGTTGTGTTAATCCAGCGGCAGCGTGTCAACTACCTCTGTTTACCAATTTTCAGCCAAATTGACTGAGAGGTTAATGCGACTCAATGGCTCTTTACAAATATCTTCATAAACTTTCATAACATTACTAGCCGACTTGGCAATACTTGTTCTACTATATAAATAATCAACATACATATAATAAAACTAGCTGACCCTCGCAACTTCGTTTACGTCACATAAGGTGCACAAAAGGAGGGGTACTTCTTTATGAGTCTCATCAAACAGCGTGTGAAACGGCCTGTTTGGATTTACCCTCACATTTAAAAGAAATCTTGACTTCTAGGTTTACCGAAAGTTGAGATGCTACTAATTTCTGAACTACATAACCCTCAATATCGAAACTTGTGTGGAATGATCCTTTAAGTACTCCCTTTCCAACACTAAAACAAAATTTGAAATCGGACCACGTGTTGAAAAATTACAACTGAAAAACCATTTTGTCTTTCATCCCCTCTCCCGCAGGAACCACGCAAAATATCGGGATCAAATGAATCCTAAAACCTTCCTCGGACTATAAGCTCGGAATGTACCAAGTATCATTCAATCTGGTTCAGTAGTTTCGACGTGATACTTATTCGGGATACAGACAGACAGACAGACATGAAAATTTTAAATTACATTTTCGGCTTCTGTATCGATTATAGAACACCCTCCAATTAAGGGGCGGTTATTGCGCACAAGTAGGCATTTGGCGCTCCCCTCGCCCCGGGCGCAAGACACACCGCGCGCCGGCAGCGGCAGTCAACTCTCATGCCACAGTATACAGTATAGTAGAAAGAAACAGCATGCTAACTTTGTTTGACGTAGTAAATGCATCTAACTTTATTCGGTGTAGTGATTTATTAGTTTCGTAAATAAAAATAAAAGAGTTAATCGTAAATAAATTATGTATATTATACTATTATTTTTAAGCTAAAGAGTTTGTTTGTTTGTTTAGTTGTTCTAACTCTAGAGTCTAAGAGACTGCTAGTTGAATTTCAAGAATTTCTTAACAGAACGTCCATTTTTGAAAAATACCAAAATATATAACATCACGCTAAGGCGAATAAGAGCTTAGCAGCAACGAAACATTTTTCGACAACTAGGATATTTCATTTCTTTTGAGAGTTTCCGTTGCGTACGTTTCCTACAGTTGCGTAAAAAATGTAAATTACATAGTAGCTGGTTATAAAAATTTCTAAAGTTTTCTAAAGTTGGTATGCTAATTATGAATCACGGGATCATTGTGCAATCCAAAATGGCCGCCGCGGTGTAATCACAAAATTTCATGATGGGTGTCGTTTAAAGGGTTTTTTGGTATGCTGAGTACGAATCACGTGATAATTTTGCAATCCAATATGGGCGCCGCGCCGTAATCACAAAATTTCATGATGGGTATCGTTTAAGGGGTTTCTTGGTATGCTGAGTACGAATCACGTGATAATTTTGCAATCCAAAATGGTGCCCGCGGTGTAATCACAAAAATTCATGATGGGTATCGTTTAAAGGGTTTTTTGGTATGCTGAGTACGAATTACGTACTAATTTTGCAATCCAATATGGCCACCGCGCCGTAATCACACAATTTCATGATGGGTATAGTTTAAGGGAATTCTTGGTATGCTAAGTATGAATCACATGATAATTTTGCAATCCAATATGGGCGCCGCGCCGTAATCACAAAATTTTATGATGAGTATCGTTTAAAGGGTTTCTTGGTATGCTGAGTACGAATCCTGTGATAATTTTGAAATGTAATATGGCCGCCGCGCCGTAATCGCAAAAATCCATGATGGGTATCGTTTAAGGGGTTTCTGGTATGCTGAGTACGAAGTACGTGATAATTTTGCAATCCAAAATGGCCACCGCGCCGTAATCACATAATTTCGTAATGAATATCGTTTAATGGGTTTTTTCGAATGCTGAGTACGAATAACATGATCATTTTGGAATTCAATTTGGCCGCCTAAGCTATTTAGGCCTACTTGCGCGGAGAGTCGAGTTAAATATATAAATATAGAGTTAGTAAGCTCTGAGTTAAATAAATAACTTCTTAACTCTGACCACGTCTTACACAGTTGCAAATCGGCACGCGGTTAACTAACTCACAGTAAACCGAACAAGTTTTTTTAGTCTGTCGTTCCATGCAACCCAACTACACACAAATGTTAGAACGAAGAATGGAACATGTGTCTCTATCTCTTTTACACTACAGTCTGCTACGTATGATTTACGATACTACCATACTTACGATACTACCATTTACGATACCAATCATAAAATTTTGTGATTATGGCGTGGCGGGCATATTGGATTGCAAAATTATCACGTGATTCGTACTCAGCATACCAAAAAACCCCTTAAACGATACCCATCATGAAATTTTGTGATTATGGCGCGGTGGCCTTTTTGGATTGCAAAATTAGTACGTGATTCGTATTCAGCATACCATAAAACCCTATAAACGATACCCATCATGAAATTTTGTGATTACAGCGCGGCGGGCATATTGGATTGCAAAATTATCACGTGATTCGTACTCAGCATACCAAAAAATCCCTTAAACGATACACATCATTAAATTTTGTGATTATGGCACGACGGCCATATTGGATTGCAAAATTATCACGTGATTCGTACTCATCATACCAAAAAACCCCTTAAACGATACCCATCATGAAATTTTGTGATTACGGCGCGGCGGCCATATTGGATTGCAAAATTAGTACGTGATTCGTACTCAGCATACCAAAAAACCCCTTAAACGATACCCATCATGAAATTTTGTGATTACGGCGCGGCGGCCATCTTGTATTGCAAAATTAGTACGCGATTCGTACTCAGCATACCAAAAAACCCCTTAAACGATACCCATCATGAAATTTTGTGATTACGGCGCGGCGGCTATATTCGATTGCAAAATTATCACGTGATTCGTACTCAGCATACGAACAAACCCCTTAAACGATACCCATCATGAAATTTTGTGATTACGGCGCGGCGGCCATATTGGATTGCAAAATTATCACGTACTTCGTACTCAGCATACCAGAAACCCCTTAAACGATACCCATCATGAAATTTTGTGATTACCGCGTGGCTGCCATGTTGGATTGCGAAATTATCATGTAATTCGTAGACAATTTAATGCATTAGGTAGCTGGTTACCATGTCGTGAAAACACTTAAAAAGTAAAAGATCACCACATTTTTACCATGAGTCGCGTATGCATTTGTAACGGTTAATCTAATTACATTTTGCCCATTACTGATATTTTTATACTGTGGCGCGATTTCAACGTAATTTGGCATAATAATTACGAAATAGTTGCGAAAAAATCTGACACAGGTCCTGCCTCCACAAGCGCCAGGGCGAGACTGATCGGCCGTCAGCGGCGCAATTCTATTGCGTTTGGTAGATATTCGTACATGATAACTATGTAAATAGTTGTTTATAGAAAAACGCTCGGAAAATGTGTATAAAAACTTAATACCTTTCATTGAGTGCAAAAAAAATATATAAAATGTTAATAGTTTAGCCACAGTTTTGAAAAAACTTTTCTGAGAGAGTCAACTTTGGGATTTTTTTCTATCTAGTGAAATTTATTGGATCGTGTAACGGGCTCGGAATATGTTTAGCTTATAACCTTAACTATTATATATATATTTTTCAGATTTAAAAACCCTTTACTTTTTGACTAGGATTGTTTCAAAAAACTCAAAATCTGACCCACGCGGCCTTAAAACTTTCAAAATATCTTCCATGTACAGACTCTCGACCCTCGACAGTTTTATTATAAGTATAGAATAGATGATAGAAAAGTCAAAACTGTACATTGGAAATATTAAAAAAAACACTCGCAGTGTGTTCAACTTAAGATACCAAAGCCGAAAATATAATTAGAAAAATGTTTGTCTGTTTGTCTGTTTTTCTGTTTGCTTTGCTTTGTCCGGAAGGATCTCGAAAAGTACTTAATAGATTTGATTCAAATTTTGCACAAATATTAACCATGGGTAGGGTCTTCAAATATGCTATATATTTCTACGCTATATATCCCAGGGGCTAAGCAGAGAGCAATCAAAATGGCATTATAACATAATTTTCACGCGTACGAAGTCGCGGGCAACAGCTAGTCCCAAATAAACATAAAAATGTCATGGAAATTGATCGATCTATTTTGGAAGAGTTCCATAACAAACTCCGTGGCACGCAGTTTTTATACATCAGAAGCATACATAGAAGTGTAAGAAAACGTTTTATTTATTTGTTACTCTATTGCTCCCATAGAATGCTAAATAAGATTTATGATATACATTTGCGCTTACCACCTAAGCCATAATAGTACTTAACGCTCCTCAAGGATATTACGGTTTTGACCACTTTGATGTACAACGTTGTAAAGAGAGAGAGAAGTACTGCGCTATCTACAAACGGATTTTCTCTTCAAATTCGTTGGGTCTTTGTAAAATATTTTCTGACCTGCGTTGCATAAAGAGGGTTGCTATAAATTCATCGTTATGTGTTTCTATGGCACCGTAGCTCTTACATTGGTGAACCGATTTGAATAGTTTTTAACCGACTTCCAAAAAAGGAGGAGGTTCTCAATTCGTCTGTATTTTTTAATGTTTGTTACCGGCAAATCGCTTGAACGAGTTAACCGATTTTGATGATTCTTTTTTCACTAGAAAGCTGGTGCTTCCCATGTGGTCCCATATACAGGAAGTCAGAATCGGATGCTGGGATCCTGGAGAAATCGAAGAAATCCCTCGATACAAAAACCGACAAAAA
Organism: Miltochrista miniata; assembly: GCA_933228765.1. Classification (NCBI taxonomy): domain Eukaryota; kingdom Metazoa; phylum Arthropoda; class Insecta; order Lepidoptera; family Erebidae; genus Miltochrista; species Miltochrista miniata. The sequence continues at coordinate 21,900,964 of OW121754.1, read as the reverse complement.
AAACCGACTTCAAACAATAACTAAAAATTTAAAAATAAAATTAACTTAGCACAGAGTAATAGATGGTAAATTTAGATTTATCAGATATTATTGACTGTAATACTGAAGTCGGTGCCAATATTTCTATGAGAGATTAATAATACCTACCTAAACCTATAGTTTTACTTGGCGCCGATTTCAGTTTTACATTCAATAATATCTGATAATGCTTTAATGAAAATTAATACAAGCCCTATTCTCGTAAATACTAATGAAGTTCATTCATCGTTGGGCATTTAGTGAACGTAGCCGTGTACATCGTTTTAGCTGCAATTTATTGAAGTAACGACTAGTACTTTGAACCTTAAATTATTGGTGCTGAAGTTAAAAAATCAATGCTGTATACTCTCACGCGGCACTCTGTGACAGAAAAGGACAGTGCTTCCTTTGTCGGATATTTCGCATCCAAGAATCACTCGCAAGAAGCGTGATCAACAACTTACTGGAACAATCATAGTATATGTAATAAAAAGAGATGCCTCTTCAGCGTTCTCCATCAAGCTCATCTCAGCCTAATCTAGGTTCTCTTCATGATGAAGAAGCAAATGTGAGGATAAATACAAGGAAAAGAAAAAACCCAGAAGATGAAAAGTTTGCAGAATTTTGTACGGATATGAAAACAATTTTACAAGAATTTCAATCAAAGCAAGACACAAAATATGATAATCTTGTTAAAGCTATTGAAGCTTTAACTATGCAGAATGCGAAATTAATTGAGGGCAATCAGGAGATAGAAAAAATCTTGCAAAAAAGTATGGATCAACAGAATGAGTTGAAGAAAAAAGTTTCCTGTCTGGAGATGGAGTGTGCTAATGCCAATAACAAGATTGATATACTAGAGGAGCAGTTAGAAAAATTTCAACGTAACCAATTGAAGACCGTGCTGGAAGTGAGAAATGTGCCCAGAGAAGAGAAGGAAGATTTAGATAAGATTGTTACTAAGCTCATGAGAACTGTGAATAGTGAAGTAAGTATGGATCATATTAGGCAAGTTTATCGTGGAGGAAAAGCAAACGCTCCAATATTAATTGAATTTAAAAATCTTAATCATAAAATTCAACTACTAAAGTCTGTGAAAGCATATAATAAATCTAATAAAGAGAAGAAATTAAACAGTCAAAATTTGGTCATTGGAGCCTCTGTAACTCCTGTGTATGTTTCTGACAAGTTGACTCCGAAAACTAAAACGATATTAGATGCAGCAAAACAACTTGTCCGGAATGGTTTGTTTAAATACTGTTGGGTCTCAAAAGGAATTGTGTTATTGAGACGAAATGAAAATGAAACTCCGATACGTATTGAAAAGCTTAAAGATCTAGACAATTTACAATCTGATGATAAGTCAAAGTGACTATATAAATCTTATGGGCTAAAGTTTTTAGTATTTTGTTGGCTTACCATTTATTCTCTTAGTTACTTATTTTATTATTATTTGCACGTTTTGTTTCATGTTTATTTTATACTTGTGTCAACAAATATATATTTTATATCTATATATAATGAAAAAAATATTTTGTTTTATCACGCATCTTATTATATTTATTATATTTACTTAGGTAGTTTACTTATATTGTTTAGTTACATATGTGGTTTCATGCTTTCGACTATTCTAACAACGCTGTTACATTTTAGTACTACTTTGAAATTATCATCCAGCATCGCCAACGCCATTGTAGCCGGGTGGACAGGAGCGCCAAACCATTATGCATTAGATTATATTATAATTAATGAAAATATTCAATATGATAAATGACATACAACAAGTAAATACTGACATCGATGTGAATGTCAGTGTTGGTGAAGCGTTCCTAGTCGATGAAGCTGCGGATTGCCGGGGCTTGCTGGATGAATCTAATAGCAATTTAAATATAATTGTACAGAATATTCGAAGTATTGATCATAATTTCAGTGATTTTACAGTTCACCTTGCAAGACTGAAAATTAAGTTTGATCTCTTAATCTTAACGGAATGTTGGCTTCCTCACTTAAGTAATATACCTGGCCTACCTAACTATACCTGCCATTCAACTAAACAACACATAAATCAAAATAGTGGCGTTGTAATATATACTAGTGATAATTTGAATGTTAAAGTTTATGAACCCAAAATAATGGATGCTGACTGTTTGGTTGCTGAAATTAACAACCAATACGCAATCATAGCAGTATACAGGTCACCTTCAGTGTATAACATGGACCGATTCAACGAATCCCTCGATCATATATTATATAAACTCAGACATTATAAAAATATTATATTTACAGGAGATATTAACGTAGATATTAAAGAGGGTAATCAAGAATCAAGGACTCCCTATTACCTAAATCTGTTGTCCATGAATGGACTATTGCCCAGTCATACCTTCCCTACTAGACAATTGATGTGTTATGACCATTCTTTTCTTAAAATAGGATGTACAGCAACTACTATTGTCTGTAATTCTACCATTACTGATCATTCATCTGTTATTATTGAGGTAAAAAGCAATCGAAAGATTAAAAAATCACTTAAAACTGCTAGTAAAATAGATTATATTAAGGCTGTTGAAATACTTAAATGTGTTGATTGGACAGATTTTTATAAGGATACAGACCCTGAGAGTGCTACAAATAGATTACTGACTGAACTATCTACAATACAAGACAAATGCACTATGGAACATAAACTTAGTAATAGGAAGGTCAATCTGAAATCATGGATGACCCCGGGATTAATCAGATGCATTAGGTGGAGAGATAAATTGCACGCAAACCTTAGAAAAGACCCTAGCAATCTGGTATTACAAGTGACATTTAAAAGATACAGGAATTTTTGTAACCAACTTCTTCATAAAATGAAAACAGATTTTGAAAAATCTGAGCTACGCAAACATCAAAACAATATAAAAAATACATGGAAAACAATAAGCCAGATATGTAACCTGAACACTAAAACTAAGACCGCAGTTGAATTATTAGGTATTGCAGACACTCCAAAGGATTCAGTGGATTCTATAAATAAACATTTTACCTCTGTGGGACAGTCACTGGCTGAAGAAATACTATCAAGACTGAATAAAAGTGAAAAAGACTTGGCTAGTGAATTTAGGTGTAAATATGGCCCACTAGATTCAATTGTAATGTTGCCCACCGACGTATACGAGATTAAAAAATTATTAATTCTCTGAAGAACACAGCAGCTGCTGGCTGGGATGGAGTGTCTTCAATCTTTGCAAAAAAAGGCATAGAATACCTGGCTGAACCAATCTCCTACTTATGCAATTTATGCTTATCAAATGGCATTTTTCCAGATGCATTGAAAAAATCCATCGTCATACCCATTCACAAATCTGGTAATAGAGACAGTGTTACAAATTATAGACCAATTTCACTTCTTCCTACACTTGGCAAGATAATTGAAAAGGCCATCAATGCAAGATTAATGAATTATCTCGAAGCTAATTCTTTTTTTTCCCCAAACCAGTATGGCTTCCGACAAAGGCTTTCAACTTCTGATGCTATAGAAAACCTGGTCCATCATATCACACACAATTTGGATATCAAAAATAAATGTTTAGCTGTATTCCTAGATCTTGCAAAGGCTTTTGACACTGTCTCTATTCCAAGGTTAATACGTAAATTGGAGGGTGCTGGCATACGTGGTATTCCTCTAAAACTGTTGAGGTCTTATCTCTGTGATCGTAAACAGTCAGTGGCTGTCGATGGTGTAATTAGTGAATCGCTGAGTGTAGGGTTTGGTGTACCACAAGGCTCAGTGCTTGGACCGACCCTATTTTTGATATATCTTAATGATCTCAGTGAAACTGTGATTAATAATACCAAAATATTGTCTTTTGCTGACGATACTGTACTTCTCTTCAGTGCGCCTTCGTGGGATGAGGTTCATAGGGCCACTGAGGGTGGACTTAGGACTGTTCTTAATTGGCTTGATAATAATTTACTAACAATTAACTACAATAAAACAAAATACATTACTTTTAGTATATATGATAATAATCAACCTTTAAATTTTAAAATAAAAGCCCACCGGCATACATGTAGTGGAGATTCTTGTAATTGTTTCCAACTTTCTGCTGCCTCTTCTATTAAATATTTAGGTGTAATTATAGACCGTAACCTCAACTGGAAGTGTCATATAGAAATGCTTGGTAACCGAATAAGAAAACTCATATGCATCTTCAAGAAAATAAGACACATCAGGGATCCTACAATAAATAAAATAGTATACTACTCTCTATGTCAATCCTTAATAACATATGGTATCACAACCTGGGGTAGTGCTAAGAAAACCAGTCTGATCAGAGTAGAACGAGCACAGAGAGCGGTAATAAAAGTCATGCACTTCAAAAAAATATATTATCCGACCTCAGACTTATATAAGGAATTTCCAGTATTGACTGTGCGTCAGTTATTTATACTTGAAATAATTTTAAGACAACACCGATTCACACCACCGCCAGTCATCTCAAGAAGACGACGAGCTACTGTATATAAAGTACCTCGTTTTAGAACTATGTTTGCTCGGAATTGTTTTTCGTACTTAGGCCCTTGGTTGTATAACAAACTTGGCCAACATACTCAATCTCTCAGAGATGAAACACTTAAGGCTTGCAAAAATATAATAACGGACTACCTGCTAACACTGGATTACGAATCTACTGAAGCTATACTACAGATGTTAATCTGATAATGTCTATGTACATTTACGTATATCTATTTACATCTAATTTTATGTATGATTTCATGTATTATGTTTTAACGAATTGCAAATTATATATTATATATTAACATAATGGGTTTATAGATTTATATATAACATAGTGAATTCGTATATTGGCTATGTTGATTAAATAATTTTATCATATTTACTGTTTCTTAATTTGAATAATGTATATGCATGTACCTATGTTAGGGAAAATTATTTTATTGTTAAACATAAACTATGTTGACACAGTGTATTGTTTGAATTTGTTATTATTTGTTTACATTTTACTCCAAACCAATTTTATGTATTATTTTAGCATATACTATACTTACCATGCTTTGCAACCAATTAACAAAGAGCCGTATAGTTAAGCACTCGCTCACTAAACGCGCATCTTCTTAAAATTGTCACATAGTATCGATGATAACTACACTGCCGCAACACAGTTTTTACTAGTGCGGAGGGTAGCCGTCAATATTTTGTTGGCATCACTTTTATAAAGAATGCGTAATTCTACATATTGTTATGTTGTCAAAGCAATATGTCATTATGTGAGTGTTGTTTTATTTTATTTTTTTGTTTTACTATTTTTAAACTCACACAACTTGTAGGTTACAGACAACAGTTAGTCAATATGCAAATCAAAGTGTTAATGTGTACCTAATAGTTTTCGGGTTTTTTTCGCATATTTATGTTCGTTTTGTTTTTATTTTATTATATACGCAATATTTTCATAAACATAGATAAGTGTTAAGTATATGGTTATGGTTTGTTGACCCGAAAATTATTCTGCTATATTTACCCCATTATTATGAGCAGGTATGCATTTTGTTAACATCTACTGGTACCTACTGTTGTTATTGTATAAGTAGGTATCTTATTATTTTGTTACCGGCTAGTCTATGTATACTGGTATACACCTTCTTTTTAAAGTTAAACGCTGATGTAATGATTCTTTATATTGCTAAATAAAATGAACTTTATGTAAAAAAAAAAAAAAAAAAAAAAAAAAAAAAAAGTTCTGTTCACAATAATAATTGCCTTAAATAATTCATAAATTCAGATTGTATAACCCTGAAGTGAATGCCAATTTATTCCGTGTTTTGAATAAAATTTGAATCACTTGATAAGACAATTTTGGAATAATAGTTGTGGTCCGTTTGCAATGAGCGTGAAATTTCCCTTAAAACTCTTGGGACATCTTTGCAAAAAACCGATGAAATCAGTGGTGGCACGTCGCTAGTTTCTAACACTCATTAATTTCTTTGAAGTCTCGCCTCCGCCGAACAACTTTCTTAGTTCTTTCTCACCAACAATGAGTAAGGCTTCAAACTCAATGTCAGCGGCGAGCGAGGCGACAGCGATTGCGGTGAGAGCGCGGCGTCAGAGTACAAGAGAGTATAGCGACACTGCGCTCGCACACAAGCAAACTGCACTCAGTGCATGCGCCCACTAGCTACACACGCGCTGCCAACCCAGGATCAGGTTGTGACGACTCACAGTTGAAGTTTTTCAAACCATCCTTGAATATTGTTGTACATTCTCACTCAAACATCATCTAGCCCAAATCAAGCCATAAGCTTGTGCTGTGGGATCTAGACTACTGATAGACTTACCTATGAATTTCTAAATACATACAATTAGTATACACTACATTATTCTCGCGGCTTCGCCCGCGTGAAATTCGGTACCCGTTCCCGCTTCCCGTGGGAAGATATTTCCGGGATGAAAAGTAGCCTTATGTTATTCCAGACTTTAAGCTATCTCTGTACTAATTTTCAGCCCAATCCGTTCAGCCGTTCGAGCGCGATTGAGTAACAAACATCCAAACATCTTCACAAACTCTCACATTTATGATACTACTAGTAGGACTAGTAGGATAGAAACACCCAAACTCCGAAACAAACAGATGTGGGTCACACAAATATTTTTGTTGCTACTTTCTTGTACTCTGACGCCGCTCTCTCTTCGCAATCGCCGTCGCCCCGCTCCGCTCGCCGCTGACATCCCGGTTGGGACCTAAGAAATTACTTCTGCTTCATTACTACATGCGTAGCGCTCGTTAGCTGAGAGCGGTTTGGATGGAACACATCGCCCTTTGATTGAATGTTTTTGTTTGAAATTACTCGTGGCTAAAATTATAAATGCGTAAATTTGTGAGTGTGGATGCTTGTTACTCTTTCACGCTCGAACAGATCTGGCTGAAATTTTGTACAAAGGTACATTATAGTCTGGAATAACACATAGGCTACTTTATATCCCGGGAATAAGTTCCCACGGGATGCGAGAACGGGAACAAATTTTACGCGGGGGAAGCTGTGGGCATCAGCTAATCTTAATATAACGTTAGAAAATCTTTCTATCAATAAATACTAATACAAGATAGGTACTACGAGATTTCAAGATAATTTGTATTTAATGGTTCATGTAAGGTGGCAACACCATTTATATATTGTCAGCGACTTGGTAGTTACTCTCCCTGGCCTATGGCAACATTGTTATCCTCGATGCAGTTAGCATGTGCGCCATCATTGTTAAAAATAAAACATTATATTATTGTTAGATTATTACTGCCGTCCTTAGGATAAACAACGCAATCGACATTTTTGACGAAATTGAGTTATTAGTATATTCGGAATCACCGAAACGAGATCTACAAGAATCAATTACTCATTTTTTGATATCTTGATTGGTTTTCATTTTATTGTTAAGCATAAACAGCGCAATTAATGCATTTCCAACTTTTTACTAATCATAAGCATCGTAAGCAAACATGCGTTGTTTATGACTCGTATTTAATATGAATTTTAATTAGCCCGTCTTAAGCGGAGTAACGCAAGTGTGTATTTACGATTATTATGACTAGAAAAGTAAAGGCAAAGAAGGTCTATTTCAAAGATTGTTGCTCTTAACAACTAAAAAATAAAAATATTTTGGTTAAAATTTGACTTGTAACTGGAAATTTTAGCAAGGGGTCATAGAAAAAAGTAATTATCACAGTGATCGTTAACAAAGTATTGAATTATAGCAAACTACTTTGGACATTTGATTAATTAATGATGTATTTTATTATTTTATGAAATGATAATGAAAGAAAGAAAGAACAAGTTTTTATTCTACATTAATGCCTAATAATAAAACAATTTCACATTTCAACTTATAGTTTTATGTCCCACGTAATAGGTGGTGATCCACGTAATCTTTAAGCTATTTTATGATTAAGCAAACAAGGCAGTTTTATACGCTGCTTGATGAGCCTGATGAAGAAATACACCTCCTTTCATACACCATGTGTGACGTAAACGAAGTTGCGAGGGTCAGCTAGTGAATTATAAATCAATAAATAATTATAAATTTGATAATGTTATATAGTATTTTAATTAAAATTATAATATATTTTTAATATAATAATACTGACAGGTGCCCTTACGTAGGCGACTCGGTAATGAGCCTCTTTGGTGCTGCTATTCAAAGCTCCCGGGGTTAAAAAGAGACGAATACACTGAGCTCCTAATGTTGTACTACGACAGAAAAACTATATTTTGAATAGCTTAGTTCTATAATAGCAGAAAGGAGGGAGAGAAACGTACCATACGGCCTGGAAGATACAGTTGACACTAGTTCGAAGGCAGGGTTCAATGTACCTAATAGTTTGTGTCATTAAACAATTTATTATACACTCGAGAGCAATGAATCCGGGTCACTTAAAGAATGTTAAAAATCTCGGAAACTAAAAATGATAGGTTAATGCAATAAATTGTATTTAATAGACAATGTAATACTCCTTAAATGAAAGTAAAAAAAATATGAGTCACCATACATTTTATTAACACAAAATTACATAAAGAAAAAACTGCCGATCTCTCCTTAAAACAAAAATAGGAAACATGAAATTTTTGAACTTTATTACGATTTTCTTGAATTTTAATACTTCGTATTGCCTCCTCGTGCTTCCATTACTGCGTTTACGCGGTTTGGCATGCTGTACACCAAGTTCCTTATACGATTTTGGGGAATATTCTCCCATTCTTCTGTGAGAGCAATTTTGAGCTCACGAAGCGTGATTGGGGGAGGGTTTCGTTGTTTTACGCATCTGCCTAGCTCGTCCCAAGCATGCTCGATCGGGTTGATATCCGGGCTGCGCGCTGGCCACTCCATACGAGTAATGTTCATCTCTTGAAGGTAGTCATTCACAATCCTACCTGTATGAGGTCGGGCATTGTCATGCATAAATATAGCATCCTCACCTAAATTGACCATAAATGGACCAACGTGATCATTGAGGATTTCTTCCACATATCTTACGCTAGTTAAAGAGCCGTTTTCTATGATCACCAGCTCTGTGCGACTTTCAGAAGAAATTCCGGCCCACACAAGTACAGACCCACCACCGTAGGCTACTTTTTCTTCGATGCATGCTTGCTTGAATCTTTCCCCTGGTCTTCGATACACTCTGTGTCTTCCATCGTGCTTGTAGAGCATAAATTTTGATTCGTCGGAGAACATGACTTCTGACCAATCTTCAATACTCCAATTTACGTGGCTCTGGGCATACCTTAGTCTCGAAATACGATGCCCACGCTCCAGTTTAGGGCCGTTTGCAGGTCTAAGGGGTTTTAAGTTAGATTCAGCAAGCCGACGTCTTACTGTCCATGCACTTGGGTTACTTCCTCCGAGGCGTCGAAACTGATTGGTGAGTTCAGTTCCTGTGAGAAAGCGATTTCGAAGCATGGTGTTCACCAAGTATCGGTCTTCTCGTGCTGTGGTACACCTGGTTCTGCCCGTTCCTGGTCTGCGTAGGTTAGAACCAGTTTCTTCGTAACGTCGGAGAACTCTTTGTACTGTTGACAGCGACACACCGACAGTCCTGGCTGTATCGCGCTGACTCCGGCCGGTTTCCAGCATTGTAAGTATTCTGGTGCATTCTTCAGGCGTAAGCGACATAATTTCAGCTTGATTAATGAATATAGAGCACTATCAACATGGTTTATGTACCCACATAAATGACAGCTTACAAACAAAAGCAACACCAAATGCTGTAATTTCGTAGTTCCATCTTCGAAAGTGGCCCTTTTTCAAATTTGATTTTTTTATGATATAACTTTACAATAACTAAGAAGTTTTAATACCTTCATTTAAGGAGTATTACATTGTCTATTAAATACAATTTATTGCATTAACCTAGCATTTTTAGTTTCCGAGATTTTTAGGATTCTTTAAGTGACCCGGATTCATTGCTCTCGAGGATTATCATTAGGTATATAGTCTCACTTTGTAGATTTTAATTCACAGTAGTAAAGGATAACCACAGATGTAACGCGAATTGAAATCCTTTATGATATATAAGACAGCAAAAATTGACTATAGATATTACTAGTCGCTTAGTTCTGGCTGGATTTCTTTAATATAATGATAGTAGCACCTCCGTCCGACATGCGTTTTTCTGGGTCGTAAAGGAAACAGAAGGATTAAGTTAAGGAGTTCTTTAAAACACTCGTCTTAATAGATTTCGTAGAATGCAGTCAAAGCTAATAAAGATTTCGTAGGATAATATTCGATATTTGTTTAATTAAGTACGTAAAATTAAACGCATGCGAGCTTCTCTAAAAGAATTTACTAGTCATAATGAACACATTTGCTACGTATAAGTTATAAAATTGGAACATACGTCGAAGTAATCCCATATCTTTACTAGACATAAACATCACAAAATGCATTTACTAGAGATAAATGACGCATCTGCAGCACATGCGTTGATAATGCTTAGTGATTTAGTATTTTTGCAGGGAATATTTACTAGCCTTAAACATTTTTTCTTTATTTTAAATAATGAAATAAACTAATTGTATAAATATAGTATCGCACATGCAAAGTTCACATTTCAAGGAATCGAACAAAACAATAAAACTTAGAATATTCCTGTTAGTTTCCGAGAGACAATAAAAAAAACTAAAAAAACTTTAAACGCGATTTACTCGAAAGTTACTTCCAAGCAAGTGCGTTGTTTATCCTTATGACGGCAGATTAGTGGTACAGTGTAAGCCAGATTGTGATCAATCAAATAAAAGGATCTCATACAAAACAACCGTATTATTTACAAGATACTACATGGTGTCAGGTGCTAAAGGTGAACAAACAAAATGGATGCCGCGTGCTCTTTGGTAAGAATACCACAGCCATTCGATACACGTGCAAAAAATTTAGAGGAAGAATGGAGAAGATTTCGTCAAGAATATGAAATATATTTGTTAGCTGCTAACATCGGCTCTGGTGAAAATGATAATCGCACCATTGCGCTACTACTAAATCTGATGGGCCGGGATGCTCTTGATATTTACAATAGCTTTACAATATCGAAAAAGACACAAAAGTTATGTGAAGTCATTGACTGTTTTCAACAATATTTTTCACCGAAAACGAACGTTAGGACGAAATTCAGGACTTTGTTAAGGAATTGAAGATCGCAATTAACAGCTGTGCATATGACAAAAGCGATGATATGATTAGGGATAGGATTGTTATTGGAGTAGGATGTAAAAAATTACAAGAAAGGTTATTACGAGAGCCACAGTTAACCCTAAATATGGCCGTCGACCTATGCAAGGCAGCCGAATCTACAGCAAATCAATTACAACAAATGAGGTCAGACTCTAACATAAGTACAGACGCCTTACAAAATAGTTATAAAGTTAAATCAATAAACTGTTGGCGATGTGGCATAAAACATCCATCAAATAAATGTCCTGCATTTGGAAAAACATGTGACAAGTGCAAGAAAAACAACCATTTTGCCAAAATGTGCAGAAGCAAGGCAAATAATCATCGAAGGGTTCAAGAAATAACAGAACAAGAGGAACAAGAACCCTATAATGATGTAAGTACTCTCTTTATTCACAATGTTGACAATAAGCCAAAAAAAAAACAGTGGTTGAAAACTATTGAAGTAGGAAATCAAAGGTTAAAGATAAATTTTAAAATAGATACAGGAGCAGAGTCATGTATCCTGCCATTACATATTTTTGAGAAGTTAAATTGTTCATTGGAAAAAACCGGTGTAATATTGGTTGCATATGGAGGGCAAGAAATTAAACCTCTTGGAGTAGCAATGCTGCCATGTGTATTAGAGAGAAAAAATTATAACATTGAATTCTATATTGTCAATTTTGCAGCTACACCTCTACTAGGATTTGGAGCAATTGTAAAAATGGGCATTATCCAACACATTGACAGTTTCAACATAACAAATGATTATATATTTAAAGATAGACTAGACATATGTAAAAAGTACAAAAACCTTTTTGAGGGGCTCGGAGAATACCCGAAGTCGTACAAAATAAGAATAAGGGATGATGTTATTCCTATGGTACAGCCACCACGTACAGTACCATTGGCTATTCTCGACAAGCTTAAGAACAAATTGCAAGAAATGGAAAATCAAAGAATTATAGAAAAAGTGCAGCGACCTACTGATTGGGTCAACTCACTTGTAATAGCTACAAAGAAAAATGGGGATTTACGTTTGTGCATAAATCCCACAAGGTTAAACAGAGCAATAAAAAGAGAACACTTTCCAATACCAACTGCAGATACTATTGCAGCAAAGTTATCTGGCATGAAATATTTTACTGTAATGGATATGAAAGACGGATACTTACAAGTGAAGCTGGATGAGACTTGCGCAGACCTAACTACATTTAATTCGCCATTTGGAAGATACCGCTTTCTGAGGCTAGCTTTCGGTTTGAGTTCGTCGCCAGAGGTCTACATGAGGATGAACTATGAAGTCTTTGGAGATTTACCAGGTATAGGTATTTATTTTGATGATATTATTGTTAGTGGTAGAACTCTCATGGAACATGATCAAAATTTACTTAATGTGTTAGAACGGGCTCAACAGAATAATATAAAATTCAATATCAATAAAGTACAATTTAGACAAAACTCAGTTAAGTATATGGGACAACTATTCTCTGAAAAAGGTGTCAGCCCTGATTCTAACTTTGTAAAGGCAATATTAAATTTTCCGAAACCACAAAACAAAACTGAGCTGATGCGAGTGTTGGGTATGGCAAAATTCTTAGCTAAATTCATTCCTAATATGTCATTAATTACAGCACCATTGCGTGAACTAACTTGTCAAAATGTACCTTGGTCTTGGTCAGCCAGTCATGAAAAATCTTTAAACAATTTAAAAAGTGCAATTGTAAATGCTCCTGTCTTACAATATTTTGATTCAAATAAGGAAATTATTATTCAGTGTGATGCTAGCAAAGATGGGCTTGGTGCTTGTATTCTGCAAGATGACCACCCTGTGGCTTTTGTTTCTCGAAGCATGACTAAAACTGAGCAGCTGTATGCGCAGATAGAGAAAGAATTACTAGCCATTTGTTTTGCTGTGGATAAGTTTCACTATTATATTTATGGCCGTCATGTTACTGTTCAGAGTGATCATAAGCCTCTGGAGTCCATTTTTAAAAAAGATTTATGTAATTCACCTGCTAGATTACAACGACTAATGTTAAAACTTTTAAATTATAATTTATCAGTAAAGTACACCCCTGGTAGTAAGTTGTACATTGCCGATTTTTTATCACGAGCAGTTTTGTCAAATTCACACAATATACTGGTTCCAGGTGATGGAAATACAGATACTCGAGTGGTTCATGGCTTGGCAGAGAAATTGCCTATGACTGAAGCTCGGAGACAGCAATTTCGGGAAGTTACTGCCAGGGATGATTTACTGTCACGTGTCATTGAAAATGTTTCCAATAGTTGGCCACAACAATGTAAAACTTCACAGTCTGAAATGAAACACTATTATAAGATTAGGGATAATTTAAAGGTATCTGATGGACTCCTTTTTCTAGATTCTAAGATTATTGTACCTAAAGCCCTTCAGTGGGAAATGTTAAAATTAATTCATGAAGGTCATTTAGGGATCAATAAATGTAAGAGAAGGGCTAGGCAGTGTCTGTATTGGAAGAGAATTTCTGCAGACATTGAGGATTACATCTTGCGATGTAACGCTTGTCAAAAATTCTCATATTTAAACTGTAAGGAAACATTATTGCAACACGAACCATCAACCAGAGCATGGCAAAGAATAGCATGTGATATATTCACTTTTCAGGGCAAAGATTATCTTGCTGTAATGGATTCTTTTAGCAGTTGGATAGAAATGTCACAATTACAGTCTAAAGATGCTTTTCATGTAATAAGTATATTAAAATCTCTTTTCTGTAGGTTTGGCATTCCCGAAAAGCTTCAAGCTGATAATAATCCGTTTAATAGTGAAGGATTTTTAAACTTTGCCAAAGAGTGGGATTTTCAATGTATATTCTCAAGCCCTAAGTACTCACAGTCTAATGGCTTGTCAGAGAAGGCAGTTAGTATATGTAAAAGTTTACTTAGGAAATGTAGTGAAACACACACAGATATAAATATAGCTTTACTTAATTACAGAAATACAGAGTTGGCAGATATTCAGTTTTCACCTGCACAATTGCTGCTAGGGAAGAGTATTAAAACAAAGTTGCCTTGTGTTATCCAACAGCTCCAACCTGCTAATTATAATCAAGCACTCATTAATAGATATAAGAAATTGGAAAAAGAGAAGGTATACTTTGATAAACATGCTAAAGACTTATCAAAGCTCAAAGTTAGTGATAGGATATTTTATTATGATTTAGCAAAAAAGATTTGGCTACCTGCTAAAATAGTGTCCATTTGTAAGGAGCCAAGAAGTTACATTATTAAGACTGATGAGGGTGTAGTATTGCGCAGAAATAGGAAGCATCTAAAACTGAATAAGTGTGAAACTCCTAAAGTTTCCAATAATTATCAAAATGAAGTGGAATGTGATTGTCCACTTAACTGTAGAGATTACTATGATGATGGTCCTGTAAGCCTAGAACCTAAACACCCTAAACCATCATATAATCTAAGAGACAGGTCACAAATTCGGTGTCCTCAGAGGTACATAAGGCCTTAAAACAACCTCACCAGTGGAGTACCTCAAATCCGATCCCAAGACATTGTCGTAGGGCTGGTAAGGTTGCCTACTATAATTTGATTTTGTTTATCATGTTTGTTTTTGTATGTAACTTGTAGCACATTTGTGTGCACTGTATTATTATGTGTCTATAGTGCTTACTGGTTAAAACAGTATTTGTAGTTGTACCTAAGTATCTAGGTCCAGAGATGTTGGTCCCATAGTTGTCGACTACCGCTTTTGTATACATAGGGTATAACAGTTGATATAACTCGTGTTGCTTTAATTTAATATAACTTTGTGTTACTTTAAGTGTCATATAACTTGTATGGCTTTCATGTTAGGTACATTATAACTTTGTGCTACTTTAATTGCATGTATCTTTGTATTACTTTGATGTAATAGGTATAATATTTTTGTGTTACTTTACTAAATGAACAATATTAATTATGGGAAGAGATGATAACTTAAGGGGGGAGATGTAAGGTGGCAACACCATTTATATATTGTCAGCGACTTGGTAGTTACTCTCCCTGGCCTATGGCAACATTGTTATCCTCGATGCAGCTAGCATGTGCGCCATCATTGTTAAAAATAAAACATTATATTATTGTTAGATTATTAGTGGTACAGTGTAAGCCAGATTGTGATCAATCAAATAAAAGGATCTCATACAAAACAACCGTATTATTTACAAGATACTACAGTTCATACTAAAACCACAAAATAACCATACTTATCCACTGCATGACTTTGCGACGCCGCGTCGACGTAAAATTTCAACTATTTGAAATTCTTTATCAGTAAACCAGACAAAGAAAATTAATGATCGTCGGTCAACGGATAAGAAAAGCGCAGAAAGCCAATGCGTTTTGATATAACTAATGTTACAGAGTCGACCATTTTAAAGCCACCAAGCAGTATTTTATAATTTTGTAAAACTTGTTGTAACATGAGTGCCAAATAAATTTCACAGTTTTAACTCGTTTTACTTTTAGTGTTCATAGTTTTGGCATGATTATTTTAATTTAGTTTGATATTTTTATCATAATAGTCATGAAAATGAGGATTTTCTTTACTACTTCATTGTATTTGAAATAAAAACTAAGTGATAACACTTAGTGTTTTACCTAAAACCTATTTTCCATCATATTTTCTTAAAGATCTTTGCCATTCGAATATAAGATCAGTTTGAATTCAATGTTCACGCCGGAACCCCGAAATTTACAATCTTCGTTTCTGACGGCTGTCATTTGCATTTACTGTATCTTCACGTCCTACTGTCTTTGCAGTCTTTGATCTTGATATTATTATACTTGCATATATCATGTAGTTTTTACCTAGTCATCTAGAAATTTGGGTATGGCACTACAGGGACTTCATGGAACATTTCTAAGACTGAGACTGATTTCAATGTTCATACCAGAGGGATGCTGGTTGCATTACCCACTTATAAGGCCGTTGCCTCTCACAGCAAACCTGACAGGCAAAGTGAGCTATAATGCAAACATTTTAAGTTACAAATTAGTGTTAGTAAATATATTTCCATTGAAGCAGCTATTAAAAAGTAAGATCTTATTACGAGCTATAAAATACGTGTCAGACATGCGGCAAGTATATACAGCTAAATTGGTTAAAGTACTTTTTGACGGAAGTTTTTTTTTTTATAACAGTTGTTGAGAGACGTGGCATTGTAAAATCTTGCCTTGGCTTCTATTTTTATTAAATACCTACTAGCTGTTCCCCATGGCTTCGACCGCGTAGAAGTCATTATCGCGTAAAATTATAACCCTCATTTTGCGCAGTCGGTTAAAAAGTAGCCTATGTCCTCCCCAGGGCCTCGAACTATCCCTATATCAACATTTCAATCGCTCCGGTTGTTTAGGCGTGAAAGCGTTACAGACAGACACATAGAGTTACTTTCGAATTAATATTAGTAGGGATCAATGTGTTGGTTAGTCATTTCAAAAGGTAGATTTTGGTAATATTTAGGGAACTGTATTAAAATACCTACCAATTTTAGTATAGCTTTTGATACCTATTAATTTCTCTAAAGCTATCAGCTTTTCTTTTTTTTCTTGACAAAATTGCTTATTGCAATAAATCGGCTTTTCTTTAGTTACGAGAAAACATGTTGTTACTTACTAAAAAATCGTTTACAAATGCATTGTTTGAAAAATTACAATCAATCCTATGTAAAAACGTAAGTCAAACTAAAAAGTCAAAAATAATAAATTGTTCAAAGAAAATAATATTTTGGACCTAAAAGTGAGAGCAATTATTTACTGTAATTTAGAAAGGAACATAGAGTAGGTAGCTCAAAATAATCCTATCACGTTGCCATACATGTTTAGTATGTCCACAGTGTGTTGTAATGTCAGGTGCATCTGGAACGTGTGGTATCGAATATTTCATTTCACTCCTCCTATGTCGGTAACTTCAAGCTTGTAGCTTAATTAGACGTACTGCACAGCACCTGAACGCTACCTAAGACTAGTTTATGAAAAGATTCATTATCAAGTAAACCGGTGAACGTCTACCTTAGTTTTACTTTTAAAAAGACCTTCATAAGAATGTGGTAGTTTATCTACGTATTTTTACCACTTACGTCATAAATTACTTTTATAAAAAAATATGTCTTATTTTAGACTTACGTCTACAATATTTGATAATTTTGTCATATTATTTAACTTACAATATTGGTATTTCTTTTTTTTTTTTTTTTTTTTATACCACTAAGGTGGCAGACAAGCATACGGCCCACCAGATGTACCGGTGGTCACCGCAGCCTATGGACGTTTACAACACCAGAGGTGCCACACTCGCGCTGCCGACCCTGTAAAAACCTTCTAAGACCCCTCTTGAAGAACCCCACATGCGTTTGGGAAAACCGAGGCAGGGAGATCATTCCACAACCTAAGCGTGCGCGGTAGAAAGCCCCTATCGGATCTAACCGTGCTCGAGCGCTCCGGATGCAACATGTGAGGATGAACATCCTGTCTGTGGCGAGCGGTGCGATGATAAAATGTAGCAGTAGGCATCATGTCAAACAATTCCTCAGAGCACAAACCGTTATACAGCCGGTAGAATACACACAGAGAAGCAAAGTCTCTCCTGTCACTAAGAGGTTCCACATAACCTGCAAGTATGGGATCACCGACAACTCTCATAGCACGCCTTTGTACCGAGTCAAAAGGACGAAGCTGGTATTCAGGTGCCCCCGCCCAGAGGTGACAGCAGTACTCCATGTGCGGCCGCACTTGCGACTATAGAGAAGCAGTGTTTGAGCCGCAGTAAAGTACCGCCGCGCCCTACTGAGCACTCCGAGCTTCTTGGACGCCAGCTTGGCCTTGTCCTCCAAATGACTACGGAACTGAACGACATTGGAGATCTCAACACCAAGGATCCCTATACTTTCGGAGATGGTGAGTGACGTGCCCTGAACTTGTGGCGCCACAGTAAATGGGGTTTTCTTTGCAGTGAATGCACATACTTGAGTCTTGGTGGTGTTGAATTGGACAAGATTTTGTCTTCCCCAATCGGACACTCTAGAGAGAGTAGCCTCGATTTCGGACACAAGTTTTTCACGACTTTCCTCCACTACAGCTCGAGAGATACCGGGACGGCCCGTGTAACAAGTGTCACCCGTACTGTCGTCTGCATAACAATGAATGCCGTCAATGGACAACATGTCATTGATATGCAGCAGAAACAAAGTGGGGGACAACACTGAGCCTTGTGGTACTCCAGCGTTTATGGCCATGCATTCAGAACAGCTGCCGTCAACGACGGCCCTGATGCTTCTACCGGCCAGAAAGCTGGACACCCATCAATAAATTCTCGGGCAATCCCATAGGAGGGCAATTTCGTTAGAAGACCACGGTGCCAGACCCGGTCAAAAGCTTTAGATATGTCAAGGCTCACTGCTAGAGCCTCGCCTTTGCTCTCAATAGGTGTGTGAGGTACACAAGAAGATCGCCTGTCGAGCGACCATGACGGAAAACATACTGTCGATCACTGAGCAGGTCGTGTTCCTCAAGGTACCTCAGGAGCTGTGCATTAATTACACGCTCCATCACCTTTGATAATAGGGAGGTGACAGCTATAGGCCTGTAATTGGCCGGGTCGGTCCTGTCACCCTTCTTGGGCACCGGATGCACGTAAGCGGTCTTCCACGACGCCGGGACTTTTTTCATGGAGTAGGAAAGCGTGAAAAGGCGTGTAAGTACCGGACACAACTCCGCACCACACCGCTTAAGCACCACCGCGGGAATGCCGTCCGGCCCACTCGACTTATGCACGTCAAGGGTATGAAGCTCCCGCCTGACATCCCGGGGCCTGAATTTAATTTCTGGCATTGAAGTGCCACACCAGGGGACGTCAGGCGGCAGCGCACCTCCATCGTTCATGGTCGAGTTGGAGGCAAAGAGAGAACCCAAACGGTCGGCTTTCTCCTTGGCACTCTGGGCCAGACTACCGTCCAGTTTCTGCAGGGGTGGTAATCCTGACCGACAGAAGTTTCCCTCGGCAGCTTTGGCAAGCAACCAGAATTCACGACTTCCAGAAGGGTAGCCGGCTAGTCGCTCACCAATTCTGCCGACGAAATCGAACTTAGCCCTGGCAATTGCTCGTTTGCTGGCCCTCGAGGCGGCATTCAGCTTGCGTTTCACTTCAGATATGTTAGGATCAGAATTTTTGCGTCACTGTGATTTAATTGAAAACAACTATTTATCATCACTAACTTTCTGTGTAAATTTTGCTCCTATAAAACACAGGCTATCATTCAGCACAATACGAATATCCGTTCATCGTAAGTTTTAAAATAGGAAAAGAGAATAGGTATGTATGCATCGAAATTTTAATATTCCTTAGCCTTTGTTATTTTTTGGTACACCAAGTATTTAATATACTAAAAATACTAATTCATAATTTCACACATGTTACTGGAAAAACCGCTAGCACCATTTTGACCGGAAGCTGCTAAAACAATGTGCAGTTTCCGTGTTCAGGTGTGGTCAACAAAACAAAGCATTGTTTTGTACACCCGTGTCGCATCGTCGTGAATGTCCTCTAGTTGAGCGCCACTTACTCGTCAACCACAGAAAGCCACTTTAACAGTTCAGTTACTTTATTTTATATTTCAACATGTTGGTATTTGTTAGAATGGAATGAGGATTGTTTATTTAAAGACTTACTTGGCCTGAGGTTGGTTTTAGCGAACGTCCCATGTGTTCTCGAACTGCCTGACATGATCCATTTTGATGGCAAGAGACCTGATGGTTTGACCGTAGAACCATGTAGAAATGGCAGGGTGTCAATATAGGCCGCAACTTCTGCACGCTAGGGAGCAATCGTACTTACCTAGGTTATGCGCTGGAAATAACTTCCTACTAGTGCCACTTCCAGAGAACCCTGGCTAAACGTATTTAAGAATAGTTTTCGATACCAACAAGCTTCCATAAAACGGATTTAATACTGAAATTAATTTTGAAACTGATTCACAATAATTTAATCAACTGAAGCTAATTTTATGCACAGTTTGAGCATACAAACTAGGTATATTATTTTGATTAGGGAATAAGTGTGTTTTGAATTCAAACTTCAGAACAGAGCACGCTAACTTACGGCGGCCAAGCCACTCTAAAATGCAACTTACTACTCTACGTAATCAAATGATAATCAATTTGAATCAAAAATTGCTCAAGTATTGAAATGGACAGGTTCTGGTTGTGAATACTCGCTGTCAAAACCCGAGGTCAATGCCTTTCGAAGCACACACCACTTATTTTCCTTGGTTTAAAATCGCTGATGAAAGTTGGTACCTATCTGTCAATAAAAAATATGCCTAGTTTCATTAAAAATTGAATAGCAAATTTAACCTGTAGAAGAAAATAAACAAACGCATATATGGTAATTTCGTTATCTATACTAATATTATAAAGAGTAAAGATTTGTTTTTTAGTTTTTTTGTTTGTAACGAATAGGCTCCGGAACTACTGATTTCAAAAATTCTTCTCTCTCTTCCCGTATTCCCACGGGAACGGGAACTACGCGGGTGAAACCGCGTGACGTCCGCTAGTTTGGAAATAAAGTGATCATTTTCAGATGACTAAACATTCATTACGTTCACCCGGTGAAATTTTAAGATTTCTAATTATTGTTTAAGTTTAAATATTCATATCATTGTGATTAAAATGGGTATGAAGATCCATTATTCGAAAATGTAAAGTCTAACAAGCATTATGTATGTACCTAAATAGAGAAAATATGGAGTTGGACTAATTACGTGAACATTTTGTTTAAATATGATCAAAATCAATGAGCACTAGACAAAGAAGCCTACTAAAGAACCCATATTAGTAATTCTGCTCGTAGTTTGAAAAATCTAATTCAAATTGGTTTCAAACATAAAGCGTGTTGAACAGAGATCGTTTAAAGGAAGCTAATTTAACTTAAGCCTTTTGGATGCGTTTTAAGATAGAATAGACATACGTGTCTTCGCCGAGGACTATCGGCCACCATGACCGGGGGACTGAGGACGGCGAGAGGGAGGCTCACCGTCCTTACAGAAGCAGGCCCATGACGGCAGCGTGACGTGAGCAACTCACGCACGCCCCCCCTTAGAAGCGGGATCACACCCGAAACCCCCCATAGACGCGGGATAGCACCCGAACCACCCCCTGGGCGAGGCCGCAGTGGCGGCCGTGGGTCTGTTGTGAGTCCCGGGACATCCTTCCGAGGGCTTATCCGGGACTCCCAACCACAGGCTGTTAGGCGTAGCGTGAGGTTTTTTAGCCGGTAAGAGTCCGGCATAACATCCTCTGAGGATTTTCCCTCACGGTAGAAAAAAGACCTATATTATTGGCGATTTTATCTAATCCAAGCGCTTAGCTATGGTTTACTTTCTTCGGTCAATACAAAAAAGACATATTATTGCTGCTCCTAGTTGTCATTCGAAGGTGATCCACGTTATAAAGGGAAGATTCTTGTTACAAATTGATCTTGTGCCTTGATGATGTATGTTTATGACTTTTCTTTGAAAAGTAACTTTGTATTTTTTTTTTTTTTTTTTTTTTTTTTTTTTTCCGCACCTCTGCCATGGGCAAAGCCTATCTGTACAATTTCTGTCTAGCTAAATAATCGTAGATTCTAGCCCCGCGGGGCTTCTTGACCTACTTCAAGAGATGTCGGGGGGCGGGGACACATAAGCCCGTGTCTTAAGTGCTAAATGTAGCCTCGGCAAGCTGCAGTGCCGGTTCATTTGGGCGCACTTTCGTGAGCCCATCCGCACCGAGCCGCTGCGTTGCCGGCCTTTTACCCCCATCATGGGTAGCGCCCCCAGGCCCCCGGCATCTCGAACCTATCTAAACTAATCCTCTTTCACCCATATTCTCTTTATCATTCCAGTTCTCGCTTTTATGCCTCTCGCACTTTCACGCTTTCCCGACCTTTCATTCTTTAATCTAAACTAGCTAATCCTTAAAAACTATCATCTTTCATTCTTATTCCTCTAGTACCATACTCGTCACGCTTTTATGCCTCTCGCACTTTCACGATGGCCTTTCATTCTGGGGATGTGGGGTGTCATACGTTGGGATGGGGTTTGTGTATGTTCATTTGGGGGACTTCTCGCCCCATATGACGTCTTATTCTTTATTTTAAAAAAATCCTTAGTTTTATACTTTACATTATTTTTCTCTTATTTCTAGTATTATTTTAGGTTTACAACAAATTTTTACTTATCTTATAAAATTACAGTGCCAATATTAAAATAGTGTGTTACATGTTTTTATGTATTATACCATATTTATAAAATCTAGTTTTAATTACTATACTTATAAAATTTTCTAGTTCTTAGTCTATGAATACAGCTTATTTCTTATCTAATATTATAATCTGATCTTTTTTGTTGCAGGTCAATATTGGTACATAATATTGGTGAACAAATTTTTTTTTTTTTTTTTTTTTTCTATTTATTCCTTTTGTTAACAATTCTAATAATTTTTTCACTGTATTCTATGAACCTTTTCCTATACTTTTTAATAAAAATAGGTAAATTGCCAATGTTCAAATTTAAATTAGTTTCTACCTCCAGATCCACTCTGTCAAGTGCGTGGATGGGACAGTCTACTAGCAGGTGGACCACATTTTCGCTAACCCCGGGCTCACAGGCGCACGATGGGTCCTCCTTACACTTGAAACGTGTCAAGTATTCGGAAAACCCACCGTGCCCTGTCAGCAGTTGGGTTGTGGTGCCGGCGATCGCCATCTTCCGGACGACACTGTATGCCTCCACTGCGCATGGGAAGAAAAGCTTGGTGACGGAGGCCTGCTCGCCCTCACTGTACCTCTTGTTCCACTCGCCAAGCGTGTCCTGCCTGAGGGCACGCTTCACGAATGAAACAGGGCACAGTCCGTAGTCCGGTGCTCTCTTCAGCCTCAGAGCCGCCTCCTTGGCGAGCTGGTCGGCTCGCTCATTGCCCTCCAACCCCGCGTGAGCCTTGACCCAGAATAAGGAGATTTCCTTACCCTGGGCCATGCCTTGGTGAATGGCGGCTCGGGCTTCAACCGCCAGGGGGTGAAGAGCATGACGGTTTATGACCGTCAGGAGAGCGGCTCTGCTATCACTGAAGATGCCAAACGTGGACGCGCCTCGCCTGAGGGCCTCACTGGCCGCTTTGCATAACGCCAGGAGCTCGGCCTGATAGACGGTGCAATGGGGCGACAGAGCAAGTTTGAGGGCCTTAATTTCGGCCCGGCTATCCCAAAATGATAGCGCGGCACCGACACGGCCCTCAATCTTGCTCCCGTCCGTGAAGATGCGAATCTCAAAATGATTCGCATCTTCCAGCTGCCCCTCGTCTACCAGACTGGTGAACCCCAATGGCGGATGCTCCGCGGGGTGAGGAGCCTCAATCGCTGGAGACATGCGCTCGACCTCCCTGTCTCCCAGCCATGACTGGCCCACTCCTCTCTTGGCCTCGTATAACGAGGCCACCTCATGAAGTCTGAGGTCCAGAGGGAGCAGACCAGCCAGGACCAGCGCCGAGTTCAGGGAGACCGTGCGGTATGCCTTACACAGCTTTTGGGCGAAACCGCGCTGTACCACGTTCAGCTGCTTTTGGACTCCAAGCTTCTTTGCCGATGCGTGCCAAGCACTGGCGGCGTACAGTATCGTTGGCTCCACGGCCGCGACGTAGATCGTCCGGATCACCTCGGGGTGAAGCCCCCAGCTGATCCGGGCCATCCGCGCCAGCTTCCGGTAGATGCCGATCGCCTTTTTGCATACGTTTGTAATGTGTGTTTTGAAAGTGAGTGCCCTGTCAATGGTCAGCCCTAGGATTTTGATCTCTTTGGACATGCCAATGTCTATCCCGCCCATGCTAAGGCGCGGGACATCGTACTTTAGCCTCCGCGTGATAACCATCGCACTGGTTTTGTGCGGTGCGAATTTCAGCTTGTTTCCGATGCCCCACTCCCGCACATGTTCGAGAGAGGCATTGGCGTGTCCCTCGATTTCCAGAGCTGAATCTCCGTCGAACACGAGCACCACGTCGTCCGCAAACGCCTGCACATACACTCCCATCCGCTCAAGTCCTTTCAAAAGTGGGTCTAAAAGCAAATTCCACAGCAAAGGTCCCCCGATCGACCCCTGGACGCACCCTTTGTCGGTGGAGCGACTATGCTCCTCACCGGCGTACCGAACCCTCACTCTCCTCTCGCTAAGGTAGCTGCTGATTACTCGCCTCAAGTTTGCCGGGCACTTTTCTTCCGCCAGCCGTACTTTTATAGCCGGCCACCAGGCGCTATCGAAGGCCCCCTCTATGTCCAAGGACACCATAGTGACTATCCTCTTTTCACGGAGTTTAGCCACTACGCGTCCCATTAGGTCATAGAGGGCGTCTTCGGTGCTTTTCTGGGGCATAAAGCCGTACTGGCGAGTGCTCATACGCGGCAATAGGTGGTACTTGAGTCGAGTAATCACCATCCTCTCGTACACCTTTCCCAAAACCGGTAACAGGCCTATAGGCCTGTACGATTTGGGAACGGTGTACGAGTCCTTGCCTGGCTTCTTCAGCACCACCACCACGGCTTCCTTCCATATCTTAGGAAAGTAGCCGTGATGGAGGCACTGATTCAGCAGCTTCAAGAAGAGTGACGGATCGGTCTCGATGGCTCGGGAACAGATGTCGGCTGTAAAGCCGTCCACTCCCGGCGCTTTCTTCGGGTTGAATCTCTGGAGCGCATCGATCAGTTCGCCCACCGTAAAAGGTGGGTCATCATCATTATGACCATCTATGTCTTTTACGGCGGTTTCGCGTATCTGTCGATGCGCTTCAGTGTCCTCCTCGACTCGATCCTCCGGGTAGAAGGTTCGAGCGAGGAGTTGTGCTGAGCCCCTAGCGTCCAAAAAGGTCCCCTCGTGGGTTAGCAGTCGATCTTCTTCCCTCAGTAACTTTGTATTAGACAATTCCTCAGTAACTTTGTATTAGACAATCAATACCGATTAGAGCTGAGGGTGAACAGCCTACTCACCGTCCTCAGGCCCCCGATCATGGACGATAGTCTCCGGCGAAAACAAGTCAGTGGTGACCCCTTCGCAGACTGCGAAACACCGGTGGAAGAGTTCTCTTCCGCTCCCTTCTCGTCGCCTCTTTCACAAGCATGACTAGCTCACAGAAAGATGCAGTGGTATCAAACTTACTCCCATTGAAGATCATGGGTCGCACGAGAATGTTCCGTCCAGACCTGCCTCGAGAACCTGGCGCTGTTGCGCCCACGCTATGCACTCCACCAATGATAACTAATGGAATCAGGCGTTACATGGCGGAAATCCATCCTAAAATGATAATAAAAGGAGGGGAGGGGGGAGGAACCCGCCTCACACCCTCGATTCGTCAATCCTAACTTACAACCGTCCGGGTTATCCTTAAGATAACCCCAACTAATTGTATGGGAGGAATGACGAACCGAACTCCTCAGGAAAGGAATTTTGGATGTGGGATAGGAAAAATTACCTGTACCCTCAAGATTGTTGGTAATTAGCAATACTCCGCTTAACAATGTGACTAATTTGTCAACACGTGTTTCGTCTACACACGAGGCATCTTCAGGACTGCTTGGCAGCGAATGAGCTCAGCGCGCTGTGTTCCGCCTTTTTATGCACTCTCCCCACTACCCAACTACCCACCTGTCAGCGATTCCCCCCTCCCCTCCTTTTATTATCACTCCACCAATGTATGGAGCGCTGTGTCCTCGCTGCGTGCCTCGCAATGCTAGCAGTCAGCCCTGGTTTCCCGATGTATTAGCGACAGATACTTATCGAAACTCCCGTGCCCAGTAAGTATCTGTGACAACCGGTAGGAGAGAGCACCGTGGCTCTTCTCCAGCCTCTTTTACATGACCGGTGTGATCACCCCGATTTTAGCAATTTCCCGCTTGGTTGCTCAAGTCGCACCTTCCAGGTCTCTATAGTTTCCTGGTGGAATTTCGCAATACCATAACTCAAAATAAGTGTGATCTCAAAATCCATAGAATAAATTACACGTTTTGTTAATAAAGAATCGATTTTTTTCTGTTACATAAAGAATTTTACAGAAAAAATCTAAATAGGTGTTGTAAGCCTAAAAATCTTTTATATTTGTTTATTAAACTTTACTAAGTATACCTAACAATATTTATTTTTCTTAAATGTAAAAATTGGGTCAAAATACTGATTTCCTCAATATTGTGCAACGGTTTTTAGAAAAGAACTTGAAGAAAACATTTTTAATTAATATAAGCTTAGACCATAACGTAGCAAAGTTGGACCAAGTTTGGTTGGAATCAGTAGCGGTAAGTGTTATTAAAGTTATTCAAAAACTAAGTTAGCTCTTAGAAGTTTAAAAAAGGGTTTCTAATAGTATTTTTGCAATTCATGGTCTGAGAAATATTCTGGTTACTACTGAAATACCCACACTGTGTTGCAGCATGATTTTTTTTTTTTATAATTATATTATATTTTCGAAATCAAAGTAGTAGCATTAGCCCATGACGGCAGCGTGACCCATGACGGCAGCGTGACGTGAGCACCTTACGCACGCCCCCCCCCCCCCTCCTTAGAAGCGGGGTCACACCCGAAACCCCCCATAGACGCGGGATTGCACCCGAACCACCCCCTGGGCGAGGCCGCATTGGCGGCCGTAGGTCTGTTGGGAGTCACGGGACATCCTTCCCGAGGGCTTACCCGGGGCTCTCAACCATTGGCTGTTGGGCGTTACGTGAGGTTTTTAGTCGGTAAGAGTCCGGCATAGCATCCTACGAGGATTTTCCCTCACGTTAAAAAAAAAAAAAAAGTAGTAGCATTAGTACGGGAAGTGCACTTCAGAAGTTATGGCGGGTGACCGGAGTGATTAACTATTCATAAAGATGTTGCATTTCAAATGAAAACTCAATGCGGAAGAAGATACCCAAGTTGACATCGATAAATAAATTAAAAATTTTAAAAACCCCCGACTCACAAAAAAAGAACAATAAAAAAACCTGTAAAAAGTAAAAAAATTACTATTATATTATGACCTATCTACCCTTAGTATTGAACCTTTATTATTATTATAGGTAGCTATATTATTTACGTATTCATATATTTAACTAACAGTTGGTCTCGTCGGGGGGACCGCTCTATATACCTAAATAAAGACAAACGCACGATTAGGTTATGATTAGGTGAGCGGTCCCCGACGAGACAAACTGTTAGTTAAAAATATGAATACGTAAATAATATAGCTACCTACAAGGTTTTTTTATTGTTCTTTTTTTTGTGAGTCGGGGTTTTTTAAATTTTTAATTTAATTTTTTATTTCATGCTTTTTATAGGGGTATTTTAATTTCACGGGACATCCTTCCTGAGGGCTTACCCGGGGCTCTCAACCATAGACTGTTAGGCGTGGCGTGAGGTTTTTTAGTCGGTAAGAGTCCGGCATAACATCCTTTGAGGATTTTCCCTCACGTTAAACAAAAAAAAAAAAAAAAAGGGGTATTTTAATATCAACATACGTATAGTTTATCAACAATTATTCAGAACTAATGCGAATTGCGCGAAGTGTGGTTACAGAATTAGAAATACATTCCACTCCTCATATCTTTCGAACGGCTAAACCGATTTTAATAAAACTTGCAGTATCGTGATGTATAAGTTATGACCTTTCATTTGATACCCAACACGGGTATATTTGAACAAATTAAATTTTTCATCCCCACTTTCACCCCTCATATCTTTGAAATGGCTTAACCGATTTTTATAAAACATAGCTAAGAACACTCTCCCCTAACCCATCTTTCAAACAAAAGAAACAGAATCAAAATCGGTTAATCCGTTTTGGAGCTATGATGCCACAGACAGACTTACACACACACACACACACACACACACACACACACACACCCACACACACGTCAAACTTATAACACCCCGTCCGGGTTTCCGTCGGGGGTTAAAAAGATCAAATAATAATACCTATGAAAAAACAAGAACACAAAAACTTCATCACAGTTACCTTTTAACACATAGAAACTAAAATATGCTTCCAGAAGAACCCGTGATCTGAATCAGAAATCGATAATCAAAAAAACGGATTAGCTAGCATTAGTGGCTGTCTGATTTAGTGCTAAACTTTGACAACAGTAAAAGCCGACGGGCAAAGTTTCTGTCCGAGCAGATTGTTCGCGCCTGATACCGCAACTTTACTTTGATCTATTTTTACTTTTTATGTATATATCCTGCAGTGCTTTATCAAAACCACTACTACTAGTTACAAAAGCACTTTGTTTCAAAAAAGGTACTTAATCAGTCAAGTAATAACTTAGAATGCTGCAAGAAGCAAATTTTATACTTTTGTAAACTATTGACTATAAAGCTGATAGCATCTCTGGCTGCATTATACCAAATCGATCACGACGAGTGTTCTGAAGTGCTCTTCAACTTAATCCTACCCTTTTCTTTTTGATCCCGAACGGAAGTACCGGGCAAAGGTGCCGTTCTTATTCAGTGGAGAGAATCTACATAAAAACAGAGCGATTCAAAGATAATTTTTCTGTCGAACCATAAAAACTTAGAATAACCTGCTAGCACAAGTATTTACCTCCCAAAGACCTTACTCGGCATGGCAGGCTCTAAAGTCTCTTTCTGAACCAAAACTCACATCAGGCGAAAGCTTCATCAACAGCTGTGCGGTTATATAATAAATAATAATAAATAATAATAAATTCTTTATTCGGCACGCACAAATATATAAAACAAAAAAAAAATGCATGAAAGAAAGAAAGAAAGAAAGAAAGAAAGAAAAATATTTTATTTAGGACACGCACAATGATTATAAACATAAAGTAATCTTAAACTAGAAACAAAAATAAACAAAATATATTGTGCGAACCCCCAAATATGGCCACCATCTCAGCATAAATGCCGCGCATACCTACCCACCCACCACTTACTAGCAGTAGTATAGGTAATGAGCAGGCATGCGCAGCGCTGGTTTTCAGATGGTGCCGCTAGTGACGCCACGAACGCACGCCCACACAGAGGTCAAACACAATAAAAATAAAATAAAATTTCACACGTGCAGAAAATAAAACAGAAACAAATAAAAAGTTAAAACAAAAAATAAAAAGTAATAAATTATGTACATAATCGAGAACTGAACCATAAATGAACATGACTGACAAATGACAGACATCGACACTCATTCCATTCTTAGTCTGTGGCATTGGCGTAAAGTAGCCAAGCCAAAAACTATTTTAAAACTACATTGACTGATACAATGTAAACAACTGCGCAACACAATAAACAAAAATAATATGGCCGACGATTGCTATAAATTTAATCGTTTCTATGAATTAAAAATGCACTGAATGTCTGTGAGATGGCTATAATCATGTTTTATTGCATTTTTGTGACTATTTCTGTAAATTTTATGTAAATAGAAGTGCTTTTAACATGAAAATCATGAGTACATTTGACAAGCAAGGCGTGCTTTACCCAGAGTAAGTTTAACCATTCAGTTGTTTATGAAGGAGATGTTGTCGGAACTTGTTTCTGAATGAATTTATTGTTTTCAGAGCACGAATTGGCGGTGGCAGATCATTCCATATATGACTCGCTCTGACAGTAAAGCTTCTTTTATACGATGCAGTTTTATATCTCGGTATTAACATAAGGTAAGCCGACGCCCTTGTGCCATACCTGTTGCAGTTTCTAGACCAAGATAGCTTTTCGTACAAGTACCTGGGCCTGTGTCCCAAAACTACACCAAAAAGCAAGGTTGCGAAATGCAACTCCCTGCGCTCAGCCATTTTCATCATATTGCCGCTGTTCAAAAAAGGTGTTACATGCGTTCGCGGCGGTATTCGAAAACAAAACCGTGCACAGGCATTCTGCACTCGTTGTATGACCCGTTCCGTTCTACTCAGCAGGCAGTTCCCATACACAGTATCCGCATAATTGAGCTTCGAGAGTATGAGAGATTCACATAGCAGCTTTCTTATGCCGACACTAATGTATGGGCGAATTCTGTATATCACCTTCAGCCTGTAGAAACAATTTCGGACCGCTTGTAGAATATGTGTCTCAAACTGCAACTGATGATCAAATACCACCCCCAGATTTCGAGCCTCTTCCACCTGTTTTACAATACAACCATTTATATTTATATTTAGTTGATGCTGGCTTGTACTTTCTATTTGTTTTTTGGTGCCCATGATCATAAATTTTGACTTATCTGGATTCAAAACCAGACAATTGCGCTTTGACCATTCTGCAATGCTCCTCAAGTCCTCATTTATCTTATTTATAAATTCCAGGGTCTCAGATGGAGGAAAAGATCGATACAGCTGGAGATCGTCAGCATAAAGATGGAAATGGCATTTATTGATTTTTTTGGTAACATCAGCACTATAGAGAATGTAGAGCAACGGGCCGAGGATCGAGCCCTGTGGAACGCCCGTGGTGACCTGGCGATGTGCAGAATCCACCATATAGCCCATTTTATTATCCTTTACTTGAACAAATTGATACCTATTGCTCAGGTAACTATCAAACCACTTGACTACATCCATACTGCATCCATAATAAGTTAGCTTAGACAGTAGCAATGAAACATTTATGCTGTCGAAAGCACGGGAGAAATCAAGTAGGGTGAGCACTGTGCTCATGCCCTGGTCTCGTGCCTGCAACACATTATCCACTACGTCTAATAAGGCTGTAGATGTACTGTGATTCCTTCTAAAACCAGACTGCATAAGCGGCAGAATATTTGAGTTTTCCAGATATGCTACCAGTTGATTGCTAACAACTCTTTCCACAATCTTTGAAAGGCATGGCAACAAGCTGATCGGTCGAAGGTCCTTAGGGCCAGACGGATTGGGCAGTTTAGGTATTGGTCTTACCTTTGCAGTCCTCCAAGATCTAGGAAAGGTTGATGTGCTGATTGACGTATTTATAATGTGTGTTATCACTGTGAGGGTCTGGGGAAGAGTCATTTTCAACATATCCAAGGATATTTCATCATCCCCCATCGCATTAGATTGAAGACTTCTTATTATTTTTAGAACATCACCTTCTTCAACTGTCCGCATCTGAAAGCTACCATGACCGAACCTGTTAAACTCAAAGAATGTTAGATCAGACATACTAACTTCGCCATCCCCTGGTAAGTTCAAGAAGTGCTGATTTAAGTTATCTGGACCTCCCCAGAGGGCTGGCAACTCATAACTATTTTTATTATTTATGAGAATGCTAGACTTAAGCCTACTCCAGAGCTGCTTTGGGTGTTGGATATTATTGTTGATATGTGTGTTGAAGTATGCACGTTTCTCACTCTCTATCGCAGCTCTCACCGTACTCTTGAGGTCATGATATAGATTCATATGTGCTTCCTGTTTAGTTGCTTTTGCTCTTTTATGATATTTGTCTCGGAGACGCATCATATCCCTTACTGTGCTAGTGATCCATGGGTAGCTGTTATTTTTTATTAAAATTCTTTTTACTGGAGCATGGAGGTCAAATAATGAGATTATGTTATTATTGAAAGCCTGCACCATGCTATCCACGTGCCCCAGACTCATGACAGACTGCCAGCATATCGCATCAAGGTCCTCTTCAAATTTATCAAGCAATATGTCTTGCATAGCCCTGCACACAACCCACTCAGGTCTCGGCTTCTCCACCTTAAAGTCTATCACTGCCGAGACAATAGCATGCCGTCCTAGCTCCGGAATGTGCAGAACAGAGACATTATACGCCCTAGCATCTGTACAGATCAGATCAATAGCCTTTGCACTATGATCAGTGAAGTGGGTGGGTTCAGTCACCAAGTTGACCAAGCCAGTGCTTACTAGGAATGAGTCAAATAACCTCCATTTGTATTCTGTACGGTCTAGTTGGTCAACATTGAAGTCGCCCAGGAGTACAATCTTATCAGCTCTAGAGAAGGAGGAGATTGAGTCAGTTAATGCATCTATGAAATTGTTGACATTATCGTGTGGTGGTCTGTATGCAGTGCCAATCAAGATTGACTGCGAGTTTCTGCCAACCCTCAACCATGTCTGTTCCACATTAGCAGAAACCGGGTGTTGTTCGATGCGTGCATGTATTCCCCGTCGTATGTAAAACCCAACTCCCCCTCCCCTGCTGGCTATATGTGGGGGGCGCGGCGTGTATCTGAGCCTGTAGCCTGGCACTCTCGGCGCGCGCTCTTCTTCGCCCTCATGTATCCAGGACTCATTTATCGCCATGATATCTACAGCCAAGGTCCCCATAGCTACCACAAACTCTTCATGACCTGTACCGAGTGAACCCGCATTGAACAACCCGACCTTCAAACTTTTGCTTCGATTGTTATGCATTTTTATGTATTATACACATATTCTCAGCCAAATACGTTAAATTCCATATTAATACTTCTAGTGCACCTTTAAAACATTTACAAGGACTGATGTGCCTAATCCCGATTAACTTAGCAATATCAATAAATAAGCAACAATAAAATATGCAAATTAATAATATATGTGTGCATAAGCATGCCGTGCACTCATTGTTGGCACTGTGACTCAATACCAACAACAATATCCTGTCAAATTTTTGCAGAAAAACCCTTATGTACCCAATCCTGAGCAACACAGCAATACCAATGAATAAGCAATAGTATATGTAAGTTAATAATATAATAATATGAATGTATAAGTACAAGCATAAGTATAAGCACAAGTATGTACTGCATCTATTTCTGGCAATGTAACACGAATATCCATTGTCAGCCTGTGAAACATAGCAACACAGCTTTTGCATTTATTCTCAAAAACAGGTTCCACAATAACACATGTGGTGTCGATACATTGATAAATATAAAAGTAGCGATTATGTAAGTTCAACTTTAAAATTATGTTACAGATTGTACAGCCAAATGAAATCAAGAATAAGTAAGCAGTGGTAGTATTAAATAATTTAAGATAAATAAATATGTTTCCAATCACGCAATTTTTGTCAACCAGTGGGCACGTGAAGAGCATCAGGTCCAAAAACACGCCGCACGTCAGCCTCAGTCCGGATACTGTGTGTCGGCTTGCCCTCGTCCTGCCTAGTCAGAATTCTACCGCGCCTCGTCCACACATACTTCCAACGGAGGTGGCTCGCCGCTTGACGTACCTGATAAAATAACCTCTTATTTTGTCTGTTTAGCCTCTCGTTGATGTAGAAGCGGCGCTCAGGCGCGCGCAAGCCTAGGTCGGCGCTGGTGGCGCCGCGCCTCACGCGCGCGCTCCGCAGCAGCTCGTCCCGCAGCACGCGCCGCGCCAGGCGCACCACCAGAGGTCGCGGACGGCGCGCCGCGGCCGTGTCTCCCTGACCGGTCGGTGGACCTACTCTCTCTGCGAACACGACATCTCTCGCTTCCAGCTGCACCCCCAGCTTCCTAGCCACCGATTCGACGAGGTGCAAGGCGTTCTCACCTCTCTCCTCTGGTAGGTTAGAGATCTCAATGTCGGATGCCAGGAGCTCCCGGTCCCGGTCATTAAGCTCCATTTTCAATAGTGATACTGATTTCTCCAAGTCCTCAGCATTCGCCCTTCCACCTTCGAGTTCCTTGACCCTGTCCTCCAACTTCTGCATCCGGTTTTCGCAAGCTGTTATGCTACTTCGAAGATCCCCGACCTCTCGACGTAAGTCCCTGATTTCCCGTGTCAGTTCCTCTCTCATCTCCCGTAGCTCCGCTCTAAACAGCCGCATTTCCTCCGCGACATCAAGCCCGGTCGGCGTATTTGCTGCTGATTGTTGATGCGCCTCCCGCAATGTCTCTGCCGCATCCTCATAACCATCGCTAGGACTCCTCCTTGGGCTTTTGTTCTTATTTTGAGACGGTTTTACGATACGACACTTGCCACCCCTGAGAGCCAGATCCGTCTTTTCCCTTTGTAGGTAAGAACTTCCCACAAAGTGTGCATTTAACCATTGTAGTAATTTTATATAGGTAGCCCTTATTTGTTTACAAATATGTTTACGATTTGGATCGATAGATGGCGCTAAAAACAACAATATGTAAGCAGCTAGATCAGTAGGTACTAAAAGATGTCCTCCATTAGTTCTTATTGGTTGACACAGATGGCGCTGTTACATTAAAAAGTTCCCAGATCTATATTTGAAGTATCGACACTGAAATTTCAGGCTTCTAATTTACAATGTCTTTGCCGAAAGTCACCCCGCACTGTATATTATATGATCCACTAAATGAAACACCACTACACTGATTCCGCTATGCTATATTTACAATAACGGGTAGTCTTAAGAAGTTATTGTCATCAAATTTCTTTAAATTGGGCCCAGATGTATTTTATAGGCCACTTTCACTATAAAACACTTCACATCATTGTTATTTTACTACTGTCACAAGTTTGATGATTAAATTGTTTCAGAAACACTTGTTTATATTTTTTATATGATCAGCTGTTGAATGACACTTCGTCGCGTTCAACGTCCGTGACGTCACCCCAAAGTATAATGTGCGTGCCCGAAAAGGTCGTCATCTCAGCTAATTGCTGCACTAACAGGTTAATGTTAGGCAGCGCTGATTTTCAGATGACGCCTACCTTTAAGGGACGTCACGTACGCGTACGAAACATCACGACTCTATACAAAGCAAACATACCAAAATGCATAATTAAAAAAAACAAAACCAAAATCAAATAAGACCGTATAGCCTAAGCCTAACCACTGATTCAGAATGTACACCAGCACAGTTATGTGACATCAGCGAGCGCCAGCGTCAAAATTCCAAATCCATGAGCCAAACAGATAACAGAAAAAATAAAAAGAATAAACAAAACCGCAAACTGTAGAAAATGACGGTGGCGCCACCGCAGCGCACCGTTAACGTTCAGCAGTCAAGCCATCGAGTAATAGTTTAAAAAAAAATAACAAATTGAACTTAATACGATTCTGTTTTCAATGGCTTCAATCCGCCCGTCACTGTCACTGTCACCACCGTCACGTGTCAACACAAAACAGTACAGTACAGTACCGACTACCGTTACACGATCCGACTCCGAAAGTAAAAGTGATAAAGATGTAAACAACTTTCAATTTCGACTTCTCTTACTTCATTCTTATCCAATTCGAAGAAAAACAAAAATCATACATTTACTGGCTGCGTGAAGGCACCCACGCAATATCCGCCATAAAGAATGAGTACGTATATACCGTATATACACATTAATAAACAATAGAAACGTGCTGAATAATAGTGGGAGCGGAGCGGGAAAATAGTGATGCACGCAATGATATAAAAACTATAGATACGTTATAGACACTGGAAAATGGCAACACGTAAAGAAGGTAATTACCTGAAAATCTGTGACGCGGCTGTAGGGTTGGCGAAAGTTCTATTAGCACTGTTTTAAATTCTGTTAGTAAAGAAATCTCGAAAAAAACATGCTTTCATGTATCTTCAGAGGATGTTCAAACTACACAGCAACTTTTCAATATAAAAACGTGTCGTTTCATTCGTAAGTACAACAGAAATAATAAAATTATTTAATTTTCTCGCGCCTAAAATGGCGCCTAGCATAATCCACAAGGCAAATGTACTCTGTAGTCTGTGGTTTGGCGCGACGCATAAGGGGATGCTGGGGAGTATTTGTACTAATGTTTTATTTTGCCATTCGATTTTTTTATTTATGTAATAATATTTTTATACAAATTAAATAAAACAAAATAATAATATATTAAGATTATAAAGTAAGAGAAGTTCGCCTACGTACATTGTGTATGAAGTTTCAATCTATACATATAATAAAACTGTAGAGGGTCGGGAGTCTGTACATGGAAGATTTTAATTGTAGGGCGTTCTCTGATCGATACTGAAGC
The DNA here is from genome assembly GCA_933228765.1 of Miltochrista miniata. Taxonomy (NCBI): domain Eukaryota; kingdom Metazoa; phylum Arthropoda; class Insecta; order Lepidoptera; family Erebidae; genus Miltochrista; species Miltochrista miniata. Next base: position 21,864,838 of record OW121754.1, on the reverse strand, counting down.
CGAAAATGTAATTTAAAATTTTCATGTCTGTCTGTCTGTCTGTCTGTCTGTCTGTCTGTCTGTATCCCGAATAAGTATCACGCCGAAACTACTGAACCGGTTTAAATGATACTTAGCACAATCTTAGCTTATGATCCGAGGAAGGTTCTAGGATACTTATAATCCCGATATTCTGCGCGGTTCCTTCAGGAGAGGGGATGAAAGGCAAAATATTTGTTTAGCTATTATTTCTCACCGCGTGGTCCGATCTTAAATATTTTTTTAGTGTCTAAAAGCGAGTATTTTAAGCATTATTTCACATAAGTTTTAATATTGAGGGTCATGTAGTTCAGAAATTAAGGGCATCTCAACTTTCGCCAAACCTATAATTCAAGGGTTCTTTTGAATGAGAGGGTAAATCTAAACGGGTGTGTTGGCTTAATCATAAAAGAGCTTAATTATTAAGGCTGTTGTAAAATAATTCAGTCATGAATTGTTTTAGAATAGCCTTAATCTTTAAGGTCTTTTATGATTAAGCAAACAGGGCCGTTTCACACGGTGCTTGACGAGTCTGAGAATTACCTCTCCTTTCGTGCACATTATGTGACGTAAACGAAGTTGCGAGGGTCAGCTAGTAAATAATAAAACTGTAGAGGCTCGAAAATCTGTACTTACGTGGAAGATATTTTGAAAATTTTAATTGTTGTTTCATAATCGTGGCCCCGCGGACTCAGTGTTCTGTAAACGATCACTGCAGTAAGCAATATTTACTATGGCCGAATATGGATGGGTGACCACCACGTGGACCACTTTGTGACATTTATTTACGAGCGTTTCCGTGCTTCGGAAGGCACGATAAGCCGTTGGTCCCGGTTGTCAGTAAAATGACAGTCGTTAAGCCAAGTTGAAGGCCTTATGGGCGGCTTGAAAAATTTCAACTGTGGGTCGTCACAACCTGCGCCCGGGTCGGCAGCGCGTGTGTAACGCCTCTGGTGTTGCAAACGTCTATAGGCTACGGTTACCAACCTTCCGGTGGGCCGTAAGCTTGTCTGCCACCTAAATAGTATAAAAAAAAAAATATATTTAATAAATTTGTTTTATGACTTAAATTACGATAATAATAACTAATTCGATAAACTGCATTAATATTTTGTAAATTAAAATATTACTTACTTTACCCGTAAATAATTTAATCATATATTATGTCTTAGTAAGGGAAATTCAAGTGTCCTTTTTTCCCCACATTCCTCTGATAGTGACTTCATGCATGATACCACAGATAATTAATGAAATTCTTTTTTCAAATTTGTAAAAGTTTTGCTGTTTTTGAAAGTCGTAATGTTCGAGTATAACGTGTCTATATATGATACGTCTTTGGATGCACGAGTGACTATCGACAGTTGAAATGCAAATCTAATCTCTCCGAGATGCAAATCCATTGCATATTGAATCATCGCACCACACCGCCGCCGCTTTGGTCAAGAACATGGTCTAATAGCCACCAGCTATCATACAATGCTACCATTCTCATTCATTAGTTCCATTTATTTTGTGTAATTAACTAGTAAAGCTATCTGAGAGTAAATAATAATAATAATAAACCCCTCGTGGACAGTCGTTATCTTTCATTGGATTAACGCATCCCTATGAGGGCATAGTAGATTTGCTTTTTGAGTCATCCACTTTTTGAGATCAACAAAAAATATCTCACGAAGTTATAGAAAAGCACACATCCGCAGGGCAGCTTGTGGCGAGCTGAATGTGCGTGGCTACACATCGGTCCCGATTCCTCAGAGTTTTGTTGCGCTCCTCGACCAGTTAGCATATAATGGGCTAACGGGAGACGGTAGTCCGGGGAGTGCAGCAAATCTCAACTCTGGTTTGCCTTAATTGGCTGGTCAGAGGGAGGAAGCCCGAGCATGTAGCTCGGGGGTGGAAGTGTCATTTTCAAGGGTATAACTACGGGGAAACCCGCTCCGGGTCTAACCCGCGATGGCGAAACCGGCGCCGCACCGCTCGACACCCCTAGCCACTCACACCGATGTTGCCCTCTGTCGCCTTACAGGCCTACGGGCCTATGGCGATTGTACAGGGGGCCCATCTAGTGAAGTGGCGAGTCACCGTCTGCCAATGTTTTAATAATAAGATATTGAAATGGCAGACGCCGTCTTCATCCATAGATCAAATCACCCAGTCCATTTTAACCCCCAATTCAATAGCCCATTTTGTAGTTTAGCATATTTTACAATAGTTTAGCTCCCATTGTAGGCAGTCCATTGCCGTTCTTCTACATAAGGCGGTTGTGAATTGTCTGCAGTGGGGGTCTCATTGCCCAATACATTAAAAATCTCAAAGGGCCTCTGCGTGTTAGACCAATATGTCCCCATGTAAGCCTACCAAAAGACCGGGTATCTTCAATAAAAAAAAGAAGATACCCGAGAAAAGAAGAGACATAATAATAGTAATAATTCTTTATTTCAGGCATAATTTACCCATATTTCATTACATTCAAAAATAATATTAAAATGAAAATTACGCAATCAAAAATGTTAAATTTACATAAAAATAATAATAGGTACAATAACATTAAAAAAATAGAAATACAAATTTATAAAAAGATTTAAAACTTAAAACAATTAAAATAAAAACAATAATTCCTAGTATGTTACTACTTCATAATTAATCAATTTAAATACAAAGTTAAAATTATAAATATAAAATTAGAGACATATAATCATTAAAATTATAATTACGAATTTATAAAATAAAAATAATAAAATAAATAGGACAAATAAATAAAAGTATTGAAATTAAATTGAATTGATCCAAGATTTAAAATATTGTTCAAAAATTAAAATAAAATTAAATAATAATAAAACAATCATCAAACAATTAGAATTAATTCATATACCTGTGCCTTACTTCCGGAACACCGGACATGTGCATGTGCAAACATGTCCAGTGCCACGAAAAGGGGCAATCAGGGCGATCAACAATAGTCTTCATGATGCTGTTGTTGCTACCCCTCAGGCGGACCATCAAGGATGCAGTTCTTTTGCGGAGGATTGCTGGCAGACAATCTATACGCGTGTCGGCGAACATGCCCGATGCGCTACAATATCGTGGGAGCCCCAACAGCATCCTGAGAGCATTATTATACTGCACGCGAAGAGCGTTGTAGGCCTTCCGCGTATACTTAAGCCACAAGCCCGTGTAGACAGACTGGCAAAACGCTTTAAATAGCATAAGCTTCACTTCTTGTGAGCATCGAGCAAACCTGCGAGCCAGCATATTGCTTCGGACCGACAACGCTCTTCGCTCCCTATCCAAATCCCCATCATCAGATAAGTCGTCTGTGACTATGTGCCCAAGATATTTAAAATGTGAGACTCTTTTTAACTCGATCCCATTTAGGAGCACCGGCGCGGCGGTACAATATCAGGTTTCCTACTACCTACCTTAAACACCAGTAATTCGCTTTTTCCGGTGTTGTAGACCAGTCCATGAGCTCTGGCGTAACTTTCACATATCCCAAGCAGCCTACGGAGCGCACTGATCGATGGGCACAGCAACACCATATCGTCCGCATAACTAATGTTATTTGTAACTTTGCAGTCAATCGAGCATCCGATTCCAGTGTTGCTGAGCTCCTCAATCAGCTGATTCATGTATAGGTTGAAGAGCATCGGTGAGGTCAGACCGCCCTGCCTCACCCCACACTCCAACCCATACCCCTCCGATACCGTTCCCTCCCATCTGACCTGGTTAATTTGGTTATTGTACCAGTACTGAAGGAGTCTCACTATCTCACTAGGTATGCCTTGTTTTAGCATTTTAGACCAGAGTAGATTATAATCAACCAGATCGAACGACCTAGAAAGGTCAAGGAAAGCAGCGTAAACGGGCGTATTCCTATCCGTATAATACCTGACTGTGTGCTTAAGCGCAAGCACAGCTGTTTCTGTGGACAGCCCCGCTCTAAAACCAAACTGTGCATCATGTAGTTTAAGCTGTCCAACCATACGTCGCTCAAGCACCCCGTCCAGGACCTTGGCCGTAATGGTCGCCAATGAAATCGGCCTGTAATTGCCTGGGTCTGAGATGTCACCAGTCTTGTTCTTGACAATCGGCACTACTATCGTCCTCGTCAACTCACTTGGTAGGTATGAGTGTCTCACACAACAATTGTACAGCACTGAAAGGACCCCTGAGAGACGTGGCTCTGCTTGCTGGAGGTGCTCAATACTTAGCCCATCCCAGCCCGGTGACTTGCCTCTAGTCATCGATTTAACCACGGCTTGCACCTCTTCTGATGTTATACTAAGGGTCGCTCGTGGGTCCTCCTCAGAACTGCCTGTTTCACTCTTCAGGCTCTCGGATCTAAGTCTCGGATCTAAGCAACCTGAAATTGTTCCCTAAATAAATCCGCGATAGCTCTCGGGTCAGTCACATCATTTACGCTCACTGGAACTACAGGCCTAGCATTTAACCTCTGGGTTGACTTCCAGAACTTTTTAAATTGTTTTTTCTCCTTCTGTTCAGCCAAAATATCCATTTGTATCTGCTCCTGATGGTTCTGACAAAATTTTAATTTACTTTTAAATACTTTTCTTGTTTCTTTCATAACCATAAAGAGCTGTCCCGTGCGTGGCTTCCCATGCCACATCCAATTCATAAAAGCCTGCCTGGCGTTCCCGTGAGCGTCCCTGACATGCTTATTCCACCCTATTATGGTACGCCGCTTTCCTTCACCTCCCCTCGACATGGGACTAGCTACAGCTGCATCTCTTAACGATGTTACAATCTCCCTGTACAAACGGTCGATTATGACTTCATGACTACTATCTGTACAAAAAATATTACTACAATCATTCAACTCACAGGGAAGGTCAATATCTCTCAACTTCTCAATGCATAATTTCTGATAACATTCTATTTTATCCCTATTCCTCTCACCCCATATAGCTTTATCCCTTACATAGTTCGTATTTTCAAAAAAAAGAGGGTAGTTGAAGCGTAAACAACACAAAAAGATATCTCTGTTTAAATAATAAATTTAAATAAGTTTAAAAACATTTTAAATAGTTTAAATGGTAATAACTGACTAAAAAGTGACCATACCTGCCAGTTTAGTGTTTACTCCATAGTTTCCACAAGCTATTTACACAAGTTCAGAGAATGGTTGAATCAGTGCAGAAGTCGATGAGCAACCTGAAAGATTTCTTCAGCAAGCGTATGGCGGACTTTGAGGCAGAGCTGCCGAAGACACAAGCCACTACCTCTGTAGGGGGCCTGGCATCTGAATTCGCAGCTTTCAAAACATTCATCACTGACATCATGGGTACCTTGCAGCATCAAATAGACATGCTTTCAAAAACCGTGGATTCCATGGAGATGAGAGCACGCAGGAAGATGTTGCTCCTCCATGGTGTACCCGAGGAACACAATGAGGAAACGCCTGAACTCATAGTGCGAGTCGTACAGAAGCACCTTTCTATAGCATTGTCTGCATCTGATATTCGCCGTTGTCATCGCATGGGGCGTCCCTCCGGGGAACACAAGCCAAGGCCCCTTATAGTTAAATTCGTTGGTAATGCAATCCGTGATAAGTTGTGGTATGCTAAAACAAAATTCAAGAATACTGGTATCACAGCAACTGAATTTTTGACAAAGGAGCGCCACCAGACCTTCATGTCTGCTCGACAAAAGTTTGGCATCACAAACTGCTGGACCCGCGAGGGGTTTATTCATATAGTTGCACCGGATGGACAGCGGCATCGAATTACCGGTCATGGTGAGCTGCAAAGAATTTTGCCACAGCATGATACGAAGCCATCCCCCAGCCCAGCAGCTAAACCAGCAGCGAAAACTAAACGGACCGCCGTCACACAAAGAAAATAAGTACAATCTGTCTGGTATTGTTGGTCCGAGTGACTATCTTTTCTTGTTTATAATAGCATTACTGATACATTCTTCCTAGCTGTAGTATTACTATCATTTTTATCTGTCTTCCTCTGTCACTAAGTAATAAATATTTCACCTTCTGTAACGTGTAGCGTAGTCGAGTTGCCAATTGGCAAGTACTTGCAGCATGTAGGCACTTAATTTGCTTTTTCCAATGTACATTATTAATCAATACAATCATAACTGCCTACTTAGTCAAAGTATCCAAACTATTTAGTGCATTTTGATACATTCTTCTAGTACATTAACACTACATATAACTTGTTTTACAATACAATTTTTAACTATACATTCGAAGTACCTATTTAAAGTATTCCAAGTATGTTTACGAACTATTTTGCATTCTTGCTCATGACTCACCTCAACCTCACACACACAAACATTTTTAAATTCACTTAGACATTTTTGACACTGACAGACAACTGACATTGACGGATAGTGAAAGGAAAAGGTGTGCACACACATGGCGCTTCTACACTGTGTCAGTGCATGGTAAATAATTTCATTGTAGAAATTGAAATATTTCATAGTAGATACTGATAGATTAAGTTGCTCGGATTTGCTTTATTAGATGGACATTTGGCTGTATGTTTAGATAATTAGTATTTGTGTAAATATGTGAACTGTTTTTGTAACGTTTTATTTCGTAAGTAGATAATTTAATGTCTTGTTTTTGGCAGCATCCATCGTTATCAGCACAGCTGGCAGGTGGCAAAAGGTTGGTTTTAGTGTTAGTTTATTACTTCATATATTTATTTAATATTATTTTTTATTACTATTTACATATTAGTTAGTATTATATTTATTTATTATTATTATCTTATATATTATATTAATTAAGCACACTAGGTGTATATATTAATGTTTATGAGTGATATTGAAAATGATAGTGATTCTGAAAGTTTTCACTCGGTGGCCAGCATCAATCAAGACAGCTTCCATAGTGTCGCGTCACTTGGTGAGTTGCTTGATGTACAGTTTTCTGATGTACCGAAGAATTTCAATGCGGTCCACCTCAATGCCCAAAGCGTCCCGGGTCACTTCCCGGATATGCTGACAACGTTTGACTGCAAGAACATCCATGCCATTTTGATCTCAGAGTCGTGGTTTAAATGTACCCACTCTACCGCTCTTTACTCCCTTCCTGGGTTTCAGCTTATCAGAAACGATCGCTGGGAAAGTGGTGATGGACGGGGGGGAGGTGTAGCTATATACTTGCGCACATATATTCCCTTTAAAATTATTAGTATGTCAGCGCAACCGCCCCCACCCAACGCCGGCGAGCATTTGTTTCTGGAAGTTGAACTCAATCACACTAAAGTCCTTCTCGGCATATACTATTGTAACTTATCCAGTGTAAATTTCTTTTCTTCTCTTGAAACCTTGCTGGTAAATCTAATGCCTTCTTGCAGTCATGTGATCATTATGGGTGACTTTAACGCTTGCTTAGTCAAAAACGACTCCCGTACCTCTGCCTTTCATGCCCTTGCCAATTCCTGTAGCCTATCCATTCTTCCATCAAATACAACACATCACGTCCCAAATTGTAAACCCAGTCTTATCGACCTAATTTTGGTATCTTCCAGGCATCACGTCGTGAAGCATGGTCAATACCCTGCTGATGCATTCTCTTTACACGATTTACTATTCCTGTCCTACAAAATCCGTATCCCAAAAGCTAAGCGAAAAATTCTCATGCAGCGCAATTTTGGTGGTATGGATCTGGAAAGTCTACGAGAGGATATCAATGATGTCGATTGGAGTCCACTTTTCACCTGATTCGACTGATGAACAGGTGAATATGTTCAGCACAGTCATCACTGAACTGTATGATAAGCATGCACCCATCCGAGCTGTCAAAATGAAGCATCCACCAGCCCCATGGCTTACTGCAGAAATAAAAAATCAATTGCGTAAAAAGGCGGCTGCTAAATTTAAAAATAAAATAAGACCCAACGAAAACAACTATAACAGATATGTCTCAATACGTAATCACTGCAACAAGGTGTGTAGGAATGCACAACGCCAACACATTCACAATAATATACAAAATAGCGACTCAGGAAAAGTCTGGAAATTTCTCAAGTCTTTGGGGGTTGGAAGAAAACAACAAGATATAATGCCTAAGGATTTAAATCTTGATTTATTAAATCAACATTTTGCTGCCTCGTCCAACTTTGATAGGACAACTAAGGAACAAACAATTAACTTTCTTTCATCTCTTCCAAAACCCGACTATCCCCCATTCGTCTTCAACCTATTTACTGCTTGTGATGTTAGGAGGGCAATCATATCAATCTCATCGAAGGCAATTGGTGAAGACTGTATCAGTCGTCAAATGGTCCTTCCCATCCTCAATGAACTCCTTCCCATTATATGCCACATTTTCAACTACTCCATAACCAGTGGTGTCTTCCCAACCTCATGGAAAAACAGTCGCATAATTCCCATTCCTAAAAAGACCAAACCAATAACTTTCACTGATTACCGCCCCATATCCATACTCCCATTCCTATCTAAAGTCCTCGAACGTCTTGTACACTTACAAATTAGTAGATTCCTCAGCAAAAATAATATCCTCAATCCCTTTCAGTCCGGCTTCCGTCCGGGTCATAGTACTGGTACAGCTCTGATCAAAATTACTGATGATATCCGATGTGGAATGGAAGCTGGAAAGCTGACATTACTTGCATTATTAGATTTCAGTAATGCGTTCAACACCGTTGATTTCGATGTATTGCTATGTGTTTGCCGCTCTCTTAATATATCTCCAACAGTGATTGATTGGCTTCAAAGTTACCTGCGCGGTCGCCGACAACGTGTATGTATTGAAAATTCGTTCTCAAATTGGTGTAATACTGCCGTTGGCGTACCCCAGGGTGGCGTTCTCTCTCCTTTGCTTTTCTCAATTTTTATAAATTCCATCACAACTCATATTTCTTCTTCTTGCCACCTATATGCAGATGATTTACAAATATACTGTCAAGCACCACTTCAACAATTGAAGGAAGCTGTTGTAATCATAAATAGAGATTTAAGGCACATAAGCGACTGGAGTAGTTCTTATGGCCTCAAGGTGAATCCCGTGAAAACTCAAGTTGCTATCTTGGGCAGCTCCAGAACTCGATCAAAAATTGAGTGGTCAGATATCCCCCCGGTAATTTTTGATAGCACAACTATTCCCATTAGTGATAAGGTGAAGAATTTGGGGATATATCTGGACTCAACACTATCATGGGAGCCACAGATACAAGAAGTGGGTCGTAAGATGTTTGCGTCGGTGCGCTCATTGCAAAGACTTCAATGCCTCCTACCCATGACCACCAAAATTGCACTTGCCAGCTCGTTACTGTTACCTATATTAGATTATGCAGACGTCAGCTATCCTGATCTTGCCGAAAACCAGCTAGACCAACTTGAGCGTTATCAGAATCTCTGCATCAGGTTTATTTTTGGCTTACGCAAGTTTGACCACGTTTCTCATTTCAGAACGCAGCTTGGATGGTTACCCATACGACGTCGCCGGGATGCTCATATTCTTTCACAGCTGTTTAACATATTATTTAACCCTTCAACTCCTTCCTATCTTAAGGAACGATTCAAGTTCCTTTGCGATACGCATGTGAAATGTCTGAGGTCATCAAAAAACTTAAGATTGAAGATGCCGTCTCACTCGTCAACTTTTTATGACAAATCTTTTACAGTCACTGCGATCCGACTATGGAATCGACTACCCGTAAAAATAAGGCGAGCGCAGACAATTACGAAATTTAAAGATATGGTTAAGGAACACTATCTATCAAAGTAGATTAGCTATATGTATGTGTGTATATAAATTTATTTATGGTTATGTGTTTGTTTATAGATTTATATATATATTTATTTATAGATATATATTTGTTTATAGATATATATTTGTATAGAGTATGTTTATGTAAATAATACATAGATATATAATATGTATATATTATGTCGTATTTATATGTTAAGTATAGCAGGGAAATGACAATTATGATGTACGAAACTCAATTAAACACTGTAATTAGAAGTACGCCAAACAACAACCACTCATTACCTGCAACCAACTTTTTCCATCCAAAGGTTGCCTGGTAGAGATCGCTTTTAGCGATAAGGCCGCCCTTTGTACTGCTTTGAACAAATGTTCCTATTTTAAGTTTTTTTATCTGGCGTGCAATAAAGTGTAAATAAATAAAATAAATATTTTTAGTCTCCATTCACCTAATCACCCCTATGTTTACATGAATGCAGAGCGGAAAATGATCGGACCAGTATGTATCGTGATATATTTCAACTTCCTCTACTGATCTCCGAGCTGCCTCCGTCACAAGGCAATGATCAAGCCAACGATGACTGCCACAACTACCACTTATAAAAGTGTACGCATCGCAGCCCATATCTAACTTGCTATAGTCCGCACAGTGCCATTTTTGTTCTAAACAAAAACTTAACATTTCATTACTAAATAGTTCTCCCGGGTGAGCATTCAAATCTCCAAGAATATATACATATTCCAAATTGGAGCTCTCAACAATAGCAGCAATCACACTTAAACAGTCACAAAATTCTACAAAATTATCGGCAGAGTTCGTAGGCATATACGCGTTTATAATCAAAACAGTGCGATCGGTCGACGTCGCTCTAATAGCCATAATAAGGTCATTATCGCACGATATGATAGACACAGATGTAAACAACGCCTTCCTCCACAAGATTGCTAACCCGCCATAAGGCCTACCACGCAATACACCTATTGAGGTATCTACCGCAGACTTACCAAAATAACCAAAATTACTATCTATATTTCCTAGCATTGGTACGTCATGTGGCAATAACCAGGTTTCTTGTAAAACCAGCTTCTTATAATTTAAGTTTTGTCTTATTAGGTATCAGGTGAGCCAATTGAGTCGCATTGTCTGTGTATATGTGTTGTTAATCGATACTCAGTTTCTGTCCTTGCTGTCGTTGCAATCTAGATTTTTTGTTCTAGTTGTGTCTCGAAACTCTGTATTCAATTCTGATGATTCCTGAACGTACATACACATGTAACAGTAAATCGTCCATCGTTTCTTAATATAAAATCAAAGAATATTACCTACTAGGTAAATAAATAAACATTCACGGACATTTTCACACTACGCTATCTGATCCCAAAGAAAGCAAGGGATAACCTGTTTATGTTATGGGTTTCAAATCACAGACATTAATACTTATTATACTTTTAAAAAGAAACACCCTGACTCTCGAGACAAACACTTATGGATCACACAAATGTTTGTTCCCTGTGGAGACGAACCCACGGTCTCGTGATCCGCATTGCACATTTTGACCTCTAGACCAACGAGGCAGTTAAGTAGAGGTTCATAGTTACATATATTTCTTTACTGATTTGATGATGGAATAGATTACTATTAATTTGATTCTCCATTCGCTGGTATGCTTTTGACACATTGATATCAAGTTTCCTCAACTTTTCTAATTTATAGGAGAATAGAAGTTTTATGATTATGAATTTAATATGCGATATGCATATTAAATCCGTACTTCTAATATAAATAATCATTAAACATAATTTTAATAATCACAGAAAGTGTAATTTGTTGATTGTGTGTCTTTCGAGTTAATAGCAATGGGTTGACAATGTGTTTGACTTTAAAATTGTAAGACTGGAGAAAAACATTGGGTAGGGATTTTATCCCGGTACTTTGTGGCAAATATTATGATTTTTTTCTGGAGTAAATCCGCTGGTGTCCTCTAGTAAGACAAAACATTCCATTCATCATAATAAAATATTCCATTTTCCTTATATCGATACTTTAGACCCGATATGTTGCCGTAAAGAAATAGGCAAAAATAAAAACCTCTTGCAAGACTCGGAAATGGGATCCGATCAAATTGTTGGTTCGCTGATCATTTGGTTCTGTACGATGCATTACGTCTAAGTAGTATGTGAGTACAGGATAAACTCATTGTATAAAATAGGATCACGTGCGACGAGAGTGAGACACGACACGCACACGATTATTGGACTTGTTCTTAACGCTAACACGACACACGTTTCTGTTCTCTACTTGAGAGTTGGTGTTTCTTTTACTCTTTTAAACAATCTGATATTGTCAATGTGCTGTAATTAACTAAAATATTTAAACTCTTACGATTTGTTGAATTCATTATGGATTTCGCGTCTTTTTTGCATCTTCGTAATATTTTGTGTATTGCAAGTTATTGAAAAACCTGTGACTTTCAAATATTACTACTATTAGAAAATTTTGCAGGTCTACTTGTCATTTCTAACTACAAAATATTAACAAAGGCGAAATAAATCCTAAAAACACTAAACCGAATGTAACGAAACAATACAAAAGTATTTCTTTATATTTACCTAGTTTCAGTTGCGGTATTATGTAGCTGCTAGTTTTTAAAACCAAAATACCTATTTTAAATTCATATACGTATAATTTGAATACAAAGTCCCCATAAACCGTAGAACTTAACAATAAATATGCCCAGGCAGAATAGTACCTAATCAAACTCGCCATTTCAGAGTTAGCGTTAAAAACATTCCCATCAAACGGTCATTTGCTAGAATAACCAATAAGGTTTCGGTCTTTCCGAGGTCTTACCCGGAGCCCCCGGCCTAGAAATCCTGCAAAGCTAATATGATAGGTCATATTAGGTTTGCAGGATTTGTAACTTACATAATACACATAAGTACCTAATATTGGTTCAGTTTTCAATTGAGTCAAAATTCAGCACACTTATGAAACTTGAATGACTATGCACCAAATTACCGTAAATCAAATCAATCAAGGTCTGCTGGAGTGGGAAGGTATTATATAATAGTATAGACAAACACAAAAAGAAAACAGCTTCATGTTTAGATTCTTCGGAATGATCTTGATAGGTTTCATAACCCTTAATAATATTTATTTACTACGGTGATATGTTGAGGAAAAAGCTTCGCGTAGTAAAAGGATTAAGTAATGGCAACTTAGCTTCATATAAGTTTAGCTTTATTTTATCATCGGTCAGAAGATACAACTTGTTCTTATATGAAATTTTATAAATCAGCGTTGAGTTGTTTTCACGGATTTTTTTGTAGTATTATGAATGACTTTGAAGAGTAATGAAGAAAATCGCGTAACATAGTAGCGTTTTGATCATGTCGCTTTTGGTAAATATAGGTATGTAATTGTTTATTTTTTTAAACTTTTCCCCGCTTAGTACTAGAACATCTTGGTACTCTCTTACTGAGTCTCACTAGACTTTCACTTTACTGACTCCTAAGCATGCAGAGCCCTGCACAAAATTTCTGAATATGGCAGCGCCTACGGACTGGGTGTTAGTACAGATTTAAGACTAGTGCTAATATTATTATTGTAGTCATAAACATAGCCAAATTGAAACCCAGTAAAGCTCTGGTCACTGACCACATGTGTGGCGGTTCGCTGATATAAATTACCGGACCCGCCTAAGCAAATTCACCCGCCCCGTCTAATCTGACACTTTTATATGGATTACTGGCGATACCCTGCCACGCTTCGCTGTGACTTTTTTATGGTGGTTTTATGTACCTATGAGAAATGAGTAACAAACCAAAGGATGGGTACTAATCTTTCAGAAAATCCAGTTAACATCCAAATCAATAGAAGCTTCACTTGAAAAAAAAAATCAATCCTATGATCAATGTTCAGTTTTTAAAACATCGTGCGCACGTTTCAAAAAAACAAATTCACTCTAATAATATTTCCCTAACGCGCCAAAACTCCGACTTCAAAAATAACATGCAAAACATATCTGACCTCTTTATTAGGTAAGTACTCTCTTATATTATTCTGAATGCAAGGAGGCCGCAATCAAACTTCTTGACATGCATAGCCGTGAACCAGAAGTGGCAACCGGTTCATTCTATAGATGTTAAGTCTTTGTGGTTAAATTAAAAAAAAATAAGGACCGCAACGTCACAAGCTTAAGAGGCTCCGTAATATTAGTTATAGCAATTTTATATCTATGTCCTGTATATATTATTTTGCAGTACTAATTTATCTACATATTAACAATATATAATATTAGGTTTTATTTACAAGTAACAATAAAAATACATTAAACAATGAAATTAAAAATATTTACAGAAGAAGGAGGGGTGGAGGGGGAGTAAAAACAATGTGCAAGACTGTCGCAACCCTCGTCTAGGTGTCAAAGAATTCCTCCCCATCGCAATCGGCTGGTAAAGTTTCCATAAGGCTGGCCGCATTGCCACGTTGGATGGCCATGCTTATTCTCTGAAACAATAAAACAATATACAAACAAAAACAATATACATAAACTAATCTGCTAACAAGAAAATCATATATATGAAGAATGATAAAACATCTTGGACATGACGCAGCGGAATCGTCAGGGTTGGATGGGATCACCAACTGACAGCTTACTAACCACCTAACGGGATAATCCCTTGATTAGAGAGTTTACGTTCCTCACAAATACTGAAACCCTCGAAACCAGCCCGTGACTTTGTAGAACTTTTTGCTACCATCCTCATTCTACAAGGAATTGAGTATGAAAATAGTAATTTCATCTTAGGTTTGCTGTACTTTGTTAATGGTAATGAGACGTACTTCTAGGTTCATACTCAACGTACAATTAATGGAAACTTGGGAAGCGCTCGTAGCTTGTACTTCTAGTAAACGATCACTGCAGTAAACCACTTTCCGCGGCTATTCAGCGGATGAGTGACCACTGTGTGACATTGCAAGCGTTTCCGTGCTTCGGACGGCACGTTAAGCCTTTGGTGCCAGTTGTCAGAAAAATGGCTATCGATTAGCCCAAAAATTTCAACAGCAATCTCACAACTTGCACCTGTTCAACGGCCAAAAGTAAAGATGAAATGTGGGTGTACAATGCACCTCTGCCCAACCCATCGGGAATGAAGACGTGACTGTATGAAAGTATTCTGCATCCAATCTCAGCCTCTACGAAACCGATTTTCGATACCATTTTTGTTGCGGACTGTACATGAATTGATTTAGCATTTAATTCTTTGCTTCGGCATATCTTCAGGTGCAAACGGCGACTATGGATACGTTCCGATCGCAGTATTCATCGCCTCAGTGGGTTAACATTTCGACAGAAAGCTATGATTGGTCGCTCGTCAGAACTGAAATAAACCGTTGAGTACCGCTGCCGTATCAACCTTAAAATACTATTTCTATATTGCTGCTGCAATTGGACATTCAGATGAGTTCTATTCTTAACAATTTTGCCAACAGCAGTAATCAAGTAATTTTCAATTCGCACTGAATTTTAACAAAGCTTACAACTCTTTGAAAATTGAAAGCGAAGTTGAACAAAAAGTATATTTCTGTTTTACATCGACAATGAAATTGAATTAGCTGCCACGCGCAGGCTTTCTAGATCAGTCGGTAATCCTATTTGTGGTGCGAGACCGCACCAGTGGCTCCTAAAAGTTGTATGTGCGCTATAAAATGCTGCTAAGGTTCGAGACTTCATAAAAACAGCGTACCCGTCAAGCCACCGCGGTTACGTTGCACTCAAAAAGATTTCCATATTGTATACAGAAACATACGAATATGTTACTGATAAGTCCCATTCATGAAAGAAAGTTTGTTTAGTACTTACCTACAACTAATTGAAACTCATTAAAATATAATTTCCTACTTTAAAAGAGCGGTTGTCTGTAAAGTCATTTTACAGGCGATAAATTTACCTGCTATCATTTTAAGAAAAAATAAACACATAAACCTTTTTCCGCGGTGAGTAGCGTTACAGGATAAAGAGAAAAAGTTAGTTTCTCACAAACTTAAACTAAATTCGAAGACTAGTTTCCACTTTTCTTGATTGCATATAGCAGCTAAGTTTGATTTTGCATTTCCTCGTAATACTGTATTATTAATATGGTCGTGCCACTGTATCTCTCAAACGGCTGGGAGGAATCTTGCGATTAAAATATATTACTGTTGGGACATGTCTAAGGAAGGTTCTTGCTCCTTCCATTTAACCCAGGTAATCCGGGTAAAAATAACTAAACATCGGCTAAATGCAAGATTGTGAAAGACTTCAAGCAGTTCTCTGACCCGAGCTTTTCTATATTTGGCAATGTTTTTTTTTAGGCTCGCCAAATTGACGTCGCCACCAGCCTGATGGAAAGCCGAGGCGCATCTAGCGATTGGGGGCCACTTCTGACAGTGGTCCTCAAGTTGACGGCCTTGTGATGTGCCTCTTCTCGCTCCGCTTGAAGAACCCAGGATTGTAAGAGGTGAGGGAAACACATGCGCTGGCAAGTCGTTCCAGATTTTTATGGTTCGACAGAGAAACGATCTTTTGAATGGTTCAGTTCTAAATGCGTTAAGTGCGACTACCGTCTAAGCTCCTAAATTTTTAAGAATACTTTTTTAGGTGTGGTTTAGATATGCCCCGTAGATGCAGGCCTTATTTATGAACCTGAGCTGTTTAAACTATTTGACATACAAGATTATCAAGAAAAGCCTTTAAATATTTATAAACTAGGTATCTGAACTCAAATTTCCAAATTTTCATCGTCGTTTCATTAGTAATTCTCATTGGCACGTTCGGTAACTGGATAAAATCCCTAAATAGAGTATGTTCGAATACTGCAACGTCACTTCGTCTCGCATTATAAAATATGCAGATAAGTTACGGGAATTGATTCAAGGCACAAAAGAGCAGTCTATAGACGGGCGGTGAGATTTCGTCAGTAATTTCCCAGGAGAATACACACTTATCTCATGACACTGAAAATAATTTGTGTGTCACTTATTTAAATTAGGAGTAAATGGAGGACACCGGTAACATTTGCAAGGTAACTGGTTTCATTGTCCTTTTTTATAAAAGGTCACGTCACAGTGCTCACGATATAATTATGACCCACTGTACCTTGTAAAAGTTTGCATCTGCCGATAGTAGACATTACGCTGGTACTAGAATCCCAAATTTTGGGAAGGACGTTCTTACATAATTATAGTCTGTTATGCAGAAGCAGATTCGAAACTTCTGTTACACGTAGATAATCCAGCGTCACTATCAGTGTGACTTAACTTGTTACCATCCATGTAAACAGCAGGCTGTAATGCAAATTGTATTATGGCCTTCACTGCCCCTGCAGGAACCAATCAAAGGTTACCTTTATTAGGACACTGCTAGATTACTATAGTAGTATAGACACTATGTATAGACTAAGTGTAGCAGGTGTTAGGTTCGTCTCGTAGAGGGTAGGTATATCAATACATACGGTCACGCCTTTTATCCCCGAAGGGATAGCCAGAGGCATATTCTGTAAGGAGGGTATTAGCTAACAAGTTATGAAATGAAAAGAAATGAATATGAGATAAAAATATCTTTATTCTCGTCAAGATTTCCAATTCTACATTTACCGCCAGATTCGCAATAGGTAGAGCCTATGAGAAAGAACCTGGCAATAAAACTCACGGCCACTCTTTTCAAAGTCACATTAATTGCTATACATCTATTTCGACTATAATCTAATTCCATCAATAGTTGGTACACGTCATTACAATTAATAGCAACACGGGGCATATCTTTACAAATAGTTCAGCAGGATAGTACCTATACATTATCTTTTAAACCAAGCCATGGGCAGTATAAAATAACCTTGAATACAATCAATCGAATCGGTCTATGGCAGTCCAGCCCTGCTGGACGTAGACCTCTGCTAATTTCAACACATATATTACACATCACATCAGATCAGATAAATTACACAAGTTATTAATGAGAAACGTACCCTTAAGACGGCTGGCGACTGACTGTCCTGACCTAACATTATGTCTCGTATATATAATAAACTATTGCCGCCCAAACAGCACTACAATGTTTACCCTTGTAAACAGTGTCAAATAAAATCCTCATACATTGAATTAAATGAGGTATACCAACAAAGTAACATCTAAAACAACTTAATTTAATTATAAATGTGAAACATCATAGTATCTATTCAGTAATTACATTTAACATACATTACTACATGTAACGAATACCGATATTTACCGGAAACATTACAATTTGATTGATAAGGCAAAATAGTTAATCAACACAGACTCTTACGATTTCTTTTCACGAAGACTATTCTTAACCTGATCATAGTTATTTAATTATTATTCTACAGTTTTACATATATCAATATGCTATGAAACAATATTAATTAATTAGTACTACACAGTTTCTCAAAAACTGTCGTGAAACGGAACTTTATTTTGTATGTTGGCAAAATTGTTACAAAGTACTGCCAACTACAAAAGCTTAAAATGTTTACCCGTACAATAAAATAATGGTTCTTTCTAACGGGTTGCCATATGAACAGCACAAAAACACTATTTTCTACTCTTTTTTTGCCAAGCTGTAAGCCGCGAACCAGCACGGTCAACCAAGTAATTTACATAGGTATAAGCATATCTATCACAGGCATGTAAGATTCACTTGCTCATTCAAATAGTTTCAGCGTCACCGCCTAAATACCTAAAAACGTCGTCATTCTGCCTTCAGCTGGTCCGACAATACGTTTCCATTCCCGCATAGTCTCTAACTCTAGGTTTACCACACGCTGCTCTATGTATCACTCTGCAGCAGTCGAAAACTTAATGCGAATGGGCTGGTCCTGAGTGATAAAACAATTGACAGTTTGTTAATCGAATCGAAAAAAACCGGCCAAGTGCGAGTTGGACTCGCCCATGAAGGGTTTCGTTGCAGCAAGTAACATAATAGAAAAGTTCTTATAGTTCGTTGTAACTTTGATTGATGTTTTAACAAGTTCGCAGTGGTAGTGATTTTTGTAACCGAAAATTGCGGTTTATGACGTATTAAAAAAAAACTACCAGCTCTATCTCGGTCAAACTAATTTTCGTTGGTAGTTTTTATAGCAATGTACATCATATATTTTTTTTAGATATATCATTCTCTTAGTTTAGAAGTTAGAGGGGGGGGGGGACACACATTTTTCCACTTTGGAAGTGTCTCTTGCTCAAACTATTCACTTTAGAAAAAAATGATTTTAGGAACCTCAATAGCATATTTAAAGACCTATCTATAGACACCCCACACGTAGGGGCTGGATGAAAAAAGAAATTTTGAGTTTCAGTTCTGAGTATGGGGACCCCCAAAATTTACTGCTTTTTTTCTAGTTTTATATAAGAATCTTAATGCGGGTCACTGAATACATTTAGTTACCAAGTTTCAAAAGCATAGACCTTATAATTTCGGAGAAAAGTGGCTGTGACACACGGACGGACAGACAGACGGACAGACAGACAGACATGACGAATCTATAAGGGTTCCGTTTTTGCCATTTGGCTACGAAACCCTAAAAACAGCAACTGCATGACATTCACCAAGAAAGATGCCAATAACAAACTTTTGGATTTTTTTATTGTGAAAACCAAAAAAAGTATGAATATGTAGCATAGCTGAGATTTGGGTGATTTGAGACACAATTTAAGTTTAAGATTTCTTCACTGTGCGTGTTGGTGACAGTTTAATAATGTCCAATGTTTTATTCACCCCTTAAACTCGTTGTTTTTTTAAACAACTTCAACCGCTAATTGAATCAGGTACTTAGTTACTTTAAACCCTTCTTGGCTTTCTTAAGTAATCGAGTTTTAAAAGTAACTTTGAAACAAGTTTGACCCCGTGACTTTGGGACAGGTTGTTCAAATTTACTAAATCTGAACGCAATTTACAAAGCGTATAACTTAAAATAAATCAAGAAAATATTTCATTTTCTCTAAGAATTGTAAAAAAAAAATAATTAAAGAAAACTTTAAACAAAAGAAGTTTTCAAAGTTAAATGTAGAGTAACAATATTTTTTTCTTATTTGAAAATTGTTCACATATATTTTACAAAATGAAAAATATTAAATTACTTATATTCTACAGTTATATACAGAAAAAAAACGAAGAAAATAAACAACAAAAAAAAAAGAAGGGAGGGGAGTGACAAGACTGACAATGCCTCGCTCAGGTGTCAAGGAATTTCTCCCCATCGAATAATATTTTTTTATATTAAAACCACTCAGATTTGGGTTACAGAATGCTACATATTATAGGTAAATAATAGAACGTGCCATGATAATTTTTAGAGATCTTTACTACAAAAGGAGAAGATCAGGATTCTTATATGATCACTCCTATGTCTGGATGTCCACTCATTTACCTACAGCTAATTCGCTTCTGATTTACAGACCAGACATTTGATTCACATAAAGAACCAAACATTTTTTTTTATCTACCTCGATATTAATGTGGTGAAGGTTTCGTCAAAGTCATCAAACTATTCAAATAGTTACCCAACTCAAAAGCAGTATGTATTACCTGCTAGCCAAATTTTATGTTTAGATACACAACATTGGACGTTGTTACCTTGAAAAGTTCTATCAAGTAATTTGCATGGCGTATATATCATTCAGGTAGTTGTTTCCGAGATAGCGAGAAACTCTGATCGTGTGACGGGAACTGGATAACTATGATGGAACAAACCCGAACCCGGACAGTGCTTACAGAACTTAAACAAGTAGCACTATAACGAATTAAGTTAGCCAGCTCTCTTGAAAATGAACCTGCCCCGAGTTGTACGTGAATAACTGGTTTGTGCATCATTTATTTTATATCAAAGGAATTTCAAATAAAAGCGCACTATAACAATACAGTGGTATGAGGATATTGAGTGAAATGCATTTTGTATTTTCTGTAGGTACTACATGAGAATGCTGTTTTGGCTGCTATTATTCAGCATTTACAGCACAAAACTAGATGAAAAATAGTTACGTAAAAGTCTATAGGTATATATAAAACCACAAGACGAATTGGCATGTGATGTAAGTATAATCCGTAGAACTACAGGGCCTGATCCTGATTTCATTCGTAGCGACATCTACTGACTGATTTACTAGGCTCAATACCGGTGGAAAATCAAACAGAAGTTTCTTGCAATAATGACGAACAAAAGAACCTTAATCCTGTTCGTAGCAGTCCATCCAAACGACTCTGGCTGAAGTCTAATGTCGAAATATGGTATACCGTCGAGAATTTACACTAAGTTGAAGTACTAAAAAAAAAAATACACTGCATACCGGCGACACATTACTGGCAACGCAGAAATGCTTTCCCATGTGAATAAAAAACAAAGGCGTGTACAGAATCTGAAGCTTCGTCCATTTTTACGTACCTACGTAAAATTTTCAGTGTCCCTTTCGGTCTCACGCATATTTCCTTATTGTATGTCTCACCCACTTCCCAAAAAGATTCAGCTCAACAGCTCCATTGCTCATAGGGTTTCGTAGCCCAAGGGTCAAAACGGGACCGTATTACTGAGACTTTCGATGTTCGTCTATTCGTCTGTCTTCAGGAACCGTGACAGTTAGAAAGCTTTTCACAGATGAGGTACTTATTTTTCCGCTACAACAACAAAATACTACAATCAGAACAATAAATGTAATTTTTGGTTCGGCTAGATGATGTTGTGTAAGAATGTCCACAAATATTTTTGTTTATTCATTAGAAAGAAAGAAAATAAAGAAAGAAAGAAACATTTATTTGATTGTGCCCACACATAATTTATTATGGTATATTGAACAAGTACAATGTTAAAATGAGCCTAAAGTAGTGAGTGACATATGCAATGTGGCACAAAGATGCACCAAATGGGTGTCCAGTTCACCAATATGCCAGAAGAAACCTTGCAACACAATTTGAGTAATTATTAAATAAGCCTAGCTACAAAATTTGATCCTAATGGTTGTCTTAAATGTATTTATTGACAAAATTAAATTTCGGTACTACGAGTACCATACACTTTTCTCTTCTTTAATTTACCTAACACCAACTTGAATTTACCAGAAAAATAACATCAATAACATGCAAATTATTAAAAAAATTATACCTTGTAAAGTACATGCGTCCGCGTCTCCCGTGTTGTTGACTGGCACTAGTAGTGGCGTGATCTCCGAAATGGCGGCAAGTAAAATATGGCTACCTCTTTCTAACACATTAGAACCATTGAATTCGGGATTACCCCACGTTCGTGTTTCCCCCACTCTCCCCTACTTCACGAAAACTAAGCTGATTTTAAATTTTCATTAATTTTAAGAGTCTTACAAACTTGTTATTTTTTTTTTGGTCTCCTATTATCTTGTCATATTATTTCCTTTGAATATTGCTTTACCTTTTGGATTAACTTACAATGCCATTGAAAACGCTTTTATAATATAGGGGAGGCTTGAATGCATTCAGTTCATTTATTTTTGTACAAAGTGGGGTGGAAAGGAACCCATACTAAAATAACTTTGTAAAAAAAATAACAATGATTATAAAAGTTAAAATTCGTTTTCCTATTTTATACAACTAAGGTGGCAAACAACCTGACGGCCCACCTGATGGAAAGTTTGAGGTTTGCTACAATAGACCTATATATAGCTATGTTGTCAATCAATCGTAATCTACACTCGAGAGCAATGAATCCGGGTCACTTAAAGAATCCTAAAAATCTCGGAAACTAAAAATGCTAGGTTAATGCAATAAATTGTATTTAATAGACAATGTAATACTCCTTAAATGAAGGTATTAAAACTTCTTAGTTATTGTAAAGTTATATCATAAAAAAATCAAATTTGAAAAAGGGCCACTTTCGAAGATGGAACTACGAAATTACAGCATTTGGTGTTGCTTTTGTTTGTAATCTGTCATTTATGTGGGTACATAAACCATGTTGATAGTGCTCTATATTCATTAATCAAGCTGAAATTATGTCGCTTACGCCTGAAGAATGCACCAGAATACTTACAATGCTGGAAACCGGCCGGAGTCAGCGCGATACAGCCAGGACTGTCGGTGTGTCGCTGTCAACAGTACAAAGAGATCTCCGACGTTACGAAGAAACTGGTTCTAACCTACGCAGACCAGGAACGGGCAGAACCAGGTGTACCACAGCACGAGAAGACCGATACTTGGTGAACTGAACTCACCAATCAGTTTCGACGCCTCGGAGGAAGTAACCCAAGTGCATGGACAGTAAGACGTCGGCTTGCTGAATCTAACTTAAAACCCCTTAGACCTGCAAACGGCCCTAAACTGGAGCGTGGGCATCGTATTTCGAGACTAAGGTATGCCCAGAGCCACGTAAATTGGAGTATTGAAGATTGGTCAGAAGTCATGTTCTCCGACGAATCAAAATTTATGCTCTACAAGCACGATGGAAGACACAGAGTGTATCGAAGACCAGGGGAAAGATTCAAGCAAGCATGCATCGAAGAAAAAGTAGCCTACGGTGGTGGGTCTGTACTTGTGTGGGCCGGAATTTCTTCTGAAAGTCGCACAGAGCTGGTGATCATAGAAAACGGCTCTTTAACTAGCGTAAGATATGTGGAAGAAATCCTCAATGATCACGTTGGTCCATTTATGGTCAATTTAGGTGAGGATGCTATATTTATGCATGACAATGCCCGACCTCATACAGGTAGGATTGTGAATGACTACCTTCAAGAGATGAACATTACTCGTATGGAGTGGCCAGCGCGCAGCCCGGATATCAACCCGATCGAGCATGCTTGGGACGAGCTAGGCAGATGCGTAAAACAACGAAACCCTCCCCCAATCACGCTTCGTGAGCTCAAAATTGCTCTCACAGAGGAATGGGAGAATATTCCCCAAAATCGTATAAGGAACTTGGTGTACAGCATGCCAAACCGCGTAAACGCAGTAATGGAAGCACGAGGAGGCAATACGAAGTATTAAAATTCAAGAAAATCGTAATAAAGTTCAAAAATTTCATGTTTCCTATTTTTGTTTTAAGGAGAGATCGGCAGTTTTTTCTTTATGTAATTTTGTGTTAATAAAATGTATGGTGACTCATATTTTTTTTACTTTCATTTAAGGAGTATTACATTGTCTATTAAATACAATTTATTGCATTAACCTATCATTTTTAGTTTCCGAGATTTTTAACATTCTTTAAGTGACCCGGATTCATTGCTCTCGAGTGTATAACAAGGCTTCCGAAACTCTTCCGTTTTTACCGTTTGGTCCGTAGCCAAAGGGTACAAACGAGATCCTATGACTTCACCATCTGTCAGTCACAAGCATAGAGCAACACGGCCTATATCGTTCCCGTCTGGCAATACATACCTACTCCAAATGGTATAACAAATTTAAATATTATGAGTGTGCCGAATTGTTTCGTCACTTAACCAAAAATTTTTTCACCAATCGTTACTCAATAAAGACTCTCCAATGTTATTGATTTTCGAACACCGCTTCATGATACACGAACTATCAACAGAACGGCTGCACAAACCTAGTAATCCAGCTTCGCACACAAGTAATTGCGAAAGCGTTATCAATTCATGGATCAAGATTACTCAAAATATTACGGATTTGCGTAAAATATGTGAAACCTTTTGTATGCTAATACAATCCTATTGTTCGGAGATTGAATTTTAGGTTATTATATTATTTAAGAATTATTCAAGCGTAATAGATTGTCATGTACATTTTTTTATTCATTTACTTCACTTGCTGATGCCCGCGGCTCTGCCATCGCGACTAAAAGAATTATGATCTTACCAAAGTCGAATTTTTAATTAGACGAAGTCAATTGATAGTAGTTAATGTCACTTCTTCAACAACAATTGCTTAATTTATATGGAAAAGTGACATGAGCTGCTGTCAATTGACTTCGTCTGATTAAAAATTTGGCTTTAGAATCCAAAATTGATTATTCTACATGATAACGTTCATAATCTTTGGTTCTACTTAACCATCGATTTTAAGTCTGACTAAGACCTTTCTAACAAACGGTGCTCTACAAACTGACTACAACCAAAAGTCCCGGGTAAGTCCTCGAAACGACGTGCCAGGGTAGGTAATATCATAAGTTTATAACTCAAGTATTATTGTTTTGATGTCTTTAATGTACAGACTCAACTTTTAAATGTATGTAACACAGATCATCGCGCGCCTTTACAGAGGGAGAGGCCAGAGCTGGCAAACCCCCTCTGGCAATAATTTGACATTTTGACGACTAAAAGTGCCCAGTTACATAAAAACTGTTTTTTGAAGTTTCTTTCACTAGACTAAGTCTAGTTGACAGCGTGCGCGGTTGAATTGTCATTTTACAAAAATGATGAAATAATTAGATATAAATCCAAGAAGAAATGTGATTAAAGAAATCTGAAGAAAAATGGCATTATCTTGTTTAAGTAAGTAATTTTATAACAAGTTATTATTATTTACACCTATTTAAACGTATAGATAATATTCAGATTTGTTTAGTAACTTTATCGGACGTCACATCAATACATGGATTGGTTGAGCGACTTGGGATGATATGACACAAAATGTATCATGTGTGTGTAAAATTTATGAGTGTATTGTTTAAAGTGTATATATAGGCTTCGTATTGACAGTCGACTACTATTGTAGTGCGAGTCTAAGAAAGTGTGGGTGAGGAAGATTTCCCCCCGTCACCCGCAAAATATGACAGACAAATTTGTACCGAGCAATCGTTCTATGCCGTCTCCCCTTAGACAGTTTGCGTTGCTCTATGGTATGTAAAGATACGACTAGGTACTTCATAGTTTCATAATAGAGTGAAAATAAATATTGATTTTAAATACATTTCATTTGTCGAAATTTAAAACACATTATATTGGGTTTCTTTTCGGTGGGGAAATCTGTCATCGATGCTATATCGGTCTGTTACCAACTAAAACCACACGGTTCCACTTCCTACGGCCGGGAGTCCCGGGTTAGCCCTCGGAAGGATGTCTTAGGATAATTTAATAAGGGTAGGTAAGACTGCCGTTTCCGAAGTCACTGCACGTTTGTAGATAAGTGAGAAATTTTGAAAGTACTTTCTGACCGATGAATCTCAAACCACTCTACCGGAAAACCCATAGAGGAAATAAAGTTAAGAAGATGCGAATTGATCAATGCGTTCTTCAGCCGGAACGTACTTTCTAGTTTTTATTGAGA
The DNA here is from genome assembly GCA_933228765.1 of Miltochrista miniata. Classification (NCBI taxonomy): domain Eukaryota; kingdom Metazoa; phylum Arthropoda; class Insecta; order Lepidoptera; family Erebidae; genus Miltochrista; species Miltochrista miniata. The sequence goes on along the minus strand of OW121754.1, from coordinate 21,838,861 downwards.
TTTGTACAACGCATTTTTTCCTTTTCGTCTTGAATCCAATTTAACGTCTACACTTATCTTGATCAAATTTTTTTATCGGCTTACTACTTTGTGTGAAATTAGAAAATAAGTACTACTTTACAATTATAAACCATTTTTATATTAGGAAATCAAAGAACCCCAAACCCTTTGTTTTACACTTTGACCGAAGCGAACCAACGAACGTCTCTAGTCACTACTGTAAACCTACGACTGATATCTTAGAGTTACTATTATAGGTATACTATTACAGTCCTAATTCACAAAAAAAGGAAGCATTCAATTTCGCGCCAGTGGCAATAGAAACTCAAGTAATGCAAAGGTCTACTTTGGGTTCTAATCAGTAATTTGACTGCCTCTGTGGCGCAGTCGGTAGTGATACCGCCTGCGGGCTGGAGGTCGTGGGTTCGATTCCCACCGGAGACAAATATTTGTGTGACCCATAAATGTTTGTCTCATGAGTCTGGGTCTCCCCTTAGACAGTTTGCGTTGCTCTATGGTATGTAAAGACACGACTAGGTACTTCATAGTTTCATAATAGAGTGAAAATAAATATTGATTTTAAATACATTTCATTTGTCGAAATTTAAAACACATTATATTGGGTTTCTTTTCGGTGGGGAAATCTGTCATCGATGCTATATCGGTCTGTTACCAACTAAAACCACACGGTTCCACTTCCTACGGCCGGGAGTCCCGGGTTAGCCCTCGGAAGGATGTCTTAGGATAATTTAATAAGGGTAGGTAAGACTGCCGTTTCCGAAGTCACTGCACGTTTGTAGATAAGTGAGAAATTTTGAAAGTACTTTCTGACCGATGAATCTCAAACCACTCTACCGGAAAACCCATAGAGGAAATAAAGTTAAGAAGATGCGAATTGATCAATGCGTTCTTCAGCCGGAACGTACTTTCTAGTTTTTATTGAGATTTGTACAACGCATTTTTTCCTTTTCGTCTTGAATCCAATTTAACGTCTACACTTATCTTGATCAAATTTTTTTATCGGCTTACTACTTTGTGTGAAATTAGAAAATAAGTACTACTTTACAATTATAAACCATTTTTATATTAGGAAATCAAAGAACCCCAAACCCTTTGTTTTACACTTTGACCGAAGCGAACCAACGAACGTCTCTAGTCACTACTGTAAACCTACGACTGATATCTTAGAGTTACTATTATAGGTATACTATTACAGTCCTAATTCACAAAAAAAGGAAGCATTCAATTTCGCGCCAGTGGCAATAGAAACTCAAGTAATGCAAAGGTCTACTTTGGGTTCTAATCAGTAATTTGACTGCCTCTGTGGCGCAGTCGGTAGTGATACCGCCTGCGGCGCTGGAGGTCGTGGGTTCGATTACCACCGGAGACAAATATTTGTGTGACCGATAAATGTTTGTCTCATGAGTCTGGGTGTTTCTATGTATAATGCATATGTATGTATTTAAAAGTATATAAGTATTAATATCCGTGGTCTGATACCCATAACACAAGAAGGTTATTCCTAGCTTACTTTGGGATCAGATAGCGTTGTGTAAAATGTCCGTGAATATTTATTTATTTATTTATTTAATCAAGTTCAAAGGTCAATTGCCAGTTTACAAAACTCACTAATGTATGCTAAGACCCATAAGCTATTCAGGTAAGTATAACACAAAGCAGGTTCACTTTCGAGAGACTTGGTTACTAAATTCATTACAGAGTTCTCTGTTTGAGTTTCGTGTACCCTCCGAATTTCACCGTGTTTTGGTATAAGAAATTCTTCATGGAACCTTACCCTCTGCACACTATCAGTTCTCCTCCATCTTTGTATAAACAATTATTTGACATAGGTATACAAATTACTTGTTGAAACTTTTAGGATCACCTCGGGCAAGAGTTTATTATTTTCTAAGTTGACTATTTTAATTAATTTTAATACAATTATAATTTCCTATCAAATTAAACACCATCACGATTTCCCAAAAAAAGTTGACTATCGGTTCATATAATTTGGAGAAATGTTCAACCGTCCATGTTTATTGTATGTGATTTTTAATAAAAGAAACAATCAAAATACACCAATGCTTTCCACAATATTATCGTTATTTGGCTCTACTCCGACACAAAACGTTACAATTGAAATATTGCTTATCATCGCGGAAACAGACAGAACGGAACAGTTTTAATTTCGCTTCAAAAGCTGTTTTGACTTTACCGCACAGTGGTTGAACAGTCTATTATTAGGAACATGAAGTGAGTGTCCAAGTTCATGTTGCTTCTTCGTAAAAGCCGGGTTTGTTATAAATATTGGTGGGCAGATTGTCATGAATAAAAAAAAACTAAAGACATTCTCACACAACATAATTTAGTCAGAATTAAGCTAATATAAGTTTGGGTTATGGAATCTAGACAACTGTAAAACATACTATTTCTAAATACATAATTCTACATTTTAGTGATAAATTATACCCAGAAACTTACAGCTTTGTTGAATTTATTGCCTCCCTTCGGTGTAAAGACAAATTACAGCAGAAGAAATAAATATTTTACGAAAAGTCTCCAATTCCACGGCGACACCAAGTTCACTGGGACCACTAATTATACGAACTCACATAACACATTTTATAACAAAGTGATAGTATGAAGTGATTTCTAACATCATATGTAAAATGTAGGTGAACTCTTCACAATAAAGTTTATAAAAATCGAACAGGCCTTTAGACTACACAGAAAATGAGATCGGAACTCTAGTAATCAATGCAATTTTGACTGCAAGGAAAGAGAAAAGTCTCTCAATCAGATTCTTAACTACATCATTAAAATATTGTTTAATGATAAGTATATTATATATAAGGACGTAGAAAGGAAATACGACACGTTGAGGGTCTTATTATAAGGTACACTGCATATATACATATAGGCTCAAATGCTGAAAAGATCACTTTAAAAAATTGTATGACTTGTGATCTTGAACAAGGTAAGTAGGTACTTAAATGTTGTAGTCATCTAGTTACCCTAAGCCTTTGAAAATGCCGTAAGGCGAAACTGGCAAATAAATATTGTGAAACAGTACAAGTGGTGTTAATCAATTTGTGCAGCAGGTTCTACCAAGTGCCATCAATCAACAGTATAAATAATCTTAATCAAGTTAACATAATTGCACAGTCATGTGCCTTTATTTTGTGTGTAGCTATAAAAAAATTCGTATCCCGTGGGATATTAATGTTTGTTTTATTTCGTATATATGTGTAAATAGAGCTTGTGAAACACGACACAGTCATTAATAAACTACATTAGAACTAATGAGGTACATTACATTACACTATGGCCTTCACAGTCACCTTGCTACAATTTTGTTATTTCTGCTAGGTTACAGATCATTCAATTCCCTGTGGCGAGGGTCCCATGTTGCGATGGGTAAGAGTACAAAATGTCGCCACCCCAATACATCCCGAGAGTGTCGTAAGAGGCGACTAAGCGAACACTTTCGCAAAAAGATCCATTGCGTAGACAAGGAAAACTCGAAATAAAACCCGGTTGGCAGTAAAATGACAATGGTTAAGCCATGTTGAAGGCCCTATAGGCGGCTTGAAAATTTCAGTTGCGGGTCGCGGCGACCTGCGCCTGTCCATTCCAACACGACAATGGGCACACCACTTATTACGTGGGACATAAAACTATAAAGTGAAATGCCTCTGCCTACCCCTTCAAGGCTAAAGACATGACTATATGTATGTATGTTTGTGTATAAATCATTCAGTGATAATAAATGTTTTGAGCATTTTATGCATCAATAACTTACAGTAAGTTTTTTGCTAGCTAGCTTGATTGTACCGTGAACTCAACTAAAACAAAGATGCTTTCGTCATCGTCTATTTTTCCGACTGAATTCTAGCAAAATTTTCCTTCACTTTTATTGGGGTGCCTTTCTTCAAGATCATTCTTTTTTTTTGTTCACTTATAAGATAATACTTACCATCTACATAGTTTTGGGAATAGTTTAAAATATGTAGTTAGTTCTCCAGTTCAGAATTCTCTTAATTCGGACACAAAATATCACCACTGACAAGTGGGTCTCGTTTCTTCTAAAGCTGTCAATGCTTTGTGTGCATATAATTCTGGCTAGAAAGACAATGTTAAATCCCGTCCACCAGACCAACAAAAAAAACCTCTAAGACGATCTATTTTAAAATAGCCGTAAAGATCGAACAAAACGCATGTGAGAGAGTATCTATTTTTAACCGACTTCAAAAAAAGGAGGAGGTTCTCAATTCGTCTGTATGTATTTTTTTTTATGTATGTCAAGCGATATTTCCGTCAATTATAGACGGATTTCAAAATTTATTTTTTTGTTGAATAGGGTTTACTTCTGAGGTGGTCCCATTTTCACCAAGTCAGGATCTGATGATGGGATCCAGGAGAAAACGAGGGCAACCACCGAAAATTGTAGGGACAACTAGTGCACTCGTTAACTTTTTAATTAAGTGCTTTAATGTTCTACACTTTAATAAAGGTCTGGAGTCGACCTGATGATAGAGTCGAAAGACAGTCGAGGGCATTCCTTAACAATTTACAGCAGTTACCTTGTGTTTGGGCTTGATTGATTTGTATTGATGAGAACTTTGCACCTAGATTGATAGATCCGCCTTCAAAAAAAAAAAGGAAGTTCTCAATGTTTTATGTATGTTCACCGGTATTTCCGTCAATTATAAACGGATTTAAATTGTTTTCTTTCTTGAAAAGGGGTTTACTTCTGAGGTGGTCCTATTTTAATCAGATCAGGATCTGATGATGGGATCCAGGAGATATCGAGGGTAACCACCGAAACTTGTAGGGACAACCAGTGCATTTGTTAAATTTTTAATTCAGTGCTTTAATGTACTACAATTTAATGAATATCTGGAGTCGATCTGATTATGGAACCGAAAGACAGTCGAGGGAAATCCTTATCGATTTACAGCAGCTACCTTGTGTTTGGGCTTGATTGATTTGTATTGATGAAAACTTTTACCTAGATAGATATATTTTTCGGTTCACCGCGTAACTTAAAATATTGAAAAAAAAATTTTCAATAAAAAATAAAACCGACTTCCAACAAATCCTGAAAAATAAAATTTACTTAGCACAAAGTAAAATGTATTTTATTTATCAGATTTTATTCAATACTAGCTGACCCGCGCAACTTCGTTTGCGTGATAAATGAAGAACCGCTCGACAGATTTTGTGCAAACTTCACATAAACCATCTACTACATAGTCCAAACAAAGCCTTAACATTTGGTTTGAATAAGTGAGCCCGTTCTTGAGTTATAAAATTACAACGAAAAGTGGCACTGATTTTTATATATATAGATAGTATTGAAGTTGGTGCCATGAATAATACCTACATAAACCTATGGGTTTACTTGGCGCCGACTTCAATATGATATTGAATAACATCTGATAAATCAAAATACATTTAACTTTGTGCTAAGTAAATTTTAATTTTCAGGATTTGCTGGAAGTCGGTTTTATTTTTTATTGAAATTTTTTTTTAGATTGGTTATTTTTCTTTCATGTAGATTTCCTTATTCTCTCCTGAAGTTATTTTATAAAACTTGACATAATACCTATAGTTCTTCACTGATATAATGGAACTTTTATGTTTGCGATTTAAGATAACGTTGATATACGTTAATGGTTTGGCATTAAAGCAGAAACATTAAACTTAAAAGTAAAATAAAACTTATATCAACATTTTACTCGAAAGTGCTCCATTTTAATCCATAATCCATTCCATTACGCAAATTGGGAAACTTTACAACGACCCATATTTTGTAAGCACATATAAATTATTTATTCGCTATTACTACACAGTATTTTAATCTCAATTAATAAAGGTTTTGTTTAAAATTTGGAAAAGCTGAATATTCTAAGATAAGCCAAAGAAAGTTTTCAGAAATGTCCAAGTTTTGATCCATCTTCTAAACCCCTTTGGGGTGCAGTCAGTGTTATATAACTTACATCAAACACATTACTCGTATAATACTGGTAAGAAATCAGATTATTCTTCTCGGAGTGGCTTTAAAATAATACAAACCTAAAATGTATTCCCCATTACTTAAATGGTTTTTGTGATGTTTATTATGCATTACTCCAAGTAAAGGCACTGAGCATTTTCAGAACTCAGTTGGGGTCGGTTTATATATATTAGGTAGCCTTACTTTTGGTAAAAAATTGCCTATGTCTATGTACATAAGCTATTGTAAATGCTCCAGAGGTTTATTTACTGCTCTCTCAGATTCTCCAGTTTAATTGCATTATTTAGACTAGCCGCGAAACAACAACATACGAGTAAAGTCGATTGAGCTCCGGTAGAATGGTTGTTAAATTTATCCGTTGCTAACAATTCGCCGGAGAAAATACGCGGCAACAAATCTTCTTAGGAAAAGGTTGTATGTACTAACCGAATCCAGATTCCAGGTGTCGGCGGAACAATGCAATTCCCGAACAAATCGCATTGGGAATACGGGTGGCAACACCTCCCGTGTATCTCGTCGCCTCACCTCACATCACCCCCTCGCCTTCAGGTGCTCTATTCCCATCCCTCAAGTGACATCCAACTAATATTTATCTTGTGAACAATGAATCGAATATGAGAATAGTTACAATTTTGAAAATGTAGTTATAAGATGTTTGATTAATTTTATAATTGAAATGTATGGGTTAGATTAGGTATGGCGTTTTGCTAAAACCTTCATGTTTAGAATTTCTTCATTCTGTAATTTGTTTTGTTGCTATAATAGTAGATATACCTTAATGTAGGTAGATTGATAAAAATAACTCTTCTGAGTTACTTGTATGAATATGTCTCTTATTCCCGAAAAAACGTTTACATATGTCGGAGTAGACACGCGCCAGCTGTTTTGTTCTTACGAACCTACATACTCACATTCATCACACTTAAGTAACTTAATTAGTTCAAAACTACATCAGGTTATACAAATCAGTGTTAACAAATTATACAACTATTTCCATTCGAACCTTATATCACAATATAGTAAGGTATCAGTAAAGTTGCTCATCGTAATGGTTTTTTTTTTTTTAACGTGAGGGAAAATCCTCGTAGGATGCTATGCCGGACTCTTACCGACTAAAAAACCTCACGTAGCGCCCAACAGCCTATGGTTGAGAGCCCCGGCTAAGCCCTCAGGAAGGATGTCCCGTGACTCCCAACAGACCTACGGCCGCCAATGCGGCCTCGCCCAGGGGGTGGTTCGGGTGCAATCCCGCGTCTATGGGGGGGTTTCAGGTGTGACCCCGCTTCTAAGGGGGGGCGTGCGTGAGTGCTCACGTCACGCTGCCGTCATGGGCCTGCTTCTGTAAGGACGGTGAGCGGCCCTCTCACCGTCCTCAGACCCCCGGTCATGGAGGCCGATAGTCCTCGGCGAAGACACGTCGGCGGCGCCCAGGGCGCCGACTGCGGAACTCGGGTGGGAGAGTTCTCTCCCGCACCCGGCCCGCCGCCTCCTTCGCGAGCATGACCTGCTCGCAGAAAGAGGCGGCGCAGTCCCACTTACTCCCGCCGGAGAGCATGGCTCGCACCATGGCCTCAAGCGAGAGAGTGTCCACGCCCAGACCCACTACGAGTCATCGTAATGGTTTAAATCTATTTATAATCAAATAGATTTTGATTACCTACATCGTCAACAGGAATCAATCCAAAAGAATAATGTAATTTATTTCTTAAACAAACTTACCGAACACAGCACCATTGAAAAGCGTGCGTCCATTCTGTGATAGGATAACTTTCTTCGAAAGAAAACCAGTGGTACTAAAGGCAAATGAAATAAGACTGTTGGCTGACGAAGTCGACAGAGATTTGCTACCGCGAGGACTTTACAGTTGCTTACTTTTCAACTGTACCTACATTCCTACAAACAGTTAAATAAATAAAATCAGCGTACTTGTAGTACAGAGCTGAACGTAGGTCTCTTAAAATTGTTGATGCTGAGGTGAGTTACTGTACCACGCTACTTTTTACAGGTTCTTACAGAGATTCTGACTGTCGATTTTTACTTTCATGGGCGCCATTACGGAAAAACTGACCACGGAACAAACGTGTTCTGGAGAGGCGACAGTGACGTTGTAAAAGTGAGGCAGGAGGACAATCCACCAGATAGACCGACGTCCTGGAAAAAAGTTGCAGGCAGGAACTGGATTCAGAAGGCGCAGGACCGTGTAATATGGCGTAAATTGCGAGAGGCCTACGTCCAGCAATGGACAGCCGTAGGCTGATTTGAACAAATCCACGTTGTAGCTATTTATTGTTTCATGGACTAATGGCGTTGCTGTTACGAGCTCTATGGCTAGTCTGATATTTGATGATTTCTCATTTTAAGAAGATAAATGTGATTGAAATATAATGAAAACATAACTCTAATTAACAATCATAAAACTGTTTCTGAAAACAGAATTCCTGTTAATACATATAATAAATTCAAATTATAATTCATTGCAAAATACTCTTATTAAAATTTGTAAAACACATAACATTAAATTTAACATATTCGTACCGTTTGTACTTTGATAATAATATCATGATATTTAAATTATTGTTGGATGAGTCACGTTTGAAAACCCCTTTTGGCTTATAAATTATGTATCTCAATCAAAAACAACTCATGATAATTTTAAACAAGCCAATGGACTCGATTATTGTCAGTAGATGATCAATATTCCATTTCACAATACCACGATTCCAATCTTTGGGAAATCAACAAAAATTTGCATACAAAAAGCGCTATCTGTTTTGCATAAATCAATTTACCTATCCTCTTTCGAAAGGTTTTTCTTTCCCAATTTCAACACAAAGTTTATTTGTAAACAATGTAGGAATTGCCCTCGGGATTTCCCGAATAAAAGTTTAGAATTATTATAAATTTAAGATTCTATGGGCAGTGGGCAGTGATAAATATGAAGCGAGGGCAACACGTCATTCGTAAAAGTTTGAAGCCTACGCCCAGAATTATATTTCAATTTTCGTGTTGAATACAGGTTTAATTTGATAAGTTTTATTAGAATTGTACGCTTTGTTTATGACTCAATAACAGTTTTGTTTTATTCATTATTATGCTTGGCTTGAAAATTTTCAACTGCGGGTCGTGGCGACCTGCGCCTGTCCATTGCAACACGGCAATAGGCTCACCACCTATTACGTGGGACATAAAACTAAAATGTGAAATGGGGGCGTATACTATGCCTCTGTCTACTTCTTCGGGGATAAAGGCGTGATTATATGTATGTATGTAAGTAAAGATAGCGGGCATATGACACATACATTTTACGTAATCACGCGCACGCGGTTCGCGGCAACACTGATTGAACGCATGGTTTATCAGCTGGGAGCGGTAATTAACATTCATACAGTCTCATCTTTTCAAATATTTGCGTATAGTGTTCTGCATTCATGCCCTAAGAGGTAGGCAGAGGCATTTAACCATTTGTTTTCTTGATTTGTGGTGTTGAAATTGAAAGGCCCAACCTACTGTTCTAACCACCCACAAAGTCTTCAACTTGGCGTAGTAGGTAACTGGCATGCTACTGACAACCATGGACATAACATGCTTTTCGAAGCATAGCAATGCTCGTAAATGGTAATGTCATAAAGAGCTTACCCGTCTGAGCAATAGTCATAGATACTTGTAGAAATACGGGCCAAGTGTGAGTCCAGGGGGTTCCTTACCAAAAAACGCCACAACATAACGCTTGGTGTATGTGAACTCCACTTAAATATTATTATTTTTCATTATTTACAAAAATGTCAGCCCTCTAGCTTGCCGGTTACTGAGGTACTGCCTCGCGACGGACAGATGAAGACGGGACGTTCCATCAAAATCTTTGATAGTTCTCGCATAAAATTATTGTATAATACGAGTATAACAGCATTAATTATTTTGTACTTGGTTGTACCTGTTATGTCAAGACCAAAACTAGTTACGGAAGTGTAGTACAAAGTTAATTTTTTTTTTTTTTTTTTAATAAAAAAAAAATAAACAAACACTGTTATGTAGTTATATTAGTTTACAATATTGCGCGGTACAGTTTTGATTATATTTGAAAAGTACTTACTACATTGGATGCGAAGAACTTGTTCCATGGAAGTGTAATCCTGAATCAACTTTCGTACTAACATCCTGTCTTTACCCCTTTACTGCCATGTTTGGTGGTAACTTAAACCATTAGGCGCTACATGGCGGAAATTTATCAAACCAAGGTTAATAAAGCATTTGCTGCAATGCAATCTTGAAACTAGATTCAATGAGGTTCTTTGAAAATCTTTGGTGCCCAAGCCAGCCTCACCAGTGAGCGATGCACCGATGATGACTAAAGCTTGCAAAAATGAAATTGGGAGAAACATACACGTCAGGCTCTAGATTATGACCTTCTGATTTTAAGTCTCGAAAATACTGCGTCTGACGGTGGAATATGTTGTGTCGACGTATTGCCGAATTATTGCTAACACAAATTTTTTCCTTAAGAAGTCAGACTCATCAATGTTCCAGTGCAAACACTTGAAGTAATCCTAGAATGTATGTTTTGATCAACGCTGTCTAATAGCTAGTCTATGACATTAAAGCCCCCGAACGATTCAACCAATTTTGATGCGCATTATTTGTCCAGAAGCCGATGTGATCTAGATGGCTGCCTTAAGAGGGTTAACACCCAAATACATGATTTCACGCGTTTGAAACGTTTGTTTCTGAAGAAACTACCAATGTTTAGTAAGTATGATTAATGTGTAAGAGTAATATATTTCCTTGTCTAAAAATTGTTCTAATCAAAATAAACGTGGCATAACTAGGTTTTTATTAAAAACAGTGTTTACACACCTCGTTTGAAGAAATTCACGAAACAAGGCATCTTTGCCAATCGGGTGGTATAAAATTAATTGATGTACACAGAAATTAAAGCTGCTATAAGTATTTTCGTATTGTCTTCTTTAATTCCGCCTAAGAAAATTATACCGAAATATATTTCTTATCACCAAAACATGACAAATAAAGTTTCCAAAAAACGTCGTACTTTGATGAACTTAATCACGATTTTTGGTACACTTCTAGTTTACAAAATGGTGATCTTTTTACATTTACAGACTGATCATGATATCACCAATTAAATACATCAGTAATATTCTAGAAACCTCTTTAAACATATCTATAATAACGTAATAAAAAGAGTCCTCAAACTCGATGCACGGGCCGCGAGAAATTAGTACCGGCCGAGGCCTTCCAGGGGGAGGAGGTATCACTTTATTTCCCGCGTTCCCAGTCAGGTATTATCGTAATCTTCGAATACTTTGAGTGTGCTCAACGCCACTTGATACTTTTTCAATTTTGTCCGCGCTGGGTGATAAACCCTCTTAATAGGTATTCGACGGGTTTATTCTTCATTCAAGTCGCGCTTTTTAATGTTATAGAGACTACTACCAATACGTTTTTATAGAGACTACTGTTTTTACAGATACACTATTTTCATAGAGTTCTACAAGTTCAACAGTAATCACAACAATATTGCTATGCAAATGTGACAGAAGCGTGCTAAAAGCAGTCGTTTAATACACGCTCTGCTGGATTATTGCCTTTCCTGGGGCTATTTGAACCCGCAGTCTCGCTAGCTAAATGAGCAACATTTGTTATTGATTGACGGTAATGTGGATGTTCGATGTTGATTAACAACCCATTATGAAGTTTTGGTCAGAACAAGCGATGTGTATAATAATGACAATTTTATGGGAACATGTAAAGATACTCGTAATTATGACTGACCGGGGGTCTGAGGATGACCGGGGGCCTGAGGACGGTGAGAGGGTCGCTCACCGTCCTTACAGAAGCAGGCCCATGACGGCAGCGCAGTGTGACGTGAGAAACTCACGCACGCCTCCCCTCCTTAGAAGCGGGATCACACACGAAACTTCCCAAAGACGCGGGATAGCACCCGAACCACCCCCTGGGCGAGGCCGCAGTGGCGGCCGTAGGTCTGTTGGGAGTCCTGGGACATCCTGCCGAGGACTTACCCGGGGCTCCCAACCATAGGCTGTTTGGCGTTACGTGAGGTTTTTTAGTCGGTAGGAGTCCGGCATAACATCCATGAGGATTTTCACTCACGTAAACAAAAAAAACAAAAAAAATTATGACTGCCACTAAAAATGTCCTTCATTCCCAGTAGTTCCGCGGCAGTAGTTCCGCGACGGAACTAGTGAGACTTTTTGTCCCAATAGTTCCGTGGCGGAACTAGTGAGACTTTTTTTTCCCAGTAGTTCCGCACCACGGAACTACTGGGACATTTTTATTCTCAGTAGTTCCGTGGCGGAACTAGTGAGAATTTTCTATTCTCAGTAGTTCCGTAGCGGAACTACTGAAACTTTTCCATTCCCAATAGTTCCGTAGCGGAACTACTGAGACTTTTCCATTCCCAATAGTTCCGTAGCAGAACTAGTGAGACTATTTTATTCCCAGTAGTAAAAAAACAAAGATCGAAGATCGGTAAAACAAATGAAGATCAACGAAACAAATGAAGATCGATCAAACAAATGAAGATCAACAAAATAAATGCAAATCGGTAAAACAAAGGACTATAAGCAAGTTGATAAGGTCAAAAATTACTTGCAGCCATATTTTGTAATCTAGATGAGATTAACACACAATTACATGAGAACTTTATATGCGTTACCAACACTGAAAAATGGCAACCAAAAAGCAATTGCCTTACTTTTCATACATGCTACCATAGATAATTTCATAGAAATTCTTTTTTTAAATGTAAAAAAGATCTGCCGTTTTTGAAAGCCGTGATGTTCGTGCATGACGTGTCTGACTAAAATACGTCGTTGTTTCTCTTCTAAACCCTGTCGAGTATAGTAAAGTCAGTGGCTATGAAATGTCACGGTTTTAAGACCCATTTGAACCAAACCGTCGTCATGATATACCTATTTTGCCTAACGTCATGCCGAGTTGGCTAATGACTTCACTCTTATTATACCTTTCTTTTTTTTAACGTGAAGAAAATCCTACATGGATGCTACGTACGGACTCCTACCGACTAAAAACCACGCGTATCCACGGTAAGATCTCAGAAGGATACCCCAGGACTCCCAACAGACCTATGCTACCACTGCGGCCTTACCTGGGGGCTTATAATACCTTTAATGAAACGGTTTTCAAATCCTGGTTGCTATATTACTTTCTCTCGTTATCTTAAGCCCATGGCAATAAGTTTCGTAATCGACACCAAACGGTTCGGAAATATTGGAAAAAGTTACAAATTATGAAGCGTGCTCGTGTTTCAAATAATATACATGGATACACTTGATAAAGCTGGTCATATCAAGTGTAGCTTTGTATTATTATTTACAATGATTGAATTCTTGTCTCGTTTTTGCATCCCTGGAAACGTTTTCGAAGGATCAAAAGCCAATGTACGTGTATAATTCCAGACTTTAAACTATGCCTCCACTAAATTTTAGCCAGATCCGTTCAGCTTTTGCTTTGTTCCTTCCATGAAAACCTTCGGAAAAAAATAAGTAACAAAGTATTACAAAATAACTTTCTTAATCCTCGTGCCATTACTGGTCTCTACCGATCCTTATTCTATACGCGCACTTTACCGACGAAGTTTATTATTTACTAGTTGATGAGCGCAGCTTCGCTCGCGTAAAATTTTGTTCCCTTTCCCGATGGAACTTATCCTAGGATAAAAAATTGTGTTATTTCAGACTATAATCTATACTTGTGCCAAATTCCTGTCAGATTCGTCCAGCTGTTAGAGCGAGCAAAAAAACTCCATACTCACAAACTTTCGCATTATTAGTTAAAAGTTCATAATATTAGTAAAAAGTTCAAGCCTTTTAAACACGTCCGTTAAGTTAGCTTCTCAAATGTAAGCATCTCTTAAATAAAATCAATATACAGTGGCATCTAGCATAGTTCTACAGTTCTCAACAGGTTTCAACAATAGTTCCGTCGATTAAATCATTATCATCGAGTTTTAAAAAAATCAGATGCTAACTTCACAAACGCATCATAGCATCTCATAGTATTAAGAGAGCGTTGGTTAAAATACTTTAAATATGTTGAGTTCCATATCATAAGCATGTACCAGCAATAGTTCAGGCGTCTCTACCACCTTCTCAATTTTTTTAAGGACCTTTTTCTTCAAAACTTCATATAAAAAGTCAAATATCACCTTACTATAATGAGATGCTACCCCTTTTTATGAGAGTTCTGACTCAGACAACGTTTCTAAATGATAGTAGGCATATCTACATATAAATTGCAAAAGAGTTCGTAAAAGATTTTGTTCTTCTCGGTTTTTTTCTTCTGTATTTTTTTTCTTCTGTATCTTTTTTCTTCTTCTTTTTTCTTCTTCATAACTACTCTAAACTGAACTAGTGATACTGCTTTGTGTGTATTTTCTTCTATCAAAGAAAGTAGAATACGTTATTAATTAATCAAAATTTAATTAGTATATCATAGTCAACTGCTAGATGTAGGCCATGTTCCTTTTCTATATCTGGTATTTTCCAACCTCGAAGCATAGAGTTCCATCGCACCTACACAGATCGATCTAACTGTGCCTAATTAGAGTTATAACACGAAAATATTTAGACACGAAAAAATAATTATTAATCATACCTATTCGAATGCATTTTTTTTGCAAATTATTCAATTTATAGCATTCTATGTGGATTAAAATATTCCATGACAAATTACTAAACCGCATGTAACGTGCCTAAATAAATGCTATAACTACTTAGTAGTAGGTACGCTTTTATTCTGTGAGCGGGTGGGCTTTATTCTGTGAGAGGGTGGGCTGGCACCACCTGTTTGCGGCTGCCATCAGGACACTAGCTCAGCGATCCCAAATTCGACTGACGCTACATTTAATTCTTTGATATGAGCCATGAAATAGGCGAATGACGTGCGAGCTGAATTGAGAAATTGGGTAATAAATTGGAGTCCTTGGATTTATTCATGAACAATCACAAGATGTTTCGCGTGATACGGTTTTACCGATACAGAATATGAATTCTTTTCAGTATTCTTACAAAACTTGCTTATACGAGTATTACTGATTAAGTTACAATGGTTGCATATTTTTTTCAAATTACACAATACAAAAATCTTTACCATAAAATGGAGTGCAACCATATTATCCTGAACTCCCTTTACGACGACCAAGATACAATGTTTGCATTCAGGTAAGGTATACGATCGATGTGAATTTACTCATATTCATAATTTATAAAAAAAACACTGTATAATAAATTCTCAACGTTCAATAGAAACATTCCAATTGTCGCTCTTTTAATAGCTCATCGTCATACTGCTGCGGTTTTGCTTCTACCACTACTGCTGACTGTTAACTTGATTTCAATTCTCCCAAAGGCATAAGAAAGAACTGTGTATTGAAGAAATTTCTTGGTAATTGTGAAAAATTGCCACGTACCTCGTTTTCTTACTCTCACTAGTATGTAGTGCTATTTTAATACTATCTTCGCCAATACATCGAGCATTGGAAAGCACCTTGTCGCTCACAAAGTCACGAAGTTGTTGCCAGTCCGTGTAATCTTGCAGCCAAGTTTCATAGTACTTGAGAAATAAAATTTGAGATCTAAATCAAATTCAAAGTTGAAAGATAGTACTAACTATTATACATACCATGTTTGCTAGCTCAAATCTTAAATTAAGAAGTTCATTACTTTCTTCTGAATACTTATGGTAAAGGAGTCAGAACTTTCATAAAGTGTATAAGATGCTAAAATTGTGATAGTGTGTACCAAGAATCAGCGAAGGTATAATACAATCACAGAAATATAGTTTCATTTAGGTGTAAAGCAAAGTTTTGGGTCAGGTACTAACATAGGTATAAACGATCCTATTATATTAACGGGTCACTTTGTTTCCAACAAGATAAAGAATTAATACGACGTTCTTTGGTTCCACTCAGAAATTATGTTGACCAAAATGGAATTTTATCTCAGCCAATTGACGCCCAGTATTGAGCCGACTAGGCGCCGCCACCCCCTCTCCAAATATCACCAAAACTTTTGAACTTACTCTTGCTCTGCTTAAACCAAAATAACACCTCAACTCAACCTTGGTTGCTCAATTCGCATTTTACAAGGCTCCAGAAGTTACTGTCGGAGTTGGGATCGCTGGGCCTCGATACTATACAGTTGACGATTATTTGATCGATAGGGAAGCCTGGAAGTGATCTGCTTGCTCTACTGATGGAGTTTTGGTTTATAGTACTTATTGTAAATATGTAGTGCACAAAAAGAATAGCCCGCCGAGTTTCTTGCCAGTTCTTCTCAAGCGAGCCGCGTTCCGAACTGGTAGTACTATTTGCATTGTATTCATTGACGTGTCGCAAGTGCCTATGTATTAGGATTATGCGAAATAAATGTTTTTTGACTTTGACTTTGACTTTGATATCTTGGAGCGCCAGCGCTTGCGAAAGCTATACATACATACATACATATGGTCACGCCTTTATCCCCGAAGGGGTAGGCAGAGGCATATTGTATGCCCACATTTCACCTTGTATAATTTGTCCCACGTAACAGGTGGTGAGCCGTATTGCCGTGTTTAAAATGGACAGGCGCAGGTTGTGACTGCCTGCTGTTGAAATAAAGCCTTCAACTTAGCTTAACGACTGCCATTTTACTGGCAACCGGGACCAACGGCTTAACGTGCCTTCCGAAGCACGGAAACGCTCAAATAAATGTCACAAAGTGATCACATGGATGGTCACCCATCCATGGACCGGCCATAGTGAAAGTTGCTTACTGCAGTGATCGTTTACAGAACACTGAGTCCGCGGGGCCACGAGCGCTTCAAAAAAAGCTGCGAAAGCTATACCAACTGTAAATTAGCATAAACTAAAACCAAACGTGCTAGAGTACCTACTGTTTATTGGCGGTGAGTAGTGACGAATGGCTTCGTTAATCAAAGCGGACCTCACGGCGACTTGAGGCTGAATGCGGTCAGCAGACGTGAAAGCTACGCACCCTAACCTGCATAAATCGTAGGACTAGATTATGGTACTGCGCTCACTATAATATTTGTCAAGATATTTGGGTTGTTAAGATGGCTAACATTAAACCCTCCGTAGCTCCGTCCGGAGTTTTAAGTCACTTAGGATTCAGTGGTATTTCAGGTATGGACAAAAAAGTGTACGATTCATAATATGATTCCAATTAAGATTTTTTTTTGATACCACTAATGTGGCAGACAAGCATACGGCCCACCAGAAGGACCGGTGGTCACCGCAGCCTATGAACGTTTGCAACACTAGAGGTGCCACACTCGCGCTGCCGACCCTGTAAAAACCTTCTAAGACCCCTTTTGAAGAACCCCATACTGTAGGCCAATTAAGATAATATTGCCATGATTTTGTTTACCGATCGTGCACCACACATTTCAACTTGGTGACGGTTTAAACATCGGGAATGCCTCGCGTTGTGCCCAAAGTCTTCAAAATGCTGACTATGAAAAATGTTGCTATTTTAAAGGAGCTTTTTAATTTTGTGCTAAATTGTTAAGTATAATGGTAACCTTTTATTATTATTGTAGGGTTTCGATGGGTTGAGCTGAATAAGTACCTACTCCAATACTTCGTGTATAAAATATATAATTGTAGACTGGTACCAGTTACACTAAACGAAATAAAATACTATACTTTATATAATAGGAAGGACCTAACCCATAGCGTGCAGGGAGACGACTGCTGCGCCCAGCGAGTGTTTGCGCCTCGGTATATAAACTAACGCGTCAGCAGTGTCCCTACAATTATAATTCATCTTGTTTGTAAATACAATCCTCATGCACTTACTCCCAGTAAGATATCCCGTACGAAGTCGCAGGTATCAGTTACTGTAAAGTAAACTTGAAAACGTAAAAGGAAGGCATAACATCACGTTATAGTTTTTGATAGACGATATTTTACGTAAAAGGGCTCTGCTCGGTGTATGCTAAGTGGCAAAGTACCCGTCAACATCGGGCGACATGTTTGTGGTATCACGCGTCATGTTCCACCCCGCTTGGTATAAGCTGTATCGAGATATAGCTCACAATGTCTAATTACTGTTAACATAAACGGTTATCTATATCTATACTTATAATAAATCTGTAGAAGTGAAAATTCTGTACATTCAAAATATCAAAAAAATTAATAGCAGGGGGTATTACTAGACCGACACCGAACCCAAAAATGTGATTAAATTTTTTTTGTCAGTCTGTCTGTTTGTTCAGGCATCACACAAAAACTACCGGTTGGATTACGATGATACTTGGTTTGTTACTCTTTCACGCTGTAACAGCTGAACGGATCTGGCTGAAATTTGGTGCCTACAGAGATATGTTTATAGTCAAGGAACAAAATTTCACGCAGGCGAAGCTGTGGGCATCAGCTAGTACATAATAAGAATATTATGTAGGTAGATTATATAAACAAAAAGTACCTATATCGAAATATAGATGTTTTGAACACAATGGCAGGTAGAGTACCTGCCATTGTGTTCAAAACATCTCTAAATCATATGATCGGTTCGGTTTAGATTGAAATTTACAGCAAAGAATTGTGGATATCATCACATAATGAGAATTAGGTGTAAAATCAGGTATTATCAGACTAAACTTCCCGAATCGTATTAATGTGCCCGACAGCCCCAGTCACACAGTCTTCATCAAATTTATTGCAAGAAGCGATGAAGTGGATATTAGATCGAATCAGTCTATCTCAGTCGATTGCTGCACGTAGGTCTCTTTCAATCATTTCAAGATTGACTTCAATGTACCACAAACTTATACAAAATCAAGTTACACTGAGCCTCACTCAGTTTATATTTTAAAGTACTTTTTGAACATATTATTATATTATGTACTTCTGTGTTTTATTCAATTTCGTTTTTTCCAATACTTCTCTAAATCTAAAAGGACTGGCTTAAATTAGCCTAATTTGAACTGGTTTTAACCAATTTCATGCATAAAAGCAAACAACATTATTTAAAAAAAGTTCTTGTAAAGAAGCGTTCAAACAATGTAAACACTGGTAAAGACAAATAAAGATATTTTTATATTCTTTTCAAAAAGTAACACAAATGTTATTACTCGACATTGAACAAGTCAATTCTGTAAGTTCTTAACTGAATTCCACGAGTGCGGGATTGCGCTTTGGGAATAACTTATTGTCACATAAAATAGTCTGCACTCCAACGTGTAGACATTTTAACATTCGCAGAATAAAAAAGTTGAAATAGTGAAAGTTTTCATGGAAAAGTACTCAGAATGTAATAATTCAGATTTGGATTATTTTTTCTTTACTATCACAGAGATATAAAGTAGGTATGGCAACTTCGCTATCTTCAGATTATTTTTTCTGTCATTGCGGAATATTTTTACTTGTGTGTTGATATTATTACACATTTCTATGGTAATTCACACACACAAAGAAAACTATATTTTGTTGATATGAGAGAACTGCTATGAGAGATTTTATGTTCTCAAACTTTGTTTTTGTGACGTATAAGTCTGTATTGACACTTGCTTTTATGAGGGTTACGAATTCTTTTATGAGCTTCAACAATATACTTGACCGTCAAAAATATTCATAGATACTTTTATTTCGTGCACAACAATAATTTTAAGGGATTCTCGTTAACAACTATTGAGTTGAAATACATTTTATTGCGACTATGAATTGTGTGGGCAAATATGAAGTTTTAAGCAATAAAATATTTTTATACAAAAATGATTTACATACATACATATAGTCACGCCTTTATCCCCGAAGGGGTAGGCAGAAGCATAGATTTTGCCCACATTTCACCATTATAGTTTTATGTCCCACGTAATACGTGGTGAGCCTATTGCCGTGTTGAAATGGACAGGAGCAGATCAGAGTTGAAATTTGTCAAGCCGCCCATAATGCCTTCTACTTGGCTTAACGATTGTAATTTTACTGACAACCGGGTTTCATTTCGAGTTTTCCTTCTCTACGCAAAGGATCTTATTGCGAAAGTGTTCCCTTAGTCGTCTCTTACGACATCCTCGGGATGTAATGGGGTGGCGACGTTCTGTACTCTTACCCGTCGCAACACGGGACCTCGTCGCCACACGAGGGTGGAGGTTAAAAAGAATTTATGGAAGAGATAAAGCGCTGGATACCTCCCGCACCTTTTCTTTAAATTTTACACTTGTGAGAGAAGTTATAATGTCTAACATATTGACAAATGCAAAGACGTAGATACCGACATGTTTAATAAAATCTTGAGAGACAACAGCAAGTAGATTGGATTAGTTTTTTATGGTAAAGGGCAAGGGAAGAACAAGTAGTTTGCAAATATGCTTAAATCAGGATAAAAAATAAACTACAAAAATAACAATATCATTTACTTTATGTCCAACCAACTTCCAAATCTTCAGCTAGCTACGAAAATAGGTTGACAATCACAGTAAAAGCTACGTGAGTACGTACCTAATAGCTGGTCCGAGACAGATGTCAATCTAGAAATGTCGATGTGACGTTGGACATCTGTCACGTTTCTTGATATAGCTACCCTCATCTTTGAAGAAATTACTTCCTGCATCCATGTCGCTGCCAGTCGGTGACACGCCCTCACCCAATCTTGTACATTTGCGACGTTAATACACCTACCTACGTCACATCGACACACATTTGCCATGCTTACGTTGCGGTGCGTATTTTATGTTCTTAATTAAGGGGCGGTTATAGCGCACAAGTAGGCATTTGGCGCTCCCCTCGCCCCGGGCGCAAGACACACCGCGCGCCGGCAGCGGCAGTGAACTCTCATGCCACAGTATACAGTATAGTAGAAAGAAACAGCATGCTAACTTTGTTTGACGTAGTAAATGCATCTAACTTTATTAAGTGTAGTGATTTATTAGTTTCGTAAATAAAAATAAATGAGTTAATCGTAAATAAATTATGTATATTATACTATTATTTAAGCTAAAGAGTTTGTTTGTTTGTTTAGTTGTTCTAACTCTAGAGCCTAAGAGACTGCTAGTTGAATTTCAAGAGTTTCTTAACAGAATGTCCATTTTTGAAAAATACCAAAATATATAACATCACGCTAAGGCGAATAAGAGCTTAGCAGCAACGAAACATTTTTCGACAACTAGGATATTTCATTTCTTTTGAGAGTTTCCGTTGCGTACGTTTGCTACAGTTGCGTAAAAAATGTAAATTACATAATAGCTGGTCATAAAAATTTCTAAAGTTTTCTAAAGTTGGTATGCTAAGTATGAATCACGGGATCATTGTGCAATCCAAAATGGCCGCCGCGGTGTAATCACAAAATTTCATGATGGGTGTCGTTTAAAGGGTTTTTTGGTATGCTGAGTACGAATCACGTACTAATTTTGCAATCCAATATGGTCGCCGCGCCGTAATCACAAAATGTCATGAGGGGTATCGTTTAAGGGGTTTCATGGTATGCTGAGTACGAATCACGTGATAATTTTGCAATCCAATATGGGCGCCGCGCCGTAATCACAAAATTTCATGATGGGTATCGTTTAAGGGGTTTCTTGGTATGCTGAGTACGAATCACGTGATAATTTTGCAATCCAAAATGGCGGCCGCGGTGTAATCACAAAAATTCATGATGGGTATCGTTTAAAGGGTTTTTTGGTATGCTGAGTACGAATTACGTACTAATTTTGCAATCCAATATGGCCACCGCGCCGTAATCACACAATTTCATGATGGGTATAGTTTAAGGGAATTCTTGGTATGCTAAGTATGAATCACATGATAATTTTGCAATCCAATATGGCCACCGCGGTGTGATCACAAAATTTCATGATGGGTATCGTTTAAGGGGTTTTTTGGTATGCTGAGTACGAATCACATGATAATTTTGCAATCCAATATGGGCGCCGCGCCGTAATCACAAAATTTTATGATGGGTATCATTTAAAGGGTTTCTTGATATGCTGAGTACGAATCACGTGATAATTTCGCAATCCAAAATGGCCGCCTCGGTGTAATCACAAAATTTCATGATGGGTATCGTTTAAAGGGTTTTTGGTATGCTGAGTACGAATAACGTGATAATTTTGAAATGCAATATGGCCACCGCGCCGTAATCGCAAAAATCTATGATGGTTATCGTTTAAGGGGTTTTTTGGTATGCTGAGGACGAATCACGTGATAATTTTGCAATCCAGAATGGCCACCGCGCCGTAATCACATAATTTCGTAATGAATATCGTTTAATGGGTTTTTTCGAATGCTGAGTACGAATAACATGATCATTTTGGAATTCAATTTGGCCGCCTAAGCTATTTAGGCCCACTTGCGCGGAGAGTCGAGTTAAATATTTAAATATAGAGTTAGTAAGCTCTGAGTTAAATAAATAACTTCTTAACTCTGACCACGTCTTGCACAGTTGCAAATTGGCACGCGGTTAACTAACTTACAGTAAACCGAACAAGTTTTTTTAGTCTGTGTCGTTCCATGCAATCCAACCACACACAAATGTTAGAACGAAGAATAGAACATGTGTCTCTATCTCTTTTACACTACAGTCTGCTACGTATGATTTACGATACTACCATACTTACGACACTACCATTTACGATACCAATCATAAAATTTTGTGATTACGGCGCGGCGGGCATATTGGATTGCAAAATTATCACGTGACAAATCACGTGTATCGTAAATGGTAGTGTCGTTAGTATGGTAGTATCGTAAATCATACGTAGCAGACTGTAGTGTAAAAGAGATAGAGACACATGTTCTATTCCATCATGAATTTTTGTGATTATGGCGCGGTGGCCTTTTTGTGGATTGCAAAATTATCACGTGATTTGTCACGTCATCATCAAGGGTTTTTTTGGTATGCTGAGTACAAATACTCAGCATACCAAAAAAACCCTTAAACGATACCCATCATGAATTTTTGTGATTATGGCGCGGTGGCCTTTTTGGATTGCAAAATTAGTACGTGATTCGTATTCAGCATACCAAAAAACCCCTTAAACGATACCCATGATGAAATTTTGTGATTACGGCGCGGCGGCCATCTTGTATTGCAAAATTAGTAAGCGATTCGTACTCAGCATACCAAAAAACCCCTTAAACGATACCCATCATGAAATTTTGTGATCACGGCGCGGCGGCCATCTTGTATTGCAAAATTAGTACGCGATTCGTACTCAGCATACCAAAAAACCCCTTAAATGATACCCATCATGAAATTTTGTGATTACGGCGCGGCGGCTATATTCGATTGCAAAATTATCACGTGATTCGTATTCAGCATACCAAAAAACCCCTTAAACGATACCCATCATTAAATTTTGTGATTAAGGCGCGGCGGCCATCTTGTATTGCAAAATTAGTACGCGATTCGTACTCAGCATACCAAAAAACCCCTTAAACGATACCCATCATGAAATTTTGTGATTACGGCGCGGCGGCCATCTTGTATTGCAAAATTAGTACGCGATTCGTACTCAGCATACCAAAAAACCCCTTAAACGATACCCATCATGAAATTTTGTGATTACAGCGCGGCGGGCATATTGGATTGCAAAATTATCACGTGATTCGTACTCAGCATACCAAAAAACCCCTTAAACGGTACAATCATGAAATTTTGTGATTATGGCACGGCGGCCAGATTGGATTGCAAAATTATCACGTGATTCGTACTCAGCATACCAAAAAACCCCTTTAACGATACGCATCATGAAATTTTGTGATTACGGCGCGGCGGCCATCTTGTATTGCAAAATTAGTACGCGATTCGTACTCAGCATACCAAAAAACCCCTTAAACGATACCGATCATGAAATTTTGTGATTACTTCGCGGCGGCTATATTCGATTGCAAAATTATCACGTGATTCGTACTCAGCATACGAACAAACCCCTTAAACGATAACCATCATGAAATTTTGTGATTACGGCTCGGCGGCCATATTGGATTGCAAAATTATCACGTACTTCGTACTCAGCATACCAAAAAACCCCTTAAACGATACCCATCATGAAATTTTGTGATTACGGCGTGGCCGCCATGTTGGATTGCGAAATTATCATGTAATTCGTAGACATTTTAATGCATTAGGTAGCTGGTTACCATGTCGTAAAAACACTTAAAAAGTAAAAGATCACCACATTTTTACCATGAGTCGCGTATGTATTTGTAACGGTTAATCTAATTACATTTTGCCCATTACTGATATTTTTATACTGTGGCGCGATTTCAACGTAATTTGGCATAATAATTACGAAATAGTTGCGAAAAAAACTGACACAGGTCCTGCCTCCACAAGCGCCAGGGCGAGACTGATCGGCCGTCAGCGGCGCAATTCTATTGCGTTTGGTAGATATTCGTACATGATGACTATGTAAATAGTTGTTTATAGAAAAACGCTCGGAAAATGTGTATAAAAACTTAATACCTTTAATTGAGTGCAAAAAAAATATATAAAATGTTAATAGTTTAGCCACAGTTTTGAAAAAACTTTTCTGAGACAGTCAACTTTGGGATTTTTTTCTATCTAGTGAAATTTATTGGATCGTGTAACGGGCTCGGAATATGTTTAGCTTATATCCTTAAGAGCTTGCCTGACCCTAATCAAATCGCATGATCCACTGCCGTTACCCCCGCGCCCCTTTGCTACAGATCGCGCGCCACATTCACGCGGCGCCGCGTCAGTCGGTTACAGATTATGATAGTAACGCAAGTAGCGGATCACAACGCACTGGCGAACAATGAATAGAATGGAGTAGATATTTGTGTGAATAGTTTTACTCGGATTTTGGTTTTATTTTTTTGAAAATTGACCATATTTATACTACTTATAAAAATAGGAGGAGAATTTTTATAGAACTTTAAAATGAACAATTTCGCAATTTACAATTTTTATGTAACTTTAATTATATTTACTTAGCGCACGCAACGTATACTCTCAAAAGGAATAAATTTTCCCGTTTTCGAAACTTTATTCATAGTTGCTCCTATTCGTTGAAGTGTAATGTTATAAACCTTCCTCAACAAACGGACTATCGAGCACCCAAACTCCGAAACATCATTTTGTGGATCACACGAATATTCGGCCTGACCCCAGAATCAAATCAGGGCCTCAGCACGGCCATCGGTTATACTACCGAATGCACCACCGCATCAAGGCGAATTATGAAGAACGAATAATCCTTTTTTACTGTAAAAGAACAATGATGAAAAAGATACTATCTATCTATCTACCTTCACGCCAAATCCCTTGCGGGGTAGGCAGAAAGAACCGAGCGCCACACGGCACGGTCCATACACACCTCATTTGCTTCTTCAACTTTCATTTTTCTTTTCATGCATGCACGTCGGTTCCTTCGGCTCTTGAAACCACCTTCAACTAACACACGATTAATTTGGTCGTGGTAGGTGTGTCGTGGCCTTCCCCGACTCCTACGTCCATTCACTTTCACGTTGTATATCTGTTTTGTCATTCTTTTATCTCCCATTCGCTCCACATGCCCGAACCATCGTAGCATGTCCTTCCTTACTTTAACACCGACACTCTCTTCCAGACCAACTCTCTTTCTTACATCTCCATTCCGAACGCGATCTGCGAGCGTTACTCCGCAGATTTTGCGTAGCGCACGCATCTCGACCGCGTTTATTCTACTTTCATGCGTTTCCTGCCATACCTAACTCTCGCTTCCATACATTAGCGTAGGTATCAGCACCGCACTGTGTACTGCGAGCTGGGCCTTTTGACTTAGGATTTTGGTACCTAAAAGGTTGCCTAACGCTCCATTCACTCTATTTCCCGCTGTTACCCTCCTTTCTACATCAGTGGTGTACCGTCCATCCCTGCTTAATGCACATTCAAGATATACAAACTTATCCACCTGTTCCAGCACTACATCATTTACAGTTATCCTGGCATTCGTTCTGTCCACTTCTCTTTCGAATACCATCACTTTCGTTTTAGTCGCGTTCAAATGTAAGCCTCTCATTAGACTATCATCTTTCATCGCTGTAACTAGAGACTGTAGTTCTGATGGCTAATCGGCTATGAGCACGGCATCATCTGCATACAGTAAACAGTTCACATTCACAAGTAAGTCACCCATTCGCAATCCAACATTCATCGATCTTACTCTCTTAAGACAATCGTCCAGGTACAGGACAAACAGCAGGGCTGACAGCACGCAACCCTCTCTGACGCCAATGTTGACGTCAGACCAGGGAGACAGGCTGCCGTCCACCCGCACACATGCCGTACATCCCACATATGTAGACTACACAGCACGAAGCAGCGCACCATCAATCCTAAATCCTGGCAAGATGATGAGATGAGACGTAATCCAAACACGCTTTCTTTTTTCTTACCTACGCAGGATTGAACGTCTGCATCCCACCAGGCATCACCTTTCGAATGTTCATGTTTCTTTGCACTCCCACTCCCACATGCTTCTTTTGCTCTATCCACTATACTTTCTTTCATAATATTCCATCATTCATCCACATCTAAGTCGGAAAGGCTCGAGTTTGCAAGCCTTTCACTGACTTAGCCTACATACATACTCCTTACGCTTTCATCTTCCAGTTTTTCACTCTTTATCCTTTCAAAGTCTCCGAGAGGGACACGCACTCGCCAGTGCCTCCACTTCTTGAAAAGACTGAATGCAGAAAAAGATACTAATAATACTATTTTTTTTAACGTGAGATAAAATCCATCATGAGTGCTCTGCCGACTAAAAAACCTCACGTAACGCCCAACAGCCTATGGTTGGGAGCCCCGGGTAAGCCCCCGGAAGGATGTTCCAGGACTTGTAACAGACCTACGGCCACAGTTGCGGCCTCGCCCAGGGGGCGGTTCGGGTGGCTATACCGCGTCTTTGGGGGGTTTCGGGTGTGATCCCGCTTCTAAGGGCGTGCGTGAACTTCTCACGTCACGCTGCCGTCATGGGCTTGCTTCTGTAAGGACAGTGAGTAGCCCTCTCGCCGTCCTCAGGCCCACGGTCATGGAGGCCGATAGTCTTCGGCGAAGACATATCGCCGATGCCTAGGCACCAACTGCGGAACTCGGGTGGGAAAGTTTTCCGTACCCGCCCCACCGCCTCTTTTAAGAGCATAACCTGCTCGCAGAGAGAGGCGGCGCAGTCCCACTTACTTCCGCTGGAGAGCATGGCTCGCACCATGGTCTCGAGCGAGAGAGTGTCCACGTCCAGACCCACCACGAGGACCTGGCGCTGTTGCGCCCAACAGCATCATCATTCAGTAAAAACTCATTTTTCTTTAATTAGTACCTTCAATAAAATGATTATTCTTTTATGTGAATCAACAAGTATTTTTAAACAATAAATTTGTTTTGAATATATCACCGGCAATTTTCTACTATTAAATCGAAAGCCTAAAGACAGTGTCATATTTTAAAGATTTTTTAAAATACTTACACTGTCTTTAAATTTGTACTTGAATTAGCCGACTCCATTGTTTTATGTTCCGTGCAATTACTTCCGGCACCGACTCGCTCGCACAGTAACTATTTAGTAATATGTGCTCGCACTCCTAGTAGTGGCGGTTTCTGGGTTTTGGATGACATTTTTAGGGTTCCGTAGCCAAATGGCAAAAACGGAACCCTTATAGATTCGTCATGTCTGTCTGTCTGTCACAGCCACTTTTCTCCGAAACTATAAGGCCTATGCTCTTGAAACTTGGTAAGTAGATGTATTCTGTGAACCGCATCAAGAGTTTTGTATAAAACGAAAACAAAAGCAATTAATTTTGGGGTCCCCATACTCTGAACTGAAACTCAAATTTTTTTTTTCATCAAACCCATACGTGTGTGGTTATCAATAGATAGGTCCCCAAAAATGCTATTGAGGTTTAAAACATTTTTTTTTCTAAAGTGAATAGTTTGCGCAAGAGACACTTCCAAAGTGGAAAAATGTGTGCCCCCCCCCCCTTCTCTAACTTCTAAACTAAGAGAATGATAAATCTAAAAAATATATATAATGTACATTGTCATAAAATCTACCGAAGAAAATTGGTTTGAACGAAATCAAGATGGTAGTTCTTTTTTTTAAACGTCATATACCGCAATTTTCGCCGAGAAAAATCACTACCACTGCGAACATCAATGAAAGTTACAACGAACCACACGAACTTTTATATTATGTTACTTGCTGCTACGAAACCCCTCATGGGCGAGTTCAACTCTCACTTGGCCGGTTTATTATTATTGTTCCTAGAAAGCGTCCAGTTCAATTAGGCAACCTATCGGACTTGCGGAGGTAAGACAGCAGTCGCTCTCAACTTTGCCAATGGGGATGAAAATTCAATTCATAGCTGCTGCTCCTGGCAGCCAATAAAAGCTGCGTCGGGTTTGAAATATGGTTGGGCTTGAAGGCAGCTGGGCAGATGCTAATATGCAGAAAAGGTCTGGGCCCCATGAAGATCTTCTAGGCCCAAGCCGACGTCACTTGAAGCAGTGCAGGTGCTGGCCAACGAACAAGGTCCTGGTACAGGCATTCCGTAACGCCATTGAGAACTCGGATTATTCTCGGTGGCAACAATATCGAGGAGATAATATGACCGAGTAATCAAATCATACCGACCTAGGTTCAAAAGTAACACCCCAGTTTCTACAAGCCATCGTGAAGAAACTAAGTAAGATGAAGAAAATTTATATCGGATAGTAAACAATCAATACTTTTTATTTCTTTCATTCTACGAGCGAAAAACGTTTTTTATGTTCCTTTTTAGTCATTTTTTGGTCCTTATCTGTATAACTTTTATAATTTACACATAACACATACATAATTTACTTTTATAATTAGTGACAATTTACACAAATTTACACAAATTAAGATTTTACGCACCTACAGCCCCCCACCCCCCAACTTCAGGAATTCAAAAGCTTTTTAATCGATCTATCGATGTCGTAATTGAGCATTGTGTGACGCAATCGGGCATAGGTCCGCTTCCTACAAGGCGCGCAGCCAGACTAAACGTAATCGGTAAAGGATAGCGCATACAGATTTCGCGAGGAAAGAAAGAGAGAGAAGGTTTGGAGCGCGTTTAGCGAAATGATGTGAAAGCTAAAAATCAGATAATTACAGATAAAAAGAAAACTATTATAAATATTAAAAAAACCGACTAGTGTAAATGAAGTTTTTAGTATTGTCTTTCTTATACATTAAAAATATTATCTAAATAATAGATAATTATAGAGATCCAGCCTAAAGTTTAACTAAAACGAGGTGTTTTCAAAAATTAAAAGTATAGAGGTTTTTTTTAGTAATCGTGTTTTCAGGCTAGTAGATCTTTAGTTCATGAACTGAAGTTGCTTGTGTTGTAATGTTAGTTCATTAGACCTCAGGAGTCCTGAGATCTAGATCAAGATAATAGTCTATTTGGCGTCATACGTCCTCTTAACTATTATATATATATTTTCCAGATTTAAAAACCCTTTACTTTTCGACTAGGATTGTTTCAAAAAACTCAAAATCTGACCCACGCGGCCTTATATTGCCGTCCTAATCGATTTACGTTGAAAGTTTAAATAAGAAGGTTCTAATATTATTTTATGAATTTTCAAAGATAGAGTCAACGCACTAATATTTTGCTAGAATGTATCTAGTGTATTCTATATTTGGATTAAATGAACACAATTTGAATAAAATGAAGTGCGAAAATATTCAGGAATAATTAGACTTTTTATTCTCGGCATTGTTGGCAGCGAAACAGTTTTAAAATACAGTTCATTAAGGAATGTTTAGCGAAGCTTATTAGATTACAGCCCGTTATACGTCCACGGGGAAATTACAATCTTTGTGCTTATGAACTTTTGAAACTTTTAGAAAATAACAAAGTTTAAATGAGAGGAAGATCCAAGAGGAAAATGAAACTATTTGGTTTATTATTACATAAGAGTAAACTTAAGTATATAATTACGTCATTGTCAACTATTCTCACAACTTGGTACTCGTCGATTGTATGACTAGTTTGCCGTGTTGCGGTTTCCATTCCAAAATTCGTCTGTTACATCAACATTCCGTTCTTTGACAAATATAGCAAGTCTATTGACACTCGAGCTATGTTGACAACTCTGGTTCTCTGACTGATAACATGCCCTACGCTTCGCACGCGGAGATTTCTGCTTCCGTTCTCACTTACCTGGTCAACCAATTTCAGGGATATAACATAACTTGTGTGGTATTTCAGGATATAGTCTATCCTTGTGCCAAATTTTAGCCAGTTTTTGTACAGACAAAAATTTTAATATCTTAATAAACTTTCATATTTTATTATATTAGTAGGATCATTTCGCTCGCGTAATAATTCCATGTTTCTCATATCAGATACAAAACAGTATGTCATGACTGCTACCTGAATATATATTATATCCTCGTTACATACTATTAAAGGACACTAGGTGGAACAAAACAAAGCGTAACTTAATATAAAGCATGTTGAGGTGTCCAGAAACTTGGCTTATTCAAAGACAGTCCCTCGAGTCCCCTTTATTTGCATAAAGGTCTTCTCTGAGGTAATTTCTTTGGTGAGAAACACACGGGACCCTTCGCCAAGATTGTGTTGACTTGTAGCCACACTATAAGTATGTAATTTCAATTAGGTTAATATTACAACAAATATTCCCACCTTGGTGTTTTTGATGAACTTTCACATAGCTAACATATAGCTAGACCTCATAGCTGAGTCCTCACCCAAAAACAATATGCTCACTACATAGTACTACGTCTCATACAACATGGTGATTTATTGTTTTTGGGCGAGCATTAATTTTTGTGGTATAGCTATAGAACTATAGTTAAAGCTTGGAAGAGTAAAAAACATCCTGACTTCCAGACACATTTTCACTCACAAACTTTCGCATGCATAGTGAAACGCTTGTGAGTCATCTTAAGATACCTTTTAATCGTATCAATATTAGGTACTGAAATAAAATAAAACATACGTACAGATGTTAAAATACTGCTCCAAAGTTATTATACCTAAATATTTAAGTGGATGAATAATTCTTTATTCACCCACTATTCAGTTATAATAGTGCTAATAAAATTGCCGTAAAGACCCCTTTAATGCTCACAAGGATAAAGGGAGTCAAGGTTGAAGGTCAGTTGCGGTTAATGTCAGGAACATCTGAAATCTCGAACCTACCTTTTTATGGGTGTTCAGTTCGCTGATAAGGTTAAGTTTGGTAAACAAAGGTATAATTAAGGTAATGAAGACTCGATTCGTCAGCTAATTGAATATTTCGTTTTCTTCTAACATTGTAAAACACCGTTTCTAGGTATGTAAATATT
This sequence comes from Miltochrista miniata, assembly GCA_933228765.1. Classification (NCBI taxonomy): domain Eukaryota; kingdom Metazoa; phylum Arthropoda; class Insecta; order Lepidoptera; family Erebidae; genus Miltochrista; species Miltochrista miniata. The sequence continues at coordinate 21,807,504 of OW121754.1, read as the reverse complement.
TCGTAACAGAAGACATTTTGGTAATTTTTGTGGTTACCTGTTTTTTATGAATCAAGTAAAAGAAATTATAAATATTAAACGTTTTCGGCAAGGGCTTAAACTGTATTTTAACTATATATTTAATTACAGAAGGTAAACCAATCCCTTAGATATAATAATAAATAAATAAATAAAATTTTATTTATTCAAGTACCATTAGACTCATTCCGTTAGTAACAATTTTACTTAAAAACTAACCGTGGGGCAAAGTTGCCGCTACAAGCGCACCACAGAGGTGGAAAGCTGCGAGCAGCGAGAAAGATACACGCAGTCGAGCCGGCTCGCCATACAATTCAAAATGTTATTGGGGCTGGCCCGCACCCGGCATACCAGGGAACTTTTCCGCACGGTGGCGTAGAAGCAGTCTACGCGTGCGTCCGCGAACATCCCCGACGCGCTACAGTATCGGGGCGGGGCAGCCCCAACAACACCCGGAACGCATTATTGTACTCAACACGAAGGGCGCTGTACGATTTTTCAGCATAGTTAGCCCACAGGCTGCACGTGTAAAAAGAGGTGCAGTATGCTCTAAACAAAGTCATTTTGACCGGTACAGAACAACGCACAAACCTTTGAGTCTACATATTTGCTCTAACCGACAGCGCCCTTCGCTCCTGTTCGATATCTTCATCATCTTTGATGTCTGTAGTCAGTACATGTCCGAGATATTTAAATTTGTATACCCTTGCTAATGGCGTAGGTATCGTATAGCTTCACTGGCGCGGCGATACCGTTTTTAGATACCAACCAGTGGTCTCAAAGTCCATGATTTCACTTTTTCTAACGTTGTGCAAATAATAATGTTTGTAACAAATAATGTTTGGGTCACAATAATAACTATTTACCAGACATATTCAGAATATCAGACACCACAGATATAATTTTAAAATGCTTTCTATGTCCTAGTCCCAGACTGTAATCATCTCTGTACGAAATTTCAGCCGAATCCGTTTGGCCGTTGGAGCGTGACTGATTTATAAACATTCTAAAAATAAATAAATAAATATTCACGGACATTTCACACAACGCTATCTGACCATCTGATCTCCCAAAGTAAGCTAGGAATAACCTGCTTGTGTTATGGGTATCAGACCACGGATATTAATACTTATATACTTTTTAAATACATACATATTATACATAGAAACACCCAGACTCTTGAGACAAACATTTATGGGTCACACAAATATTTGTCTCCGGTGGGAATCGAACTCACGACCTCCAGCGCCGCAGGCGGTATCACTACCGACTGCGCCACAGAGGCAGAAACATTCATATGTCTCCACAAGCTTTTAAATTACGTAGTGAGATATTTAGGCGCGGAACTATACAAGGGGCGTCACGTCGGTCGGACGGATGTCGGTGAGGTGCGGGCGCGGGACAGAAGAGGTGTAGGTACTGCGCCGCTGATACAGAGCAGAACAGGCGCCGAACCGGTGCAGAAATGGCGAGGCTTCTGTCACATTTCATACAAAATCTATATACATTTTGTATGAAATGTGACATAAGTGGCGCCGCGCCGGTACGGAACCCGCGCCTCGCCTCGCCTCCGCCATGCGCCTCTTGCGTATATGTCTCGCGCCTTATTTGACAGTCTATGAGGATATCGCACCATTTCGTTTAATTATGAACGGTACTTATGGACAATAAAGACTAGTCGACTCAAGGACTCAAATAGCGCTTTTCCAAATTCTTAAACATCTGACAAGATTTGAAGTGTGAGTTGGACAGTGCAGAAGAAGATTATTAGAGGAGCGTAAATTTTTGTTATGATTAGAGCCAAGAAGATGAAGATGAGATTTTAAGTAAGTAGGGGCATCAGGAGATTTTAAGAGTGAAAAAAGTAAACAGACAGCTCGCAGACTAAGCCGTCTACTAGGTAACCAACCCTACTCTTCACGAAAAGCCGAAACGTGGTCATACTTCCTAAGATTGTAGACGAATCGAATGCAATTATTGAGAAGTCGGTCGAGTTTATTGAGCAGATCTACATTCAGGTCGAGATAGCACACATCATAACATATCTCTGTAGGCACCAAATTTCAGCCGTTACAGCGTGAAAGAATAACAAACATCCACACTCACAAACATTCGCATTTATAATAATACCTAGTTAGATAGATTTCTGATTAATTACTCATTAAAATCTACGGGATTATAAATAGATTAAAACCATTACAATTAGCAACTTTACTGATACCTTACTATATTGTGATATAAGGTTCGAATGGAAATAGTTGTAGAATTTGTTAACACTGATTTGTATAACCTGATGTAGTGTTGAACTAATTAAGTTATCTAAGTGTGATGTGACTATTGTTGTCGGCATTTAAAATGTTTTAATCACAAATAGGATTTCTTGTTACTCCTATTGTTTCGACAAGGTTCATTTTTCTGTAAATTAAGAACGTTTGACGATTTCTTTTATGTAAGCCGTTTGTTTAAGTTATTAAATTTATTAATTGATTTATCAAAAACAAATTGAAACGCAAATCTTTGATTTATTAAGAAAACATTAAAAATGAAGCCACGTGTTTTGTGACAGCAATTTGAGTGGCGGGGATTAATAAATAGACAGCGATCTGGGCCGGAGTCTCACTTTGCTGGTGGATTTTGAAGAGAAAACATTTGAAATGCTGTTTAGGCGCCAAAATTATATGAGAGATGCACAATGTTAGGCAGACCAGCTCAGTCGCTGAGCAGCCGTCTTAAGGGTACGTTCCTCATTAATAACTTATGTAATTTATCTGATGTGATGTGTAATATATGTGTTGAAATTAGCAGAGGTCTACGTCCAGCAGTGCTGGACTGCCATAGACCGATTTGATTGATTGTATTCAAGGTTATTTTATACTGCCCATGGCTTGGTTTAAGAGATAATGTATAAGTACTATTCTACTGCACTATTTGCAAAGATATGACCCGTGTTGCAATTAATTGAAATGACGTGTAGGTACAAACTATTGATGGAATTAGATTATAGTAGAAATAGATGTATAGCAATATATAAAAAGAGTGGCCGTGAGTTTTATTTCCAGGTTCGTTTTCACAGGTTCTACCTATTGCGAATCTGGCGGTTAATGTAGAATCGGAAATATTGACGAGAATAAAGATACTTTTATCTCATATTCATTTCTTTTCATTTCATAACTTGTTTGCTAATACCCTCCTTACAGAATATGCCTCTGGCTACCCCTTCGGGGATAAAAGGCGTGACCGTATGTATTGATATACCTACCCTCTACGAGACGAATCTAACACATGCAAGCAAACAGCTCTATCCGATAACCCCTCTTGCTTTCCCTACTCCACTATTTGCGTTTCTCTTGAAAGGTGCAGGATTATGAGATTATTTCTACGGTTTTAATTTCAATTTATGGATGCAAAGCATGGATATATGACAACGATTTAATATCACGTCTAAACTGACCGTTTCTTGTGCACGATATGAGCCAAAACCTTCTCAGAAAATTGGATGCGAATGTTACGAAGACGTTGAAGTCGTGGCTAGGGCTAGCTCAATCGGCCGACCCGTCGGCATTATACAGAGCCTCTAATAACTTCGGAATGACGTTTAAGAAGCCGTCGGAACTCTATAAAATGCTCGTCTTGACAAAATCAAGAGACAAAATCGTTCAAACTCTTCCAAAGGATAAAAATATAGCAGAACTTGAGTCACGCCTCCAATTCCACAAGAAATTCATGGTGGGTTCGCAGAGTGGTCGAGCGGGGTTGGGTAGTATCCGGAGACAAACAGATAAAGACATTACAAAATCTTTTCTGGAGCAGGATAAGAGCTATGCCTGTATGGTGCACGCGATGAACCTGGAGATGCAAAATGAATGGCTTACTCTGGGCGAATTTTGTATTCCCATGGCCTTGCAGTGGCGTATCTTATTGTACGACTGGTCGCCGGCTTTGCTTAGATTCTACCTGAACGCGTTTCAGTTGACCCTCCCCGACCAAAGTAATCTGGTCAGGTGGGGGAAAGCCACAGATAAAACATGTAATGCATGTGGAGAAGCGATTGGAACTGCTAGGCACCTGCTGGTAGGTTGTAGGACGTTATTAGACCGGGGTCATTACTCACGCCGACACGATAGGGTATTGGAAATCATACGTGAGGCTGTCAATTTGGCGGTAGCGAGAGCGAAAAAGGGATTAACCTCAAACAAAAGAAATGAATAATAATTTCTTTAGAATTCGTTATAAAGGGCTTAAGCTATGGGCCCGAGTAATTAGAATCTCCAACAACCTGGTAGACGTAATTGAAGAAAATTAATAGGAATGTTATTAAACTAGTATTTTTATATTGTGTATAAATTAATATTATATTTAGATATTATATGCTGAGACAAAAGTAAAATTCATTAAAAAAGTAAAGTCATGACTGCCTCTGTGGCATAGTCGGTAGTGATACCGCCTGCGGTGCTGGAGATCGTGGGTTCGATTCCCGCCGGGGACAAATATTGGTGTGACCCATAAATGTTTGTCTCAAGAGTCTGGGTGTTTCTATGTATAAAATGTATGTATTTATAAGTATATAAGTATTTATTTCCGTGGTCTGATACCCATAACACAAGCAAGTTATTCCTATTTATTTTGCTAAATAAGGAAGGACATTGCTAGTTATTGAATATCTCTCTGTATAATCTAACTCTCTCATAAAATGTTGCTAACTGCATCAGATCACACAAATCATGATAGTAAAGGTAGCTAAAAAATTTTTGGGGATTCTGGAATCATGCAGTTCGAGCGAAAGCGAGGACGAAATGATTCCAGAATCCCCAAAAACACCCTACTCATTCAAATTAATTCTCATTTCATTTATGTGAAGCCTTTATTTTTTTTATTTTCAGATATTTCTATTATGTATCAAGAATCTAGTGATTAATTTTTTTTCCAACTGTATGAAAAGTGAATTCCATTTATGAGACCGTATTCTTAGCATTCCATGGATTCTCCGTGCGGGCGCCGGGTCCATAGCGTGGCACAAGGGAGAACACCCCGATGGCGTCTGGGACTTGCGAACCATTTGAGTAGGTTTAGGGTGGCCACCTTACTATGCGCATAAACGATCACCTTCCACCGTCAACAATCCAAAACCAGATTTGGTAAGATTCTATCAATGCCGCTTTGGATACTCGTTTTAGTAAAGAGCTTACTGAAGCTCTTGGCAATTCAAGGTCCTTAAATAAATTATACAGGGATTTAGCTGAAATTCCCCTTGCTCCTACTTCTATGGCATAGAGTTTAACCACATAGCCATTTTTGGTTAACTCATTGGTCAAGTCAAAGTATTTATTTGTCTTCATGGCGTGGTCCTTCGGTATGTTGGTCTCCCACGGCATCGTCAGCTCCACGAGCACCGCACGCCTGTGTGTCCTCGAAAACAGGAATATGTCGGGTCTAGATAACGAGGCACATACATCCTCCGGGATTTTGTAGTGTTTTTCATACGTGTCTGAGAGTATAGTCCAATCGGCGGCAGCCATCAAAATTGAGTATGGCTTTTGAGGTACTTTCTTAGAACAGCCTGCCTTACGCAATGTCATTTCTTTTGTTTTAAACTAACACGCGTTGAACACATATTTTTATACAAAACGGGATTTCGCGTGGCACAATTTATTATTAATTAAAGGTTTCGGTGCCTTCACTTTCCTCGACGTTTCGACAGGGTTACACCTATCGTGGTCCCGAGGCGACTGGTGCATGTAGGCTGGAGATTCTGCTATGCGGCGGGAGTTTTCGAAGTACCCCCGAGATCGTCAATTTGTGGAAACACACGGCACACAACACTGACCGTATCCGCGGACGCGTTCACTATTTTATTTCGCGACTTTAAGGCACCAATCACCGGATTCCATGCTGTTGAGAGCTTATATCCGTCTTCCCTGTTGAAAGTCTTGTGCTTCTTTATTTCAACTGCTTCCCGAACCATCCTAGGGTAGTAATGTCGGTCGGTAGACAGGATCTTCGAATTGTGAAGCTCGATCCAATGATTAGCTCCTTCATTCAGTAAGTGCTCGGCTATAGCTGACTTATTTGTTTGGTAAGTAAGTCAGCTATAGCCGAGCACTTACTGAATGAAGAAGCTAATCATTGGATCGAGCTTCACAATCCGAAGATCCTGTCTACCGACCGACATTACTACCCTAGGATGGTTCGGGAAGCAGTTGAAATAAAGAAGCACAAGACTTTCAACAGGGAAGACGGATATAAGCTCTCAACAGCGTGGAATCCGGTGATTGGTGCCTTAAAGTCGCGAACCGAATCCTTACCGAAACCTTTAATTAATAATAAATTGTGCCACGCGAAATCCCGTTTTGTATAAAAATATGTGTCATTTCTTTAAAAATATGTTTAATAACATTCCTATTAATTTTCTTCAATTACGTCTACCAGGTTGTTGGAGATTCTAATTACTCGGGCCCTTAGCTTAAGCCCTTTATAACGAATTCTAAAGAAATTATTATTTTCACTATAATGAGGTATTAAGATTGCATTATATTGGTCATGACGTATTATTTTTACAATATGAAGACCGCATAATCGTTTTTCTACTATTATGACTTGTACTCTATCTCCCATATTCAATGTCATGGTACCAATTTTTTATTTATGTATCTATCTACTATGTAGTAGTAAAATTGTATTATCAAACTGATACCATGTAAGATAAATACATAAAAAGACTACCTGTCAGGCTCCTGCATTAATGAGTTGTGTGACTGATTTTATTTATATTTTTTTTTAATATTATGTATTTTCCAAATGGATCATCATCATCATCACCTCGGCGGGTTGACACCCACTTCTGTTCATAGGTCTCATATATTATATTATTTAATGAACGTATTATTATGTGATGGTCACTTAGCAAAATGTTTTTAATATTTACAATTATTATTTTACTAAGTAATATTGCTACTTAATAATGGTGTTGGATTAATTCATTACCCAAATTGGATTACGGCAAATGCTGAATAATAATAGCAGAGATTTTGGAGACTTTAAGTATAGAAAATTATAAAGTTCAATTTATATTGGTTTTTGCTTTGAGAATCTAAAGAGACTACATAAACATGACACTCAAAAGATGTGCAATAGATCAGTAAAGTACATGCGATTTCCTTTTTAGAATTTCGTCTCAGGTATCCACAGAATCGTGGCGCCGCTAGCCAAATATGGAATCTAAGCCTGTGTTCACAGTAATATACATGACTCATACAATAGTGATTTAATAACATATATATTTTATTAGTACTTAAGATCGAAATTTCAATGTATCTTCAACGAAGCGTCTACATCTGACTTTGTGCTATTTAATGTAATCGCTACCTTAATTTATGACAGTATTTAATTGATTGTTGATTGAGGAGTGCATCCAGAAACTAAGTGACATCGACGAAGTGTTAAGTGAAATATTTGTGTTTGAGAGTTAAGATCCTGGGCAATAAGTATGTATGTATTTCCTTTTTTTATGTGATTATTATTTATTAATATTTAATAATTTATTTTAAAAAATTAAAAAATAGAATATGCGAGTTATTACAGGACTTCTTTTCTTACACAGAATCATCTAATTCTAGCCCATACTAAGCTAATACGTTTGTGCTATGGGATCTAGACTTTTGATACTGACCAATAGCTGTACTGTTTCCCTAATAAAAGTCTTTATTTCAGAGTACATTTAGCAGTTTACATAAGTAACTATAATTCTAACAAAATAAATATTAAAATTACAGGTCACTTCACAATCCTTTTGACTCTGACGCAGAGCTTGCTGTGCAACCAAGCACCAGCACTCACAATAAATCAAAAGCAATAAAAAGAAAATCCCGCACCAGCCTTCAAAAGCCTAACCCGAAGAAAAAAGTGCCAATTCGTGATGATGTATCTGATGATTCGGAAACTGAACCAGCACCAGTAACTGCTCGAAAAAAGCACACCGTATTTTCAGATTCTGAGGTAAGACATAAATATATCACTCTCACTTTTTACAGTTTCACAAAGATTTTTAATATAGTAAGTTCTTGTTTATTATTATTATTTTATTTATGATTGAATTGTGTCAATCTAGATAAATATTTCATACAATTGTAACGGTATTCACAAAATCTATAAAGCAAACTTACTGATTTTGTACTAGTGTAATAGCATGATCTAGTCAAGTAATCATATAATACTAATTTGGCTTTCATATTACCTATATTATCTCATTTGAACATGAAATTCTTAACAACCATCTGATTTTACTTTTGATATTTACTTACCGAAAGTTTATTGTTTAATAGAGTTAGACAGACTTATAAACTAGCAACATAATAATATGTAGTGTTTTATTTATGTTAGTTTTATACCACAGTAATATGCCCTAGACTTCATGAACAGTAAGAAACTGATTTAGGTAAAAAAAGATGATGCTATGTTATGTACAATTTGCTAAATCAATAAATTTGCATTTTGCAGGGTGACGAAGAGCCACCTGTGAGAGCAGCTGCCCTAAGAAGTTATCTGGCGAGGCGAGTCGGTTCTGGGTACACTCTACAGCGGGACCCAACGCGGAACGGTAAATTTTATATAGAGCTGCGTGTTTACAATAGTAAAGAAGCAGAGACGCTTGCTGCTGATCGGTGGAAGCGAGCGCTTTTCACACTCCGCTCGTCACACAATGACAATGACCCAGTGTGGAAGGCTCTCACTGGTTTAGTGAGCGCTGCTAAACAAGAATACGCAAAAATTAAGCCAATTTTATATCCATCTAATATTTTTTAACAATTTGATATTATTTAATAATTAATAATTTTGAACCTCATTTCTAGGTATTACATAATTTTAAATGTGCTCTAGATTAGAATAACATAACATATTTTTAGTATATTGAGCGCTGCTAAACAGGAATATTCAAAAGTAAACCCCATTTTATATCCCTCAAATATTTTTTCAATAGTTTTTTTAATATTTTATAATTAACAATTATAAATGTGCTCTAGATTTAGATTGACTACCTATTTTTAATATATTAATATATTAAGGTGTTTTCATTCCTTACAGGACATGCCAAAAATTCGAATATTCTATAAACTCTGAAATTCAAATATTTGAAAATATTTATAGAAATACCTAGTTAACCAAAAATGATGAAACTTTGATATTGTCACATTATTTTTAATAATAAAAATCTAATATTACTCAAAATCAAGAAAGTATTTGATTTAAAGATTTAATATTTTATAATTAACAATTATAAATGTGCTCTAGATTTAGATTGACTACCTATTTTTAATATATTAATATATTAAGGTGTTTTCATTCCTTACAGGACATGCCAAAAATTCGAATATTCTATAAACTCTGAAATTCAAATATTTGAAAATATTTATAGAAATACCTAGTTAACCAAAAATGATGAAACTTTGATATTGTCACATTATTTTTAATAATAAAAATCTAATATTACTCAAAATCAAGAAAGTATTTGATTTAAAGATTTAATATTTTATAATTAACAATTATAAATGTGCTCTAGATTTAGATTGACTACCTATTTTTAATATATTAATATATTAAGGTGTTTTCATTCCTTACAGGACATGCCAAAAATTCGAATATTCTATAAACTCTGAAATTCAAATATTTGAAAATATTTATAGAAATACCTAGTTAACCAAAAATGATGAAACTTTGATATTGTCACATTACTTTTAATAATAAAAATCTAATATTACTCAAAATCAAGAAAGTATTTAATCTAAATGTTGAATATTTACTGATTATTTTATTTTGTTTTCTTATATAATCTCAGTATTCAGAATTAAGTTTCATTTGATCATTTGTTTTTACTTTATAACATTTTTCTGTCATACAGGTTCTATACCAAAAAAAAATAAAAACTGACATTCTAACATTGCTTGAATTCTAGATATACTTATTAAATATTTGGCTTTTCATTATTTATTATTTCATATGATATTAATTTAATTAAATACTACTATTTTTCTACTTTATGATATACGGTGCTAAACCTTGCCTTACAGGTGATACCAAAAATTTATAATCTCTGAAATTCAAATATTGAAATACTGAATATTTATAGTAATAATTTCAATTTAATGATTTATTGCTTTTCATTTCATTCCTATTTGAATATTACATAAATTATGAATAATTCTATGCTTAAAAATTAAGTATTACCTTTCAGATTGATTATATATACCAAGAACTCTGATAAACTCGAATTGAATTTACAATTTTTATTTTACTGATTTTATCTAAAGCCAAAGTTTCATATAATATAGACCTGCAATAAAAACATATTTTGATATTACGAAAATGAGATTCTGCCATGATTGTCAGCTATATGTCTCAAAGTCAAAGTATTCATCACATAAGAAAAGTAACAAACATAAAACAAATTGCTTACTTCATACTGAATTTGAAAATGTACTGTTGATAGCCAGTGCTTTTAAAGACAGAATAGCTAGTTACAAAATAAATCCACAAACTACTGATATCATAACACCTGAATTTTTTTTATCTAGCATATTCACCACTATTTTTAATTTATTGACACCATTATTACAAAAACATAAATCTATGAAGATAAACTTTGAACTTTTTGTGTTATATTTATTGCCTAAAAATGATGAACTGTCTCTGAAGTCTTTTAATACTAAATACTGTATATTAAATCAGAGTACAGAAATTATAACAATTTATAAACAATGCATTGAACGATTAGTATCTAAATGTTTAGAGTTTGAATTATCAGATTCTGGTTGGACCATAGATAAAATTAGTCATTTGGAGATGAACATTGCTAAATATAATCCTTTAAGAGCCGGAAGCTACATTGCTTTACCCTCAAGAATTAATAAAATAAAGGCTTGTCTTAATATTCACAATATGGACAATCATTGCTTTCTTTGGTGTATCATTGCTCATATGTATCCAGCTAAAAATAATCCCAATAGAATTTCATCATATCCACATTATTCAAAAATTTTGAATACTAATGGCATGTCATTTCCTCCAACGTTTGAAGATATAAAACGTTTTGAAAAACAGAATTGTAACATAAGTATCAATATATACGGCTTAGAAAAAAACAATACTATTACTGGTCCGTTATATAAAACTAAAGTTCGAAAGTTAACCCATGTGAACTTACTATTTATTACTAAGGATAATAAGAATCATTTCTGCTTGATTAAAAACCTTGAAAAAGTTGTTCGAAGTCAACTGACAAAACATAAATCTAAGATTCATCTGTGTGAAGAATGTTTTTTGTATTTTAATACGTTGGAAAAACTAAACAATCATAAATGCGGTAGATTGCAAACTATACTTCCCCCAGAAAACAGTAAACTTAAATTCTCAAATTATAAAAAAACACAAAGAGTCCCAATAGTCATTTACGGAGACTTTGAAAGCTTATTAAGAGAATATTCTGATAAAAGCAAAAGTCAATACACTGAAAACATTCAAATCCATGAAGCCACTTGCTTTGCTTATTACATATGTTGTGAATGAATTAAATAATTAAAGAAAACCCTGAATTAAATAATTTAATATCATACCGAGGTCCAAATTGTTCAAAAAAATTTGTTGAGTCAATTATAAATGATTGCCGAAGGTTATATCAAATTTTGATAATGCATATATATATATAAATATGTTACCATTAACTCCTGAAGAATATATTTCTTTTAAGACTGCAGAGAAATGTCATATCTGTAGAAAAGAATTTGTCCTCGATGATCATATTGTTCGTGATCATGATCATTTCACTGGTAAATATCGAGGGCCAGCTCATAACAAATGTAATTTAGAATTTCAAATGTGCAAATTTATTCCAGTAATATTTCATAATCTTTCTGGATATGATTGCCATTTATTTATTAATGAAATTTCCTCAGTATGTGGTTACATTAATTTGATTCCAAAAAACAAAGAAAAATATATATCTTTTAGTAAATTTGTACAGCTGGATTCCAGAAATACAGTACAGTTAAAATTTATTGACTCTTTTAATTTTTTAAGTTCTAGTTTGGATAATCTTGCAAAAACATTGAATGTAGCAGACTTTAAGCATTTGAAATCATTTTTCACGGATGAAGATTTATTTACACTATGCCTAAAAAAAGGGATATACTGCTATGAATATATAGATTCTTGGAAAAAATATGATGAAACACAATTACCAGATCGAAATAAATTTTATAGTAGACTTACATCAGAAACCGTGTCGATAGAAGATTATAAGCATGCATTAACTGTTTGGAATAAATTTGATATAAATAATCTAGGAGAATATACTGATTTATACCTAAAATGTGATGTGTTGTTACTATGTGATATTTTCGAAAAATTTAGATCTATGAGTTTAAAGCACTATGGACTAGATCCCTGTCACTATGTTTCATCTCCATCATTAAGTTGGGATGCTATGTTATTAGTTACCAAAGTTGAATTGGATTTATTATCTGATATAGAAATGTATGAAATGATTGAAAGTGGTATCAGAGGAGGTTTAGCTCAATGCTCATTAAGATATGCCAAAGCTAACAACAAATATCTGCCTAACTGTAATGATCAACAACCAGATACTTTTTTAGCCTACTTAGATTGTGTTAATTTATATGGTTATGCTATGATGCAAAGATTACCAGTCGGAAATTTTCGATTCTTAACCGATAATGAAATAACAAAATTTGATATAAACACTATTTCATCTTATAGTAATGAAGGTTATATACTTGAAGTAGATATTCATTATCCTTCCGCTATACATGATGAGCATTCTGATCTACCATTTGCAGCGGAAAAAATAATTCCTCCTATGACATGTTGCAATAAAACTAGTAAATTAATTGCTAATCTTTATGATAAGTATAAATATGTTATACATTATATTCATTTGCAAGAGTGTTTGAAAAATGGTATTATAATTTTAAAAATTCATAGAATTCTTTCGTTTACACAAAAGCAGATTTTGGAACCATATATATCATTAAATACTTCTCTTAGACAGAAAGCTACATCTGATTTTGAAAAAGATTTCTTTAAAAAACAAAATAATTCAATATTTGGGAAAACTATCGAAAATAAAAGAAAGCAAGTCGATGTTAAGTTAGTTAATGTATGGAAAGATGAGGTAAATAAAACTAAGAAGATTGATGGTGCTGAAAAATATATAAGCGCTCCAAATTTTAAAAACCTTGCTGTAATTTCCGAAAATCTTGTTGCCGTACAATTACAACCGGCAAAAGTAGTTTTGGACCGACCGATATACATGGGTTTTACGATATTAGAACTAGCAAAGAGTCATTTATATAATTTTCACTATTCGGTAATGAAAAGAATATTCCAAAATAAAATACAATTATGCTATACTGATACAGATAGTTTGTTATATTATATACAAACCAAAGATTTCTATGAAGATATGAAAAATAATATTCAATATTTTGACACAAGTAATTTTAAAATTAATAATATTTATGGCATCCCACATTCTAATAAACAGATACCTGGTTTCTTTAAGGATGAAATGGGTGGAGATGTTATATCAGAGTTTATTGGTTTGAGAGCTAAGTTGTATTGTATTAATACTCTGAGTGATATAATTAAAAAAGCTAAAGGTGTAAAAAAATCTGTTTCAAAAAAAATTACTGTACATAAATATAAAAGAGCATTAAATTGTAATACCAATTTTCGATACCCTATGTTTGTTATAAGGTCTAAAAATCATAAACTGTATACTCAAAGAATCAATAAAGTAGTGCTTGATGGAAATGATGATAAACGTCAAATCAAAACAAACAATGCTTCTACGTTACCATGGGGTCATTATAGCACAATATTATAATCTGAAGATGTTATTACTATATTCATTGTATCATATTATTTTTCTAGTAAGAATTATAAATTAAGACTATTATGTTTTTTCATAACGAAATAAATATATTGTATGCAGCTATTTTGTTTAATTATGTTCCCTACTGAAAAATGAAAGGTTTATGTCAGCATAAACCATACCCATACTAATTTAATACGAGTAAGTATGTGATACATATAGTAACATTCACCTAGTTTTTCTTTTTAGTAGAAAAGAAGAAAAGAATACTTTATTCCCAAACCATAACTGCCTTGACTATTTGACTGCTTCGATGGTGTAGTCTTAGTGTATTGGACTGTTGTACTGAAGTCTTGGGTTCGAGTCCCAGGTCAGAGCAAATATTTATGTGTACATGCTGATCAATAGATGAGGCAGCAGGGTATTACCTCCATCCTCCACCAGACAGCAGTCACCGCCTCTCTCTGGGAATAAAAGCGGACTCCAGAGTCCTAAGTAGAGACTTTGGATGCAACCGAGATAACGGTAAGATGAGAACATACATATGGTCACGCCTTTATCCCCGAAGGGGTAGGCAGAGGCATATTATATGCCATATTACATTCACCTTTGTATAATTTGTCTCACGTAATAGATGGTGAGCCGTATTGCCGTGTTTAAATGGACAGGCGCAGGTTGTGACTGCCTGCTGTTGAAATAAAGCCTTCAACTTAGCTTAACGACTGCCATTTTACTGGCAACCGGGACCAACGGCTTAACGTGCCTTCCGAAGCACGGAAACGCTCAAATAAATGTCACAAAGTGATCACATGGATGGTCACCCATCCATGGACCAGCCATAGTGAAAGTTGCTTACTGCAGTGATCGTTTATAGAACACTGAGTCCGCGGGGCCACGAGCGCTAAGATGAGAAAATGAAACAAATTATAAGTATGGGTATAAAATATTAATATATTTTATTTTTTGTTTATCCACAATAGTGCTATTGTTATACTGATACTTTCATTTATTGTATCTTATGAATAAGTTGCTAGGTACACAATTATTTATTATAATTATTTATATTACAATTACAGTATTACAATGCGCAAACAAGTACATACAATGTAGGCAATATATTAAATAATTTATAACTAATACAATTTATTATACATTACTAATTTTTTTTACAATTTTAGCTATGATATATTCAGTTTCTTTTAAAATATCATCATAATCATCCTTCACAAAATATTGAATGCTTATGTTGCAGCTATCACCGCATTCATTCACATTTTCACATTTATCACCATCATAAATATGTATTTTAATCAGCTTGCTCGGTTTCTCTATCTCCTTTCGAATAACATATGATGAAGAATGCATCGATTTTTTCACAGCCTTCTTGAGTATCGATTTCTTTTTCTTTTTCTCCAAGTACTCCTGTCGTGACTGATTAGCTACTTCAGTATAGTATCTTTCATTATCTTGTGCAAAAAGAAATGGATTTGCAAGAGCGTAATCCTGAACACAGGGTTCCTGTAAAGAAAATTGTAATTAATTCAATATTTTATAATAAGTCAAGATTCTGAGGTAATCAATAGATGAAAAAATATTCACCACAGGGCTGTATGATGGAGTGAGCGACATTATTCTGTAAAAAAAAAAACAATACATTATTTAATTAGACTAGGTTTATAATATTACTTGTTTATTTATTAAAATGTAAGTACTTACCTCGAGGAGCTGCGGATGAGAAATGAACTAGGCGCAATACATTTGTTATGATAGTTATCAGGTTACGCTTTACGTATACACCAAAGCAAACACTAATTCGGCGATGCAAGATGCAACAAGTAGTAACGTGTAACTATAATTTTGTAGTAAGTATTTCAATGGAATTCCGTAACATGATATCTGACGTAAATCTATCTGAACGTTTTATTGTACCTAAATAAATGCATATAAATATATAAGTAACTCATTCGATCATGTAATTTACAAAATGAAGTTGACGCAGCAACTTAAATTAGGTACTTAATAAAATTTTAATAAAACATGAAGCTGATCAAGCAGTCCACATCCCTAAATGTAAGCAATTTAAAACTTGACAATTCTGCTCGCCAGATCAGACATAGTATTTTATTACCTAATACAATTCGATGTATTATATGCGGTTCCTCAAATTGTGGTAAAACAAATGTTGTAATTACCTTGTTGCTACATAAAAATGGACTCAAATTTCAAAATCTCTATTTGTACTCAAAGACTAACCTTCAACCGAAATATTGTTTTTTGCGAGAAGTCTTGAGACGAGTGCCGAATGTAAAGTTTAATGAGTTCAATGATAATAAAGATGTTATTGCTCCAAGTGAGGCTTTATCTAACTCTGTATTTATTTTTGATGATGTTGTTTGTGAAAATCAAATAAATATCCGCAATTATTTTTCTATGGGTAGGCATAAACAAATTGATTGTTTTTATTTATCTCAAACTTATTCAAAAATTCCGAAACAATTGTTACGTGATAATGCTAATTTCCTTATACTATTTAAACAAGATGATGTAAATTTAAAACATATTTACGAAGAACATGTTGGTACTGATATGTCATGGAGTCGATTTAAAAATGTTTGCAACATAGTTTGGAGCAATCCATATAATTTTGTCTGCATTAATAAAGATTCACCGTTGAACAGTGGAAGGTATAGAAAAAATTTTGATGTTTTTTTCTATTTTGAGTAAAGATGTTAATGAGATAATTGAAAGAATAATTGAGTTCTTGCTGACCTTGATTAAGGTAGAAGTTATAAATGACTTTCATATATAATTATTTTAGTTTTATTGGTTATTTTGATGAGGAAGGTTGTCAGAATAACATGGAGAAAAATATTAAAAAAGCTTTAATGAAATCGGTTGATTCCATAAAGAGTAAACTAAAACATATGAGAAAACATGAACATGAAATTAATTATCTTCTGATAAAATATTAAAACCTGTTATAGAACCACTTAAAACTTTGGTTAATTCAAAGTTACCTGAATATACTAATGCTGTGAATAACATTTCTGATATGACTGATGGAAACGAATCGGAAAGCAGTCAAAATTCTTCTACCAAGCTAGATGAATTTTACGATGCTGATTATGAATCTACTAAAAATGAAATAAAAGACAGTCTGGAAGGTGATGTATTTGGTATTTACGGTACCATAAATATTCCATTTGGAATTAGAAAAGAAAATAACACTTTAATGATGGGTAACTCAATAGTATCATTTTCTAAACTCGATAGTAGTAATGTCTTGATGATGAAAATTGGGGACAACACTTATAAACTAACGAATGGACTAAAAGAACTTTTACTTCGAAAAAAACCTGATTTAATGTCTATCTCTAAAGATGATAAACTTATCTACAGAGATATATTACATTATACAAGCGCTCATAAGAGAGATTATAATCCTAAAGGCCAGATTAGGGGAGACAAAGGTTTAAAATATCGTGAAATTATAAGACCTTTATTTTCTGATGTTAAAAGGGATAAAATTGAGACAAAATATGGAGGCGACTTACTTAAGCACCTCAGTTTACCAAAACTTAAGAAATATAAAAGTTGCACTGATTTAGTATATTGGGATGATCCTAATGAGCTTGTTGAAAGACTAAAATTGCTAGTTGCTTCTAGAGATGCTGGCAATACTAATCACGATAATGAAATTTTATCAATAATTGAGGAATTAAAGGAAGCTAACATAATTAAAGAATAAATACCATTACTCTTTTACCATCTGCCTCAGTTTAACGGTATCAGCGATGCTAGTAATTTCTGGATGCTCACAGATTCAATTGAAAATACATATATTCTTAAATATTTTTTAATATGAGTAAAGTTGATGTAGTTAATGAAATACATAAAAATGCTCGAGTGAATTTCCCTCGTAGAAACGTAATAATGAGAGATATAGATGACCTATGGCAAGCTGATTTAATTGACATGCAATCAGTATCCAAGAATAACAAAAACTTTAGGTTTATTCTTGCTGTTATCGATACATTTTCTAAATACGCTTGGGCTTTTCCCTTAAAAAGTAAGAGCAAAGATATCGTATGTAATGCGTTTAAAACTTTATTTGCTAAGAAACGTATTCCTAAAAACTTGCAAACAGATAATGGTAAAGAATTCTATAACACATCGTTTAGAACTCTTATGAAATGTTATAGCATTAACCATTATTCAACATTCTCAACAAAGAAAGCATCAATAGTTGAACGTTTTATAAGAACATTAAAATCCAAATTGTATAAAGAGTTTAGTTTGAAAGGAAACTATGTCTGGATAGATAATACTCTCAATAATGTTATTTATAAATACAACCATACTCATCATAGAACAATAAATGATATTCCAGCCAATGTAAATGATAATAATAAAAATCAGATATTACAAAGATATGCATGTTTAGTAAAAAAAAGTAATCGGAAAATCAAGTTAAAAGTGAATGATTGGGTACGAATCAGTAAGTACAAAGGTATATTTGAAAAAGGATATACACCGAACTGGTCAACCGAAATATTTAAAATTCGAAAAGTGCAAAATACTACTCCTACGACCTATTTGATTGAAGATACACTCAGAGGTCAGCCTATATTGGGAGCGTTTTATGCTCAGGAGCTTCAGAAAACTAATTATCCTAATATATATTTGGTTGAAAAAATTCTCAGAAAGAATCGAACAAAAGTAATAGTAAAGTGGTTAGGTTTACCTTCTACTGAAAATAGCTGGATAGATAAAGCGAATATAATAAAATGATAAATATAACAGAGATTAGCATATTTATTAAGAGAACATGCTAAAATTATCTCAGTCTGATGATGAATTGGATTAAAGAAGGAAGTCTTCTTAATTGGTTTATAAATCATTTACCATTTGAATTGCATTTACCTGGATACAATTATTGCGGTCCTGGAACAAATTTAATTAAAAGACTTTCACGTGGTGATAAAGGAGTTAATAAACTAGACGAGTATTGTAAAGAACACGATATTGCATATCATAATTCATCAAAATTAAGCGATAGGCATAAAGCAGATTTAGTTTTGTTGAAAATGGCTAAACAGCGTGCTGTTGCTTCTGATGCGAGTTTAAAAGAGAAAATTGCAGCAAAATTGGTAAGCAAAGCTATGTCTGCAAAAGTTAAGACTGGGGCTGGGCATAAAAAACCTATAATAAAAAAGAGAGCTACCGGAGCTGGTTGTAAAAAGGGAATTGTAAATATTATTACCAAAACAAAAAAACACTTACAAAAAATGAGACCAAAATGTAAGAAAATGGCAATCGAATTAGCGATGGCGGCTGCTAGAGACTTAGCAAATAATCCATCTATGAAACTTCCTCGTATCATTTCTGTACCTAAAACAGGGGGAGTATTGCCTTTAATACCTATATTTGCAGGATTATCAGCTATGGGTGCTTTAGCAGGTGGTACAGCTGGAATAGCTAAAACTATAACGGAATTCAAAATGGCTAAAAAACGTTTTGCTGAATTGAAAAGGCATAATGAAAAAATGGAAGCTCTTTGTATAGGCAAAGGGCTACACTTAAAACCACATAAAAATGGGCTCGGCATTTTTGTATCGAAAGAAAAAAACTGAATTATCGGCTACCTAAACGAGCGTTGAATAATTTAGACATATTGAAATATGGGAACAGTATTCCCTATTTTCGCGGAGTCTATATGAGGGATGAGCTACCGAAAAAACCTTTTCACAAAGAATGTGGTGTAATTAATTTAGATAGCTCTCAAAATCTTGGTACTCATTGGGTAGCCTATGCTAAGTGTAATGATTATGTAGAATATTTCGATAGTTACGGCAATCTTAAGCCACCGAAAGAATTCATAAAATATTTAGGTTATAGAATTAATTATAATTATGAAAACATACAACGCGATCACCCATACAACTGTGGCCATCTCTGTTTAAAATTTTTAAAAAAATTTTGGAAAAGTCAAGCTTAAAATAAACAAACTCAGTCAAATACATTCAGTTTACAGGAATGTCTATAACAGTCACCATCTCGGGAAATAAATCCGAATTGGTTTCATACTTTCAACCATCATTGAATTTATCAGATCAGTACGAGTGTGGTTTGTTATACTTTTCAGTGTTTAATCTAATTAATAATATTGACTCTAACATTTTGCCTGTAATCAGAATTGAATGTGATCTTGTTTATGATTCGTATTCCAACGGAATATAAACTCATGTCATTCATGAATTTTTTCCAAATGCTGATAGAAAAAAATGTTGTATAGAAACACCACAAAACATCATCTATTTTCCGATTAATAAAGAAACTATTTCTTCGATATCTATTAGAATTGTGGATCAATTTGGTCACTTAATTAATTTCAGCAACGAGCATATTGAACTTCGCTTGCATTTAAGAAAAATAAAATGATTGCATATTATAAAAGCTCGCCCGCTACTGTGAGACGTAGTATTTGTTCAGAGTCTGTGAAGGGCCAACGACGTAAGAAGAAAGTAAAGAATTTGACTAAGTTAAATAAGGAATTTCTTAAAGCTCTAGGATTCAAAATATGAGCATACTTCGGGTTAACGAGTTACCACAATTTGATACATCGATCGAAAGCTATGAAATTCATTCATATAACCCCTATAATAAAAGCTTCCGAGAAAACGATGAAATCCGCATCCCTATACATCAGCAAGACATATATGTTTTACCATCAGCCAGTTCAATTTATATAGAAGGTCAAGCTATCCCCTTCGGTAAAGATGGAAATCCGATTAAAAAAGCTAATGTTACTTTCACTAATAACTACACTTTGTCATTATTTCAAGACATTAGGTACGAAATGAATGGTATTGAAATTGATCGAACTAAAAATTCTGGAATAACTTCAACGATTAAATCATACATTTCATTAAATGAAGGAGAAAATAGAGTTGCTGCCTTATGGGGGTGGAACTTTAAGCCGTTTAGATGTGATGGTAGTTTTAGTGCTGTTATACCGTTAAACAAAATTCTTGGGTTTGCTGAAGATTACAATAAAATTTTAATTAATTGTAAACACGAACTTGTATTGAACAGAAGTAACTCTAACTTAAATAGTGTCATACTTTCGGATGATGTGATACATTTTCAAATAGAAATACAGAGAGTACAATGGAGAGTACCTCATATTAAAGTTTCTGATCGAGAACGATTGGTACTCTTAAAACAATTAGAAAGGGATAAACCTATTCAAATAGCATTTAGAAATTGGGATTTGTACGAGTATCCTTTATTACCTAAGACTACGAAACATTCTTGGTCCGTCAAAACTGCATCGCAATTGGAAAAACCTAGATATGTCATTTTCTGTTTGCAAACTAATAGAAAATGTAACAAATTAAAGGATAGTTCGCTATTTGATCATTGTGATGTCACAAACGTAACATTATTTCTAAACTCCCAATATTATCCATATGAACCTCTTGGCTTAAAATTCTCCGATGATAAGTACAGTATATTATACGATATGTATGTGAAATTTCGTCAGTCATATTACAACTGTCCAACAGATCCCTTGCTCAGTTTAAAAGATTTTAAAGACAAAGCACCACTCTTCATCTTAGATTGTTCAAGGCAGAACGATAGCTTAAAAACTGGACCTGTAGACGTGCGGCTGGAGTTTGAGTGTTCAACATTAATACCTGATGACACAAGTGCATATTGTTTAATTATCAACGATCGACTTGTGGAATACAAGCCCTTAAGCAACATAGTACGTCGGTTATCATGATTGCCATCGTAGATGTTCAAGGTTTTAAAACAGAAGCAAATGAATTTATAATAAAGGAAATAGCTATACTATGTAATAAAAAAATGCAGGTTTTTTAAATAAAATCACCATTTCCATTTTACGACTTAACGAAAGAAGAACGAAAGCAAGTAAGTTGGATTGAGCGTAATCATAAAATATACTGGCGCGAGGGAATTATACCTTATTCAAATCATCAGAATTTGATTCAGGATATTCTAAGACATAAATGTATTTACGCCAAAGGAGTTGAAAAAGTGTTATGGTTAAAAAACATATTAAATAGTGATGACATAAACAATTTAGAAGATAAAGGTTGCCCTAGTTTGATAAGCTTACATGACAAATACAAACACTCCCTTGATTTGTATAGTTGTATTTATCATGATTCCGTTTGTGCTTTAAAAAATGTTATATGTTTAAATAAATGGTGTACAGATAATAAACTTTATATTTATAATGAAATTCACTTTATACAATAAAATATTTTTGTGAACAAAGTGTTTTATTTGCTAAACTGAATGAATACCCTCAAGTATACTGATTGTAAGTACTGAATCATAAAATATTACTAACTGTATCATATCACACAAAATCTGAATAGTCAGAGGTGGTAAATAAAAACATATAAAAGTGGTAATAGAGAGCTTATATTCTTCTGAGGTAACAACATGTGAATCGTTCTTGAAAATTGAAACGGCTTCAGCAGAATGAAATTAATTTCATCTAAAAAAGCTGGAATGACTTTAATGCTTTTATATAACAGAGGCTACGTTTACTTTATCAGATCACATAAATCATGATAGTAAAGATCGATAAAAAATATTGGGGAGTCTGGAATCATGCAGTTCGAAAATATTGCTAACTGCATCAGATCACACAAATTATCATGATAGTAAAGGTCGCTAAAAATTATTGGGGATTCTGGAATCATGCAGTTCGAGCGAAAGCGAGGACGAAATGATTCTAGAATCCCCAATAACACCCTACTTGAATGCAAGATCCAAACAAAAATTTAATTATGTGTAATTCTTTATAGGTACTAACAATCTATTGTTTATTAAAATGCAAAGATAGATATCTAATAGAACACTGAAGCCTAAAAAGCCGGAAGTTATTAAATAACAAACAATAATAAAATACGAGAATCGGACCGAGCGTATCGCAACATGAGCGACGGAGTGCGAATGCACACAACTTTTCTCGTTATGTCCTTTGAAGATGTTTTGAGATTTGCAAAAGCTCGGTAGTGTATCGAGTACAATAGATTCTTTCATAGTCTTGTTGCTGGGACACATCTATTTCGACTTTTTGTCGAAGCTGTGGAACGGTCGCGGAGCACGTATACAGCCTCGTCGGGAACGCGTTTAGAATTCGATATACCTATTTTACATTACCGTCCTCTGTACATACGTTAAACAACCAACGAGAGGTATTTACTGGCGCTTTATTTACTTGGTTTGTATTGTGTTCCAACTAAACCAGTGTGCGAGCCGGAAGTTACGTATCGGATATCGATGTATGTCATGTCTATTTGATAAGAGATATTTGCGAGAGGTAGTTTTAACCTGACAAAAGGCCTTCAAGCACATGATCGAAAATATCGACAGGTAAATGACTGACAATGATGAACGTCTATCAAAATTTATCCTTTCAACAATGAAAGAGGAAACTGAATTTTTATAATTAAGGGCTAAGGAAGTTTGAAACTGAAACTTGGAATTCGTACTCGAAGCGAAGAACTTTTCTTTTTAAATCAATCTTATATTTTTCAAACTATAAATTTTAAACGACTTTTTTGTTATTATTACGTGTAAAAATAGTAGGATTTGACCATCTATCTTGTCGACTTAGGTACCTAAATACTTATGTGAAAACTATAGACCTGCATTAGACCGTACCATAACTAATTTAATCCATCGGTTCCAGGTCAATAATGATGAAGGCTCGAAATAAGTTCCCTAGCTAGCCTAGGAAGCAATACGACTCATCTAAACTTTGTAATAAATTACAGCTACTTCTAAAATATCCATTTTGAAGATCGAGCTCGATTTCATTAGCATCTGTAATCAGTTTTCGTATGGTTTTACTATTGAATCAATGCCGTCTGATCTCAGAACCCCTCTATGACGACTGCTGCTGCTGTGCCATTAGAACTATTGACCAATATAGTCTGGTACTATAAGAAATTGATCTTGTCAATAAGGCCATCATTAATTCAGTTCATGTCCTTTTTCAGCAGAGACCTCGATTTCGCCCTTGGCTAAAAAGCAACACTTTTTCCAACACTAAGCAGCTTAAATACGCAAAGCAAAAATACGCTTTATCCCATTCGTATTTGCCTGTATGCAAATGAAATATCATATAAGTCTAATAGTATTACACTTTTTATATCTACTAATATGCAGCTGTGAAACTAACGAAATAATTTAATTATACAATTCCAGCAATCGTGTTCAGTCTAGTCACGGCGCGGCGTGGCGGCTCGTTCTCAGGTCGCTACTCGTAGGAGCCGTATCGTAATAATAATTTGCCTCCGGAGGTAGATTATCAAACGTATTACCGCACGCTCATAGTAGAGACGGTAAGTAGTAATAAGTTTCAGATTAGATTCAGTTCAATTTAGTACTTCATTTAACCCCCAATTAAGAAAAAAGGGATCTGTGTGGCATTGCAGCTCCGAAATGTAATACCGATTTTGATGACGCTTTTTTTATTTGAGACCAGACATATAGCGTGAGTGCGTATATGGCTATTATATTACTTATCTATACTAATATTATAAAGAGGTAAAGTTTGTGTGTTTGTTAAATTGTAAGGGGTAATCTCGGGATCTACTATACCGATTTTAAAAATTCTTTCACCAATAGAAAGCTACGTTATTGTGGAGTGTCATAGGCTATATAGCATCACGCTACAACGAATAGGAGCGGAGCAGTAATAGTAAATATTTCAAAAACGGGGGAAATATTAACGAAGAGACGCTACGGGAGTAAACGCAACGCGACGGGAACAGGTAATACTCTCTCTTAAGTGGCGCAAACGAAGTTGCGCGGGTCAGCTAGTATAATATAAGAAGACTTGTCAAAGCATCCGTTTGCTTTACTAAGCAACGGAAGGAAGGCGGCATTCATCAATTATAATTACTGTAATTCGTTTATCAACCCTATTAAACAGCTATATTGTAACACCATTTACTTTAGTTTTGAAATATAGTTTTAGTTAATTTATATTCCTTACCTGCTATATTAACCTACATCGTATTTAAAAAAGATATTCAGTATTCTCATGAAATGACTAATGAAGGAATCGTATCGATATTTAAGCAACTCACGTATAAAACTCCTCGTAAAACGTTTATACACTTACATAAAATACGAGTAACTAAAAGTAAAGACTTGTTCAGAACGTTAACTCAGACGTAAGTAGGTTTATCTCGTTTTGTGACGTTCTTTAATAGCCAATAAAATTATATTTTTCACACGTTTCAAAGAAGGAATTCATTTTTTAATTTATTTAACTCTTTATTGCTAGCAGAATACATAATTCAATAATAAAATTAATTGAAACTGTGTTGTACGAAGACCAGCTTAACTCAATACTCAATTGTTTCTAAGCAAATCTTTGGGAATAGCGCAAAGTACTAAAAAACCTTTGGGCGATTACTAATAGAACTGTACAACGAGATAGAAGATAAGATACATAACTATAAGATTCATAAGATACATACCTTATACCTATGGTACAAGTCATCAGCAACTTTTGAGTAGTAGAAACACAGTAAAAATCAACTCTGTATTGACATGTCCAAATCGAACATAAAGGAATACGCTACATAATTATATACAAAGGTAACTAGCATAATATACCTACTTCGTTTTTAGTAAGATTGGTGTAAATTTTGTAAAGACAAATAAAAATGTATCGGGTCGGTCGGTATATGACCGCTCGCACCCGCATCGCAATGAATGGAAGCTTTCTCAGATTGGTTCATCGCAACTTCCTACAATACGACTTTTCCAAACCTTTCTCATTTCGTTTTGTTTCGTAGCGCATCGTTGTTGTCGCGGCCGCAGATGTTCTACGAAAGCGACGGCTCATCTGCGGATTAGTACCCGTTAGGTTTTCGTATTATGTGCCCTACATTACAAATGAAAACTGTTGGAAATGTTCTGACGATCTATTTATGACTGTTTGTTGTGTGTATAAAGGACATGGCTTGGGACATCCGTGGATTACAGCTGACATGAACACATGTCATAACAAAAACAATCGTACAATGCGACGGTAAAAACTATTCCAACAATATTTCATCTCTATTTTTACGTAACAAAACAGTGTTCTGCAGCTCATTCATAATTTGAGGTTTTAACAATTTCATGATAAATTGGTATTTTAACGCGGCAATAGGCTCACCAATCATTACATGGAACAATAGTTATACATCGTAATATGTTGACGTATGTACATGAGTAAATAATGATCAAAATTCTCTCTTTCTGTACCTACTTTAATTTTATCAAACTTCTAATAATACGAGTAGGTACCTACTTATCAAAATATGTCATTATTTGAAATTTGAGTTATTGTTTAATTACAGTAGTAGACGATGATCATTATTTTCGATCGTGTTGCAATAACGAAGCTCTTCAAAAAATGTGGAGGTCAGGTGAGTATTAATTAGAGACCACTTGTGTTACAAAGTCTGACCGGTGCACACCCACTGAGAAAATTACGCGGAAATTTACATAATAGAGAATCTGTGGCTGCCCCAGTCCTTTGAAAGTCGGGACTTTGGATCCACTTCGAGTGACACCGTCGTACATTAAATTAACATCTCTCTCACTTTGTTTGCACAGACTATGCCAACAGAACCTAATTTGTGATGATAAAAGAGCGCACTGGTCGCTTTGTGTCATTGCATAGCTATGCTAGTTGAACAATAATATTTATTTAAATACGTGAAGGGAAAACTTTCTACCTAGTTTCAACAAAATTATAAACGTATTATTGTTGCATGAAGCTTTTTTTCGCTGCGCGGCTTAAAAGTAGTAAGATTTAGTTAAAATCGTCCTGTAATGAAATGCTGTGTTTATGTTCTGTGTATTTTGATTTATTACACTTTAAAAGATAAAATATGAAAATATGGAACCCTAAAATAGGGCCTTTGTTAAACGTTGTAAATAAATTTTCGCGAAATCTACTGTAGTTCTCTCAGTAACACAAGTTTATTATAATTATATCTTAGTCTTGAGATTAACAATGCATTGAAAACGGTTGATTGTGACTTATTGCCCTGTTTATTGCATAGCCCTCCTTTTTTTTTTACGTGAGGGAAAATCCTCAGAGGATGTTATGCTGGACTCTTACCGACTAAAAACCCTCACGTAACGCCTAACAGCCTGTGGTTGGGAGTTCCGGGTAAGCCCTCGGAAGGATGTCCCGGGACTCACAACAGACCTACGGCCGCCAACGCGGCCTCGCCCAGGGGGTGGTTCGGGTGCTATCCCGCGTCTTTGGGGGGTTTCGGGTGTGATCCCGCTTCTAAGGGGGAGGCGTGCGTGAGTTGCTCACGTCACGCTGCCGTCATGGGCCTGCTTCTGTAAGGACGGTGAGCCGCCCTCTCACCATCCTCAGGCCCCCGGTCATGGTGGTCGATAGTCCTCGGCGAAGACACGTCGGCGGCGCCCAGGCCGCCGACTGCGGACTGGGGGTGTGGGGTAGGACAACCTCCACGTGGTACACCCTGGTAACGTGGACGACGACGTGCGTTTTATGCGAGGCGCACGTCGTCGCCCATGGCCAATAGTCCACCAAGGAGGGGGCCGTAAAGGCCACTTCGGGCTACTCCGCCTACGCTCTGTTGAGCAGAGCGTACTGAGCGGAGTAACCGCAGGGCGTGTAGGCCCTCTGCTCACGCAGGGACCTACAGGCATTCGTGCCAGCGTCGGAGTTGAGGAGGACCAGTCACCCTCCTCGCGTTCCGTAACTCCTAGGGGCATCGCAACCATCCAACTGGTGGCACCAGTTGGTACGCGGTGACCGTAGGGGCCGGAGGGCTTGCCTTAATTGGTCGGCCCGCGACAAGGATAGTCTGTAAAACCCGAGAGCAAAGTCGTAAGGCCTGTAGGGCACCTGGAGCACCCTACAGTATATATCCCGCTCCCCGGAATGAGCGTCACCCGGGGAGTGATCCCTTTCGTCTCTACTCGTGGGATCAAATATGGAAACAAATATTAATCACACAATCGGCGCGGAAAACGACAACAACGACGGCTTACTCAATCTGGACGCAGACTTGCCCAATGACTTGGAACATACAAAACGGGAAGTAAGGTCGAGTACTTCGGTGCTTGGACCTACGAGGGAGGTGCGAGTGTCGCTACCGCGTCACAACACCACCCCACAAACTGAGGTAGAGGTTGCACCCCCCGATACTGACGCGGAGTCGATCCTGAGCATGGATACCGAGAACGAGGAGATTGGTATCCAGACTAGGAGGAAGAGGCCACGAACTACTGGAACCGGCCAAAGCCTGTTCCGACGGCCGGGAACGGTATCATCTAGCGAGGATGACCTACCGGCCAAGATACAAGCCACAACATCAGGGAGAGGTAAGGAACCCGAACTTGTGGGACGGGCAACAAAACCGCCTGGGCGTGTTCCACCACTATCTAGCGGCAGGAACAAAGACGTCCCTGAAGCACGTGAGCTCCTCGCAGCTCTTGCCCGGATTCTTGACGCTATGAAAGGCGCCAAGAACGTCGCGGGTAAGAAGAAGGTAGTGACGGAAGCCGTCACAGGTGCCACTAAAGCGTTGGAGGAGCTCCTCGAAAGGAGCGTCTCCAACGAGGAGGGGAAGCTCCGGGCTCGGGTTGCGAGCCTGGAGAAGGAGCTTGCCGATTCCCGCAAGCAGCAAGAGCTGATGCGGGAGGAGATCGGCAAGCTAACGCAGCTGGTCCAGGGGGCCGGGGAGGCTCGGGGTGTGAAAACCCCCGCTCCACGTGCACCACCTAAGGCGACACCAACGATGGTCCAGCTGCTGGAGACCATCGAACGACGCCTCGGCGTCCTCGAGGACCGGGCATACCGCCCGCCGCTGGCGGCACCCGTCGTCACGTCGTACGCGACGACGGCTGCACCCAGTGGGGCTCCCGGTCCTCGGCGGAAGGTCTCCGCCCCCTCCGCCCACAAGAAGACGGCGCCTGGTGGAGGTGACAACCCCACCTCCCTCAGCACAGCCAGCGCTCCCGCTGCACCCCTGACTCCCTCCAGAGAGGGGGCTTGGGAGGTGGCGGGAGCAAAGAAAAAGGCGGCTAAGGCCGCCAAAAAGGCGGCAAAAGTCGCCAAGAAGGCAGCAAAAGTCGCCGCAACAGCGGCAAAGGCCGCCGCGGCAAAGGCGCCAAAGAGGCTCCGCGCTCCTCGCTCCACTGCCGTCGTCATCACGGTGACGACAGAGGGCAAGGCGAAGGGCGTGGGGTACGCCGAGGTACTGAGGCAGGCGAAAGCCTCAGTCGACCTCAAGGCCCTCGAGATTGAGGGAGGTCTCCGGTGCAAGGTGACGCGCACCGGAGCACGCCTCCTAGAGGTCTCTGGCGCCACCAGCGGCCCCAAAGCTGATGCCCTAGCGGCAAAGCTGAGGGAGTCGCTGAACACGGGTGACGTCCGCGTCACCAGACCCAACAAATGCGCGAGTCTGCGCATTTCGGGTCTGGATGACGCGGCCACGACGGAGGAGATAATCTCTGCCGTCGTGGGGGCAAGCGGCTGCCCTCGTGATCAGGTGAGGTCAAACGAAATTCGCTTTGGCCCCACCGGTCACGGGTCGGCAGTCGTGAGCTGCCCCGTCGCGGCGGCTCAGAAAGTGGCGGACGGACGAAGCCTCCTAATTGGGGGCTTCCTGAGGGCGCAGGTGCATCTCCTGCAGCCCCGCGAAGCCAGGTGCTTTAGGTGCCTGGTCGTGGGGCATGTAGGAGTGCAGTGTACGGCGGAAGTCACCGTGGGAAACCGGTGCTTCCGCTGTAGCCAGCCCGGTCACACGGCCCTTGCCTGTGACGCTCCGCCACGCTGTTTTAAATGCGTGGCGGAGGGCAAGGAGGCCGACCACCGGGCGGGCAGCAAAGCTTGCGCTGCCTCAAGGCCGAAGCCCCGTCCGTCCGCACGGGGGGGTGAGGGTCCACGTTCGCGGCAGGGTGCGGAGATGGATGTTCATTAATGGACACCCATATCCGCATCCTGCAGGTGAACCTGAACCACTGCTCTGGTGCTCAGGACCTTCTGTACCAGAGCATCAGGCAGTGGTCCATCAATGTCGCCGTTGTCGCCGAGCCGTACTGGGTGCACCCGGGAAGCCCGGTGGATCTGGACGGCCTGGCGACTGTCTTTGGGGGTACCGGCGCGGACGACTCGCGCCTAGCGCTTATCGCTAGGGGCCCGGGTTGCGTCGCGGCGGATTATGAGGGTGTGGCTGTCGTGGCCGTTTACATCACGCCGAGCCTTGACCAGCATCAGTTTGAGCTATGGCTCCCTGAGCTGGACGTCGTTCTCGCTGCATGCCGGCCTCGCCCTGTCTTGGTCCTGGGAGACTTCAATGCCTGGTCGCAGGCTTGGGGCTCCCGGGAAACCAGAGATAGGGGGAGGATACTGGAGGACTGGGTCACTACACGTGGCCTAGTCATCCTGAATCGGGGGAATGTCGCAACCTGGACGCGGCGGGGGCTCAGCTCGGTCATAGACGTTTCGTTTGCGACCCCTGAGCTTGCCCGCCGTGTCCAGGGATGGCGTGTGGTGGAGGAGGAGGAGACGTCGTCAGATCACCGATATATTCGGTTCGACGTCTCCCCTCCACCAAACCTGCCACCAGCAATCGCGAATCCCCCGGAACCGCGTTGGGCACTCCATCGCCTTGATCGGGAGGCTCTCCTGGAGGCGGCTATCGTGCAGGCCTGGATTCCGACAGCGGACAGGCTTGCCGATGTTGATGCCGAAGTTGAGTGGTTCGGGAGAGCCATGTCGCACATCTGCGATGCGGCGATGCCCAGGGCTAGGCCCAGACCGGCGAGGAGGCAGGTGTACTGGTGGACGCCGGAAATAGCGCAGTTGCGTGCGGAGTGCGTTACCGCACGTCGCCGGTACACCAGGTTCCGCCGGAGGCGTCGCCGCCCAGACGATGCGGCAGCCCGAGAGACGGAGCTCTACGATGGGTACAGGGAGGCCAAGAGGGCCCTCCAGACGGCCATCAAGCGGTCCAAAAAGTTGGGCCGCGAAGAGCTGATGGAGACTCTGGAGCGGAACCCGTGGGGGCGCCCGTACCTTATGGTAAGGGGAAAATTACGCCCGAAGGAGCCCCCACTGACCCAGAGTCTCCAGCCGGAGCGGCTGGAAGGGGTCCTGGACTCCTTGTTCCCGTCGAGAGCGGAGGAACACATTCCTCCGCGCATGGCTCCGTCTCAGGCGCCCAACGCGGAAGGCAGCGAGAACGACGTGCCCGCAGTCACCGAGGGTGAGTTAGGGGCGGCTGCCCTGCGGCTTAAATCCCGCAGAAACACCGCCCCTGGACCCGACGGCATTCCAGGCCGAGCGTGGGTCCTGGCTCTCGAGGAGCTTGGGCCTCGACTTATAGGTCTTTTCAGCGCATGCCTCGAAAAAGGCCAGTTTCCCAAAGCCTGGAAGACAGGGAAACTGGTCTTGATTCGAAAGGCGGGGCGGCCGGCAAACTCCCCATCAGGGTACCGGCCGATCGTGTTGCTCGACGAGGTGTGCAAGCTCTTTGAGCGCATTATTGCACAACGCCTCGTCGGGCACCTAACACATGTGGGGCCTGATCTGGCGGATAGCCAGTTTGGCTTCCGTCAGGGGCGCTCCACTGTGGACGCGATCATGCGCATTAGAGGCCTGACGGAGGAAGCAGTCTCACGGGGTGAGGTGGTGATGGCGGTGTCTCTTGACATCGCCAACGCCTTCAACACCTTGCCCTGGAGCTGCGTTAGGGAGGCGCTTATTTACCATGGAGTGCCTCCCTACCTCCGTCAAATTGTCGGGGCCTATCTCTCCGAGAGGGCCATTACTTACCCGAGCTGGCTAGGGCCGGGTCGGCGTGATGTGTCGTGCGGTGTTCCACAGGGATCGGTATTAGGACCACTCCTGTGGAACATCGGTTACGATTGGGTGCTGCGGGGTCCGTTGCTTAGAGGGGTCAGCGTAACGTGTTACGCCGACGACACCCTCATTACGGCGCGGGGAGCAACGCACCGTGACGCAGCACTAAAGGCCACGGCAGGGGTTGCTCAAGTCGTGGGTCGGATTCGGCGGCTGGGTCTCGAGGTCGCACTTCATAAATCTGAGGCTCTGTGCTTCCACAGACCTCGGATGGGGCCACCTGCGGGATCCAGCCTACAGGTAGGGGGCGTTAGCATCGGCATCGAGCCCTCAATGAAGTATCTAGGGCTCGTACTCGATGGCCGGTGGAACTTCGGACATCACTTCCGAAGTTTGGTCCCAAAACTTAGGGGAGCATCAGCCGCACTCGCGCGGCTGATGCCCAACATAAGGGGACCCGTATGGGCGGAGACCCTGACGGCCAGCAATGTGGCTAAATTGCTGAGCCCGCAGAGAGCGATGGCCATCAGGGTGATAAGAGGATACCGCACGGTCTCCGGTGAGGCGGCATGTCTCCTAGCCGGAACCCCTCCATGGGACCTGGAAGCGAGAGCCCTTGCGTCACTGTTCAGATGGCGCAAGGAGGCGCTGGAGCGGGGCCAAAGGCCTGCGTCTCGAGAAATCGAGGCCCAGCGGTCCTTGCTCCACCAGGAAACCGTGGAGACATGGAAGGTGCGACTTGAGCAACCAAAGGGGGGATTCGCCACAATCGCGGCCGTCAGACCGGTCATGGACGAGTGGCTGGAGAGAAGACACGGTGCTCTCTCCTACCGGTTGTCGCAGATACTTACCGGGCACGGTAGCTTCGGTAGGTATCTGTGGCGAAGACACCGGGAAACCACGGCTGAATGTCAGCACTGCGAGGACCGCAGCGATGACACAGCGCTCCATACGCTAGTGGAGTGCACGGCGTGGGCGCAACAGCGCCAGGTCCTCGTAGTGGGTCTGGACGTGGACACTCTCTCGCTCGAGACCATGGTGCAAGCCATGCTCTCCAGCGGGAGTAAGTGGGACTGCGCCGCCTCTTTCTGCGAGCAGATCATGCTCGTGAAGGAGGCGGCGGGGCGGGTACGGGAGAGAACTCTCCCACCCGAGTTCCGCAGTCGGCGGCCTGGGCGCCGCCGACGTGTCTTCGCCGAGGACTATCGGCCTCCATGACCGGGGGTCTGGGGACGGTGAGAGGGTCGCTCACCGTCCTTACAGAAGCAGGCCCATGACGGCAGCGTGACGTGAGAAACTCACGCACGCCCCCCCCCCCCCCCCCCTTAGAAGCGGGATCACACCCGAAATCCCCCAAAGACGCGGCTAGTACCCGAACCTCCCCCTGGGCGAGGCCGCAGTGGCGGCTGTAGGTCTGTTGGGAGTCCTGGGACATCCTCCCGAGGGCTTACCCGGGGCTCTCAACCATAGGCTGTTGGGCGTTACGTGAGGTTTTTTAGTCGGTAGGAGTCCGGCATAACATCCATGAGGATTTTCCCTCACGTAAAAAAAAAAAAAAAAAAAAGGCCGCCGACTGCGGAACTCGGGTGGGAGAGTTCTCTCCCGTACCCGTCCTGCCGCCTCCTTCACGAGCATGACCTGCTCGCAGAAGGAGGCGGCGCAGTCCCACTTACTCCCGCTGGAGAGCATGGCTCGCACCATAGTCTCGAGCGAGAGAGTGTCCACGCCCAGACCCACTACGAGGACCTGGCGCTGTTGCGCCCACGCCGTCCACAAGCACTCCACAAGCGTGTGGAGCGCCGTGACATCGCTGCGGTCCTCGCAGTGCTGACACTCGGTCGTGGTTTCCCGGGGTTTTCGCCACAGATACCTACCGAAGCTCCCGTGCCCGGCAAGCATCTGTGTCAACCGGTAGGAGAGAGCACCGTGTCTCCTCTCCAGCCACTCGTCCGTGACCGGTCTGACGGCCGCGATTATGGTGAATCCCCCTTTTGGTTGCTCAAGTCGTACCTTCCATATCTCCACGGTTTCCTGGTGGAGTAGGGACCGCTGGGCCTCGATTCCTCGATAAGCGGGCCTTTGGTCCCGCTCAAGCGCCTCCTTGCGCCATCTGAACAGTGACGCAAGAACTCTCGCTTCCAGGTCCCATGGAGGGATCCCGGCTAGGAGACATGCCGCCTCACCGGAGATCGTGCGGTATCCTCTTATCACTCTGACGGCCATAAATCTCTGCGGGCTCAGCAGTCTAGCCACATTGCTGGTCGTCAGGGTTTCCGCCCATACAGGAGCTCCGTATTGAGCCATGCTTCGCACGATCCCCAGGTACAGTCTCCTGTAGGGAGCGTTGGGTCCCCTGATGTTGGGCATCAGCCGCGCGAGTGCGGCTGATGCTCCCCTCAGTTTTGTGACCAAACTTCGGAAGTGATGTCCGAAGTTCCACCGGTCATCGAGTACGAGCCCCAGATACTTCATCGAGGGCTCGATGCCGATGCTGACGCCCCCTACCTGTAGGCTGGATCCCGCAGGTGGCCAAATCCGAGGTCCGTGGAAGCACAGAGCCTCGAATTTTTGAAGGGCGACCTCAAGACCCAGCCGCCGTATCCGACCCACGACTTGAGCAACCCCTGCCGTGGCCTTTAGTGCTGCGTCACGGTGCGTTGCTCCCCGCGCCGTAACGAGAGTGTCGTCGGCGTAACACGTTACGTCGACCCCTCTGAGCAACGGACCACGCAGCACCCAGTCGTAACCGATGTTCCACAGGAGCGGCCCTAAAACCGATCCCTGTGGCACACCGCACGACACATCTCGCCGACCCGGCCCTAGCCAGCTCGGGTAAGTTATGGCTCTCTCGGAGAGTTAGTTAGTTAGTTTAGTTTTAAAATATCTTTATTAAGTCATAATACTTAACATTTATGTACAATACCAGTGTAACTTAACATAGTAGCACAACCTTTATTATAAGTAGGTACTTACATAGTTATTTCGCGAGCGTTTAGCCCATTCGAAACTTATAGCATTATAATAAAAAATCACAACACAAACACACTTTAGATTTGAATACTTAAGATTACACCATGAAATAATATATTACGTAGGCTTTAGTAAGAACATTACGTTTTATAAATTAACTTTTATGGAAAAATAATTATTCAATGTAAGGTAGATAAGTGAATAATCAGCCGCAATTTGAGGCGGTCTGGAGCTAGACATTAATGCAGCATGTCCATGAATCAGAAAACACACACATGCGCGCGCGACCCGCGCCGCCCGTGCCACCTCCGTCCTACATATCGCTTGATAATAAGGGCGGCTATGGCACTCGCAAAACATGCGGAGCGAGGAGCGCGCACACATGCATGGCTTAGCCTATTCATCGCACTCTAAGAATAAGTGATGCGGTAACTTGTACCGCCTATAAGTATCGATAAAGGAAAGATTCGTCTTACGAGTTTTACAAATATTTTTAATTAGTTTATTCTTGCTATTAGGGTTATTGTAAATATAAAATTTTTCAGAAAGTTTGTAAATATATACGTCAATCGTTGGTAACCCTATTCTTAAATGTAATTTTTGAAGGTTAGTACGGAAAGGTGTGTTATAAGCGTATTTGAGAGCTTTGTTTTGTATAAGCTGTAGTTTATTTAAGTTTGATAGACAAGTGCCGCTCCATACAGGACATGCATATGTAATGCAGGGTCGGATTAGGGTGCGGTATATTCTAAGCTTTGTGTGACTGCTCAGATTTGAGCGTCTGTTAAGCACCGGGTTTAAAGCGTTGATAGCCTTGATGCCTTTGTGATGTAATTTTGAAATATTTTCGGACCAGTTAAGTTTGCTGTCAAGAGTTGTACCCAGATACTTAACAGAACGGCTCCATGGGATCGGATGATTTTCAATTTTGAGTGTACGTTGTGGTAAGGTACGCTTTCTAGTAAAAAGTATTGCTTCAGTCTTAGACCCATTAATCTTAAGTTTCCATCTGCCAAAGTACTCTAACAGTCGTTCAATAACTAATTGAAGGCGGTCAATTACTAAATCGATGTCAGTTGAGGAAGTTAGGCAAGCAGTATCATCAGCGAAGCAGGCTATATGAGTGCGAGGTTGTATAGGTATGTCGTTAAGATATAACAAAAACAAGTACGGTCCCAAGATTGAACCCTGAGGTACACCTGCAGGCACTGGTTTTAAGGGAGACAAGTCTTTTTTAATATGTACATGGAAGCCTCGTTCTGCCAGATATGATTTTATCATTAAGACTAAAGCTGTGGGTATTTTAAGCAAAATTAACTTGTGTATAAGAGCCTTGTGCCAAACTGTGTCAAAAGATTTCTCTATGTCTAACAGAAACATACCGGTGGACTGCCTAAGGTTGAGGTTATGCGATACCATCTCAGCTACTCTAGCCAGCTGCTGCACTGTGGAGTGACCTTGACGAAAGCCGAACTGTTCGTCTATTAGAAGATTACTTGATGCTCGTAAAAGCCGTTTATAAATTATTTTTTCGAAGAGTTTCCCAAGGCACGGCAATAGGCTGATCGGACGATAGGAAGTTGGCTCAGCAGAGTCCTTACCGGGCTTATGAATTGCAATAACCTTAGCTAGTTTCCACGGAGTTGGAAAGTAGTTTAGCGTTAAGCAAGCATTGAATATTTTGGTTAGCAATACCACGCATTTTTGAGGAATGTTTTTAATGAGAAGGTTAGAGACTTGATCGGGACCAGGGGACTTACGATGTTTTAATCCCAGTATGAGCTTTTTGACTTCAGCAGGACGTGTTAGCAAATAGTGATCAAGAGTTACTTGATCGCTTAAAACAGATAAGGAGCGTTCGACTGTTACAGTCTCAGTGCTGGGCCACTCATCGGTTAAAGTCATGTTATTTAAGAAGCTTCTAGCTAGTACGTCACATTGATCTTTTTGTGTAGTAGTCAAGGAACCGTCTTCTTTCTTTAGTGCTGGTATTGTAGCGATAGACGCTACACGTGAAGACTTAACTAAGCGCCAGAGGTCAGTACTAGGATTATCGACCCGATTAAGCTTTTGGTTCCATGCCTTATCATTATAGCGTTGAATAGCACTATTAATTTGGAACTTTAGGTGGTTTATGTGCTCATTTAACGCTTTGCGGACTTCACGATCTAATTCCATTGCAGCATATCTTCGGAGACGATTTTTTTGACGAATAAGACGTTTTATCCGTCTCGGAAGCACTGAGGAATTCCACGGCTTTAGGGCAGTGATGGGGACACATAAGTCTCTAGCTTCTAATATTGTTTGTTGAAAGTTATTAATTAAGTTGTCAATTTCATTAGTGGACTCGTAAGTTTTAGGAGATAACGTTATATTCGAGTTGAGATGATTGCGAAATTTAGTCCAATCTGATTTGGCATAGTTATAGTGTACTAAGGGAATTCGTTTGAAATTTATATTAATTTTAGCAAGAACAGGGAAGTGATTGGAGGACAGTGCAGGTATGGTGATTACTTGATTAAAGGAGTTGATATTTTTTGCGAGAATGATATCTGGGGTAGACTGCCTTTGGTCGGTGCGGTATGGTATAAGAGTGGGCTGTTGTGGGGCATGGATAACGTACACATTCTCCAGCATATGTTCGTAAAGTGTTTTGCCGCGTGAGTTACCCGGCCCAGGTGACCACAGCGGATGCTTTGAGTTCATATCACCCATAGCTAACACCTGATTACCGGACGACATGAGTTGTTCAATATCGCTACTAATGAGTGGGCGACTAGGAGATTGATAAACTGAGTAAATTATTATTTTATTATTATTTATGTTTAAAGAGACACCAATGACTTCCAGATTTTGAGTCTCTGGGGTAGGAAGCAAGTTGTGAGGTAGATCCGCTCGAACTAAGATAGCTACACCCCGGCCCTTGCCATTAGCATGCCTGTCCATGCGGTAGCAGGCGTAACCAGGAATCTTAAGAGTAAGACGACTGGTTAAAATTGTTTCACAGAGTGCGATGATATCAGCTTTAAGTCTACTTACCGCGAGATCAGCAAGTACCTGCTGTTTTTTGTTAACACCGTCCGCGTTCCAATATAGTAAACGTAATTCATGGCAGCTAGACATATTGACCCAGATGCGTTAATATTAAAATTACTTTTTCCATAAAAGTTTTACATTTCTTGTATTCGTGCTTGATTGACTGTATGGTCTTTAAGATCTCCAGCATTTCAATATTTTCAAAGTCCTGCGATGACTTTTCATTTACGTCTGTAGAGTATGTTACTGAAGCAATTTGGCTTAGTTGTGACTGTGAATTGACGTTTGAGGGTGTGTTTGTAGGTCGTATCGGCGCCACAGCTTTGGGAGTTTTAATTTTGCTTTGGGTGACTTGGGCCCATGTATTCTGACTGGATAATGTAGTGCGAGTACGTGCCAAGGTAATTGTTTTGCGTAACTTCTCACGGTTAGTCTCAATACGCTCCAAGTATTTCAGGCGCTCGCTGCACTGGGTATAATTCGCAGGGTGTTCTTCTTGGCAGTTACAGCAACGAGCTGGTTCATCCCTGTCTTTTTTAGGACATTCCCAGGTGGGATGAGACTGTGCGCATTTAACACATCGTGCCGTTTTGTTGCAGTTCTTTGACGCATGACCAAAGCTCTGACATCTGAAGCACTGTGTGCCCACTCTTTTACTCGGCTTGTATCTCTGGATATCGACGTCACAGTTGGATAGGTACTTTATCTGCTTGAATCTAGACATGTTTGTGCCGCTTGGCAACTGAACCAGCAGGAGGGGGCATTCAAGAACGTGGAATGTTTTTAGTTCAGACACGACGGCTCCATCAAATCCAAGAGAAGCAAGCTCTTCGGGTATATTTGCTTGGGTAAATCTTGGTAGTCCTTTTATAATGACCTTAGGTAGCTTTTCGTCCCTTCTAGTAAATGAGTGGAATGCCACATTCTCTTTCACAAGGCCATCCTTCAAATGCTGGTGACTTTCGGCTGAATAGCATTGAATCTTCACTATCTTGCGACCTCTGCACTGCATATGAAAATTTACTTGTTTCACATGTTTTTGCACGGTGCCTCTAATCTTTTCTAAGGTCCATTCGCCCTGAAGTTCAATAACTATCGGAGGGGTATTATTTGAGGCTTTCTTCTTCGTGGCAAACTGGAAGGATTCCGAAGCCGCCTCATCAACTGGGAGATTACCAAATCGGTTACTTGTGGGCGTCCCTTTGCTTGTTTGGACATCTTTAGGATTGGCAATAAACTTCTTAGGATGCTGCCATTGGTCTGGTGACGTCGTAGTCTCTCGCGGCCTCTTGCTAGTCAAGCTGGAGTTGGACTCGGAGCGGACAAGAAACTTCTCCATGTTAGACTAAGGTCTATCGATAAGATTTATCGACAAGACCCTAGCCCACCACCAGTGGTTCTCGGTCAACAACGAGTGCGGTATGGTATTGTAAGCGTGCGATCGCGATGACAACCGACCGCCGATGGAGCCGCTCTCTCGGAGAGATAAGCCCCGACAATTCGACGGAGGTAGGGAGGCACTCCATGATAGATAAGCGCCTCCCTGACGCAGCTCCAGGGCAAGGTGTTGAATGCGTTGGCGATGTCGAGAGACACCGCCACCGCCACCTCACCCCGTGAGACTGCTTCCTCCGTCAGGCCTCTAATGCGCATGATCGCGTCCACGGTGGAGCGTCCCTGACGGAAGCCAAACTGACTATCCGCCAGATCAGGCCCCACTCGTGTGAGATGCCCGACGAGGCGTTGTACAATAACACGCTCAAAGAGCTTGCACACCTCGTCGAGCAACACGATCGGCCGGTACCCTGATGGGGAATTTCCGGCCGCCCCGCCTTCCGATGCATAGCCCTCCTATGTGTATATTGTGCATATACACATAGGAGGACATCCTCTACGGCTGAATGTTCAACTACTGCACCTAGGGTCAGCCTTGACGCAATGGTTATATAGATTTCCTTATTAAATTCATTACATACTTACTATCGCTTCTCTTTTTCTCTTTTAGGGTTTTACAGGGTCTGCAGAGCGAATGTGGCAGCTCTAGTGTTGCAAACGTCCATAGGCTCGGGTGACCACCAGGACATCTGATGGGCCGTATGCTTGTCTGCCACCTTAAAAATTATCAATCGTCCTTACATCTACGTATATATTTAATCCAGCTGATGTTGGCAAATTTCATTAAAATTAATCACATTCAAATCTATAGCGTAAATTCAATAACACTTACAGTTCAATAAGACAGCAAAAATAAAACCAATTCACAAAAGAGAGCCGCTGTATTTTTGTAAAACTGTCCATAAAATTAAGAAGTGCTTTCAATGTGGCGTCTTCTATAAAAAAAATTACAGAGATATATGCACAGTGACAATGTTCATGGATGCCATGCCAGACTCTCCTACCGACTTAAACCACACATTGCCCAACAAACTGCCTAGCCTACGGTCGGGAGTACCGGGTAACTATTTATACGGGTATATAATATATTACCTATATGTATTAGGACGTATGGGTTGATTTATTACTTGAATGTGGGTACAAAGACAAAGCCTGCACCGAAAACTTAGGTATTATTTTTCTACACAGTTATTTTTATTTCTTAATGGATGAAGACCGCCACTTCACTCGCATCCCATGACCTATGATCTATTACTGTACCAGAATTCAGCCAAAGCCTTTCAGTACAAAAACGACTGCATGCCTGTTATAAAATTACAAACGGGAAAGTCGGCACTAGAAAGTCTTACTTCTTACTAATTTCAAAAATGCAAAGTTTTGTGAGCCTGAATTAGTTGATGCATGGATGTTACAATTAAAGCATCTTTTAAAGGTTCTGTGCCAAAAGGGAGAAAACGTATCCCTATTTCTGAGACACCGCTATCCGTGCTTCTGGTAGGCTGTCTGACTATCTGTCATAAGGCTTTATCTCATGAATGGCCATTCATCCTTGGCCTACGGTCCTGGAAAATGGACATATACGGGGTCATTTATTTATTTATTTATTTATTTATTTATTTATTAAATCATTGCAATTATGGGTACAGAAGTGGTTACAGGTAGTAAGTAAATATAGTTTCACCATATTTCACCGTAGTAGGCATGCAATTAATGAGTGAATAGGCGGCAGAATAGGCGGTCGGATCGTCCACCCGGCAATGCCAGCGTCCTCAATAATACCAATACATAATTAAGATCATAACACACATCAAACGGTTACATATACATCATAATAATAGTTTTAAAAATACCGGAATATAAGTCAAAATGTCATTGTTATTATACCTCCTAAAGGACAGAATTAACATTATTAGAGTGTAGCAATATGCATAAATAATATAGTATCTAAATTAAAGTAGTCAATTACAATGTCAGATAATCAATGAACGAATAGTGATACAATAATAGAATAGAAGATGTCAATAATAATACAATTAATTTGCCTTGTCTAATACTGAAATGAAATTTTGAAACTGATTCACAATCCTCTGATGTTAATTTTATGCACAGTTTGAGCATACAAACTATATTATTATATTATTAGGGAATAAGTGTGTTTTGAATGCAAACAACAGAACAGAGCAGGCTAACTCACTGCGGCCAACTCATTCCAAAACGCAACTTACTACTATACGTAATGAAATGATAATCAATTTGAAACAAACATTGCTGAAGTATTGAAATGGACAGGTTCTGGTTATGAATACTTGCTGTCAAAACCCAGGGCCAATGCCTTGCGAAGCACACACCACTTATTTTCCTTGGTTCAAAACTGCTGATGAAAGTTGGTAGGTACTTATCTTTCAATAAAAAAAATTTGCCTAGTTTCATGAAAATCGAATAGCAAATTTAACCTGTAGAAGAAAATAAACGCATTTAAGGTACTTTCGTTATTTGGAAATAAAGTGTTCATTTTCAGATGACTAAACATTCACTACATTCACCCGGCGAAATTATAAGATTTCTAATTATTGTTAAAGTTCGAATATTCATATCATTGTGATTAAAATGGGTATAAGGAACTATTATTCGAAAATGTAAAGTCTAATAAGCATAATGTATGTACCTAAATAGAGAAAATAATAATATGGAGTTGAACTAATTACGTGAACATTTTGTTTAAATATATTATGATCAAAATCAATGAGCACTAGACAAAGAAGCCTACTAAAGAACCCATATTAGAAATTTTATCCGTAGTTTGAAAGATCTAATTCAAATTAGTTTCTAACATAAAGCGTGTTGAAAAGAGATCGTTGAAAGAAAAGTAATTTAACTTAAACCTTTTAGATGCGTTTTAAGATAGAATACATAGACCTATATTATTGGCGATTTTATCTTATCCAAGCGCTTAGCTATGATTTACTTTCTTCGGTCAATACAAAAAAGACAAATTATAGCTGCTCCTAGTTGTCATTCGAAGGGGATCCACGTTATAAAGGGAAGATTCTTGATACAAATTGATCTTGTGCCTTGAGGGAGGATGTATATTTATGACTTATCTTTGAAAAGTAACTTTATACTAGACAATCAATACCCCTGATCAGAGCTGAGGATGAACAGCCCCCTGACCGTCCCAAGGCCCCCGGTCACGGATAATAGTCTCCGGCGAAGACAAGTCAGTGGCGCCCCCTCCGCAGACTGCGAAACTCGGGTGGGAGAGTACTCTCCCGCGCCCTTCTCGTCGCCTCTTTCACGAGCATGACCAGCTCACTGAAAGATACAGCGGTATCCCACTTACTCCCATTGAAGATCATGGTTCGCCCAAGAATGTTCCGTCCA
The DNA here is from genome assembly GCA_933228765.1 of Miltochrista miniata. Classification (NCBI taxonomy): domain Eukaryota; kingdom Metazoa; phylum Arthropoda; class Insecta; order Lepidoptera; family Erebidae; genus Miltochrista; species Miltochrista miniata. Next base: position 21,764,917 of record OW121754.1, on the reverse strand, counting down.
GACCTGTCACGAGAAACTGGCGCTGTTGCACCCACGCTGTGCACTCCACCAATGTATGGAGCGCTGTGGTTTCCAGGTGTATTCGCTACAGAACTTCACCGAAGCTCCCGTGCCCGGTAAGCATCTGTGACAACCGGTAGGAGAGAGCACCGTGGCTCCTCTCCAGCCTCTTGTCCATGACCAGTCTGACTACCCCAATTTTAGCAATTTCCCCTGTCAGCTTGAAAATCTTATGTTTGTTTATTGAACTTTAACGTTTGGTCAAAATACTGATTTTGCAGCATGGACTTTTTATAATTATTATGTTTTATGGCTTTCGTGGCGGGTGATCTGAGTGATAAATTATTCCTACAGATAGATTGTTGAAGGTCATTGCAAATGAAAACTCAATTGCGGAAGATTAGCCAGGCTGACATTGAACAAAATGTTTAAATAGAAAGAAAATCTAATATTATCAAACAAGAACACAAAGATTTTAGCACAGTTATCTTTTACCACAGAAAAACTGAAATAAGATACCAACGGTACCCGTGATCAGAATCAAAAGTCGATAAACACAAGAAACGGATTAGCTGACATTAGTGGCTGTCTAGTTTACTGCTAAACTTTGACAACAGTACAAGCCGATTTGCAAAGTTTCTTTCGGAGCAGATTGTTCGCGCCTGATACTGCAACTTTACTTACTTTATTTAGCTCTATTTTTACTTTTATGTATCTAACCTGCAGTGCTTTATCAACCACTACTCCTAGTTAGAAAACCACCTTCTATAAAAAAGGTCCCTAATCAGTCAAGTAATAACTTAGAATGCTGCAAGAAGCAAATTTTATACTTTTGTAAACTACTAGCTGACCCGCGCAACTTCGTTTGCGTGATAAATAAAGAACCGCTCGACCGATTTTGTGCAAACTTCACTTAAACCATCTACTAAATAGTCCGAACAAAGCCTAAATATTTGGTTTGGATAAGTGAGCCCGTTCTTGAGTTATAAAATTACAACGAAAAGTGGCATTGATTTTTATATTTGTAAACTATTGACCTTATAGCTGATAGCATCTGTGGCTGCACGACTGCAAATCGATCACGACGAGTGTTCTAAAGTGCTCTTCAACTCAATCCTACCTACCTTTTCTTTTCGATCCCGAACGAGTGCCGGGCAAAGGTGCCGCTCTTATATAGTGGAGAGAATCTACATGAAAACTGAGCGATTTAAAGATCATTTTTCTGTCGAACCATAAAAACTTGGAATAACCTGCTAGCACAAGTATTTCCTTGCCAAAAATGTTACTTGGCATGGCAGGCTCTAAAGTTGCTTTCTGAACCAAATCAAGCGGAAGCGTCCTCAACAGCTGTCCGGTTATATACACATTAATATACAATAGAAACGTGCTGAATAATAGTGGGAGCGGTGCGGCAAAAATAGTGATGCACGAGTGACTATCGACAGTTGAAATGCAAATCCAATCTCTCCGAGATGCAAATCCAATGCATATTGAATCATCGCACCACACCGCCGCCGCTTTGGTCGAGAACATGGTCTAATAGCCACCAGCTATCATACAATGCTACCATTCTCATTCATTAGTTCCATTTATTTTGTTTAATTAACTAGTAAAGCTATCTGAGTGTAAAACCAGCTTCTTATAATTTAAGTTTTGTCTTATTTGGTATCAGGTGAGCCAATTGAGTCGCATTGTCTGTGAATATGTGTTGTACTCAGTTTCTGTCCTTGCTGTCGTTGCAATCTAGATTTTTGGTTCTAGTTGTGTCTCGAAACTCTGTATACAATTCGAATAATTTCTGTAATGCTGTAGCTAACTACGGTATACTAGGAACCTTAAAATAAAAATAATTGTTTAACAGAAAATCGTCCATCGTTTTAACGTCTATCGTTTTACAATATAAACTCCTAAAACCAAACCATATTACTACTTCTTTAGATTTCCTTTTTTACGAATTTGATGATGGGATGGAATACAACATGAATGTCGTAAAAGCCAGCTAATAAAGAAACACGATCACTTTTGTAGTCATTAGAGAAGCGAAGAATCTTTGGCAGCTCAATGGCTATTAATTTGATTCTCTATTTTCTCGATTTTTTTCTGGAGTAAATCCGCGGGTGTCCTCTAGTAAGATAAAGCATTCCATTCATCATAATATAATATTCCATTTTCCTTATATCGATACTTTAGAACCGATATGTTGCCGTAAAGAAAAAGGGAAAAATAAAAACCTCTTGCAAGACTCGGAAATGGGATCCGATCAAATTGTTGGTTCGCTGATCATTTGGTTCTGTACGATGCATTACGTCTAAGTAGTATGTGAGTACAGGATAAACTCATTGTATAAAATAGGATCACGTGCGATGAGAGTGAGACACGACACGCACACGATTGGACTTGTCCTTAACGCTTCACGACACACGTTTCTGTTTTCTACTTGAGGGTTGGTGTTTCTTATACTCTTTTACACAACCTAATATTGTTAATGTACTGTGTTTAATATTAAAAACTCACAAAATTTGTTATATTAATTACGGATTCCGCGTCTTTTTTGCATCTTCGTAATATTTTGTGAAACTTGAGAGAGACAATCTCAATAAGAAAACCGCTTCATGTAGATTCTTCGGAATGATCTTGATAGGTGTCATAACCCTTAATAATATTTATTTACTACGGTGATATGTTGAGGAAAAAGCTTCGCGTAGTAAAAGTCTTAAGTAATGGGAACTTAGCTTTATATAAGTTAAGCTTTATTTTATCATCGGTCAGAAGATAAAACTTGTTCTAATTTGAAATTTTATAATTCAGCGTTGAGTTGATTTTACGGTATTTTTTTGTTGTATACTTAATGTAAATACTTTGAAGTGTAATGAAGAAAATCGCATAACATAAGTATCGTTTTGATCATGCCGAATTTGGTAAATATGGGTATGTAATTGTTTATTTTTTAATTTCCACCAACAGTTCGCTGCGCGCGCTTGTGTGGCGCGCACGTTTACCACGCTACCTGCGATCGTGCGCAAGTCGGGATGTCGCGTTCACCGTTGCGTGTTGCTAATAGTGAAATGGAGGTAAAGTGTACAGTTTGCAATGTGCTAATTAACGAATTGTTAGCTTTAATCTGTAATAAAGTGGATACACTAGCCGAAACCGCTATAGTGCAAATATGTATTAGTGCATTTAGCGACGTAGAAATAGAAAATGCAAGGCAGCTTGTGTTCAAACTGTTGGCTCCATCTCGGAAAATTATGAGAAGGAAAGAAGGTAATCAACAGAAAAGCGTGCAAGAGATAGTGAAAATCATTAAGGAATCAGAACCGGATTCTTTACCGTCATTTGTGGCAAAGGACCTTAACAAGTTGCCACCTGTTACCTTTGACCATATCGATGTAACCACTTTTTTAAAGGAAATGTCCCTGCTCAAAAAAGAAGTTGCTAGCATTAGGAAAGATAATTCGGAGTCATCGTCGCTGTTGGCTATCGCTGAAATGGAATATCTTAGGAGCGAGATAAAACAGTTGAAAGAACTGGTCCAGGGTCAAAAGTCATCAATACGTACTGGTCCAGAAAACGTGGAATTGGTGGAGAAAACAGGGAATGTGTTCTGCAAAAATGTAAAAAATAATGTCAATGAAAAGAAGGTAGTCGAAAGGTCACAGGCGCGTAACGATTTACGCGGTTCTCAGCTATTATCGCTGCCCAGCATGTGTGGTGCGGGTGAGGCAGAGGAGCAGTTGGTGGACGGGGACATGGTTCAGGAGCCGTCCGTTGGGATTGCTGAAGACCCAATCCAGTCTGTGTCGCTCATTGAACCTAGTAAAGCAAGCGAAAATGTGACAATTGCAGATGTGGTGAAGAGGGGAGGTTCCAGGCAAAATAAGAAGAATGACGGATGGACTACGGTGCAGTACAAGCGTCCTAAAGTGCAGAACAGAAGAGGGCTTGCTCAGCCATTGGAGCAATTTAATTTTAAGGACGCCGTAAGAAATATACCTCTGTATGTGTCTAGAGTGCACACAGACACCACCACTAAGGACATCGTGGCATTTGTAAAACATAAAACCGGTTTAGACGTACTCGTTTGCAAGATAAACAATGTAAACAATGATTTTAATTCTTTTAAAGTTGTTGTGCCGTTGAATAATATTGACTTATTTTTGAATGACAAAGGCGATCAGTTCTGGCGGGCTAATATTGTGTTTAGAAAATATTGGGAACGCAATCGACCCCGTACCAGGGAGTCGTGGGCAAGAGAAAAAGACGCCAATATTACATCTTAAAAAATATGGATAATGCAACTATAAGACTTGTATCATACAATTGCAAAGGGTTAAAGAGTTCTGTGCAAGAAATAGTACATTTGTGTAGTCGCAATCAAATAATTGCACTACAGGAGACATGGCTGTTTCCTCACGATCTTGGGCTGCTGAGTACAATTGATAGACAGTTTGGAAGTCATGGCATCTCCGCTATGGACACTACACGTGGATTGGTGCGGGGGAGGCCGTATGGGGGTGTAGCTCTCCTCTGGGACCGAAGAATATTTTCACAGGCTGAAATAGTTGAGTGCAATAACGACCGTGTGGTCGCGGTTAAGCTTACGTGCAAGGGGCGCACCCTGTTAGTATTCAGTGTGTACATGCCAACTAAATGTGATGATAATTTCCCGGAAATGTCGCAATGTCTAGCTAATATCAGTGCGGTGGTTGAGAGTGCCGACATAGAAAGTGTTTTCGTGCTAGGGGACTTTAATGCGCATCCCGGGACGCGGTTTGCTAGGGAACTCCTGGACTTTTGCTCAGAGGACTTACTGTCGTGTATAGACATTAAGCGGCTAAATGTAAACACCTATACATTTGTAAGTGAGGTGACCGGGGCGCCGAGGTGGCTGGATCACTGTCTAGTCTTGGTGGCGGCCGAGGCGACAGTGAGTGACGTGCGTGTGCTGTACGGTGCCTATAACTCGGACCACTTCCCATTAGTCATACAGGTATGGTTTAATAATATTATTTGCAAAAAGCTTATGACCGATAATGGGACGGATAGCAATCTAAAACATAGATGGGGCATTCGCAATAAGACTCAATGTGATATTTACTATGACATTTGTAATCAGAACTTTAAATTAATGTTAGATAATAGTTATTTTAATTTATTATGCAATGATAATTTATGTAATAATAATGAACATATAAAGTTAATTGACATGTTTTATTTTAATATAATTTCTACACTGCAAACGGCTGCCGAACGTACGTATGCCCGTAAAGATGTCAGTGACCGTAGTATAGTCGGTTGGAATTGTCATGTTAGACGTTATCATATTCTGGCAAGGCAATCCTTCTTGGAATGGAATTTGTGTGGAAAGCCGGGCTCGGGATATTGCTACGAGCAAATGCGTGCGGCGCGCAGAGATTTTAAATCGGCACTAAAATATGTCCAGAATAACCAGGAAAGGATCAGAATGGATATACTGGCCCGTCACGCTTCTTCAAAAAATTTTAGTAGTTTTTGGAAAGAGGTGAATAAATTGAACCCAAAGAGTAGCGCTCCAGTTAGTGTAGATGGGGAGACCGAGAATAAAGCGATTGCAAATAAGTTTAGAATGCATTTTGACGTATCACAACCTGCGATAGGTGGGGCGCGTTCTGAGGTGTCGCAAAGCCATTATCTGACCGAGAGTGGGATTTTTCACGTCACTTCTGACGACGTTGTGGAAGTTCTTAGAAGTATGAGGCGGGGAAAGTCTCCGGGCCACGATGGCCTTAGCATAGAACATCTTATGCACGCGGGCCGGTATATCACTGAGGTATTAGCAAGATTTTTTAATCTTTGTGCGCGGCACCATTACTTACCTCCGGATCTCACTCGTACAGTAGTGGTACCTATACCGAAAAATAAAACGGGTAATGTCTCGAGCCTGTCTAACTACAGGCCAATATCATTGGCAACGATTGTGGCCAAGGTGCTTGAACGTCTAATACACAGGAATTTGAGTCCGTCTCTAAAGATCGATGATGGTCAGTTTGGTTTCCGATCTGAGGTGTCAACGGATATGGCTATATTCTCGCTTAAACAGGTTGTAGCACATTACGTCTCCCAGAAGACAAGCGTTTACGCTTGTTTTCTGGACCTAAGCCGCGCCTTTGACACAATAAGTCATGACCGGCTCTGGGAGAAATTGGAGAGCAGTAGAGTACAGCCTGACGTTGTTGGGCTGATTAAAAATTGGTATAATAATCAGACCAACAACGTTAGGTGGGGGAACGCAATGTCAGACAGCTATAGGCTGTCATGCGGCTTGAGACAGGGGGGTGTGACCTCTCCTGACCTGTTTAATCTGTATGTAAATGATCTGATCGAGGAGCTGAGCAGAACGTCGGTGGGACTTAGGTTGGGGGACAGGTATGTCAACAATCTGAGTTACGCCGATGACATGGTTCTGCTCAGCCCCTCGATCAAGGGCTTGAGACGGTTGTTAACTATCTGCGAGAGATATGCGAGTGAGCATGGCCTAATGTATAACGCCAAAAAGACTGAAATGATGGTATTCAGGTCAGGAAGGGGTCCACAAATTATTCCACCGGTCCGAATCGGGGGACAGATCGTCGCAATCGTGGAGAGGTTCAAGTACCTTGGTCACATATTGACGTCTGACATGAAAGACGATGCTGACATTGATCGTCAACGTAGGGCACTCTCTGTCATAGGTAATATGATAGCGCGGCGGTTTTTTAAGGCGAATGTTCAGACTAAAACGCACTTGTTTAGAACGTATTGCCAGAATTTCTACACGTGCCAGCTATGGACTAGGTACGCGAGGCGGTCTTTGGATGGCATTCGTGTTCAGTACAATAACATATACAGACACCTTATGGGACTGCCACCATTCTGTAGCGCTTCGGGTATGTTTACAGAGGCAAGACTGAACACGTTTAATGCCATCCAAAGAAATCGCATCGCTGGTTTCATGGCCCGTGTTGGCACTTGTAGAAATGGGATAGTGAAGGAACTGGCCGATAGATTGTGTGGTAGTGCTATGTATAAAAGATGGTTAGAGATAGCGGCCTAGAAAAATCGTTCTGTACAGCTACATAGCGATTGGTTGCAGCTGTGTGCAGTTGATTGATTAATTAATTGTATGTATAATAATGGTAATGTATTTAATTGACATGATTTAATGGAAATTGACATGACTATGGATTTTATATTGATATTTATTATAATTGACATGATTTAATGGAAATTGACATGACTATGGATTTTATATTGATATTTATTATAATTGACATGATTTAATGGAAATTGACATGACTATGGATTTTATATTGATATTTATTATGTGCTGTTATGTATTTTTTTTTTCTCATTTTATTTTATAATTATGTCTAAATGTTTTTTAATTTATGGAATGTATAATTCTGAAATAAAGATTAATTATTATGTCTCTTCTTCTCGGGTACCTTCTTTTTTTTTCGTGCGAAGATACCCGGTCTTTTGATAGGCTTACATGGGGACATAAATGGTCCAACACGCAGAGGCCCTTTGAGATTTTTAATGTAGGAAATGGGACCCCAACTGCGGACAATTCACGTCCGCCTTATGTAGAAGGACGGCAATGGACTGCCTACAATGGGAGCTAAACTATTGTAAAATATGCTTACTACAAAATGGGCTATTGGGTTGGGGGTTAAATGGAACTATGTATCTTATGCTATGGATGACAACGGCGTCTGCCATTCCAATATGTTATTATGAAAATGTTGGCAGACGGTGACTCACCAACTCACTAGATGGGCCCCCTATACAATCGCCATAGGCCAGGCCTGTAAGGCGACAGAGGGCAACACCGGTGTGAGCGGCTAGGGGTGTCGAGCGGTGCGGCGCCGGTTTCGCCATCACGGGTCAGACCCGGAGCGGGTTTCCCCGTAGTTATGCCCTTGAAAATGACACTTCCACCCCCGAGCATAAAGCTCTGGCTTCCTCCCTCTGACCGGCCAATTAAGGCAAGCCAGAGTTGAGATTTGCTGCACTTCCGGGAGTAGCGTCCTCCCATTAGCCCATTAAATGCTAACCGGTGACAAAGCACAACAAAACTCTGAGGAATCGGGACCGATGTGTAGCCACGCACATTCAGCTCGCCACAAGCTGCCCTGCGGATGTGTGCTTTTCTATAACCTTGTGAGACATTTTTTGTTGATCTCAGAAAGCAGACGATTCAAAAAGCAAATCTACTATGCCCTCAAAGGGTTGCGTTAATCCCATAAAAAGATAACGACTGTCCACGAGGGTTTAATTATTATTATTCCATTTATTCATTATTTTTAACTTATTCTATTACATTTTTAAATAAATCATATAAAAATAAATATTTATTTAAAAATATAAAAAATAGTGTCCCACCGGCATCGGGTACAGGGACCAAGCTACCGGTGGTTAGGGCTTCAGAGACAGGAACCTCCTCACAATGCGTGCCGTGTCAAGAAGTACTGCCTTCTGTATCAGGCCCTTGATCCAGCCGTCTAACGAGAGCCTCTTCAGATGGTTATCGAGGCTCTTTGCCATCAAGCCGTGGACCGAAACGATAATTGGAACAATAATTGCCGAATCAACATGCCACATGTCAACAACCTCATGAGCCAAATCCAAATATTTAATTTCTTTTTCCTTTTCTGCTTTAAAGAGGTTGTCGTCATGAGGAATGCTGATATCAATAATTATTGCGAGGCGTTCCAATCGATCTATCACCACTATATCAGGCTTATTGGCAACAATAGTCCTGTCAGTGATGATAGATCGATCCCAATATAGTGTGACCTGACCATCTTCGAGAACTGGGTCGGGCACATATTTGTAGTATGGTACTTCAAAATCTACAAGATGGTATTTAAGAGCAAGTTGCTGATGTATAATCTTGGCCACTTGGTTATGTCTGTGCAAATATTCTCCGTTGGCAAGACGAGAACAACCAGAAACAATATGTCTAAGGGATTCTCCGGGACAATGACATGCCCGACAGATGTCAATTGTCCCATCCTTCAGAATATGTTTCCGGTAGTTCTTAGTCATAACAACTTCGTCCATTATGGCAAAGACAAAACCTTCGGTTTCTCCGAAAAGATTACCGAACTGTAGCCAAGATACGGACGCTTTTAAATCAATATCAGGCCCATTTAAGGCCCGATAAAAGCGTCCATGTAGCTGCTTGCTTTTCCATACCTCCTTGCGATCGTCAGTACTAAGTACTACAGGTTTGCGCCAGTTCTCTCTGCCCATAGCAAGCGGGGTGAGTCCCGTGTCCACTGCGACCACATTACGGTGCATATCGGTGTCTGTTTTAATAAAGTATTCCCTAAGGTTGTATACCTCGCGGTTATGGAGGGTCTTAGCATTTAAAAAGCCACGACCCCCACATTTCCGCGGGATATACAACCTCATTACCGATGATCGGGGATGATGCATCCGGAATGCAGTCAACAGTGTCCTTACTCGTCTATCAATTTTATCGAGTTCAGTCTGAGTCCATCTGAGTATACCAAAAGAGTACATTAGGACTGGCATGACCCACCCATTAAAGGCGCGCAGCTTGTTACCGCCTGACAAAAGACTTTTTAATACCTTTTTCAGGCGGCCGAAGAAACGCTCCTGCAATGTCTGTTTCATACCAGTATCAGAAATTCCTAATGCTTGTGATATACCCAGATATTTGTAAGTTTCGGCTGCAGAAAGACAATTGAGCATAGTGGAATCCGAAAGTTCTACCCCTTCAGATTCCACTATCACACCTCTTTTAACATGCATGACTGCACACTTGTCCACCCCAAATTCCATCCTGATAGCTCTACTGAAAGTTTCTGTTACTTTCAATAAATCCATCAGTTGCAATTCAGTGTGGGCAAATAATTTGAGGTCATCCATGTAAAGGAGGTGCGATATAGCCCCACTATCTTTATGCAACCGATAACCTAGCCCTGAACTCTCTAGCATAGTACTGAGAGGATTCAGAGCCAGACAAAACCACAACGGACTCAGACTGTCCCCTTGAAATATTCCCCGCTTGATACTAATTGGTGCACCATCATCGCAAAAACGACGACACCCTGGATAGCAAAGGACCGTTTTCCACTGCCCCATACATGCCCTCAAGAAAGTACAAAGAGTTGTATCAATTTTATACAGCTCAAGTACTTTCAGAAGCCATGTATGTGGCACCGAACCAAAGGCCTTCTTATAATCTATCCAACATGTCGCCAGGTTTTTACGATTACGACGCACCTGTTGGCTGATGGCCATATCGATTAAAAGGAGCTCCTTAGTGCCACGGGCCCCACTTTTACATCCATTCTGAGAGATTGATATTATCGAATGTTTTTCTAAGTGTTTAGTAATTTTGACTCTCAAAATGGATGTTAAAAGTTTATAGACGGTTGGTAAACATGTAATTGGTCTATAATTTTTGGGATCCGCAGCACTACCGGACTTATAGAGTAAGTGAGTTATACCAGTTGTCATAAAATTGGGAAGTGAACCCACATCTAGGGATGATTGAAATTGTGATGCTAAACGGCCATGTGAGCTTCGGAACCATTTTAACCAGAAATTATGCAGTCCGTCCGGTCCCGCTGATTTCCAATTTGGGAGCGAACGAACTGCATAAGCTACATCTTCTGCATTAATGGATACTGGTTCCATAACCTGTATGTTCTCACATGACCGTTCAACATCCCTCATCCAATCACCCTCAGCATGTTCGACAGGCTTCGACCAGAGATTCTCCCAAAACGTATTTGTAACTTTACTATCTGGTAGGGTAACGTCATTAACCTCTGGTAAATGTGAATTTTCCCATTTTCTGTAAACCCACTTCTCATCTCTTTGGAACATACGATTCTGGTTGTATCGATCAACCCGCTCTTTGTAGCGTCTTATTCGATTTGCCCATGCATAAACTTTTTGTTTAAGGAGGTCGATGCGCTCTGTGACACATGGTGCGTATCTTTGAGGACTTATATCAGTCCCAAAGAACGCCTGTTTCACAAAGCGCATCACCTTCGGACGGGTATTACCCGACCTAAAACATATTAATTTCCCGATGAGTGCCCTGGCCTCAGAAATACGCCTCTCAATCCTACACTGCCAAGCAGGTTTTGCAGACCTAGGTCGAATAGCAGTTTCGATTGTGTAAAACTTAACCTTAGCTATTCGACAAGCTGCAACCGCCGCACAGTACAAGATTGAGTGCGTATCACTAAGATCTTCACTATTGTCTAAATATTTAAACAATAGTGAATCCAGGGCACACACCATAGCCATATTTCTTTTATGCATGGGCATACGAGGAAGACGTGGTCTACAATCTGAACTTGCAAACCGATATTCCAGAATCGCATCCTCCAAAGCACTCCTTAATCGATTCTCACATTGGGTACTTACTGATATAGTCTCATCATCAACAACTTCTTCAGCAACTATAACAGGAGGTGTGTGAGCATCCGATGCGGTACACACAACTTGCGACGAAGTAGTTATAAGGAGGCTATTCCGTACGTCAGAACGTAGCCTCTCAAGTGTCGGACTATCAAGCATATTACAACGCTGGATAGCCCGCACCTGATCCGATAATCGTTGTGCGGACACGTTGACAGCTGGTTCAAGTTCCTGAAATACAGAAAGTAAACGGCCACGGTACGCAGTGAGGTTAGCACCTAGCTCTGAAGCCGCATAATATGCCCGCATGACGTTTTCATTAATTTCTTTAGTCCACTTCATGCGGTGCACATTACCACCGGCAGCGGGGGCCCTATTCGAGGCCGGTGGGCCTCGGGGTCCCAAGCTAGCTGGCGGCCTCTCCCCTGCCGACGTACAGGTAGTGGCGACGTCGGTGGGGAGAAATACTCGTCACTGCTACTGTTGGAGCTCGACATTTCGCAGGCAGGTGATTTTACTGGAACAGTATCCTTAGGGTGCGAAGTGGAGCCGCCTGACGAGTCCGGGGATGGTGTGAGTGCATTTTGTCTGCTTTTGGCCCTAGTCAACATAATTTTTCCATTTATTGCGTATCCATTTTCATGTTATTTGTAATTGACATTTGCATCTGTCATGTCATTATAATATTGTTGTATTTTTCCAAAATTTCCATAGTATTTCATTGAATTAATTAAATTTATAGGTTCTATTTCTTCGTTCCTTGATTTTCTATAATTCTTATTGTAAATTTTCGTTGTTTTACGAATACAAAATTAATAAAAATATTTTAGTAGAAAAAAATCTGCTGACTTTTATAGTGTTGCCAATATATTATTATTATTATTATTTCTCTTTATTTTAAAATACAACATATAAATTACATTTTTAAATATACATATAAAAAATATACATTTAAAAATATAAAAAATAGTACCCCACCGGCATCGGGTACAGGGACCAAGCTACCGGTGGTCAGGACTTCAGAGACAGGAACCTCCTCACAATACGTGCCGTGTTTAGAAGAACCGCCTTCTGCATCAAGCCCTTGACCCAACTGCCCACCGCAAGCCTCTTAAGGTGTTGGTCGAGGCTTTTGGCTATTAGTCCATGCACAGAGATCACTATCGGCACAATAATAGCTGAGTCAATACTCCACATGTCCACAATCTCGTGGGCCAAGTCCAAATACTTAGCTTGTTTATCTATCTCAGCCTTCACGAGATTGTCGTCATGTGGAATAGTGATATCAATTATTATTGCAAGGCGCTCTAGCCGATCTATTATCACTATGTCAGGTCTATTTGCAATAATAGTCCTGTCAGTGATAATAGATCGGTCCCAGTACAAAGTGATATGGTCACTTTCGAGAACTGGGTCAGGCACATATCTATAATACGGTACCTCTGATTCTATAAGGTTATACTTTAAAGCGAGTTGTTGATGGATAATCCTAGCTACTTGATTGTGTCTATGCAAATACTCACTATTGGCTAGACTAGAACAACCGGAAATAATATGCCTAAGGGATTCTCCGGGACGGTGACATGCCCGACATATGTCAACCGTACCATCCTTTAGGATATACTTTCGGTAATTATTAGTCATCACCACTTCATCAGTAATTGCAAAAACAAAACCTTCGGTTTCTCCGAAGAGGTCACCGAATCGCAGCCAGGATACAGAAGATATTAAATCTATATCTGGCCTATGTAGGGCCCGATAAAACCGACCATGCAACTCCTTTCTCATCCATATATCCTTACGATCATTCAGACTCTGTATCACAGGTTTATGCCAATTCTCTTTAGCCAGAGCAAGCGGGGTAAGTCCGTTGTCAACTGCAACCACTTCACGATGCACATCCGCGTCAGCGTGAAGGAAATATTCCCTGAGGTTGCACACCTCACGGTTATGGAGGGTCTTGGCATTAAGTAAACCACGACCCCCGCACTTCCGCGGTATGTACAACCTCATCACTGATGAACGCGGATGATGCATTCGGTACGTGGTGAGTAACGTACGGACTTTCCTATCCAGGGCTTCAAGTTCCGTCTGAGTCCACCTGAGTATGCCAAAAGGAGTACATCAAAACTGGCATGACCCAATCGTTATAGGCGCGCACCTTGTTACCACCTGATAAAAGACTTTTTAGTACTTTTTTCAAGCGGCCAAAGAAGCGCTCCTTCAACGATTGTTTCATACCAACTTCGCAGATGCCTAACGCCTGCGACATACCCAGGTATTTATATGTTTCGGTCGCGGAAAGACATCCAAGTTGTGTAGAATCTGAAAGTTCTACACCTTCAGATTCTATTATCCCGCCTCTATGTACATGCATGACCGCACATTTGTCAACACCAAACTCCATCCTGATAGAATTACTAAAAACTTCTGTTATCTTTAGTAATTCCGTCAGTTGCAGCTTGTTGGATGCAAATAGCTTCAAGTCATCCATGTAAAGGAGGTGGGATATAACTTGGCCATCTTTTCGCAACCGATAGCCTAACCCTGAATTCTCTAAGATAGTGCTCAGAGGATTCAGGGCTAGGCAAAACCATAATGGACTGAGACTGTCACCCTGGAATATACCCCGCTCAATCCTTATAGGCACGCTATTCCCACAAGCCTGTCGACATCCTGGATAGCACAAGACCGTCTTCCATTGACCCATACATGCCTTAATGAAGGCACATAGAGTTGTATCAATTTTGTACAACTCCAGTACCCTCAAAAGCCATGTATGCGGCACGGAGTCAAAAGCTTTCCTGTAGTCTATCCAACATGTCGCCAGGTTCTTGCGGTTACGGCGTGTCTGTTGGCTAATGGCCATATCAATTATTAGGAGCTCTTTAGTGCCACGAGACCCACTTCTACATCCATTCTGAGCGGTAGACAAGATGGAATTGTCAATTAACTGCGACGATATTTTCCCTCTCAGAATAGATGTTAGAAGTTTATAAATGGTAGGAAGACACGTGATTGGTCTATAATTTTTAGGATCAGTGGCACTACCAGACTTAAACAAAAGATGGGTCACACCAGTAGTGGCGAAATCTGGCAACGACCCTGACTCTAGGCATGATTCGAATTGAGATGCCAAACGTTCATGTGAGCTCTTAAACCATTTGAGCCAAAAGTTGTGCAATCCGTCTGGCCCCGCCGACTTCCAATTCGGCAGTAGACGGACTGCACTAGAAACATTATTTGGTGTTATAGTTATTGGCTCCATGATTCTAATGGGCTCACATAAACGTTCAACATCTCGCATCCAACCACCCTCAGTGTGACCAACGGGCATCGACCAGATGTTGCGCCAGAATGAAGTAGTGGCATCATCATCTGGTCGATGCACCTTGTTCCCACCTGAGTCAGGACGCTCCCAATCTCTGTAGACCCATCTTTTGTCTCTCTGGAATGTGCGATTTTGAGAATACCGATCTACTCTTTTTTTGTATCTACGTACACGATTTGCCCACGCATAAATTTTCTGCTTCAGGTAGTCTATGCGTTCTGTGACTCGGGCCATAAAATCTCGTGGTCTGATGTTAGTCCCCGAGAATGCCCGGGTCACAAATCGCATGACTCTGGGGCGGGTATTACCCGACCTGAAGCAAATAAGCTTGCCAATGAGTGCCCTAGTCTCAGAAATACGACGCTCAATTCTAACTTGCCAAGCCGGCACTGCTGGTTTAGGTCGTATAACAATGTTATCATTCAGAAATGTAACATTTGCTATACGACAAGCTGCAACGGCTCCGCAATACAGAACTGAGTGTGTATCAGTGAGATCTTCGCTATTATCGAAATAAGCCGATAATAGCGAATCCAGGGCACACACTAGAGCTATATTTTTTCTATGTGTGGGCAAACGTGGCAGACGTGGCCTAAATTGTGCTGGCATAGATCGATATTCTCGCATGGCACACTCCAAAGCACTCCTTAATAACTGTTCATTGTAATGGGTACTTACGTTTGTAGCACTGGTATTCATCACATCATCGCTACCGTTATTTAATTGTATAACAGGAGCTGAAGTTTGTGTCTCAGGTAGCGATGATGTTGATGGTGGACCAAGACTGCTACACACGTCCGAACGTAGCCTCTCAAGTACGGTAGCATCCAACAGATGACATCGTTGTATGGCCCGCACTTGATCCGATAGACGCTGCGCTGACACGTTGACTGATGGTTCAAGTTCCTGAAACAGAGGTAGCAATCTCACACGATACGCAGTGAGGTTAATTCCCCCCTCTGTAGCCATGAAATATGCCCGCATGACGTTCTCATTCAATGAATTAGACCATCGCATGCGGTGCACATCACCACCGGAGGCGGGGGCCCTATTCGAAGCCGGTGGGCCTCGGGGTCCCAAGCGAGACGGTGGCCGGCCTCTCCCCGGCCGACGTACGGGTGTTGGCGACGTCGGCGGAGAGAAATACTCATCACTTAACGATGAACTCGACGCCTCTGCGATTCCCCTTGGCGCTGGAACACATTCAAGAGAAAGAGAGGCGGAGCTGAGTGATGAGTCCGGAGGTGTTAGGCGTGCTGCTCGTGTTTTGGATCTTGTCAACATTTATTTTATTATGTATCTGATTTCAAATCCATTTTAAATCGTATTATGTATGCCTTGACAACTTCTGTCACAGGCTTCAAATCGTTCTCTATGCTGAAATTTTACGTTTTTCATTTTCTTCGATAATTTGTCCATAATTTAATAAAATATGCACTATTGATCTGTTTTGTATAATATTATATGAGAATCTTGCTGTAAATATGTGTATTTATACCAAAAATTAATTAAAACTGTTGAGCTAAATGTTGACAGAGATGACAATTTTTTTTTTTTATTATTATTATTATTAAAACTTTTCCCCGCTTAGTACTTGGAAATCTTGGTACTCTCTTTCTGAGTCTTACTGGAATCTCACTTAACTGACTCCCAAGTATGCAGAGTCCTGCACAGTATACCAGAATATGGCAGCGCCTGCGGATCCGGTGGTGTTAGTACTGATTTAAGACTAGTGTTAATATTATTGATGTAGTCATAAACATAGCCAAAACGAAACCCAGTAAAGCTGTGGTCACTGACCACATGTGTGGCGGTTTGCTGAAATAAATTACCGTACCCGCCTAAGCAAATTCACCCGCCCCTTCTAATCTGACACTTTTATATGGACTATTTGCCAACTTAGTGCAAACACAGACATTAGACAAGCTTCCGAAACATTATCTATGTATTTGTCAGTTTGGTAACAATTGTAATTGCTTCAGTTTCAATGATTATTAAAATTTATCCCGAAAGCTATTTTTAAAGGTGATTATAATATGTATGTTCATACAAAGGTCGAAAGTATCAGTATGGATGCCCTGTATTATTTGCTATTTTATTTTGCTTAATTATTATTTTGCTATACCAATTTATCTACATATTAACAATATACATAAACACTAATTTGCTAACAAAAAAACCATATATAAGAAGAATAGTAAAATATCTTGGACATGACGCAGCGGAATCGTCAGAGTCGAATGGGATCACCAACTGACAGCTTACTAACGACCTAACGGGATAATCCCTTGATTAGAGAGGTTACGTTCCTCACAAATACTGAAACCCTCGAAACCAGCCCGCGACTTGTAGAACTTTTTGCTACCACCCTCGTTCTATTAGGAATCGAGTATGAAAGCAGTAACGTTCTCTTAGGATTGCTGAAATTTGTTAATGGTAATGAGATATTCTTCTAGGTTCATACTCAACGTACAATTTATGGAAACTTGGGAAGCGCTCGTATCCTGACTTAGCATTGTATAAACGATCACTGTAGCAAACCACTTTCCGCGGCTGTTCGGCGGATGGATGACCAGTTTGTGACATTTCCATTTTCAAGCGTTTCCGTGCTTCGCGTTAAGCCTTTGGTGACGGTTGTCAGAAAATTGACTGTCCATTAACCCAAATAAATAAACAACATTCTCACAACCTGCACCTATTAAACGGAGAAAAGTAAAGATGAAACGTGGACATACAATGTATCTCTCCCCAGACCATCGGAGATAAAGACGTGACTGTATGAAAGTATGCTGCATCCAATCTCAGCCACAAAACAAACTAAACTATAGTGACAAAAAAGTTTAAATACCATTGTTTTGCACATGAATTATTTCAGTATTTGAATTCTACGCTCCGGCAAATCGTCAGGTGCATACGGCGACTATGAGTACATGCCGATCGCAGTATTCAATGCCTCAGAGGTTTAACTTTTCGACAGAAAGCTATGATTGATCTCTCTTCAGAACAGAAACTAATCGCTGCCGTTAAACCGACCAAATCAACTTCAAAACTTCTATATTGCTGCTGCAATTGAATATTGAAATGAGTTCTATTCTTTACTATTTTGCGAATAGCAGTAGTTTGGTAATTTACAATTTGCACTGAATTTTAACAAAGCTTACAACTTTTTGAAATTTTAAAGCGAGGTTTGACAAAAAGTGTATTTCCGTTTTACATCGACAATGAAATTGAATTAGCTGCCACGCGCAGGCTTTCTAGATCAGTCGGTAATCCTATTTGTGGTGCGAGGCCGCGCCAGTTGCTCCTAAAAGTTGGATGTGCGCAATAAAATACTGCTAAGGTTCGAGACTTCGGAAAACGGCGTACCCATCAAACCACCGCGGTTACGTTGCACTCAAAAAGTTTTCCATATACTGTATAAAGAAACATACGAATATGTTACTGATTAGTCTCATTCATGAAAGAAACTTTGTTTAGTACCAAAAGTGAATAGGAACTTATTACAAAATACAATATTCTCTTTTCTACTTAAATAGAGCGGTTGTATGTAAAGTCGGTTAAGGAATGATAATTTTACAATGTCATAAGAAAACATAAATATTGAAACCTTTTTCAGAGATGAATAGAAGTTCACTATCAGTCACCTTCTTCATCTTAGTATCCTCTTAGTGGCTCATAAACCTAACCTAAATTCGGAGACTAGTTTCTACTTTTATTGTTTGGTAAGAGCAGATAAGATTTGATATTTGGATTTCTGCAGAATGCTATACGTGCTCAATTCACTATTTGATGGCACCATAGCACCTCTCAAACGGCTTGGAGGAATCTTGCGAGGAAGATATAATTATTGTTGAGACAGTTCTAAGGAAGGTTCTTGCCACTTTCGGTTAACCTAGATGAAAATTGATAGACATCCTCTTAATGCGAGAGCGTGAACGGCTTCACGCTGTTCTCCGGCCCGAGCTTCTATATTTTTGGCAATGTTAAAGTGCCACTACCGTCTAAGCTCCTAACTTTCGGTGGAACTTCGGACATCACTTCCGAAGTTTGGTCCCAAAACTGAGGGGAGCATCGGCCGCACTCGCGCGGTTGATGCCCAACATCAGGGGACCCAACGCTCCCTACAGGAGGCTGTACCTGGGGATCGTGCGAAGCATGGCTCTGTACGGGGCTCCCGTATGGGCGGAGACCCTGACGGCCAGCAATGAGGCTAGACTGCTGAGCCCGCAGAGAGTGATGGCCGTCAGGGTGATAAGAGGATACCGCACGATCTCCGGTGAGGCGGCATGTCTCCTAGCCGGGACCCCTCCATGGGACCTGGAAGCGAGAGCCCTTGCGTCACTGTTCAGATGGCGCAAGGAGGCGCTGGAGCGGGGCCAAAGGCCTGCGTCTCGAGAAATCGAGGCCCAGCGGACCCTGCTCCACCAGGAAACCGTGGAGACATGGAAGGTGCGACTTGAGCAACCAAAGGGGGGATTCGCCACAATCGCGGCCGTCAGACCGGTCATGGACGAGTGGCTGGAGAGAAGACACGGTGCTCTCTCCTACCGGTTGACACAGATGCTTGCCGGGCACGGTAGCTTCGGTAGGTATCTGTGGCGAAAACACCGGGAAACCACTGCCGAGTGTCAGCACTGCGAGGACCGCAGCGATGACACGGCGCTCCACACGCTGGTGGAGTGCACGGCGTGGGCACAACAGCGACAGGTCCTCGTAGTGGGTCTGGGCGTGGACACTCTCTCGCTTGAGGCCATGGTGCGAGCCATGCTCTCCAGCGGGAGTAAGTGGGACTGCGCCGCCTCTTTCTGCGAGCAGGTCATGCTCGCGAAGGAGGCGGCGGGCCGGGTGCGGGAGAGAACTCTCCCACCCGAGTTCCGCAGTCGGCGCCCTGGGCGCCGCCGACGTGTCTTCGCCGAGGACTATCGGCCTCCATGACCGGGGGTCTGAGGACGGTGAGAGGGCCGCTCACCGTCCTTACAGAAGCAGGCCCATGACGGCAGCGTGACGTGAGCACTCACGCACGCCCCCCCCTTAGAAGCGGGGTCACACCCGAAACCCCCCATAGACGCGGGATTGCACCCGAACCACCCCCTGGGCGAGGCCGCATCGGCGGCCGTAGGTCTGTTGGGAGTCACGGGACATCCTTCCTGAGGGCTTACCCGGGGCTCTCAACCATAGGCTGTTGGGCGTTACGTGAGGTTTTTTAGTCGGTAAGAGTCCGGCATAGCATCCTACGAGGATTTTCCCTCACGTTAAAAAAAAAAAAAAAAAAAGCTCCTAACTTTTTAAGTACATCTATTAGGTGAGGTTCAGATGCCTAGAAGATGTATTTATAAAGCTGAGCTATTTACCTCGCACCTGATGAAACCATCTGACATACAAGACTAACAAGAAAAGTCTTTAAATGTTTATGAACTATCTGAACTTAATTTCCAAATTTTCATCGTCATTTCATTAGTAATTCCCTTTGGCACGTTCGGTAACTGGATAAAATCCCTAAATAGAGTATTTTCGAACACTGCAACGTCACTTCGTCTCGCGTTATAAAATATGCAGATAAGTTACGGGAATTGATTCAAGGCACAAAAGAGGCGATCAGTCTATAGACGGGCGGTGAGATTTCGGAAGTAATTTCCCAGGAGAATACACACTTATCTCATGACACTGGAAATAATTTGAGTATCACTTATTTAAATTAGGAGTAAATGGAGGACAGCGGTAACATTTGCAAGGTATCTGGTTCATTTATTCTTATTTATAAAAGGTCACGTCACAGTGCTCATGATATAATTATGACTCACTGTGTAAAAGTTTGCATCTGCCGATAGTAGACATTACGTTGGTACTACAATACCAAATTTTGGAAAGGACGTTCTCACATATTTATATATCGCCTGTTATCGGTAGAAGCATATTCTAAGCTTCTGATACACGTAGATAATCTAGGGTCACTATCAGTGTGACCCAACTACTTACCATCCATGTAAACATTGCATTGCTCTTGCTGGAACCAATCAAAGGTTACCTTTATTAGGACGCTGCTGGATTAGAATAGTAGTATAGACCGAGAATTGCAGACGTTTAGGATTCACTCGTTCATTCAAATAGTTCAAGCATAACCATCATATATACCTGAAAACGTCGCCGTTCTGCTTTCAACTGGTCAGAGAGTACGTTTCCGTTCCCGCAAACTCTCTAGGTTAACCACACGATGCTGTATGCATAACTCTGCAGCAGTCGAAAACTTAATGCGAGTTAACTGGTCCGGAGACATGTAACAAATTGTCAGTTAATTAATCTGTTCGAAATAAGAGCAACCGCATAAAATTCTCCAATAAAGATGCAAATAAGAACCTTTTGAATTTTTATTGTATTAGCCAAAAGAAAAGTAGAAATATGTAGCTGTTATAGCGCTAATATTTATTTTTTGTTAGAGAATTGGGTGATTTGAGATACAAACTTAAGCTGTAATTTCTTCACTGTGCGTGTTAGTGACAGTTTAATAATGTCCAATGTTTTATCCATCCCTGAAACTCGTTGTTTTTTTTAAACAACTTCACCCGCTAATTGAATTAGGTACTTAGTTACTTTTAACCCTTCTTGACTTTCTTAAGTAATCAAGTTTTAAAAGTAACTTTGAAACAAGTTTGACCCCGTGGCTTTAGGACAGGTTGTTCAAATTTACTTTATCTGAACGCAATTTATAAAGCGTATAACTTAAAATAAATCAAGAAACTATTTCATTTTCTAAGAATTGTAATAAAAAAGTATTTTAATTAAAGAATAGAAACTTTAAACAATAGAAGTTTTTAAAGTGAAATGTAGAGTAACAATAAATATTCTTATTAAAACCACTCAGATTTGGGTTACACATATAAGTAATAGAACGTGCTGTGATAATTTTTAGGATCCTTAACGACAAGAAGAGAAGAACACGATCCTCATATGATCACTTCTATGGCTGGAAGTCCGCTCATTTACCTACAGCTAATTGGCTTCGGATCTACAGATCAGACATTTGATTCACATAAAGAACCAAACTAGTATTGTAATCCATCTCGATATTAATGTAATGAAGGTTTCGTCAATCTATTCAAACAGTTCCCAACTCAAAAGCAGTATGTATTATCTGCTAGCCAAACTTTATGTTTAGATACACAACATTGGATGTTGTTACCTTGAAAAGTTCTATCAAGTAATTTGCATGGCGTATGTATCATTCAGGTAGTTGTTTCCGAGGTAGCGAGAAACTCTGATCGTGTGACGGGAACTGAATAACTATGATGGAACAAACCCGAACCCAGAAAATGCTCACAGAACTCAAACAAGTAGCACTATAACGAATTAAGTTAGCCAGCTCTCTTGAAAATGAACCTGCCCCGAGTTGTACGTGAATAACTGGTTAGTGCATCATTTATTTTATATCAAAGGAATATCAAATAAAAGCGCACTATAATAATACAGTGGTATAAGGATATTGAGTGAAATGCATTTTGTATTTTCTGTACTAGAATGAGTATGCCGCTTTGGCTGCTCTTATTTAGCATTTTTAGCACAAAACCAGATGAAAATAGTTACGTAAAAGTCTATAGGTATATATAAAACCACAAGACTAATTGGCATGTGATGTAAGTATAATCCGTAGAACTACAGGGCCTGATCCTGATCTCATTCGTAACGACATCTACTGACTGATTTACTAGGCTCAATACCGGTGGAAAATCTAACAGCAGTTTCTTGCAATAATGACGAACTAAAGAACCTTAATCCTGTTCCTAGCAGTCCATCCAAACGAGCTCTATATGTGATTATCGTCTAATAACTTCTTTGTTTATTTTGAATAGAGCATCGTCCACACGATCGAATGCACACTGCATAACGGCGACACATTTCTGGCAACGCAAAAATGCATTCCCTTGTGAATATAAAACAAAGGCGTGTACAGAATCTGAAGCTTCGTCCATTTTTACGTACTTACGTAAAATTTACAGTGTCTCTTTCGGTCTCACGCATATTTCCTTATTTTATGTCTCACCCACTTTCCAAAAAGATTCAGCTTAACAGCTCCATTGCTCATAGGGTTTCGTAGCCCAAGGGTCAAAACGGTAGGTACTGTATTACTGAGACTTTCGATGTTCGTCTATTCATCTGTCTTCAGGAACCGTGACAGTTAGAAAGCTTTTCACAGATGAGGAACTTATTTTTCCGCTACAACAACAAAATACTACAATCAGAACAACAAATGTGATTTTTGGTTCGGATAGATGCTGTTGTGTAAGAATGTCCACAATTATTTTTGTTTATTCATTAGAAAGAAAGAAAAGAAAAAAAGATAGAAACATTTATTTGGTAGTGCCCACACATAATGGTATATTGAACAAGTACAGTTTTAAAATGAGCCTAAAGTAGTGAGTGACATATGCAATGTGGCACAAAGATGCACCAAATGGATGTCCAGTTCACCAATATTGAGAAGAAACCTTGCAACACAATTTGTGTAATTATTAAATAAGCCTTGCTACAAAATCTGATCCTAATGGTTGTCTTAAATGTATTTATTGACAATATTCAATTTCGACACTACGAGTACCATACACTTTTCTCTTCTTTCTTCTAGTTTATAAAGACATAAAAATATAACTCCACCCACACAATCAATATAAGTAAGCCTATTAGCGTAGGCGCTAATAGGCTTACTTATATTGATTGACTTATACTTATGTTGATTTGATATTTTTGGCATAAGGTAGGCCTTATGCCAAAAATATCAAATAGCCTGGTAGGAACTGGGCATTACGTTTCGTACAAGGAAAAACGTCAGTTAAAAAGTATTTGTTTTATTATTCTCTTTGAACATTACTTTACCTTTTGGATTAACTTACAATGCCATTGAAAATGCTTTTATAATATAGAGGAGGCTTGAATGCATTTCGTTCATTCATTTATGAACAAAGTTGGTTGAAAAGGAACTAAAATAACCAAGTATAAAAAATATTATTGATATAAAAGAAATATATTTTCCTATTTTATACTACTAAGGTGGCAGACAACCCTACGGCCCACCCGATGAAAAGTGGTTACCCTGTGGACGAGCTATCTTTAGCTATGTTGTCAATCAATCGTAATCTATAACAAGGCTTCCGAAACTCTTCCGAAAGCGTCTCGTTTTTACCGTTTGGTCCGTAGCCAAAGGGTATAAACGAGACCCTATGTGTGCGTCCATACTGCGGGCCTAGCGCGGTTGCGACGACGGGCGCGAAATATCAAACATATGAAACGCGCCTTTGCGTCCATACTGTAGTGACTAAGGCGGGAGCCTAGTGCGACGGGATTTAGCGAGACAGCGCGCGTAGTTTTCAAACGCTTCTATCCGCGCGTTCTGGCCGTACTGCGGGCCTCATGTGCGGGCCTAGTCAGCGAGCGACGCCATGCGCGGGTGGCGGGGGTATCAGACTTCGGTCTTGTCGCTCGGCGTTTGCGCGTCTGTTGTTTATTGTTGTAAAATGGCAGTAAATACTGAATTGTTCATTAGTATAATTCAAAGCAAACCACCTATATGGCAAAGCAAACATCCACACCACTGTATTCGCACCATTACAAGAAAGATATGGAGTGAAATAAAAGAACAATTTCCTGGAAAAGTTTAATAATATCGTTTTAAATTGTTTGATATTGTTCCCAGAAATAGTTTGTGAATTTTATACGAATATTTTTTGCTCTTCGTGATGGATTATTATTAGCTCCGCTGTTTCTGTGACGATTTTCATATAATGGCGGGTTAGATAGCACACGCTGGACATCCAGATCGACTTCGCCGTTTAAATCCATTATAACATTGTGTAGTATACACGCAGCTTTTATTATTGACAAGGCATTTGTTCTGTTTGTTTCGATAGGTTTAAGTAGTATTCTCCATTTACACGTTAAAATGCCAAATGCACATTCAATTGTTTTTTTTTTTTTTTTTTTTTTTTATACCACTAAGGTGGCAGACAAGCATACGGCCCACCAGAAGGACCGGTGGTCACCGCAGCCTATGAACGTTTGCAACACCAGAGGTGCCACACTCGCGCTGCCGACCCTGTAAAAACCTTGTAAGACCCCTTTTGAAGAACCCCATACTGTAGGCGTTTGGGAAAACCGAGGCAGGGAGGTCATTCCACAACCTAAGCGTGCGCGGAAGAAAACACCTATCGGATCTAACCGTGCTAGAACGCACCGGACGCAGAGTGTGAGGATGAACTCCCTGTCTGTGGCGAGCGGTGCGGTGATAGAACGTAGCCGTGGGCATCATATCAAACAATTCCTCAGAGCACATACCATTGTACAGGCGGTAGAACACGCATAAGGAGGCAAAGTCTCTCCTGTCGCGAAGAGGTTCCACACCAGCTGTAAGTACAGGATCGTTGACAATTGTTTGTCTAGCGGTAGACAATCTGATATTAAAATATTTTCTTTCATTATTAAGTACTCGCTCGGGATTTTTTTTTTTTTATACCACTAGAGTGGCAGACAAGCATACGGCCCCACCAGATGCCACCGGTGGTCACCGCAGCCTAGGGATAAGGGCGCATTAAATAATTTTTTAACGGATAAGCTTCATCACCCACTAGGACGTAGGGTGCAATGACATCAGAATTTGTAAGTCTCTTTGGCATAGGGATTTTATATTTATTTTTTTCTATAAGCTTATTCAATGTTGATGCCATGAAAGTACCGCCATCACTTTGCTTTCCTCGACCACCTACTTCAACAGCTACAAATCTTCTTTTTGCGTCAGCCACAGCTTGCATGACAATGCTATTTCTTTTTTTATAGCACCAGTGTGCCGAACCAGATTTAGGTGGATTTTTTATTTCGCAATGTTTCCCATCAATTGCCCCTATACAGTGTGGGAATTTCCAGGTAGCTTCAAATTCTTCTGCAATAGCTTTCAGATGTTGTTCTGTTGGTGTCGGCATGTGAATAGATACTAATTCAGTCCATAAAACACGGCATGTTTCGTGCACTACAGAAGCAATGGTACTTTTCCCCATTCGAAAACTGTAAGCCAGAGCTCTAAATCCAGTTCCTGTTGACAGAAACCTAAAATGAAAAAAAAAAAACAGAATAAAGTATTTTGTTACTTTTTTTTACAGAAAAACAACTGCGTAAGAAATGGAAGAACCTGCGCGATCAATTTCGAAAAGACAAAAAGAAATTGCCTACGCCGCGCTCTGGTGACGGTGGCGATGAAATTGTCAGCACGTGGCCATACTTTCAAATTATGCAATTCTTAAATGATGATATGGCACCTGAAGCCATGACGGGAAATCTACATGACAGCGATTCAGAATCTCTTAACGAGTCTTGTCAAACTGAGCAAACTAACATTGCAGACGTGATGAGCCCAGGTACATCAACCTGCAGCAGTCGCACAAACGTGTCAAAGCGCAATAAATCGGCGTCAGATTATAGAGAAGAGCTCATTGAATGTGAAAGAAAAAAAATTTTGCTAATTGAACAGAAAATGGCGTCACAAAGTGACCAGCCGGAAAAATGATGATTATCTATATATTATTATATATATTAAAATGATATATTAAAATGATTTAATAAATATTATATATATTAAATCATTTTTTTATGAGTCTCCTGCCACAAATGAAAAAATTTGGTGAATTGCAAAAGTTACGCATTCGAAATAAAATTACCCAAATCGTAATAGACGAGACAGAAAAGATGCAATTTTCACAACAGAGATACGAAGAAAATTATGGCGGTTATTCAACTGTCAATTACCCTAATTATTAACTTTATTACTGTAACTTTTCTATTTGTTTGATTACTACTTACATAAATATAAATACAAAATTAATAAAATCTTGTTTTATTCTTACCTTAGAGTTATGAACAATTTCTCCTCAGGTCTAATACTTTTACCAAAGTTAGTATCTTTTTTTGTGATTTTAGGCGATATTTGACTCAGTATGTAGTCAAAAGTTGACACGGGCATTCGAGTATACTCAAAGAACTTTGTAGGGTATAATCTCAATTCTTCATATAAGTTAAAAAATTCACCAGTTAAATGTCTGTTTTTATTTATTTCGTGCACACCATCTCTAATGTTCGACACCTCCCATCTCAGAATCGGACTGTCTAGTAAATACAGCATATCCTCGTCCATAGTTTGCAACACCTGATATACGTCAAACCGCTACAAGAGCTCGCGGCTCACTAACACTGAGTACATTTGTATATTATGAGATAGAGACGTCACTCGACTAAGTGACGACACCAGCGGTGCCAAGCAGCTATTACAAGAAACTTTCTGACTGCGTGGCCATGAAATAAAAATCGAGTGTAACAAATATATTTAAATAAACTTATATATTTAAATAAACTTGAATCTTTTAGAAAAATTAGTTTTAAGATCGTAAAAAATAATAATTAACTACCTTGAGCAGAAAAGTAGTCTTACTTATATGACCCTATGTAACGAAACCATAACGCGATTTAAAAAAAGGCACAGCGCCATCTAGCTGTGAATTTTTAACTAAAATATTAGATTTTTTAATATTGCGTACAGCGCCAACTACCACGTGTTTCTGGAAACTCTTACGTTATAATGAAACGAAATTAAATATCATGACAAGTCTCAATGTAACTGCAACGTTGAGAACCTACGTAAGTTGGTTACATTATAATTCAATGCTCAGTTCTAAGTGATAACACCATGCTCACTAAGGCCACCGCACGCCCGCGCTCACCGCACCCGCCTCAGGCTCCAGTCACCGCGCATTCAGTATGGACGCACCCTATGACTAAGACTTCACCATCCGTCAGACACAGGCATAGAGCAACACGGCTTATGTCGTTCCCGTCTGGCAATACATACCTACTCCAAATGGTATAACAAATGTATTATAAGTGTGCCGAATTGTTTTGTGGCTTAACCAGAATTTTTTTCATCAACGAGTACTCAATAAAGACTCTCAAATGTTATTAATTTTCGAACACCTTCTTGATACATGAACAATCAAGAGAACTGTTGCACAAACCGAGTAATCCAGCTTCGCACTGACGTAATTGCGAAAGCGTTTTCAATTCATGGCGTAAACTATCTACCTGATTTCGAATACCAATTTATCTTGCAACTACAGCTTTCGAGTACACGTATAGAATACATAATACTATAATGGAATCTCAAAAGAATGTTTAAGTCTTACTGGTCAATTAAACATTAATAATTCAAACAATCCATTTGCTAACAAAACCTGTGTCTCTAGAATGAAATTTATCTCTAAGGTCAGGGGAAAAACATTACCTTTTTGCGAGAAGATTACTCAAAATATTACGGATTTGCGTAAAATATGTGAAACCTTTTGTATGGTATTACAATCCTATTGTTCGGAGATTGAATTTTGGGTTATTATATTATTTAAGAATTACTCATGCGTAATAGATTGTCATGTACAATTTTTTATTCCATGTGAAACATCCATTTGATTTTTTAGTTCCGTAGATTTTAAGACTGACTAAGACCTTTCTACCACACGGTACCCTACAAACTGACTACAATCAAAAGTCCCGGGTAAGTCCTCGGAACGACGTCCCAGGGTAGGTAATATCATAAAATATGTTCATAACTCAAGTAGATATTTATTGTTTTGATGTCTTTAACGTGCAGACACAACTTTCAAATGTATGTAAAGATACGACTACTTCATAGTTTCATAATAGAGTAAAAGTAAATATTGATTTTAAATATATTTCATTTATCGAAATTTAAAACACATTATAATATATTGGGTTTCTTTTCTGTGTGGAAATCTGTCATGGATGCTATACCGGTCTCTTACCGACTAAAACCACACGGTTCTACTTCCTACGGCCGGGAGTCCCGGGTTAGCCCTCGGAAGGATGTCTCAGGATAATTTAATAAGACTGCCGTTTCCGAAGTCACTGCACGTTTGTAGATAGGTGAGAAATTTTGAAAGTAGGTACTTTCTGACCGATGAATCAAACACCTCTGTACCGGTAAACCTGTAGAGGAAATAAAATAAAGAAGATGTGAATTTATTAATGCGTTTTTTAGTCGGAACGTACTTCCTAGTTTTTATAACGCATTTTTTTCTTTTCGTTTTGCATCCAATTTAACATCTACACGAATCTTGGTCTAAATTTTTTATCGGTTTATTACCTTTTATAGAAATTGTAAAATACGTAGGTACATCACAATTATAAACCACTAGTGTTATTAGGAAAATAAAGAACACCAAACCCTTTGTTTTACACTTTGTTCACACACAGAACAAACGAACGTCTCTAGTCACTGCTATAATACCTACGACAGATATCTAAGAGTAACAGTGTATACTATCACAGTCCTTATTCACAAAAAAAGGAAGCATTTAATTTCGCGCCAGTGGCAATACAAACTTAAATCATGCAAAGGTCTGCCTTGGGTCCTTATCAGTAATCAAGTTCAAAGGTCAATAGCCAGTTTACAAAACTCACCAATGTATGCTAAGACCCTAAAGCTATTCAGGTAAGTATAACACGAAGCAGGTTCACTTTCGAGAGACTTGGTAACTAAATTCATTACAGAGTTCTGTTTGAGTTTCGTGTACCCTCCGAAATTCACCTTGTTTTGGTATAAGAATTCCTTCATAATAATCATAATCATAATCATTTATTCCATGCGAAACACAGGTAAATACAAATACATTATTCAGGTTGTTATGTGAAAACGCAGATCGCTGTGTTCGGCCTCGTTGGGCGTGCAATTTTACAGTATAAATAATTTAATATTATGGAATTACAATATGGTACCTACTAGACATCGCAATACCAAATTCATATCAATATAGATTCCAACAATTTCACAAATAAAATTTATCTTATTTTCTTATCAATTACAATACATAATAATAACAAACAAAAAACAAGAATTCAATAATTAATTTTACAATGTCATTCAGTAAAAGTCAATATTTTATCTAAGTATGTCAAAAATAAATAATACGTATACATCAATGTCAATTTCTTTTGCACTACTATTGAATTGAATCATACATTCTTATTGTTAAATCGAACCTATAATTTGTCCGTCAAATATTCCGTTATTGTATAATATGCCTTACTTAATAACAGAGCTACCAATTGCTTTTTAAATACATTCACCTCCTTAATTTCCAGAATAGAGACTGGTAATTTGTTAAATAGCTTAGGTGCCATTCCCAATAAATTTTTATTAAATATGACTTTTTTGTGCTGCCTTTGGTGAATTTTGTATTTGTGACGAGAACTATTCAATGTCTCAAATAAGTGCATGTTCGTTTTTACGAACATTGCTACTTCAAATATGTATAGGCTGGGCATTGTCAATATCCTAAATTTCAGGAAGAAGGGTTTGCAGCTGTCAGTTCTCCTGATATTCGTCATAGACCTTATGCATTTCTTTTGTGCCCGAAATACTGTCTCTGTATTTGTTGAGTTACCCCAGTAAATGACTCCATATCGTAACGTAGATGTTACATACGCATGGTAGGCGGTAAGCAGTGTAGCCTCGTTTACGACTTTTGCCAGGTTATAAAGCGCATATGAGAATTGACTGAGGCGTTTGACTATATTTTGGGTGTGGGTTGTCCACGACATGTCTCGATCTAATTCAATACCTAGAAATTTCGTTGAGTTAGCTTCCGAGATTATATTGCTACTGTAGAGAACAGTAGGTTTTATATGATTTGTTCTTTGCTCAAAATTTATTATTTTCGTTTTATCTAGGTTAACTATTAAATTGTTTACTGTAAGCCATTCGATAAGTTGCCTTAAACAGTCATTTATTTCACTTTCCAATAATACATAGTCACTGTGACTAACCGCTACCGTGCAGTCATCAGCGAACATAACCATAGGATGTTGAATCACTCTTGGCATGTCATTTATATAGGTAATGAACAATAAGGGTCCCAGAATACTACCTTGGGGAACGCCATAGTGATTCAATTTTCCCTGAGAAGTGTATGTTCGTTCTATTTTTGTTTTAGCACAGATTTTTTTGATGACTGTAATTTGTCTTCTATTTTCTAGGTATGATTTAAGGAGATCAAGGGCATTTCCCCTTATGCCATAACGCTCCAATTTTTCGACTAGTATTTTGCGATCTACAAAATCGAAAGCTTTGCTCATATCCATAAATAAAGCAGTTACTGGACGCCGGTTATCAATGTTTGTTATTACATTTTCGAATAGTTTGTAAATAGCCATGTTAATATTTTTATTCTTCCTGAAACCGTATTGTTCATCAGACAAGATATTATTCTGTTCAAAAAAACTGTACAGCGAGTTGTAGATAATTTTTTCAATTATTTTCGAGAATATTGGTAGTAGTGCTATAGGCCTATAGTTAGAAAGATGTTCTTTACTCCCTTTTTTGTGCAGAGGTCTTATTATAGATAATTTTAATCTGTCCGGGAACACACCAGTCTCTAGACACAGATTGATGACGTGACATAACACAGGGGCAATAGAAATTGCTACCGATTTAATTACATTCGTAGTAATGTCATCATATCCTGAGCTATTTGTATTTTTCAATGATTTAATTATATTCGATATGTCCTGAGGTATTATAGGGGCAAAAAATATAGATTTGTGGTTAATGTCAAACTTAAAACTATAATTATTATTTGATTCA
This sequence comes from Miltochrista miniata, assembly GCA_933228765.1. Classification (NCBI taxonomy): domain Eukaryota; kingdom Metazoa; phylum Arthropoda; class Insecta; order Lepidoptera; family Erebidae; genus Miltochrista; species Miltochrista miniata. The sequence goes on along the minus strand of OW121754.1, from coordinate 21,733,478 downwards.
ATAATGTCATTATTACTTTTTGATTCTACTTCGTCAATAAAATACTCATTAAATGTCTGGACAATTTGTTGAGGGTCTGTTAACACTTTAGAGTTTAACATAATTTTAGACCATTCCTCGACTGGTTTATTGTTTTTCTGCCTATTTATAATTTGCCACGTGGCTTTACTTTTGTTAGCAGCGTTATTTATAAAATGACTGTTTTGAGATTTTTGTGTAAGCCTAATTACCATCTTTAGTCTTTTCGAGTAACTTTTAAACATGTTTTTATTTTCAGCATTAGGAGCTTTTCGGAACTGCCACAGCATTTGGCGTTTGCGTTTGCAACATGCCCTTATGCCGTTGCTTATCCATCTTGGTTTTTTTACAGCCAAAATTTTTAATTTCCTAACTGGGAAACACATGTCATAAAATAGTTTAAATAGATCATGAAATTTGTTAAAAGCGTCATTAGCATCATTCGAATTATAAATATCATTAAATGTCAAGTTTTGCATGCATTTCTTAAAGGTTATTTTATTTTCTTTGCAATATTTACGCCTAAATATATACCAGTGAGATAACGAACAGGTCTCTTTAACTGGACACTTTAGTAACTGACCTGTGTGATCTGACAAAGACAGTTCGACAATCTCACATCTACTACCCCTAATGTTGTCAATAATATTATCTATACAAGTGCCAGCGCATATACGCGTTGGAGCGTGTACACCTAACTTTAAATTGTAGCTATGTAAAATATTTTGGAAATCAAGAGAATGAGTATCGTTCTTTAACGTGTCAATATTATAGTCTCCACAGATGATAACCCGTTTTTGCCGTTGAAAGCATGCGTAATTTAATATTTTGTCTAACTTATTGAAAAAGATGTCTAATGTGGATTTGTCATATTTGGGAGGCCTGTATATGCACAAAACTATGATAGGATGTTCGATCAATTCTACCGCGCAACATTCAATAAGGTTTGATTGGCACCATCTATCCATATCAAGTCGCAAACCTCTGAGTGTGTTTTTTAGAAGAATACAGGAGCCTCCATGTCTATTGCATCGATTGTAGCTTGCATAAATTGTATAGTTTTGTATATAGAGTTGTAAATGGTCATTATCTTTCATATTTGTTTCGGTTATGCATAAGATATCAACCGATCTCCCCTCTTTGTGTAATCGACTGAGGTGAACACTCAACCGATCAGATTTATTAATAAGTCCGTCAATATTTTGATGCAATATAAAAATATGATTATACACGAAAAAAATCATCTGATCGATTGTCAGTTCTTAATACAAAATTTTCTATATTTAATGGTTCCACAGCTGTTTGACACGTTTGTACAGCTGTTTTACAAACATTTCCAATTGGCTTAAAATATTGTAACATAGTTGTTTGAGATAATACCCTAGAAGCTGCAGTAGATTTCTTGGGACTATGTTTAATAGAAATCCAATTTTTGCAATTAAGAAATTGCTGACTGTATTTCAGGTAGTCTATTTCAATATTATTCATCTATTATTCATCCTTCATGGAACCTTACCCTCTGCACACTATCAGTTTTACTCCACCTTTGTATAAACAATATTATTTGACATAGGTTGGGCAAGAGTTTATTATTTATTAAGTTGGCTATCGGTTCATATAATTAAGAGAAATGTACAACCCTCCATTTTGATTGTATGTGATTTTTAATAAAAGAACCATTCAAAATACACCAATGCTTTTCACAATATTATCGTTATTTGGCTTTACTCCGACACAAAACGTTACAATTGAAATATTGCTTATCATCGCGGAAACAGATAGAACGGAACAGTTTTAATTTCGTTTCAAAAGCTGTTTTGACTTTACTTCACAGTGGTGGAACAGTCTATTATTAGGAACATGGAGTGAGTGCCCAAGTTCATGTTGCTTCGTCGTAAAAGTCGGGTTTGTTATAAATAAAGGTGGGCAGATTGTCATGATTTAAAAAAAAATTAAGACATTCTCACACAACATAATTTTGTCAAAATTAAGATAATACAAGCTTGTGTTATGGAATCTAGACAACTGTAAAACAAACGATTTCTAAATACATATCTACATATTATTGATAAATTATACCCAGATACTTACAAGTTTGTTGAATTTATTCCCTCCCTTCGGTGTAAAGACAAATTGCAGCAGAACAAATAAATATTTTATGAAAAGTCTCCAATTCCACGGAGATATAAACTTTGCTGGAACCACTAATATTTACAAACTCATATAACACATTTTATAATAAAGTGATAGTGTGAAGTGCTTTCTAACATCAAATGTAAAACGTAGGTGAACTCCTCACAAGAAAGTTTATAAAAGTCGAACAGGCCTTTAGACTACACAGAAAATGAGATCGGAACTCTAGTATTCAATGCAATGGTTTTGACTGCAAGGAAAGAGAAAAGTCTCTCAATCAGATTCTTAACTATCTCATTAAGATATTGTTTAATGTAATGAAAAAAATAAAAATGTAAAAAAAATAAGTATATTGACGGGGACGAAAAAAAAGAAATCTTGAAACTACACGTTGAGGGTCTTATAATAAGGTCCACTGCAAATAGCCTATATTTGCAGTGGAGCAAATTATGGAATAATCACTGCTTTCATTTGTATGACTTGTGATCTTGAAAAAGGTAAGTAGGTACTTAAATAATGTTGTAGCCATCTAGTTACCCCAGGCCTTTGAAAATGCCGTAAGGATAAATATTGTGGAACAGTACAAGTGGTGTTAATCAATTTGTGCAGCAGGTTCTACCAATTGTCATCAATCAACAATATAAATAATCTTAATCAAGTTAACATAATTGCACAGTCATATGCCCTTACGTTTGTGTGGAGCTAAAAGAATTTTCGTATCCCGTGGGATATTAATGTTTGTTTTATTTCGAATATATTGTATTTCGAATATATTGTATAAATGGAGTGCTTGTCCCTACACTTATGCATAGTAGTGAAAGTTGGGTGTGGCAGGAGAAGCATGAAAGTAATGGATGGAAATAGGCTGACGAAACAGATTTATGAAGCGAGAGTGAATGAGCAAACTGGTAGGGGTCGACCTCGGCATACTCATGTCGATCAAATCAATAATCTTCTGAGAAAAGGCCAGGTCAAGAGTACCCTTAACCGAAGAGCATGTATGAAGACACTTATGAAAGTTGAAGAAGCGAAAGTTGTTTGCCAGAATCGTAGCAAGTGGAAAGTCATAGTCTCTGCCTACCCCGTTGGGAGACAGGCGTGATGTTATGTATGTATGTATAAATAAAGCTTGTGAAATACGACATGGTCACTAATAAACTACATTAGAACTAACGAGGTCCATTACAGTACAGCCCTCACAGTCACCTTGCTACAATTTTGGTATTGTTATAAATCATTCAGTGATAATAAATGTATTGAACATTTTATATGTGTAAGTTACAGTAAAGTTTCGTACTCTTATTGCTAGCGAGCTTGATTGTACCGTGGACCCAACTAAACCAAAGATGCTTTCGTCATCGTCTATTTTTCCGACCGAATTTTAGCAGAAAGATTTTCCTTCCTCATCCTTTTTTTTGTTCACTTTTTTGATAAAACTTACCATTTACATAGTTTTGAGTATAGTTCTACACTTCAGAATTCTCTGAATTCGGACACAAAATAATCGCAAGTGACAACTGTATTTATATGTATCTGGCTAGAAAGACAATGATAAATCCGATCTACCGGTACCCACAAAAAATCTCTGGACGTTCTATTGGACATAGGAGTAAAGATCGGACAAATGCAGTGCGAGAGAGTTTATATTCCTAGATTGCTTAATTTTCTTTCACATAGATTTATTTACCCTTTTCTGAAGTTATTTTTATAAACATTGACATAGTGTAGTTCTTCACTGATTTAATGGAACTTTTATGTTTCCGATTTAAGATAACGTTGATATACGTTAATGGTTTGGCATTTGAGCAAAAACATTAAACTTAAAAGTAAAATAAAACTTATATCAACATTTTACTCAAAAGTGCTCCATTTTAATCCATAATCCATTCCATTACGCAAATTGGGAAACTTTACAACGACCCATATTTTGTAACCGCATATAAATTATTCATTCGCTATTACTACACAGTATTTTAATCTCAATTAATAAAGGTTTTGTTTAAAATTTGGAAAAGCTGAATATTCTAAGATAAGCCAAAGAAAGTTTTCAGAAACGTCCAAGTTTTGATCCATCTTCTAAACCCCTGGGGTTGCAGTCAGTGTTATATAACTTACATCAAACACATTACTCGTATAATACTGGTAAGAAATCAGATTATTCTTCTCAGGGTGGCTTTAAAATAATACAAACGTAAAATATATTCCCCATTACTTAAATGGTTTTAGTGATGTTTATAATAATTATGCATTACTTCAAGTGAAGTCACTGAGCATTTTTAGAACTCAGTTTGGGTCGGTTTAGGTAACCTTACTTTTGGTAAAAAATTGCCTATGTTTATGTACATGTGCTATTCTAAATGATCCAGAGGTTTATTTACTGCTCTCTCAAATTCTTCAGTTTAATTGCATTATTTAGACTAGCCGCGAAACAACAACATACGAGTAAAGTCGATTGAGCTCCGGTAGAATGGTTGTTAAATTGATCCGTTGCTAACAATTCGCCGGAATTTTCTTACGGCAACAAATCTTCTTAGGAAAAGGTTGTATGTACTAACCGAATCCAGATTCCAGGTGTCGGCGGAACAATGCAATTCCCGAACAAATCGCGTTGTGAATACGGGTGGCAACACCTCCCGTGTATCTCGTCGCCTCACCTCACATCGCCCCCTCGCGTTCAGGTGCTCTATTCAAATCCCTCAAGTGACATCCAACTAATATTTATCTTGTGAACAATGAATCGAATATGAGAATAGTTACAATTTTGAAAATGTAGGTGCAAGATGGTTGATTAATTTTATTATTGCAATGTCCCATACATTGCAATAATAAAAAAAATTAGATTAGGAATGGCATATTGCTAATACCTATATGTGTAGAATTTCTTAAAACTGTATTTTTTAGTGCAATAATATTAGGAATACTTAAATGTAGGTAGATTTGTAAAAAACATATGTAGAAAACGCTAGAGCCACACTATAACAATGCTAAAACTCTTCCGAATTACTTAAAAGAATACCTCTCATATTCCCGAGAAAAGGTTTACATATAAAAAAAAAATATTAATTATAATTATTTGTTATCTCAATTTTCAATGTTAGCAGTTGAAAGATATCATTGAGTGAATCTCCTATCTTAACCTTAATATACTTTGAAACAGTCATTGAATTATTCTTTATACTCTTACACCTTTCGTCTAAGCATACATATTTGACAAACCACTCTACCAAACAACCAAGCTGCTGATTCACTGACACACGTGGGTAAGCTACTAAGATAGCTGCTACACATTGTTTCACGTAAGGGAACGTTGTAGTTTACAGCATTATTGCGACTTCAGGAGATTTTAAATAACTTCTTTTCAGTAGCTGAACGACGATATTATAACAGTTTGTCTATGAAATCATTCAGAAGTTAATAGTTTTCGTCATTTCCATGAAGCCACATTTATATTACAAAAACAATAAATAGAGTTACATGATATCGGAAAATATAATTCCCAAAAATTGACGGATTATATGAAGCGAGAAGTTTGAAAAATCCATTGAAAAAAGCCTTTACATTTTATATCTGGAACGTTTTATCAAGACACCTGTATTAAAAAATCCTTCATGGTAACCAGTTACGTAGACGTATTAAAATATCCTTATTGGAAACCGGTTACCACACTCCTGTGTCCTAGGCGGCCGAAGCGGTTTCAATAACCTCCGGTATGTACTTAATGAAATTTTCGTAGAGCCAAAACATGTCAAAATCGCATATAATTGGCATCTAATGTCAATCAGTCGATGTTTTTAATTATGTTCGATGTACTCTGAGGTTCCGTTCTTACATCGATTACCTACATCTTAAACAGGAATCCACCCAACAAAATAATGTAAATGATTTCTAATCTAAGCGCACGGTAGTGCGCAGGCCAAGTTCCAGCAACAGGCCGAGCGCATGCCGTACTCTATTTACACGAACCGCTTCGACTCACTTTTGACCCCCCTGTAGCTCAGTGCCTATTGCAAGTACAGAAATAAAATTGTACATACGTTATCATATACTAGTACTAAGGCAGTGTACCAAATTTCATAGCTGTAGCTTTAGTAGATCCTGAAATATGACCCTGTAAATATAGCTAATTTTGGCACTGACTGACTCACTCACTGACCGGTCATCAAAACCTCTAGGCCACTTGCAATTGTCCTAGCGTTATGAATTTTGGCACACAGATCGGGTGTTATATGAAGAATAACGAAAAATTGAGAAATTTAAGAAATCGGTCAAGCGTGAGTTGGAAAAGGGTTACAAAGTTTGTATGGGACCACAGGATTCATTGGTCGGATCTTCTTCAAATTTTGCATAAATCATCTCTAACATAATTGATGGAAGATGTGTTTCGTATTTTATTGAAAGTCATTCCAGAACATGGCTAAAAGGGGGTAACAATTGTTTTCTTCGGGGGGTTTTGATTCGAATTTGTATCAATACTTCTTAGTGATGAGAGGACTCTTTTGATTTAATTTACTTTTTATTTTCACACATGTCATGTTTAAAAACTCAATCAGATTTGAGAAAGATTTTGTCAATGTTTTGATTAATGTCAATCAAATACTCTATACATACAAATTATGGAAAAGTCAATACTGCATATTGTTATTCATATTTGTGAAATATTTGGATCAAATCCGTCCAGTAGTTTAGAGATCAGCAAGCATTCTGAAGGATGACTCACGCTAGACCGTGCCGGGTCCGAGCCGAGTGTCGGCCGTAGCACGGTCACCGAGCCGGTTGCATTCACGACTGCTCGGGCGAAGCTTGGCGGCACTGTATTCATGCAACGGGCCGTGGCCGAGCCGAGACGGGACCGAGTTGTTTCCGAGCGCTTTCCGTAGTTCGGCTGTCACTCAGTTGCCGCTCGATTTAACGCATAGATTTAGCGCGAAAAATTCTAAATCTATGGTTTACCGTGAGTTTGTTTACACAAAATATATATAATATTAATTGACCTTGCTGCGGCCGGCACTCGGCTCGGACCCGGCACGGCGTAGCGTGAGTCATCCTTTTTAGGGTTTCGTACCCAAAGGGTAAAGAACGAGACCCTATTCATGAGACTTCGCTGTCAGTCTGTCTGTCTGTCTGTCTGTCTGTCCGTCCGTCAGGAGGCTGTATCTCATTAACGGTGATAGCTAGAGAGTTGAAATTTTCACAGATTATGTGTTTTTGTTGCCGCTATAACAACAAATACTGAAAACAAAAACATAATAATATTTAAGGGCAGCTTCCATACAACAAACGTGTTTTTTAGTCGATTTTGTCTTATATATTCGGTAATAAGGTATCCTTTACAATTTAAATACGTTAGTTAATTAGAACATTTCATCAAGATCATTCATTCCCTTTACACCATGCAAATTAAATGAATACTTTAGGAGGTATAGCACAATCAAATGTTGCTCAATGAAATTAATTTCGTGTCGCCATGATTGAACATTATACGGGTCACATACTAACTTATTTTTCAACTTTCATCGTAAATTTGTTTTTTAAAAAGTGAACAACGCTTTCAGCAGATTCTTGCTCTGAACTTGCTCATTTGAACTTGGCAGGTTAATTTAATTATATACATAATAAATTTAATTATACAATTAATCAAGTGTTACGTACTGCACGAAACCCTGCCAAGTTCTAATTTAGAAGTATCATTATTTTAGATATTTTTAACCAAGTAGGTACCTACGTATTTTTACAACTAGACCATATTTTAAGTTGGGTGTATGGTAAAGTGAATTTCGGCCAGATGGACCGTTGACGTGAATGCGGTGGTGGGTAATGGCTGGATTCGAAAGGTGGAAGTCTGAGTGTGGTGGCGAGGCTTGGGAATGGCAAATGTTTACCAGTGGATTAGACTGTTAATGAAGATGATTATGATCGATTTTAAAGTACATCTAAACTTGGCATTGGATTGGATTTCAACCCTTTTTTAGGCGAACAATTAGCCCAAAATAAAATAAAATAAAATAAAATAAAATTTATTCCCTTTGAAATTTTTAAAAAAATTATTTAGGTTTGTCAAAATTTTTGTGACTCTACCGGGGGTTCGGAAATACTACAGACTGAGAAGAACACCCCAAGAAACTCAGTCTGGTCCCTTCTCTTCTAGTATCTTAGTATCTAATACAGTTTTTTTTTTTTTTTAATGTAGAAAGGAGCAATTCGTGTCACTGCCAGGCTGCCTTGTCTTCTAGAAAGTCTTTAATGCTATAATAAGCTTTCTGGCACAATTTAAGTTTTATTAGTTTTTTAAATTTATTAACTGACAAACCTGTTATGGCTGTCGGCAATGTATTGTACATTCGAATACAATTGCCCGCAAAAGAATTGCTTATTTTATTAAGCCTAAATCTAGGTACAGCCAATTTATTCTTATTTCTTAAGTTTAGATTATGGATATCACTATTTTTATAAATTTACTGTTATTTTTATGAGTATATAATAAGTTTTCATATATGTACTGTGAAAACACAGTAAGTATGTTGATATCCTTAAACTTTTCTCTTAATGACTCCCGAATCCCCATACCATAGATAGCCCGGACAGCCCTTTTCTGCAACACAAAGATAGATTCGATGTCGGCAGCGTTACCCCATAATAGTATGCCATAGGTCATGACACTGTGGAAATAGCTAAAGTAGACAAGACGCGCTGTTCTAATGTCTGTCAGTTGTCGGATCTTTTTAACGGCATAGGCTGCAGAGCTCAGTCTGCCCGAGACTTTCTCGATATGAGGCCCCCACTGCAAGTTGGAGTCTAACTTTATGCCCAGAAAGACAGTTTCATCGACCAATTCTACTTGATCATCCCTAATCTTAATACTGGTGTTAACGAGCCTAACATTTGGCAACGTGAATCTAATATATTTTGTTTTAGTTTCATTTAACAATAAATTATTTGCGTTAAACCAGTGGACTACCCTAGAGAGGGCATTGTTTACTTCGTCAAGATCGCGTTGTCCACGTTCAACTTTAAATATTAAAGATGTGTCATCAGCAAACAAAACTACATCGTGATCGTCTCTTATAAGGTGAGGGAGATCATTTATGTACACTAAAAATAGAAAAGGTCCCAGAATTGAACCCTGAGGCACCCCCATTGTTACAGCAGAACCATGTGACTGTTTACCATTTATAACTACTTTCTGTACTCTATCTCTTAGGTAAGAACTAATTAAATCCAAGGCCGTCCCCTGGATCCCATAATGATCAAGTTTTTTAATTAAAGTCTGATGCTGGACGCAATCGAAGGCCTTAGATAGGTCGCAGAATACACCATAAGCATCATACGACTCCTCCCAGGCCTCATATATATACTCTAATAATTTGATTCCAGCATCCGTGGTAGACCGACCGCGCGTGAAACCGAATTGTTTAGTATGGAATAGTTTATTTGTATTAAAATGATTTTGCATTTGATTAAGCATTACCTTTTCAAAGATTTTACTAAACGTGGGTAGTACAGAAATAGGACGAAAATTGGACGGATCCGAGGTGCTACCCGATTTAAACAGAGGAGTTATTTTACTAAACTTCGTTAAGTCAGGAAACACACCACTATCAACACAATTATTAAATATTATTGATAATTCAGGAGCAACCATTTCAATTAACGAATTAACTAAATGTACAGAAATTCCCCAGAGGTCAGCCGTTTTCTTAATATTTAAAGATTTAAAAGTTTTTATGATAGTGTGTAAACTAATTTTACTGAATTTGAATATTTCATTACAGCAAGGAACATTTGCTTTTAACAAGGATTCTGCTATTGGGGTAGAAGAACCTAGGGCTCTGGTCAAATCTACTGGAATACGAGAAAAAAATTGTTCAAATTCGTTAGCGACTTCGGCATCTGTTGTAATTATGTTACCATTTACTTTAAGTTTAAAATTATTATCATTTGATTTTGCTTGGCCTCTTTCTGCGTTAATTATTTTCCAAGTAGATTTAACTTTGTCTACACTATTGATAATTTTATTACTTATATACTTTCTTTTGGCCGCTAAGCAGTCTGCTTTAAACTTTTTTGAATAAGTTTTAACATAATTTAGAAATTCATCTGTTCTATTAAGCTGTCTTTCTGAGTATAGTTCATACAGTTTTAATCTACTTTTATGTATATCCTCAGTGGCCCATTCACTGAAGGCTGGCCTGTCACCGATTGTGACTTCCTTAGACTTGAATATGGAGTTAAACTCATTGTAAAAGGAATCAAAAAATAACTTATAACTTACATTTGGATCTAAGCCAGTGTCTAAAAATGGAAGTTTATTGCAAAGTTCAACTCGCATACGTTCCAAGCGGCCACTAGTTACTGGTCTACATAATATTTTACGTCTTTTAACTTTTTCTCTTGTGATCTTGAAAGATGCTATTTGCCCAGTATGATCTGATTTTATCTTATTTATAATACTCTTACTTTCTGGCAACATATCACTGTATATATTGTCCAGACAAGTAGCTGTTGTATCACAATATCTAGTAGGCTCTAAAAATAAGTTAGTGAGATTGTGTGATTTAAATAAATTTAAGATATCATTGGTCTGACGCGTATTTATAAGTATATTAACATTAAAATCACCGCACACTATTAGATGTTTATTAGTTTTTCCAAGTTTAAATAGCACTTTATCCATTACTTCCTCAAACTCACAAAAGGGGGAGACTCCAGGTTTATATACGCATACTACTATGAATTGCTCCAATTCTACGCATGATATTTCAACTGTACACTCTACAGAGAGGGACACAACATCTTTCCGTTCCTTATACTTTAATTTCTTATTTAATAAAATCAACGAACCCCCCCGTGTTGTGTTGACCCTGCAGAACGCACTACCAACCCGGTGACTACTGAAACTGAACATGAGCTCATACTCCTTACGCATATGCTCTGTAAGACAAACAATTTCAATATTTTCTGAGCTCATGAACAGCTCCAATTCAAACTCTTTGACCTGCGTTAATGTTGCAATATTATAATGCACCAGGCTGATATAATTTACATTTTTAAATTTAGTTTTGCTCGGAGGACAGTTTCCGATATAGTTATGGTTTGCAATTAAATTCAACTCTATCAATTTACTATTTTGGCTAGAGGGTAATTCCTCTGTTGTCCCAGAAGTTTATTTAAATTACTTGGAACAGATTCCAAAGTCCTAAATCTACTCTGCTCAAATAAAGCAGTTTTGTCAGCCAAGTTTTTGGCTAATGAGTAAAAATAAGTGAATAGCAAACTTGCTATTTGTCTTTTATAATAATTGGGTAGACAATACCTACCCTTGTGATTATTATAGACTTTATACTTGCTATGTGACAAATTTGTGTCAAATACAGAATTAAAGTCAATTACATTAAATTTATTGTTATACTGACTTATTAAGTTTAAACGTAAATTCATCTTATATCTAAATGAATTTTCCGAATCTGGCACACCTTTTATAAATGGAAGTGTGAACATTACAACTTGTATGGCATTTAAGTTTAAGATGTAATTCATGTATAGGGACAAATCATCATTGCTAATTTTGCCCCTGTTTGCACAGAAAATTATTATTTTACTGTTAGCGTCAAATTTATATTCTATTATCTTTTGCATAATATCACTTAATGAAGCACCCGGATAGCAATTATTAATAACAGAGTAATAACTTGAATTTAAGTTTTGTTTTAAAAATGAACTAAGATTGGTACCAATATCATCACTAAATACAATTAATTTAGTACAACTATTACTATTATTTACACTGTCACACAATATATCCACTGATGTACTGGGTGAGCACATGGTAATGGGAGCTAGGGGCTCAGCGGTAACCGGTTCGCCCTGAGCCTCCACCGGCTCAATTGCTTTAGGGCAGTTAATATTGCATGAGTGGTCATTTAGGAAACAATTAAGGCGCTCAGTATTATCATTTGATGTTTTGAGTACCTTATCTATGGTTAAAGAACATTTAGTAAAGTCCTTAAGGGACCATTCATATTTTTTAGTCATATATTGTAGCTCAAATTGCAAACTTTGTATTTTTGATTCTAATTTTTGTGTGTCAGTGCAATATTTTAAATGGCTTTGTTCCAGCTCTAACATTGACAATTTAGCTTGTTCTCTAAATTTTAAACAAGAACCTATATTTTTACACTTCTTGATTAACATTTAATGCAGTTTTAATTGCTTTTTTGATTTTTGTATTAACTTTTTAATTCTAAGATATTTTTTTAGTTTATTTCTGCTGCAAAACAAAACCGACTTGTCCTGTTGATATGGACTGTCACCTGTAAGATCTATAGTAGTCAAGTCCAGGTTTTGAGAATTTGCAGAAGGAATAAACTGCGGGATACCACTCATTAACTCACTATAAAGATTATCAGTTTGTTGAGCAGTAACTTTCTCAGCAGCTTCTTCCAGGTGTGAGATCTGTCCCTGGGCATCCCTTAGCTCCTGTTCCAGAAAGGTAGTCCTCCTCAAGGTTTTCTCATACTCGTCACTGCACTCTTGGAACCTATCTACTATTGACTGAAGGTGGTCCCACTCCGCAACAATGTCATCATAACTAACATGAAGTTTTGATAATTCGCATTTTGATTTTTTTGTGTCATTCAAAGCGTTTATCAATAAGTTTTCATTCTCTTCTCTTTCCTTCTCCAACTGTTCACAGAGCTCTGTTTTACATTTAAGCTCCAGCAACACCAACTGAAGTTTGGTTTCCTCCTGCTGGCGGCCGAGAGCTCTGCGACTACGGGTATTCATATTATTAATAAGAAAGTGCAATTAAACGCGAATTATATTGATGATGGAGCTCTTTGTACAGTTTATGGTAAGAAGTAACAAGGTTATGTATGTACCGGCAATAAAATTACCTATACTTAATATTTTTATGTACTTACGCAAATACACCGACCGTCGTCAACGTCGAGTAAACGCTTATACAAGTATAATAATTCTACTCACGAGAAACAGTCGATTTAGTATGTATTTACGTGAAAAAGAAAACATTCAACATTCGAAAAAACCGGTTACCTGACTCGTCACTTTTTACACCAAAATACACGGACAGAACACTTTTATTAAATTATCTGACTATTTTAGGACACTATTAATGTGATGATATTGGTTTTAGTTGGTTTAAAATTGTTTAAATACTAATTATCTAATTAATTTTATAAATATTTTTAGAGAGCTAAAATTTTTGACAGTTCGATTGTGTTGCCCATAGGAACTTGGCCTCTTTTTCAACAGGGATGTTTTTGGTGGGATACAAACTTACATAACACAGCACCATTGAAAGTGTACGTCCATTCTGTGAAAGGATAACTTTCTTCGAAAGAAAACCAGTACTAAAGGCAAATGAAATAAGACTGTTGGCTGACGAAGTCGACAGAGATTTATTGCTACCGCGAGGACTTTACAGTTGCTTACTTATCAACTGTACCTGTATTCCTACATACAATTCAATAAATAAAATCAGCATACTGTAGTACAGAGCTGAACGTAGGTCTCTCAAAATTGTTGTTGCTGAGGTGAGTTACCGTACCACGCTACTTTTTACGGGTTCTTACAGAGAAGAACTGACAACGGAACAAACGTGTTCTAGAGAGGGGACTGTGACTTTGTGAAAGTGGCAGGAGGACAATCCATCAGATGGACCGACCTCCTGGAAAAAAGTTGCAGGCAGGAACTGGATTAAGAAGGCGCAGGACCGTGTAATATGGCGTAAATTGCGAGAGGCCTACGTCCAGCAATGGACAGCCGTAGGCTGATTGGAACAAATCCACGTTGTAGCTATTTTCAAATTGTTTCATGGAGGTGACAGCAAGGCCTAGGTAGGCCTTGCTGTCACGAGCTCCATGGCTAGTCTGATATTTGATGATTTCTCATTTTAAGAAGATAAATGTGATTGAAATATAATGAAAACATAACTCTAATTAACAATCATAAAACTGTTTCTGAAAACAGAATTCCTGTTAATATAATAAATTCAAATTATAATTCATTGCAAAATACTCTTATTAAAATTTGTAAGACACATAACATTAAATTTAACATATTCGTACTGTTTGTACTTTGATAATAATATCATAACATTTAAATTATTGTTGGATGAGTCACGTTTCAAAACCCCTTTTGGCTTATAAATTATGTATCTCAATCAAAAACAACTCATGATAATTTTAAACAAGCCACTGGACTCGATTATTGTCAGTAGATGATCAATATTCCATTTCACAATACCACGATTCCAATCTTTGGGAAATCAACAAAAATTTGCATACAAAAAGCGCTATCTGTTTTGCATAAATCAATTTACCTATCCTCTTTCGAAAGGTTTTTCTTTCCCAATTTCAACACAAAGTTTATTTGTAAACAATGTAGGAATTGCCCTGGGGATTTCCCGAATAAAAGTTTAGAATTATTATAAATTTAAGATTCTATGCAGTGGGCAGTGATAAATATGAAGGCAACACGTCATTCGTAAAAGTTTGAAGCCTACGCCCAGAATTATATTTCAATTTTCGTGTTGAATACAGGTTTAATTTGATAAGTTTTATTAGAATTGTACGCTTTGTTTATGACTCAATAACAAATTTGTTTTATTCATTGAATACCAGTAGATAGGTACTTACCATTGTTTTAGCTGAGTTGAATAAACTTAAAGTAGTGTTCCATCACATTCATTTTAAATTATCTGGATATCATAGACGATGCGGGAGAAAGAGTACCTACCTGAGTTTTAGTTAAGTAAAATTGAGCTAGATTCAATTTAAGAACCAGAAAATCTAAAATTCCATCAAATGTATGTACAGTGTATAACAGTGGGGTACGTTTATTATATAAAAGTTAATACAATACTTGTACAAAATGTTTTATGTTTGCAAGTAGTACCGGCGAGTAGGTGATACGAAATAAATTGTCAAGTTATTAAAATGTCTAGATTATTCGTCAATCTAATCTATTATTTAAAGTCACTAAATAGAGCAGTCGAAGTTCTTAACTTTTGCAAGTCGATGACAATGTGAATAAATCCTCATAGGCTTTCAATGTGCCGTTTTTGGCAACCATTGTTCGCGCCATTCAATTTTTTCGTTGCTTTGTCCTCTTGTTTCAACAGCTATCGATTTTCCGAATATTGAATATCGAATGTTTTGGAGCCTATATTTGGGTAATTTAAACGCTATTGACAAATATCTACAAATGTAAGCAAGATTATCTTTAAGGTATAAAGGGACCGCGGGATATAACTCTCCCACTCGAGAAATGCCTTTTTTTCGCCCAAGACTCAGCCTCCATGGCCAGGGGGAATTGCAGGGCAGATGTTCGGCACCGTGTGGTTTTTGAATAGCATCTATTAGAGCACATAGAAAAGGCCTTTATATGTCCTACACAGCTACAACACTCGTAACCGCCCTTATCATTCATAGCACGCTTTACTTTCTACCAGTGCATTGATATGCTATTTTTGACCAACAAATATGATTGGTGGTCAAACGCATCCGTAGTAACGTAGCATAGCACATATCTAGTGGAAACTTTTACGGAATAGATCGAGGCGTACTTACAGACATCCACACTTTTTCAGTAGTACCTATTTAGCAACACGCTATAGGTGGCGAGCCCATTGGCGTGATGATATCAATAACTTTATTAATCTATACTAATATTATAAAGAGGAAAGATTTGTTTTTTTGTTTGTTTGTTTGTTTGTTTGTAACGAATAGGCTTCGGAACTACTGGTCCGATTTGAAAAATTCTTTCACTGTTGGGAAGCTACACTCTTTGCGGGTAACATAGGCTATATTTTATTCCCGTATTCCCACGGGAACGGGAACTACGCGGGTGAAACCGCGTGACGTCCGCTAGTTATAAATAAATTAATAAAGGTAAAACATACAGCAATTAATGTGAGGCATCCCCAAACGCTACGAGCAATGTTTACAATATCGTCACCCTCAACCCTACTGGGACGTACCTACGCACATCTTCATTTTATTCAAATATTAAAAACACAAAGCAGTGAGATTTGATTTATAGTACATAAAAAAAATTAAAGAAGTATTTAAGGGACACATTTTGGAATTACACTATCCACTTGTCTCAAGGTGCTGGTGCACAGTCTAGCCCACTCGTCATGCATTATGACTTATGAGAGACTGAAGCTTCCGCCGGAATACTTTTTAGGTGATACTGTCACGTCTTTTCAAATATTTGCGTATAGTATGCTGCATACATATCCTAAGGGGTAGGCAGAGTTATATTATACACCATTGTTTTCTTGACTTGTCGTGTTGAAATTGAAAGGCCCAACATACTGTTCTAACCACCCACAAAGTCGTCAACCTGGCTTAGTTTTAAGCTAGCAGGACCAGCGACTTAACATGCTTTTCGAAGCATAGCATTGCTCGTAAATGGTAATGTCATGATGTGGTTACCCGTCTGAAGAATAGTCATACTAATAAAAATACTAGCCTAGTGTGAGTCCAGGGGTTCCTTACCAAAAAACGATTTATATATGATATTTTATTTTTCTTTTTATAGTAAGGAATTACATTATTTGTGAAAATTTCAGCTCTCAGTTACTGAGGTACAGCCTCGCGACGGACAAATGAAAAAAGGACACTTCATTCAAATCTTTGGTAGTTCTTGCATAAAATTCAAATATGTTTATTCTTTGTATAATATAACAGCATTAATATTTTGTACTTGGTTGTACCTGTTATGTCAAGACCAAAACTAGTTACGGAAGTGTAGTACAAAGTTAATAAACAAACACTGTTATGTAGTTTTATTAGTTTACAATATTGCGCGGTATAGTTTTGATTATATTTGAAAAGTACTTACTACATTGGATGCGAAGCACCTGTTTCATGGAAGTGTAATCCTGAATCAACTTTCGTACTAACATTCCTGTCTTTACCCCGTTAACTGCCATGTTTGGTGGTAACTTAAACCATTAGGCGCTACATGGCGGAAAGTTATCATGCCAAGGTTAATAAAGCATTTGCTGCAATGCAATCTTGAAACTAAATGCAATGAGATTCTTTGGAAATCTTTAGTGCCCAAGCCTGCCTCACCAGCGAGCGATGCACCGATGATGAGTAAAGGACGAGGTCGTGACAAAGAGAAGGATAAAATCATGTACAAAACTTTCTTGCCATCTTGGTGTAGTAATCCTAATCAACCTTTCAAAAATGGAAGTAGGAGAAATCTACGTCAAGCTCTAGATTATGACAGGCTGATTTTGTGACTTGAAAATAATGCGTCTGAAGGTGGAATATAATATATTATAATATTATGATTATGATATTATTATTTATACTGTTGATTGACGGCACTTGGTGGAACTTGCTGCACATATTGAAAACGACACTTGTACTATTCCACAATATTTATTATTATAAACCTGACCGGTTTCGCTTTACAGCATTTTCAAAGGTCTAGATGGAAGGACACGGTATTACTGTCTCAAAATCGACGTATTGTTGGTGTGTTTTCGAGACAGTAATACCGTGTCCTTCCATCTAGACCTTTGAAAATGCTGTAAAGCGAAACCGGTCAGGTTTATAATAATAAATATTGTGGAATAGTACAAGTGTCGTTTTCAATATATGATATTATTATTATTGTGTCGACATAATGTAACGGTGTGAACAGAATCATTGCTTACACAAATTATTTCCTTGAGAAGACAGATTCATCAATGCTCCGGTGCAAATACTTGAAGTAATCCTAGAATGTATGTTTTGATCAACGCTGTCTTAAAGCTATACTCATAGTCTGTCTGTCTATGGTATCAAACCAATGGAATGGAACGCATTTGATACAGATTTTTGAAATGTGCAACATTTTTGAATTTTATAACGTTATACAGTTTTCATAGAGCTGAAAAGTAGTGTTTCTGTGAAAACAGTATTTTCACTGAAACACTATTTTTATAGAGCCCTACAAGACAAGTTTTTTTTTTTTTTTTTTTTTTTTTTTTTTATACCACTAAGGTGGCAGACAAGCATACGGCCCACCAGAAGGACCGGTGGTCACCGCAGCCTATGAACGTTTGCAACACCAGAGGTGCCACACTCGCGCTGCCGACCCTGTAAAAACCTTCTAAGACCCCTTTTGAAGAACCCCATACTGTAGGCGTTTGGGAAAACCGAGGCAGGGAGGTCATTCCACAACCTAAGCGTGCGTGGAAGAAAACACCTATCGGATCTAACCGTGCTGGAACGCACCGGACGCAGAGTGTGAGGATGAACTCCCTGTCTGTGGCGAGCGGTGCGATGATAGAACGTAGCCGTGGGCATCATATCAAACAATTCCTCAGAGCACATACCATTGTACAGGCGGTAGAACACGCATAAGGAGGCAAAGTCTCTCCTGTCGCGAAGAGGTTCCACACCAGCTGTAAGTACAGGATCGTTGACAATTCTTACAGCTCGTCTTTGCACCGAGCCAAATGGACGAAGCTGATATTCAGGTGCTCCCGCCCAGAGGTGACAGCAGTACTCCATATGCGGCCGCACTTGCGATTTATAGAGAAGCAGTGTTTGCGCCGCAGTGAAGTACCGCCGCGCCCTGTTGAGCACACCTAGCTTCTTGGACGCCAGCTTAGCCTTGTCCTCCAAATGACTACGGAACTGAACGTCACTGGAGATGTCAACGCCAAGGATCCCTATACTTTTGGCGATGGAAAGAGATGTGCCCTGAAATTGCGGCGCTACAGTAATTGGGGTTTGCTTAGCGGTGAAAAAACACGCTTGTGTCTTGGAAGGGTTGAACTGGACAAGATTTTGTCCACCCCAATCGGACACTCTAGTAAGAGTAGCCTCGATTTCAGACACAAGCTGTTCACGATTTTCCTCTACTGTGTCCCGAGAGATACCGGGGCGGCCCGTGTAACAAGTGTCCCCCGTACTGTCGTCCGCATAACAATGAATGCCATCAATAGACAACATGTCATTGATATGCAGCAGAAACAGAGTAGGGGACAACACTGAGCCTTGCGGGACTCCAGCGTTTATGGCCATGCAGTCTGAACAGCTGCCGTCAACGACGGCCCTGATGCTTCTACCGGCCAAGAAGCTGGACACCCATCCGCATAATCTCTCAGGTAGTCCATATGAGGGCAATTTCGTAAGAAGACCACGGTGCCAGACCCGGTCAAAGGCTTTAGAGATGTCGAGGCTCACTGCTAGAGCCTCACCCTTACTCTCGATAGCCGCCGCCCATCGGTGTGTTAGGTACACAAGAAGATCGCCCGTCGAGCGACCGTGACGGAAACCGTACTGCCGGTCGCTGAGCAGGTCGTGTTCCTCAAGGTACCCCAGGAGCTGTGTATTAATTACACGCTCCATCACCTTGGATAAAAGGGAGGTGACGGCTATAGGCCTGTAATTGGCCGGGTCGGTCCTGACACCCTTCTTGGGTACAGGATGCACATACGCGATCTTCCACGACGCCGGGACTTGTCGCATGGAATAGGAAAGTGCGAAAAGACGTGTAAGTACCGGACACAACTCTGGACCACAATGCTTTAGTACCACCGCGGGAATGCCGTCTGGCCCACTCGACTTATGAACGTCCAGGGATTGAAGCTCCCGCCGGACATTCCGCTGTGTAAATTTAACTTCCGGCATGGAAGTGCCACAACTCGGAATGCACGGCGGTATTGCACCCCCGTCGCTCATGGTCGAGTTAGAGGCAAAGAGATTACCCAAAAGGTCGGCTTTCTCCTTGGCACTCTGGGCCAAACTACCGTCGGGTTTAAGCAAGGGTGGTAATCCTGACCGACAGAAGTTTCCCTCGGCAGCTTTGGCAAGCGACCAAAATTCACGACTTCCTGAAGGGTAGCCTGCTAGCCGTTCGCCAATTCTGCCGACGAAATCGAACTTGGCCTTGACAATTGCTCTTTTACTGGACCTCGAGGCGGCATTTAATTTGCGTTTTACCTCAGAGATGTTTGGATCTGAATTTGCACGAGCCGTGGTCCAAGCTCTGTAGGCAGATTCTTTCTGCATTAGAGCTTCTCTGCAGAGCCGATTGAACCACGGTCGCTTTTTTGCACCTACAGGGATCCAGCGGTTGGGAATGTAGCATTCCATACCCTCCAAGATCCCCTCAGCGACTGCTATAGCACAAGAATCCAGATCCTCTGAGGCAAAACAAAGCCGCCACCACGGGTACGACGCATAGAACTCTCGCAGTCCATCCCAGTCTGCTGACTTGTAGTGCCACACATGTCGCCACTCCTTGGGCCGAGGTGGTTCAGGCCTTGCGAGAGGCACATGCGTCCGAACGACACAGTGGTCCGACGATCCTAGCGGAGCATCCACTGAAACACTGTATCCGTCCGGACGCGTTGTCAGCAGGAGGTCCAGCAATGCACTATGCTCGTTCTCCCTGTCTGGTATCCTTGTATGGGATTTAACCAGCTGGGAGAACCCATAGGTCAAGGCAAATTCGTGAGCAGCTTTTCCCGCAAAGTCGGTGGTCCGGGAGCCCAACCAGTCAACATGATGACCGTTGAAATCTCCCAAAATCACTATCTCCGCGGAGGGACACTGCTCAATCACCCTGTCAGTCGACTGCTGCAGGTGGTCATAAAGGCGAACTGTGTCCGTGTTACCGCTGTGAGACCTGTACACGCACGCGTAGATCCGGGTGTGGCCCCCGTGATCCACGCGCGCCCATAACGTAGACAGGTCCCTGTCTTCGAGGCTTGTAAGACGGCGACAGCAGACATCATCCCGGACGTACATACACACCCCGGCTTTCCGCCTAAAGTGGTACTCCAGCTTGTAGCCAGGGTACATTAAGTCAGATGCATCTTCCGGGCATGAGATCTGCGTCTCCGTCAAGAAAAAAAGGGTCGGCTTCGCAGTTTCAAGATGGTGGTGGACTACGTTGATGTTCGCGCGCATGCCTCTGATGTTGCAAAAGTCCACTTGAAGTGTGGACGCCGATGCCGCTGTGGATACCCTTTTATTTTTCCTTTTTGCTGCCATGGTTGTTTTTTTTTAAAAAGGGGAATTAAGAAGGTTGAGGGGGCGCCTGTGTGCCGCTGGCGCAGGAGACTAAGCGAGGCTCCAACTCACCAAAGGCAGACAAAGGTAATGCGGAAGATTGGCACGGCGTACGGAAGGGCCCCCAGTCCCCCCCCAATGCAGTGGCCGCGTCCACTCCGGTATCCTCCTCCGGCACGACCACAGCACCAGGGACTTTACACAGGCTGCTGGTTCAGCCTCCTGGGGCGGAGATTAAGTGATCCCCAGGTTCGGGTTCCGTACAGCCTGCGGGCGGTCAGCGGTCAACCGTTTCACCGGGTCTCCCTGACCGCCGTACCAATACTCCGCGCCTCTATCCGCCAATGGAGCCAGGTAAGCCTCTGGTCTCACCGTCACCGGCACAAAGTCGCCCCAATGAGCTCTGGATCCCTGCTAACCGACGGAGAACATAACCCAACCGGAGTCAGGTTACTATTACCGCGGTCTTCTGCAGGGCGGAGGTACTGCCCCAGGCGGGCTGCTCAACGAACGGAGTACCGTTATGCCCTTCCTCCTAATGTGGGCTTTTTCGTTAATCCCTAAGATATTGAATCTTAGGGATCTCATTGAAGAAGCCACTACTGTACCCTCAGGGTGTAACGTTAGCTCCATGAGAAGTAACGCATATCCCCTAAACCCCGAGGGGAAAACCTTTCCGTAGGAAAGTTCAACAGTAATCACAACAACATTGCTATGCAAATGTGATAGGAGCGTGCTAAAAGCAGTCGTTTAATGCACGCTCTGCAGGATTATTGCCTTTTCCTGGGGCTATTTGAACCCGCAGTCTCGCTAGCTAATTGAGCAACATTTGTTATTGATTGATGGTAATGTGGATGTTCGATGTTGATTAACAACTTATTATGAAGTTGTGGTCAGAACAACCGATGTGTATAATAATTGAAATTTAATAGGAACATGAAAAGGTAATAATTATGACTGCCACTAAAAAATGTGTGTTCTCTACAATTATATATAAAAACTATAGATACGTTACCAACACTGAAAAATGGCAACAAAAAAAGTCAGGCAATTGCCTTACTTTTCATACATGCTACCATACATAATTTCATAGAAATTCTTTTTTTTTAATGTAAATAATATCTGCAGTTTTTGAAAGCCGTGATGTTTTGTCTAATTACAATACGTCGTTGGTTCTCTTCTATACCCTGTCGAGTATAGTGAAGTCAGTGGCTAAAAATGTCACGGTTTTAAGACTCGTTTGAACCAAACCTTCGTTATGATATACCTATTTTGCCTAACGTCATGCCGAATTGGCTTATGATTCTACTCTTATTACAGTTCAGTTCCGTAGTCATTTGGAGGACAAGGCTAAGTGGCGTCCAAGAAGCTAGGTGTGCTGCTGCTAGGTGGGCGGTACTTCACTGCGGCGCAAACACTGCTTCTCTATAAGTCGCAAGTGCGGCCCCATATGGAGTACTGCTGTCACCTCTGGGCGGAGGAATAGAATAGAATAGAATAGAATAATATTTATTGCACAGGATTAAAAATGTACAGAGGGCGGCCTTATCGCTAAAAAGCAATCTCTTGCAGGCAACCTTTTGATGGAGATTTTTGTCAAGGATCATTAAGTAAGTGCGTAGTTATTGGTGTTAAATATTTTAAGGATAGATTTTTTATTTTTTATTGTGAATACCAATGCCATGGTAACATCGTGGTCCAAATTTAAAACGTATATTATATACACATAACATAGCAATATACATACATACACATACATATGCAACACATAAATATATATTAGATTCATTCACAGATACTATGATGCCAAATAATGATCTTTAACCAATCTTTTAAAAGTATTCAATGACTGCGCACGCCTTATATTAATTGGTAACTCATTCCACAACCGTACAGCTTGTATAGAGAAGGATTTATCGTAAAAGGTTGTAGAATGTCTTGGAATTTCTAATTCCAGTGTCTCTGATGACCGCAAGGATCTCAAATGTGTGTCAGTAAGGAACATAAAACGTTCTTTTAAGTAAATGGGAGTAGTGGGATTAAAAAGGATGCACCTGAATATCAGCTTCGTCCATTTGACTCGGTGCAAGGACGAGCTGTAAGAGTTGTCAACGATCCTGTACTTACAGCTGGTGTGGAACCTCTTCGCGACAGGAGAGACTTTGCCTGCTTATGCGTGTTATACCGCCTGTACAATGTTATGTGCTCTGAGGAATTGTTTGACATGATGCCCACGGCTACGTTCTATCATCGCACCGCTCGCCACAGACAGGGAGTTCATCCTTACACTCTGCGTCCGGTGCGTTCCAGCACGGTTAGATCCGATAGATGTTTTCTTCCGCGCACGCTTATGTTGTGGAATGACCTCCCTGCTTCGGTTTTCCCACACGCCTACAGTATGGGGTTCTTCAAAAAGGGGTCTTAGAAGGTTTTTGCAGGGTCGGCAGCGCGAGTGTGGCACCTCTGGTGTTGCAAACGTTCATAGGCTGCGGTGACCACCGGTCCTTCTGGTGGGCCGTATGCTTGTCTGCCACCTCTGCCCTCCTACGGACTGACCGAGAGATTATGCGGATGGGTGTCCAGCTTTTTGGCCGGTAGAAGCATCAGGGCTGTTGTCGACGGCAGCTGTTCTGACTGCATGGCCATTAACGCTGGAGTACCGCAAGGGTCAGTGTTGTCCCCTACTCTATTTCTGCTGCATATCAATGACATGTTGTCTATTGACGGCATTCATTGTTATGCAGATGACAGTACGGGGGACACTTGTTACACAGGCCGCCCCGGTATCTCTCGGGACGCAGTGGAAGAGAGTCGTGAACAGCTTGTGTCTGAAATCGAGGCTACTCTTACTAGAGTGTCCGATTGGGGTAGACAAAACCTTGTCCAGTTCAACCCTTCGAAGACACAGGCGTGTTTCTTCACCGCCAAGAAAGCCCCAATTACTGTAGCGCCAGAATTCCAGGGCACATCTCTTTCCATCTCTAAAAGTATAGGGATCCTTGGTGTTGACATCTCCAGTGACGTTCAGTTCCGCAGTCATTTGGAGGACAAGGCCAAGCTGGCGTCCAAGAAGCTCGGTGTGCTCAACAGGGCGCGGCGGTACTTTACTGCGGCGCAAACACTGCTTCTCTATAAGTCGCAAGTGCGGCCACACATGGAGTACTGCTGTCACCTTTGGGCGGGGGCACCCGAATATCAGCTTCGTCCATTTGACTCGGTGCAGAGGCGAGCTGTGAGAGTTGTCAACGATCCTATACTGACAGGTGGTGTTGAACCTCTTCGCGACAGGAGAGACTTTGCCTCCTTATGCGTGTTCTACCGCCTGTACAATGGTATGTGCTCTGAGGAATTGTTTGACATGATGCCCACGGCTACGTTCTATCATCGCACCGCTCGCCATAGACAGGGATTTCATCCTCACACCCTACGTCCGGAGCGTTCGAGCACGGTTAGATCCGATAGGGGTTTTCTTCCGCGAACGCTTAGGTTGTGGAATGATCTTCCTGCCTCGGTTTTCCCAAACGCCTACAGTATGGGGTTCTTCAAAAGGGGTCTAAGAAGGTTTTTACAGGGTCGGCAGCGCGAGTGTGGCGCCTCTGGTGTTGCAAATGTTCATAGGCTGCGGTGACCACCAGTCCTTCTGGTGGGCCGTATGCTTGTCTGCCACCTTAGTGGTATAAAAAAAAAAAAAAAAAAAATAGTGGTAAAAAAAAATGTTACCTTTCTTTTTTTTTAAACGTGAAGAAAATCCTACATAGATGCTGTGCCGGACTCCTACCGACTAAAAACCACGCGTATACTACCTAACAACGTACGGTTGGGAGCCCCGGGTAAGCCCTCGGAAGGATACCCCAGGACTCCCAACAGACCTATGCTACCACTTCCGCTCACCCAGGGACTTATTATACCTTTGGCGTTTCCAAATCCCGGTTGCTATATTACTTTCTCTCGTTATCTTAAGCTCATCGCAACAAGTTTCGTAATCGACACCAAACGGTTCGGGAATATTGGAAAAAGTTACAATTTATGAAGCGTGCTCGTGTTTCAAATAATATACATGGATACACTTGATAAAGCTGGTCATATCAAGTGTAGCTTTGTATTATTATTTACAATGATTGAATTCTTGTCCCGTTTTTGCATCCCTTGAAACGTTTTCGAAGGATCAAAAGCCAATGTACGTGTATAATTTCAGACTTTAAACTATCCCTTCACCAAATTTCAGCCAGATCCGTTCAGCTTTTGCTTTGTTCCTTCCATGAAGAAAACCTTCGGAAAAGAATAAGTAACAAAATATAACAAAATAACTTTCTAAATCCCCGTGCCATTACCATTACCGATCCTTATTCTATACGTGGACTAACGCGCACTTTACAAATGAATTATTTACTAGTTGATGAGCGCAGCTTCGCTCGCGTAAGATTTTGTTCCCATTCCCGATTCCCATGGGAACTAATCTTAGGATAAAAATCTGTGTTATGTCAGACTATAATCTATACATGTGCCAAATTCTTGTTAGATCCGTTCAGCTGTCAGAGCGTGCAAAAGTAAAAAACATCCATACTCACAAACTTTCGCATTTATTAGTTAAAAGTTCATAATATTAGTAAAAAGTTCAAGCCTTTTAAACACGTCCGTTAAGTTAGCTTCTCAAATGCTAGCATCTCATAAATAAAATCAATATACAGTGGTATCTAGCATAATTCTACAGTTCTCAGCAGGTTTCAACAATAGTTCCGTCGATTAAATCATTAAAATCCAATTTTTTTAAAAATCAGATGCTAACTTCACAAACGCATCATAGCATCTCATAGAATTAAGAGAGTCTGGGTAAAAAAATACTTTAAATGTGTTGAGTTTTATAGCATAAGCATGTACCAGCAATAGTTCTGGCGTCTACCACCTTCTCAATTTTTTTGTGGACCTTTTATTAAAGCATCAGATAAAAAGTCAAATACCACGTTACTATAATGAGATGCTAACCGCTAAGCAAACCCCAATTACTGTAGCGCCTCAATTTCAGGGCACATCTCTTTCCTTCTCCAAAAGTATAGGGATCCTTGGCGTTGACATCTCCAGTGACGTTCACTTCCGTAGTCATTTGGAGGACAAGGCTAAGCTGGCGTCCAAGAAGCTAGGTGTGCTCAACGGGACGCGGCGGTACTCCACTGCATACTACATCGAGCACTGGAAAGCACCTTGTCGCTCACAAAGTCACGAAGTTGTTGCCAGTCCGTGTAATCTTGCAGCCAAGTTTCATAGTACTTGAGAAATAAAATTTAAGATCTAAATAAAATTGAAAAAGTTGAAAGATAGTACTAATTATTACATACCATGTTTGCTAGCTCAAATCTTAAATTAAGTAGTTCATTATTTTCTTCTAAATACTTATGGTAGAGGAGTCAGAACTTTCATAAAGTGTATAAGATGCTAAAATTGTGATAGTGTGTACCAAGAATCAGCGAAGGTATAATACAATCACAGAAATATAGTTTCTTTGAGGTGAAAAGCAAAGTTTTGTGTCAGGTACTAACGTAGGTATAAACGACCCTATTTTATTAACGGTTCTCTCTGTTCCCAACAAGATAAAGAATCAATAAGGCGTTATTTGGTTCCACTCAGAGATTATGTTGACCAAAATGGAATTTTATCTCAGCCAATTGACGCCCAGTGTTGATACGACTAGGCGCCGCCACCCCTTCTCCAAAAATAACCAAAACTTTTGAACTTGCTCTGCTTAAACCAAAATAATACCTTTTTTTTTGTACTACTTAGGTGGCAGACAAGCTTACGACCCACCGGAAGGTTGGTAACCGTAGCCTATAGTTATTTGCAACACCAGAGGCACCTCAACTCAACCTTGGTTGCTCAAGTCGCATTTTACAAGACTCCAGAAATTACTGTCGGAGTTGGAATCGCTGGGCCTCGATATCTTGGAGCGAAGGTCTATGGCCCCGCGCCAGCGCTTGCGAAAGCTATACCAACTGTGAATTAGTGTTGTACGACTATCCGTATCTATAAATATAGTAATATTTGTACACCAATATGACGTATAGTACAGAAACATATTAACGGAGACATAAACCAAAACCAAACGTGCTAGAGTACTGTTTATTGGCGGTGAGTAGTGACGAATGGCTTCGTTAATCAAAGCGGACCTCACGGCGACTTGAGGCTGAATGCGGTCAGCAGACGTGAGAGCTACTCACCCTAACCTGCATAAATCGTAGAACTTGATTACAGTACTGCGCTTACTATAATATTTGTCCAGATATTTGGGTCGTTAAGATGACTAACATTGGTGTTATAAGCACATAGGATTCAGTGGTATTTGCAGATGTTCAGGTATGTACAAAAAAAGTGTATAATTCATATTATGACTCCAATTAAGATAATATTGCCATTGTTTTGGTTATTCGCCGATTGTGCATCACACATTTCAACCTGGTGACGGTTTAAACATCGGGAATGCCTCGCGTTGTGCCAAAAGTCTTCAAAATGCTGACTATGAAAAATGTGACTATTTTAAAGGAGCTTTTTAATTTTGTGCTAAATTGTTAAGTATCATAGTAATCTATATCTATACTAATATTATAAAGAAGTAAAGTTTGTGTGTTTGTTAAATTGTAAGGGGTAATCTCGGGATCTACTGAACCGATTTTAAAAACTCTTTCACCAATAGAAAGCTACGTTATTGTGGAGTGTCATAGGCTATATAGCATCACGCTACAACGAATAGGAGCGGAGCAGTAATAGTAAATGTTTCAAAAACGGGGGGAAAGTTATTACTTTTGTCTCACGTAGTGTTGAATATTAATGACGAGACGCTACGGGAGTTAACGCAACCCGACGGGAGTAAATGCGACGGGAGCAGGTAATACTCTCTCTCTTATGTGGCGCAAACGAAGTTGCGCGGGTCAGCTAGTCTTTTTATAATTATAATTCATCTTATTTTTAAATACAATCCTCATGCTCTTACTCCCAATAAGATATCCCGTACGAAGGCGCAGGTATCAGTTACTGTAAAGTAAACCTGAAAACGTAAAAGGAAGGCACAATATTACGTTATAGTTTTTGATATACGATATTTTACGTAAAAGGGCTCGGCTCGGTGTATGCTAAGTGGCAAAGTACACGTCAACACCGGGCGACATGTTTGTGGTATCACGCGTCATGTTCCACACCGTTTGGTATAAGCTGTATCGAGATATAGCTCACAATGTCTAGTTACTGTTAACATAAACGGTTATACATAATAATATTAATATTATGTAGGTAGATTATATTATCAACAAAAAGTACCTATATTGAAATATAGATGTTTTGAATATAATGTCAGGATGATCTGGTCGGTTCAGATTGAAATTGACAGCAAAGAACGTGGATCTCATCACATAATAAAAATTTGGAGTAGAACCAGGTATTATCAGACTAAACATCCTGAATTGTATTAATGTGCACCACAGCCCCAGCCATACTGTCTCCATCAAACTTATTGCAGGAAGCGAAGAAGTAGATATCAGATCCAATCAATCGAATCAGTCTGTCTCAATCCATTGCTGTACGTAGGTAGGTCTCTTTCAATCATTTCCGGATTGACCTCAATATACCACAAACGTATACGAATCAAGTTACACTCAGCCTCACTCAGTTTATATTTTACTAGCTGACCCGCACAACTTCGTTTGCGCCACATAAGAGAGAGTATTACCTGTTCCCGTCGCATTTACTCCCGTCGCGTTGCGTTTACTCCCGTAGCGTCTCGTCGTTAATATTCAATACTACGTGAGAGCGAGAGAGAGAGAAAGGTTTCTCGTCGCGTGTATTCCCGACTCATTATTTTTAAGAACAATTTTATGAAAAAGGTATCCCGTGGTATTATTGTAGAAAAAAAAATGATTGCCATTAAAGCAATTAAAAAAAGTAACTGTAACATCTTGCGTAGGTACCTATGTTTACGATTAATAAATGAATTGAATTGAATTGAAATTAAAATGGTTATTGTGCACCAACCCAAAGATAGACACATGCTATCGCCCAATTTTTTTAGAACTTTTGAAACAAGAAACAATTTTGTAGTACATATTTTTTACATAACTATAAATATTTACGCAGCACACGCAACGAAGCTCTCAAACGGAATAATTATTCCTCCGTTTTTGAAACATATACTACTACTGCTCCGCTCCTATTCGTTGTAGCGTGATGCTATATAGCCTATGACACTCCACAACAACGTAGCTTTCTATTGGTGAAAGAATTTTTAAAATCGGTTCAGTAGATCCCGAGATTACCCCTTACAATTTAACAAATATACAAACACACAAACTTTACTTCTTTATAATATTAGTATAGAAGTATAGATAAAGTACTTTTTGAACATGTATTATGTACTTATGTGTTTTATTCATATTCGATTGTGACGTGACAACGTCTTATAATTCGATGGAGCCGGCTGCACGAACGAAAAATGATGACGCAATACGTCGTTACCTCGCTCTGAGGCATTCCCTTTATTTTGGTAAGTTTTCAACAGATGGCACTTTAATCAATTGATGTGTTTTTATATTTATTTTTGTTTTGTAGGTAATGTTAATTTTATGTTTACTTATTTTTACTTACCGCGGACTCAGTGTTCTGTAAACGATCACTGCAGTAAGCAAATTTCACTGTGGCCGGTCCATGGATGGGTGACCATCCATGTGATCACTTTGTGACATTTATTTGAGCGTTTCCGTGTTTCGGAAGGCACGTTAAGCCGTTGGTCCCGGTTGCCAGTAAAATGGCAGTCGTTAAGCTAAGTTGAAGGCTTTATTTCAACAGCAGGCAGTCACAATCTGCGCCTGTCCATTTAAACACGGCAATACGGCTCACCACCTATTACGTGGGACAAATTATACAAAGGTGAAATGTGGGCATATAATATGCCTCTGCCTACCCCTTCGGGGATAAAGGCGTGATCATATGTATGTATGTATTATTTTTATTTTGATTTTTATGTTTATTTTTAGTTTATTTTTATTTTTATTTTTTTATTTTTATTTTCTTATGACGTTGTCACGTTCAACTATCGTCAGTAAACCGACTTTACAGACAACCGATTTTTTCGAATACTTGTCTTGTCTAAATCTTAAAGGACTGGCTTAAATTAGCCTAATTTGAGCTGGTTTCAACCAATTACATGCACAAAAGCAAACAACCTTTTGTAAAAACGTTCTCGTAAAGAAACGTTCAAACAATGTAAACACTGGTAAAAACAAATAAAGATATTTTTATATTCTTTTCAAAAGTAACACAAATGTTATAACTCGACATTGAACAAGTCAATTCTGTAAGTTCTTAACTGAATTCCACGAGTGCGGGATTGCGCTTTGGGAATAACCTATTGTCACATAAAATAGTCTGCGCTCCAACGTAGACATTTTAACATTCGCAGAATAAAAAAGTTGAAATAGTGTAAGTTTTCATGGAAAAGTACTCAGAATGTAATAATATATACAGATTTGGTTTATTTTTTCTTTACTATCACAGAGATATAAAGTAGGTATGGCAACTTCGCCATCTTCAGATTATTTTTTCTGTCATTTCGGAATATTTTTACTTGTGTGTTGATCTTATTACACATTTCTATGGTAATACACACACACAAAGAAAACTATATTTTGTTGATGTGAGAGAACTGCTTTGAGAGATTTTATGTTCTCAAACTTTCTTTTCGTGACGTACAAGTCTGTATTGACACCTTGCTTTTATAAGGGTTACAAGTTCTTTTACGAGCTTCAACAATATACATACTTGACCGTCAAAAATATTCATAGATACTTTTATTTCATGCAGAACAATAATTTCAAGGGATTCTCGTTAACAACTATTGAGTTGAAATACATTTTATTGCGACTATGAAATGTGTAAGCAAATATGAAGTTTTAAGCAATAAAATACTTTTATACAAAAATGATTTACATACATACATATTATAGTCACCCCCTTATTCCCGAAGGGTTAGACAGAGGCATAGTTTTCGCTCACATTTCACCATAAAGTTTTATGTCCCACGTAATAATAGGTGGTGAGTCTATTGCCGTGTTGAAATGGACAGTTGAAATTTTTCAATCCGTCCATAATGCCTTCAAATTAGCTTAACGATTGTCATTTTACTGACAACCTGTGTTTCATTTCGAGTTTTCCTTCTCTCCGCAATGGATCTTTTTGCGAAAGTGTTCCCTAGTAGTCTCTTACGACACCCTCGGGATGTACTGGGGTGGTGACATTTTGTACTCTTACCCATCGCAACACGGGATCCCGTCGCCACACGGGGTGGGGGTCTAAAAGAATTTATGGAAGAGATAAAGGGCTCGATTCCGCACCTTTTCTTTAAATTTTACACTTGAGAGAGATGTTGTAATGTCTATCATATTGACAAATGCAGAGACGTAGATACCGACATGTTTAGTAGAATTTTGAGAGACAACAGAAAGAAGATAGGATTAATTCTAGAATGTACAGGACAAGGGAAGAACAAGTAGTTTGCAAACATGCTTGAATCATGGTAGGAAATAAACTACAAATATAATAATATCATTTACTTTATGTCCAACCAACTTCCAAATCTTCAGCTAGCTACGAAAATAAGTTGACAATCACAGTAAAAGCTACGTGAGTACGTACCTAATAGCTGGTCCGAGACAGATGTCAATCTAGAAATGTCGATGTGACGTTGGAAATCTGTCACGTTTCTTGATATCGCTACCCTCATCTTTGGAAGAAATTACTTCCTGCATCCATGTCGCTGCCAGTCGGTGACACGCCCTCACCCAATCTTGTACATTTGTTACGTTAATACACCTACCTACGTGACATCGACACACATTCGCCATGCTTACGTTGCGGTGCGTATAAATGTGTTGTTAATTAATATTGCCGTCCTAATCGTTTTACGTTAAAAGTTTGAATATAAAGGTCTTTATGAATTCTTGAAGACAGAGTCAAAGTTATTACATTAATTTATTTTTTGATTTTTTGTATTTACTTGGAATAAATTTACACACTTTTAATGAAATAAAGTGCGAAAATATTCAGGAATATTAGACTTTTTATTTTCGGCATTGTTGGCTGCGAAACAGTTTTAAAATACAGCTCATTAAGGAATGTTTAGCGAAGCTTATTTGATTACAGCCCGTTATACGTCCACGGGGAAATTACAATCTTTGTGCTTATGAACTTTTGAAACTTTTAGAATTTATCAAAGTTTAAATGAGAGGAAAATCCAAGAGAAAAGCCAACTATTTGGTTAATTATTACATACGACTAGATTTAAGCCAACCGTATTACGTCATTATCCTACTATTCTCACAACTTGGTAGTCGTCGATTGTATGACTAGTTTGCCGTGTTGCGGTTTCCATTTGAAAATTCGTCTGCTACATCGCCGTTCCGTTCTTTGACAAATAAAGGAAATCCATTGACACTCAAGTTATATCGACCAACTCTAGTTCTCTGATGCTTAACATGCCCTACGCTGACCGACCAAACCCAAACGTTGCTCCTGTTCTCAATTTCCAGGTCAACCAACTCCAGAATGGTATTTTATTATTAAGTGTACTTCCGCCCAATGTGAAACTCGTCCGAAATGGAATCCGTCCAACATGGAATCCGTCCTAAGTGGTCAGAAGGCAGGCATTAATATATCCTGTGTGATATTTCTGAATTATAATCTATCCTTGTACCATATTTCAGTCGGTTTGCACAGACAATCTTTCAAAAATTTTAATATCTTAACAAACTTTCATATTTTGTTATATCAGTAGGATCATTTCGCTCGCGTAATAATTTCATGTTTCAATAACAGATACAAAGCAGTATGTCATGAATGCTACCTGAATATTATATTATATTCTTGTTACATACTATTAAAGGACACTAGGTGGAACAAAACAAAGCGTAACTTAATATAAAGCATGTTGGAATGTCCACAAACTTGGGCTAGTTTCAAAGACAGTCCCTCGAGTCCCCTTTATGCAAATCTGAGGTAATTTCTTTGGTGAGAAACGCACGGGACCCTTTGCCAAGATTGCATTGACTTTTAGCCACACTATAAGTATGTAATGTTATTTCATTAGGTTGAACTTTCACATGGCTAACTGAAAATCTATATATTTACATTATTACTATCTAAAGTAAAACGGTCTACGGGTGACCTCCTGGCGTACGTGACGCATGTTTGGGGTGAGGCTATGGAGATGCACGGCGAGTCGTTGGCTATAAGCCTCGATATCGTGAAAGCCTTCGATAGAGTATGGCACGCGTCGCTGCTTTCCAAGCTTCCAGCATACGGACTACCGCCCCAATTGTACACCTGGATGGCCAGCTTCCTGCACGGACGACGGATACGGTTAGGCTTCCAGTTTTATGCAGGTTAATGCCGGGGTACCACAGGGATCTGTGTTGTCCCCAACCCTATTTCTTCTGCATATCAATGACATGCTGTCCCTCGGGAGGATTCATTGCTATGCAGACGATAGCACTCTGCTACTCATCCCACCCAGCGGCAGGGAGATCCGACGGTGAGGAGAAGAAACGGCAACTTGTGGCTGATCTTGACTGGGTCCTGGACCGCATTTCCCAATGGGGATCTTCGAACCTGGTAGAGTTCAATGCTCGTAAAACACAGGCGTGTACGTTTACAGCAAAATAATCCCCTTTCCTACCCTTACCCTCTCTTCAGAATACAACGATATCACTTGGGGACAATCTGGACATCCTTGGCCTAGACGTCTGGCCCGAGCTCAATCACAAATATTATATTGAGCGATGTATTGGGCTAGCCTCAAGAAAGCTAGGAGTCCTAAACAAGGTGAAGCGGTTCTTCACGCCAAACCAGAGGTGTCTGCTGTACAAGACGCAGATACATCCTTGCGTGGAATACTGCTCTCACCTTTGGGACGACTCC
Organism: Miltochrista miniata; assembly: GCA_933228765.1. Lineage (NCBI taxonomy): Eukaryota > Metazoa > Arthropoda > Insecta > Lepidoptera > Erebidae > Miltochrista > Miltochrista miniata. The sequence continues at coordinate 21,699,333 of OW121754.1, read as the reverse complement.
GCGAGGTACTTGCTTGACGCGCTGGACTCTATGCAGCGGCGTGCATTTCGCATTATCAACTGCAAGGAGGTAACGGAAAGTCTGTAGCCGTTGGCGCAGCAAAGAACTATTGCGTCTTTGGCCGCATTCTATCGTATCCATCACGGTGAGTGTTCTGAAGAATTCTTCAACCTAATCCCGCCCTCTCCTTTCCGATCCCGAACAACGCGTGCTGGACAGAAGTGCCACTTTTACACAGTGGAGAGAATCTTCGCTAGAACTGAACGATTTAAAAGATCTAAAAGATTTAAAAGATAAAAAAAAACCTGGAACGATCTGCCAGCGCCCGTGTTTTCCAACTCTTACAATCCTGGGTTCTTTAAGCGGAGCGTGAAGAGTTAGATCATAGGGCTGCCAACTTGAGGGCCGATTTATAGTCTTACAGACTGGCACGGTGGCCCCCAATCGCTAGATCTCGCTGTGACTTTCCATCGAACGGCGGCATCATTTTGGCGAGCCAAATATTTAAAAATAACTGAACCTAAATAAGGCCCCCGTGGCATTGTGCCCAAAAGACTAGCAGCGTACCCCCTTTGAACAGCAATGTCTATTCGCTGAGCGAGAAATCTGCCAGATATTTACACATTCTATTATTTACAAGTATTATTAATAACTAGCTGATGCCCGCAGGCTTCGACCGCGTAAAACTTGTTCCTGTTCCCGCTTCCCATTGAAACTCCATTGGAACGGGAACTACGCAGGTGAAACCGCATGACGTCCGCTAGTATTTTATATTATAAATCAACTTATAACATACGAGATCTAGCTTAAAATTTCACGAAATCGAGGTATTTTCAACACAAAAATCTATCGAGGATTTTATCAGTAATCGTGTTTCGAGCCTAGAGCGTTTTTAGTTCATGAACTGAAGTTGTCTGTGTTCAAATTTTAATTCAGCAGACCTCACGAGTCCTGAGATCTAGATCAAAGTAATAGTCTATTTGGCGTCATATGGACTCTTAAGTAAAAGAAATTATAAATATTATACCTTTTTCGCAAGGACTAAATCCGTATTATATAATTAGTTACAGAAGAAAAGTCAATCCTTTGGATATAATAATAATAATGTTTGTAACAGCTAATTTTTGGGACACAATAATAACTGTGAAATGTACCAGACATATTCAGAACTAGCTGACCCTTCCAACTTCGTTTACGACACATAAGGTCTAGGAAAGGAGCCGTATTTCTTCATCAGACTCCTAGGAGCGCATGAAACTGCCCTGTTTGCCCACGCCAATTCAGCCCACGCATCCAGAGAGCACTGAGTCATTTTACAATGCTTTTTTAAATCTTTAAGCTCGTTTATGATAAATCAAACACGCCACTTTAGAATGACACATTCAAAGGAACTCTTGAACTCTAGACTTAGCGAAAGTTAAGATGTCTCTAATTTCTGAATTGCAAATCCCTCAATATTGAAACTTGATTGGAACAATCCTTAAAGTACTCCCTTTCTAATACTAAAAAAATATTAGAAATTGGACCACGCGTTGAGAAATTACAACTGAATGAGTCCTGGATCCTTCCTTGGATTATAAGTTCAAATTGTGCCAAGTATCATTCAAATTGATTCAGTAGTTTCGGCGTGATACTGTCGGGATACAGACAGACAGATAGACAGACACAATTTTTAAAATTACATGTTCGGCTTCAGTATCGATTAGAGAACGCCCTACAATTAAAATTTTCTAAATATTTTCCATGTACAGACTCTCGACCCTCTACAGTTTTATTATATGTATAGATAGATATGTGTAGATACCAGACACCATACAGATAACATTTTAAATGGCATGTATATAAATCGATATCTGTTTATTACCTTTTTTCGAACAAAATATTACAAAGTTAAACCAATAATACTGACTTGCACACGAATTATGCACGCTAAATAAGTCAAATTCATTATACTGTTTTATGGTATTTGCAGAACTATTTTACTGAACAAATCACTATTATTAAAATAGTATATCTAAAAATTCCTTTGCTTAACAAACATATTAAAACTTTTTTTAAGGAAAACCATCATCTAAATTACTTTTACGAACATCTTTTATTCCAATTAAAAACCCAATTTAATCAGTCATCTTTACAAAAGTAAAAATTATTAATCAAAAAATTAAAAAACTAACCTAACCTAACCTATTCCGTTATAAGATTGTAAAGTTTAGAGTGAAAGTTAGTACTTTTGTTAAGCAATTAGTATATTTGTTTACCAAATCTTATATCCGGTGTACGAACCACATTTTTGTTTTAAATTCGAGAAAAAAAGGTCATCTCATTCTGCGTAAAATTTTAGATTTTTAAGTAGTAGGCACATGTTTAGTTAATCAATTGGTTTTTTTGCACAGCAGTCAGATTTCTGGTATGCATTCGGTTAATTAGTGGAGTTACCTAGTGTGCAGAAAAATTATTGAGATGTGCATTTACAAAAAAATATCCCATTTTAAATTGTTCTCTATAAAATATGGCCATAATATAATATAGCGCATTAATGTCCCAAATATAAAATAAAATTGCATACTTTTTTGTTCAACTAAGAACTGTACATAGGCTTACAATAATGACCAAAACCGCTCACATTAAAACTACAGCCAAAGATAATAGTCAGCCTCCGAACAATGTAATAAATAGTCCCTAGAGAGAAATTTATAACAAGCGAAGGCTTAATGATCGATTAACGTTGTTGGACATGTAATATAGGTTGACAATTACGCTGTAGGTATATCGAAGATCGAGTCAAATTGTAGTGCAAAAATATTTTATATCATCAATCACTTTTACGTTACATAAAATTAGTTTCTTGAAATGATACCTAAATGGTGGGTGATATATTGAAAGACAATGAAATATATATACATTACATATCTATTTACATTATAACTATCTAAACAGAATCTACATACGACCTCCGTGACATTGTGCCCGAAAAAATGACAACATTCCCCCTTTGAATAGCAATACTATTCGCTGAGATAGAAAACTAGCCGACTCAAGGACTCAACTAGCGCTTTTTCTAAATCTTGAACTATCTGTGTGCAAACAAAGACTAGTTATATAATCTGGATGAGGTGAGATTACGATGTTCATAATTTAACTACGTACGGGAAGCATTCCCGTACGTAGTTAGATAATTTTAAGTCTCCCTGAATATCGACGATCATCGTGCTCTAAAAAGTGTTACGAAAGATAAAAACGGTTTTCTCTTTAGATTCTCGAATTTTGTGTCCTCTTCGCTACCAATTATGACTAGGTACCATGTATAAATCTATACTTATAATAAATCTGTAGAAGTAAAAATTCTGTACATTCAAAATATCAAAAAAATAAATAGCAGGGGGTGTTACTAGACCGACACCGAACCCAAATATGTGATTAGAAAATTTTTTGTCTGTCTGTCTGTCTGTCTGTCTATCTGTCTGTTTGTTCAGGCATCACGCAAAAACTTCCGGTTGGATTACGATGAAACTCGGTATAAATATTCTTTAATAGCTTGGGCACCACACTGTGTACTTTTTATCCCAGAAAAGTATATAGAATTCAAACCAAACTTAATTTTGCGGTTCGATCTCTAGACCCAAAGTTATTATTAATTATTGCTTAAACGGTTAATGGTACGATGATAAAACTAATCATGAGCTTTGTTTGTTACAATTTGAAAAAAGTAATTTTAACATTTTTGCAAATTCCACCTCCAAAGGTATAAAAAAGGAGGGTAAAGTTTGTATGGGACAATGTGATTCCTTGGTCCGATCTACTTAAAATTTGGCATATAGCATTATAAACATAATTGATGGAAGACGTGTTTCGTATTTTATTGAAATTTATACTATAACGAGCTAAAAAGGAAATGTAAATTATTTTGGGGCTGATTTTCTCCGAAGTTGATATCAATACTCCTTAAATACTCTTATTTTATACTTATACTATACTATCTTCACGCCAAATCCCTTGCGGGGTAGGCAGAAAGAACCGAGCGCCACACGGCACGGTCCATACACACCTCACTCGCCTCTTCAACTTTCATTTTTCTTTTCATGCATGCACGTCGGTTCCTACGGCTCTTGACACCACCCTCCACTAACACATGATTAATTTGGTTGTGGTAGGTGTGTCGTGGCCTTCCCCGACTCCTACGTCCATCCACTTTCGCGTTGTATATCTGTTTTGTCATTCTTTCATCTCCCATTCGTTCCACATGCCCGAACCATCGTAGCATGCCCTTCCTTACTTTAACACCGACACTCTCTTTCAGACCAACTCTCTTTCTTACATCTTCATTCCGAACGCGATCTGCGAGCGTTACTCCGCAGATTTTGCGTAGCGCGCGCATCTCGACCGCGTTTATTCTACTTTCATGCGTTTCCTGCCATACCCAACTCTCGCTTCCATACGTTAGCGTAGGTATCAGCACCGCATTGTGTACTGCGAGCTGGGCCTTTTTACTTAAGGCCTTGGTACCTAAAAGTTTGCCTAACGCTCCATTCACACTATTTCCCGCAGTTACCCTCTTTTCTACATCAGCGGTGTACCGTCCATCCCTGCTAAATGCACATCCAAGATATACAAACTCATCCACCTGTTCCAGCACTACATCATTTACAGTTATCCTGGCATTCGTTCTGTCCTCTTCTCTTTCGAATACCATCACTTTCGTTTTAGTCGCGTTCAAATGTAAGCCTCTCATTAGACAATCATCTTTCATCGTTGTGACTAGTGACTGTAGTTCTGATGGCGATTCGGCTATGAGCACGGCATCATCTGCATACAGCAAACAGTTCACAAGTAAGTCACCCATTCGCAATCCAACATTCATCGATCTTACTCTCTTAAGACAATCGTCCAGGTACAGGACAAACAGCAGAGCCGACAGCACGCAACCCTGTCTGACGCCAATGTTGACGTCAAACCAGGGAGACAGGCTGCCGCCCACCCGCACACATGCCGTACATCCCACATATGTAGACTGCACAGCACGAAGCAGCGTACCATCAATCCCGTATCCTGGCAATATATCCCAGAGGTCCTTCCGTACAACTCTGTCAAATGCTTTCTCCATGTCCACAAAACCGCAGAAAACCTTCCGGCCTACAGCCAGCTGCTTCTCTACAATGTTGCGGAGCGAGAAAACTTGGTCCATACATCCCCTTCCATTTCGGAAACCACCCTGCGCCTCCCACAGTAATCCGTCAGATTCCACCCTCATTCTCCTTTCAATAATTTTGCCATACACTTTAGCTGCTATACTGATCAAACTGATGGCCCTATAGTTGGCGCACTCCATACGTGAGCCCTTGCCTTTATACAAGGGCACGACGATAGCACGCCTCCAGTCCATTGGGACCCTTCCAGTCTTCCAGCATAGATTGCTCAATGACCAGAAGGCGTCCCGGACGCAAGGACCACCTAATTTGATCATTTCAGCAGATATCCTATCAATTCCCGCAGACTTTCCATTTTTCAAGCTTCGTATCGACCATTCAATCTCTTCCAAAGTAATATCTCCGCTTGATGCTTGCACCGCAAGATCAGTCATCGCCTCCCTCGCAGTGCCCGCATCCGGGAGATATTCATACATTTCTCCAAAGTACTCATTCCACCGCTCTAACACCTCTAAGGGGTCCGCAAGAATGTCCCCAGCTTTACTCTTTATCTTATCCATTCTGGAAACTGACGAACAGCTCCGAGACTTCTTGACCTCCCTCCAAAAGAGTTTGGTATTCGTCTCGAAGTTCCTCGTCAACTTCTCTTCCGCAATCATATTTATTCTTTCACGCTTCTCTTTCACTAAAGCTTTGGCTTCATTCTTGCAGAGGCGGTAAATTTCTTTCTTAGTGTCTTTCATACTGTCATTCAGTTGCAAAGATGAGACATAATCCAACCACGCTTTCTTCTTTCTTGCTACGCAGGATTGAACTTCTGCATCCCACCAGGCATCACCTTTCGAATGTTCATGTCTCTTTGCACTCCCACATGCTTCTTTTGCACTATCCACTATACTTTCTTTCATAATATTCCAGCATTCATCCACATCTAAGTCGGAAAGGCTCGCGTTTGCAAGCCTTTCGCTGACTAAGCCAACATACATACTCCTTACGCTTTCATCTTCCAGTTTTTCACTCTTTATCCTTTCATAGTCTCCGAAAGGGACACGCACTCGCCAGTGCCTCCACTTCTTGAAAAGACCAACAAACCGGCTTACCACCAGGTAGTGATCAGTTTCAAGAGTGGGGCCTCTGTAGGCTCTTGTATCCCTTATAGCCTGTCGAAGACGATTGTCTATCAAAATCAGATCAATCACACTTTTTTCTTCCTTCCGTCTCCATGTATACGTGTGGATATCTTTGTGACGGAATAAACTGTTCGCCACAAGGAGGTCTCGTTCCAAGCATACGTCTAAGATTGACTTACCAGCATCATTCGCTCTCTTATCTCCATACGGACCAAGGACAGCATCGAAGCCATCTCGCTTGGTCCCCACCCATCCATTCAAATCACCACACATGATCAACTTTTCATTCCCGTCAGCCAAATCGAGGACGTCCCTAACGGATTCCCAGAACTCCGCGAGCACTTGGGGATTAGCCGAGCTGACGGGAGCATAGGCTGCGACCAAAAAAACTCTCGTGATCCCCAGTTTTATACGTACCCACAGGAGTCTTGGGCCTACCAATCCATAATCTTTCACTCCAGAGGCCAAACGGGAGGAGAGCAAGACACCCACTCCCTTACTGGCATGTTCCTCTTGGTTCACTCCGGACCACAAAGCAATTATTCCGCCAGGAAGATCGTCGATGCCGCTCCCCTTCCGCTTAGTCTCTGTGACACACAATACATCCAGGCATCGCTCTTTCATTACATCCATCAATTCATTCATCTTACCTTCCATACCACCACGCACATTCCACGTGCCTATCTGGCACTCGGCTCCTCGCATCCCGCCAGAGTTGGCGCTGCGTGAAGGGTGGCGGCCCCCTTCGCCGCGTGCGCATGCAGTCGTACCGACGGGGGCACACCGGTACGCGTCGCCTTGGGGGGACGCCCTAGCCCTGTCGGCACTCATCGGTAGTGTTTTGTTTCGCGTTTTCGCTTTCGCCGCTACTTACGGGGAGGGCCCGAGCACAGGTAACGCTCTTCGTGAAGGCACACTACTTCCCCCCCTCGTGAAGGCACACTACTTCCCCCCCAATTTTATACTTAAATTACTTTTAATTTTGACAAATAATTTGTGAAAGTTCAGTACAATTGACGTTTTCATTTATGTTTTATTTCAAACTTCAAACAGATGATTTTACTACATAGCCATAAAGTTAAATAAAAAACGCTATTTTGGTATAATATTAACCAAATATGCTTTATGGAAGTATTATTGCTAATTTATTCAAATTTTGTGTGACAAAAATACATTTGTGAAAAGAAGAAAAAAATTCTAAGATGGCTAGCCAGAAAAAATGAAAGACCACGCTTCAGGTAGTATCCACTGGTCAATAAAATAACACCGCATGTTACCATCTACGCTCAATCCCTACAACTAAGATGCTCAGCGGCTCTAAGCAACTGGTCATGGCAGGCATGAACTTTATTTTACATATTGACATGAACTTTATTCTATAGTGCAGACTCCATTCTGTCAGGAAACAGACTCACTAAGTCTTTGTAAAATACGGGAATGGCCTCTACGTAGACTACATTCGACAGGACTGAAAAGAGCGATTACAATGAACATGAACGCTCAGCTGATGAAATTTACATGGTTATTACGTTACCAGGTCTTGGTTGGACCATCTGTATTAGGAGGACAAAGCCTACAGTAGTTCGGATTGTCCAAACGTCGTAGGCTGGGACTACCTGAAGAAGGAACTAAGTTACGATGTTAATTGCTTATATAGAAGAGAAGTTGTGTCAAGTAGTAGTTTAGCCATTGAATTAAGAAATGTATTTAATTAATAAATTTACTCAGCTCATAGTGTTATGCATTATGAATTTGTTAATCAGAAATCTATCTAACTAGGCTGTAACGGCTGAACGGATCTGGCTGAAATTTGGTGCCTACAGAGATTATGTTATAGTCTAGGAACAAAATTTCACGCAGGCGAAGCTGCGGGCATCAGCTAGTTATCAATAAAACTCAAGAACATTTTAAAACATTCCCGTTAAATAAATTTATTTTGGTTTTAAGGGAGTGGTTAGTGGAAAAGGTTTACTACACAATTGACGAATTCCTGAATGAATGATTAATTATTAAATTATTAAAAATAAATGACGTGATTGATGTCCTAAATACTGTTTTTCTATGTTATTGAGAAGTTTGAATAAATTGCTCATGTATTAATATAATTTACATGCCATTTAAGTAAGGCTAAGTGGGCCAGCACTGTATAAAACAAAAAAAGTTTTTTCTTTTTGACTATTAGTCCATTGAAATGTTACATGAGCTTTGCATTTATTAGAGGACGCAATTTTATTTTCGGGACATGTGTGGGGGGTCAATAGAAGCTTAACCTCAAGTTTGTGGGGTCGCCACTTTTGTCCCCAGGCCGCCATCTTGAAAAGATGGGGGAAAAAAACACTTTTTTCGCAATATTTCGGAAACTATGAGTCTTACAAAAAAATCGTGGAGGCATAATTTGCAGCATATTGTTTTGCCTACAAATATGTATATAACTTAACAAAAAAATTACAAAATTTTTAGAAATTTTTTATAAAAATTTTCTTTTTTGCTCTCTAACTTTATTTTATACATTTTACAAAAAAAATACTTTAGACTAATCTTGTAGATGATCTTTTAAGAGAAATTTAAAAAAAAAGCGCCTCAGTGCAAAAAAGAAAATTTTTATAATTTTATTTTCAATTTTTTGTTTATAACTTCTTTAATTTTTAAATTTGGGCAAAAATTGGTTTGACATATTTGTAGGCAAAACAATTTGCTACAAATTATGATTTCACAAACCTTTTGTAAGACTCATAGTTTCCGAGATATTGGGAAAAAAGTGTTTTCACCCCTTTTTAAGATTGCGGCCGGGGGACAAGGGTGGCGACCCCACAAACTTGAGGTTAAGCTTCTATTGACCCCCCACACATGTCCCAAAAATAAAATTGCGTCCTCTAAGAAATGCAATATTCGGTCCATAAATTGTAACATTTCAATGGACTATATGTAACACCACATTTATGTACCACACCACTTATGGCAAATAAAAATTTATGATTTATGATTTGTCTCCATGCCAGTAAATGTCCACAATAAAGTTAAAACAGTCAGTATCAAATTAATTTTAAACAGAACCGTAAAATTGAATTGTGGCTAAAGTTCTGCCAAGTTTAATATCGCAGATTATGAACCTATCTACACGTTGAAGCTTAATAATCCAAACAGTACTACAATAATACAGGGAGTAATAAATAGGTAGTGAATAACTCATTTGCCCCTCTGTTAGGTATTCAGGTGTTATTAATAATTTTCAAAATAATAGGTTTAATAGTGAAGGTGCTGCCAAAAATAAAGCTTAAGCAATAGTCTGTCGTTTGAGGCATTTAATTTTGATTTAATAAAATCTTTTTTTATATTATGTTTTATCTTATCTTTTCGATCACTCCTCGAAAATAAGTAAACGTTCCTGAAATTATTGGGATATTCAATATAGACATTAGGATTAAAATAGCGACACTGCGATTAAAGTAATACCTACATAGCTTAATAGTTTCATGCCGTTTTAATAGATACAGATAAAGTTTTGGAATGCAATGACTTTATAGGTACACTTCCGCCAGTTTTATAAGACAGGTTGATTTACGAGAGTATCTCTGTGATGCACCTAAAGTGCTGCCTTCTAGTTAGTACACTTTATGTATCACCACATATTATTCATGGACACATGAACGCACTGAGCGAGAGTATATTCAATAGAAATTTCATCGACGGTAAAAAATACGTCACAATTTTTTTATGTTATTACTCTTCATCGTCTATGCTCTTTATGAACGTAATCTTTTTGACTTTATTATTTTTACGGCAATATAAGTCACATTTCTTTTAATCACAGCCTATTTGTGTGATACTTTTATTTGAATTATAAATGGAGTAGCTATATCAGATTCTAATTGGAGCTTACTTTACGTCACACGGTTGAATGTTTTTGGGCTCCACCCAAAACTTTGGGACTCAAGCTAACTTCATTTTCAAGCGGGTACATCTGTCGACTGACGCACAAGGTCATGATGAAGAGAAGGAAAACTCAAAATAATAACGCAGATAACACAAGATACAGTAAGTCGAAACACCATCCCAATGAAGGCAAAGAAATCAAAACTTGAAACTTGGAAGCTCAACTACTTCAAATAGGTAGGTGGGTGAGCCCCTGTGCTCTCTAGGTCACTAAAATGGTGAAGTAGATATTAGCGTATCAATGCCAAATTGTTTCTGAACTTTAATACAAGCTCGCGGTCACGCGATGACGCACGCAAACGCACACACAGAACAAACACGGTAAGTATAATACCAATCGCATAATTTAACCCAAAATCCTTACTCGTTTTAGTAGATAATTCCTTAGTTATTGAATGAAGCACAGACTGTAGCATTATTTCCTCCCTCACAATCCAAGAGTTATAAGCCGATGGAATGACACTACGCGATTATGTCCATCTATCGACTAATGATTATTCATGTGTCACTGAACATCGAGCCTTGCGATGAGTGACACGATGGCTATATACAAACAGTTTGTTGCCACACAGGTCAATGAGCTGAACTGATGCAGTCTATAGCTGTATGTTCGCATTATAAGCACAACTTTAAAACTTCTTATATCATTCAATGAGTTCAGGATTATATAGAGAAGGACTAGGGACGTGTTGAATCAGTGCTATTATTATCATCTTTATTTTATATCTCACTTCTGAGCATAGGCCCCACATAAGAATCTGTGCTGAATTATTCATCAATAAAATGACTCATAGACATCGGCACATATCGAACTTGTTAGCTATATCTCTCCTGAGAAATAAATGTTATTCTCATTGCAGTAGAAAAGAAGGTCTACTGCCGTCTACCCCATTGCCGTTGGGTCTGAGGACTGGGTATAGTAAAATGTAGCCAAGAAACAGGTCTGTTTTCGTACTGACATTATTGACCATGTAGGGTACATGGTCAATAATGTTCCCCTAGTTAGTAGCGAGTTAACCAAAATAAGAAGGACTGACGTCTCACATAAGTTAACAAAAAAAGATAACTACATCCAACATTTTTCATGTGAATGAATGGAAATTGATACTAAGATGAAGAGAAAGAACACTTGTTTTTTGTAGACACGGGATTGCTGAAGTGAAATCCTGTGATTCCTATTAATTGAACTGAACCTTAATGAACATTTTACTATTGTTTTTCTTACAAATAAAATATTATGATGCAATCAAGTTCAAAAATTATGAGATCGCCCTTAAAATTTCACGAAATTTAGGTATTTTCTACAAAAAATGCAATCCAGAATTTTATCCGTGATCGTGTTTTTGGTTTCGATCGTTATTAGTTCTTGAACCAAAGTTTATTGTGTATAACTTTAATTCATTAGACTTTACGAGTCCTAGGACCAAGAACAAGATACTAGTCTATTTGCGTCACACAGATTCTTAACAGCTGTAGCTTCGTCTAAAAATGTTTGACGGTCTCATCACAAAATTACCATTTCCATTCACGCAATTTTCTGGTCTGTCTATCTAAAAATTATTTCATACATACGCAATAAGTATATTCATATACGCCGCTCTGAAGAAGCCCCCTGACCCAGTAAAGCGAAACTTTACACATTATTGTTGGTTCACTCCACAACACAAGTGAGCTCTCCAAAATTTTACGCCTTTGTCATATATTATAGGACGTCGTATAAAGCACTGGGATTATTTTCGTATTTGTTTTGTGATTACTATTTTCTACGCAAGCGGTAAATATAATGATTCAAACGATATTTAAGGAAGTCTTGTTTATAACTGTACTTCTAAGAGGAGGACAGGTGAGAATTGCATTACCATTTGTTCTGTCGACAGTACTTATGAGAAAAAAATTACCAGTAGTTCTGTTAACAGAACTACTCAACAGAACAGGCGGGAGTAGACGGATTTGACAGTGTTCTCGCGGCCTGAGCTCGTTTCCAGCTAGTACTACCGGCACAGACTCCATACAAACGATTCGATTTCAATTCTCTCACCTACACTAAAGAACACGCTATGTACATTTTTTTTCGAAAGAAAGAAAACGTAGCCACCGACGTCTACATATAACGGATTTCTTAAAAATCGGTTCAGCGGTTCGGTATTGAAAGTCAGATTACATTTTTGTCATCATCATCAGTGTCATCAGGAGGGAATTATTGACATTACCTTGTAGGAAAGTAAGTATATGTGGTACCTACGTTACCAATCGTTCGTCGATCCTCTTCGGCAGCCAGGTAAGAAGAAGTTGTAGCAGGAAGCAGTAGAAGAAAGCGGTAGCAGCACTGATAGGTATAGATGAAGTAAGGCGGTGAAGTATGAAGTGAAAGCACAAGACGAAATGAAGATATTATTATTTTAGAATTTACTATGGTTTATTTACAGAGAATATTTAAACTGACACAACATTCACAATTAATTAAATTATTAGATTAATATAAAGCACGGAACTAAGTGTTACCCGAACTTGTAGGATCTGAGCACTGGAATGTTCTAGCGTGCGCCCGCGCAGATATCGTGGGGGCGTAAGGCTGCGGTGTCGTCGTCATAAGCGGAGCGGTTTAGTGGTGGCGAGTAGATCGCCACATTACTCCCCCGGCCAGACCGTAACTACGGTCGATAATATTCTGGCAGCTTCACTCTTCGGCCGCTTCTGGTTTTCTTTTCTTCCTCATTCCGTGTTTCAGTCCCGGTAGCATTGGTGGTTGTAGTAGGAAGATAAGTTTCTTTTACTATGTAGGCTGGCTTCAGTCTGTCAACAGAGACGTTGATCGACTTGCCTTTTATTTGGATGTTGAAGTATTTGGCCTGTCTCTGGAGGACTTTGTATGGGCCAGCATAGGGAGGTTCGAGTGCACCACGTACATGATCTTGACGCAGAAAAACATGTGAGGTTGAGTTAAGATCACGTGGTATGTAAAATGGCATTGTGGTGTGCCAAGAAGTGGGTTTAGGGGTCATCTTCGCCATGTACGCTCGGAGACGTGTCACGTACTGGGTGATGTCTTCAGTGGTGTAGTGGTCATTGGGAGCAAGAAACTGACCAGGTAGTTGGAGTGGCTCGCCATACACGAGCTCTGCTGGGCTGGCTTGTAGATCTTCCTTCCAAGAATTTCTGATCCCTAGGAGCACCAGTGGTAGTGATTCGGTCCACTGTGAGGAATCGTGACACATTATGGCAGCCTTCAGCTGGCGGTGGAAACGCTCCAGAATGCCGTTTGATGCCGGGTGGTATGCTGTAGTTCGAAGGTGACGCGCGCCGATCATGCTGGTGAGGGAATTGAAGAGGTGGCTTTCGAACTGGCGACCACGGTCGGTAGTCACTCGTGAGGGGCAGCCAAATCTGGCTATCCAACCAGACACGAGGGCTGCTGCGCACGTCTCAGCTGTGATGTCCTGCAGTGGAAAAGCCTCAGGCCATCGCGTGAATCTGTCGATGACGGTGAGGCAGTATCTGTAACCACAAGACAACGGTAATGGTCCCACGAGGTCCAGGTGGATATGGGAGAACCTCGCAGAAGGGGTAAGGAAAGAGGAAAGAGGATAGCGTGTGTGTCGGGAAACTTTGCTTTTCTGGCATTGTAAGCATTGCCTAGACCACTCTCTACAATCACTACGTATCCCTGGCCACACAAATTTTTGTGCGACCAGTCGCACTGTAGCTGAACTTCCAGGGTGATTCCAGTTATGCACCGTATCATAAGCTTGCCGCCTGAATCTGGGTGTTATGTACGGCCTAGGCGGATCCACAGACGTATCGCAAAAGACAGGTAAGTCGCTGTGTACCGTTCGCATCTTCTTCAGTCTTAGAGAGGAACCATTTCGAAGAAGGTCTTGCAGTTCAGGATCGTCCTCCTGAGATTGTGCAAGCTCTTTGTAGTCAATGGCCGTAGAAATTTCGTCTACACGTGAGAGGGCGTCAGCAACAACATTTTCAGGTCCAGGTATGTATCTAATGTCTGTGGTAAATTGCGATATAAAGTCTAAATACCTGAACTGTCTTGGAGAGCAGTCGTGCTTGCTGGATGAGAATGCGAACGTCAGTGGTTTATGGTCAGTATATATGACAAAAGAAGCAGTTTCGACCATGTGCCTAAAATATTTTATGGCTTCGTAGATGGCTAAAAGCTCTCTGTCATAGGGACTGTACTTCTTCTGGCTCGTTGACAGCTTGTGTGAGAAGAACGCTAAGGGTTGCCAAACCTTGCATTTGCGCTGCTGAAGTACCGCGCCGATTGCAGTGTCCGAAGCGTCAGTGATAATCGCAAGTTCTGCAGAGTAGTCCGGGTGAGCAAGAAGTGTAGCTTCTGACAGCGACGTCTTACAGGCTTCAAACGATTTGACTAACTCTGGAGTCATGTCTACTGGGTGAGAACCTTTGATTTTTGGTCCATGTAGTAAGGAGTTCAGCGGCGTCTGGAGTTGAGCGGCGTGAGGGATGAATCTTCGATAGAAATTTAACATCCCCAAGAACCGTCGAAGTTCTTTGACTGTCTTCAGGACAGGAAACTCCCTAACAGCTTGAACCTTTTCATCCAGGGGTTTAGATCCAGCTGCAGACACGCTGTACCCTAAAAATTTGACAGTATCTCGTCCGAATACGCACTTGGAAGTATTGATGAGCACGCCGTACTGCTTGAGTCGTTCGAACAGCTGCCTCAAGTGCTTTTTGTGCTCTGTTTTGCTAGGGGAAAAAATGAGTATGTCGTCAATGTACCCGTAGCAAAACTCCAGGCCTGCGAGAACCTCGTCGATGAACCTTTGAAAGGTTTGTGCTGAATTTCTCATTCCAAAGGCCATAAAATTAAATTCAAACATTCCGAAGCACGTCGTGATAGCAGTCTTCGGTATGTCTTCCGGGTTGACAGCTATCTGGTTGTAGGCCTTCACTAAGTCAATAGTTGAAAAAATTGAGCATCCGGACAGCTGGTGAGAAAAGTCCTGAATGTGGCGGATAGGGTAGCGGTCAGGAATCGTCCTCGCGTTGAGTGCTCGGTAGTCACCACAGGGTCTCCAACTGTCATCTTTCTTCTTGACCAGGTGAAGGGCAGAAGACCAAGGGCTGTCGGAGCGTCGAGCTATACCTGAAGCAAGCATGTCCTCAAATTCCTTTTGAGCTGCTCGTGCACGGACTGGATCGAGTCGACGTGGCTTACAGGAGACTGGTTGGCCTGGTGTGGTCTTAATGTAGTGTAGAGTGGAGTGCTTAGATGGTAAACGCGTACCTGCAGGTCTGGTGATCTCTGGATACTCACGCAGAATCTCGTGGAACTCGGTTTCGCCTGAGACTGATTTGACTGACGCGATGTCGTCAGAAGTACCTGCTAGCTCTGCGATAGCTGCCACATGCAGAGTTGTAGTGCCGTCGACCAGCCGTTGGTTTCTGCAATCTACCAACAAGTTATAGTGGCTGAGCAGGTCCACACCTATAATGGGTTTAGACACGTCAGCTATGGTGAAGCTCCATGAAAAATCACGCCTAAGTCCAAGGTTGAGGTGCAGCTGTGTAGGCCCGTAGGTATGTATGATGGTGCCATTTGCTGCGACGAGATCATACTTTGATTTGGTACAGGGCGTCCTAACTGCTGATCGTGGGAAAACCCACAAGTCAGAACCAGTGTCCACCAGGAACTGCATTTTCGAGACACGGTCGGTAACAAAAAGACGGCCTGTAGATGGAGGGCAGTCGTTGGCCGCTACTTCCGACCGCCCTGAGCGTTTTCCGAATTAAAAGTGCATGGCTGTCTACATTTGTTCGCCTTTACTCCGTAGGTGAAGTGGTAAAAACAGTGCGGGTGGTCCGGCGGTGGCTGTCTAGGTCTTGAGCGGCTGCGAGAGTGGCTAGACCTTCGAAATCTGGGCTTGGAACGTGAGCGACCCCTGTCGTACATGTTAGCGCTAAGGGCTGCTACTTGCTTAGTAAGTTCGCTTACCTGCCTTGTAAGGTCATCCAAGGTCGAGGAGTTCGTGGCAGAGGTTTTTACCATGGAGACTTGAGGTGTAGCAGGGGCAATCTCGTGCACCTTATCAGCCAACTCTCCCAGCTTATCTAAAGGAAGGTCCATCTGTGAAGCAATAACAGTTTGAATATTTTGAGGCAAACGGCTTGTCCAGATAGTGGTTAAAAAATCCTTGGGCACTGATGGACCTGCTAGGCCTTCTAGGTGGCGTAAAAATTGTGAAGGTTTCCTGTCGCCTAGCTCCTCGTGAACCAATAGTTGTTTCACGCGCTTTTCTTGTGAAGCGGACAAACGCCTTATGAGCTCTGTTTTCAGTTTAGGATATTTGTCCTTCTCCGGAGGTCTAGTGATAATGTCTTTTACTTCTATGGCGTACTGATGATCAAGCTGTGCCACTAGGTAACTAAATTTAGTATCATCAGAAGTTATTCTGGAGAGCTCAAACTGACACTCTAATTGAGCAAACCACAGCACTGGCTCTTCGGGCCAAAATGGAGGAACCCGTACGCCTACGCGTAGCACTTCGTCTAGCCTAACAGCTCCTCCCGGTTCACTCATAATGAGAAAGCAAAGTAAAACAAATTCGCTTACCGCTAGTACAGTCGGACCACAGCCGATTTTTATTTTTTACAAGTGGGTATCGGCAATTTCTTGTGAAAATTTTTCTCACCAATGCACCAATATGCCTTAGCACTGCTTTTCGATGCTCTAATCTTCAGAAGAATACTCAGAAGGTGCCAAGAATACGATCTTCTTTGTTCTTAGTCGGGTCACCAGTGTAGGAAAGTAAGTATATGTGGTACCTACGTTACCAATCGTTCGTCGATCCTCTTCGGCAGCCAGGTAAGAAGAAGTTGTAGCAGGAAGCAGTAGAAGAAAGCGGTAGCAGCACTGATAGGTATAGATGAAGTAAGGCGGTGAAGTATGAAGTGAAAGCACACGACGAAATGAAGATATTATTATTTTAGAATTTACTATGGTTTATTTACAAAGAATATTTAAACTGACACAACATTCACAATTAATTAAATTATTAGATTAATATAAAGCACGGAACTAAGTAAATTAGTTGAGAGCGCGAGATACGTGTTACCCGAACTTGTAGGATCTGAGCACTGGAATGTTCTAGCGTGCGCCCGCGCAGATATCGTGGGGGCGTAAGGCTGCGGTGTCGTCGTCATAAGCGGAGCGGTTTAGTGGTGGCGAGTAGATCGCCACAACCTTCTAGTTTAACAATTTTAAAATAGTATATTAATAATACACGTATCAAATACTAAAAACTAAAGTGAATCAATTTTCATTTGGTAAACAGAATACCTGAAATAAATTTAAAGCTACCAGGCCAAATTATGTAGCAAGGCATATTATATAATTTCAGACTGTTAAAATGATAAAAATGGGTGGGATTAAGTCGGTCCAAGACAACACACAAAAATAATGTACCTAATAGACGAATTTTGTAGCTATAAAAAAGGATGTTGTTTGTTGAAAACTGAAGTGCTTAAAAAATCGGTTTTCTGTAAAGTCGGTTTACTGGCGATAGTTGAACGTGACAACACAGCCTTTTATGGAACGTTTTTTCGTGCGTGCAGCCGGCTGCGACTCCATCGAATTATAAGACGTTGTCACGTTAAAACTACACCACCGTTTTTGTTAAATGAATCAAAATTACCTAGTGGAACTTAAAAAGAGAGGCCGTGAGTTTGGTTGGTACAGGTTCTTTTTTAACCGGCTCAACCTAATCGCATCTGGCAGTAAATATAAATGTAGAAGCAATCATTTTGACATTCATAAGTGTTACTTTGTGTTCTATTTGAATAAAAATTTTTCATTTTCATTTTGAAAGTAATTTATCTTGATAAGTAGGTATATAACTTTTAGTGGATAGGGAGGGTAGTACATAACAGTGATAGTGAACCGAGTTGGGGGCACTGACGCGAACCGCATGCAAGCAAACAGCTCTATCCGATAACCCCTCTTGCTTTCCCTACCCACTATTTGCGTTTCTCTTGAAGGGAGCAGGATTATGAGTTTATTCCTACGGTTTTAATTTCAATTTATGGTTCATAAATGGAATTTACATTTCACATAGTTGAAAAAAAAATTAAACACTAGATTCTTGATACATAATAAAAATTAAAAAAAAAACAATTTAAAGGCTTAACCCTTTACATAAATGAAATGAGAATTAATTTGACTGCAAGATCCTAACAAAATTTTAATTATAATGCTTTGTAGGTACTAACAATCTATTGTTTATTAAAATGCAAAGGTAGATATCTAATAGAACACTAAAGCATAAAAGGTCTGAAAGTTATTAAATATCAAACAATAATAAAATTCGAGAATCAGACCGAGCGCATCGCAGCATTATGAGCGACGGGGTGCGAATGTACACAACTTTTCTCGTTATGTCCTTTGAAGATGTTTTGAGATTTGCAAAAGCTCGGTAGTGTATCGAGTACAATAGATTCTTTCTTATTCTTGTTGCTGGGACACATCTATTTCGACTTTTTGTCGAGCCTCGTCGGGAACGCGTTTAGAACTCGATATACCTATTTCACGTTACCGTCTTTTGTACATACGATATACAACCAACGAGAGGTATTTACTGGCGCTTTATTTACTTTATTTGTATTGTGTTCCAACTAAACCAGTGTGCGAGCCCGAAGTTACGTATCGGATATCAACATTTGTTATGAGATATTTGCGAGAGGTAGCTTTAACCTGACAAAAGGCCTTCAGGCACATGACCGAAAATATCGACAGGTAAAAGACTGACAATGATGAACGTCTTTCAAAACTTTATCCTTTCAACAATGAAAGAGGAAACTGAATTTTCATAATTAAGCGCCAAGGAAGTTTGAAACTGAAGCTTGAAATTCGTACTCGAAGCGAAGGACTTTTCTTTTTCAATCAATCTAATATTTTTAAACTATAATTTTTAACGATTTTTTTGTTATTATTAAATGTAAAAATAGTAGGATTTGACCATCAATCTTGTCGACTTAGGTACCTAAATACTTATGTGAAAACTATAGACCTGCATTAGACCGTACCATAACTAATTTAATCCATCGGTTCCAGGTAAATAATGATGAAGGCTCGAAATAAGTTCCCTAACGCTCACGGAAGCCATACGACTCATCTAAACTTTGCAATAAATTTCAGCTACTTTTAAAATATCCATTTTGAAGATCGAGGTTTGATTTTATTAGCTCCTGTAATCAGTTTTCGCATGGTTTTACTATTGAGTCAATGCCGTCTGATCTCAGAACCCCTCTATGACGACTGCTGCTGCTGTGCCATTAGAACCATAGACTAATATAGTCTGGTACTATAAGAAATTGATCTTGTCAATAAGGCCATCATTAATTCAGTTCATGCCCTTTTTTAGCAGAGACCTCGACTTCGCCCTTGGCTAAAAAGCAACACTTTTTCCAACACTAAGCAGCTCGTCACGGCGTAGCGGCTCGTTCGCAGATCGCTACTCGTAGCAGCCGTATCATAATAATAATTTGCCTCCGGAGGTAGATTATCAAACGTATTACCGCACGATCATAGTAGAGACGGTAAGTAGTAATAAGTTTCAGATTAGATTCAGTTAATTTAGATCTTCATTTAACCCCCAATGAAGAAAAAAGGGGTCTCTGTCGCATTGCAGCTCCGAAATGTAATACCGATTTTGATGACGATTTTTTTCATTTGAGACCAGACATATAGTGTGAGTGCGTTTATGGCTGTTATATTACTTATATATGTCGGAGTAGACATGCGGCAGCTGTTTTTAAAAAGCGCAGGCCCGCTGACCTGGAGTAGGTCATCGGGTCTGCTTTATGCTTTATTACACTTATAGATGGATATCTAGTTAAATAACAGTGAAATAAATACTTAGGCGGTATTTATTTCAGAAACACAGTAATCAAAACAAGCAAATGGAACACCAATGAAATAAAATCAAATGAAATGAAAAATCTTTATTCATGTAAGTCACAATCTACATTTACTGCCAGATTCGCAACGCAATAGGTAGAGCTGGAGAAAAAAGAACCTGGCAATAAAACTCCGGCCACTCTTTTAACTTCCAGTAGGTTATTACAACATAATTTTTATTCCAAATTAAAACCAACATAGAATCTACTCACAATGTTTTCTCTCCAAATTCCAGCAAAAAAGTGAGCCCTCGGCCACAACCACTGTCTATTTATAAATCCCCGCCACTCAAATTGTTCTCACAAAACACGTGGCTTGATATTTAATGTTTTCTTTTTAAATCAAAGAAATATGGTTCAATTTATTTTTGAGAAATAAAGTTATTAATTTAATTAGTCAAACAAACTGATAAATTGAATGAAATCGTTAAAATACAAAGATTAATTCATTCTCAGTAAAATGAACATTGCCGGAACTATAGGAATAACAAAAATCCTGTTTTGATTAAAAACATTTTTAAATGTCGACAATATTCGTAATAATTGTCAATAAGAATTTAACAATAGTTTTTATTGTAGGTTCTTACGAACCTACATAGTCACATAATACTTAGGTAACCTAATTAGTTCACCACTACATTAAGTTATACAAATCAGTGTTAATAAATTCTACAACTATTTCTATTCGAACCTTATATCACAAAATAGTAAGGTATCAGTAAAGTTGCTCATTGTAATGGTTTTAATCTATTTATAATCAAATAGATTTTAATTAGTAATTCTCGGTGTGGCGACACGGCCATACTGATCGGCGATGCGTGCTCTGCATCGTGTGTTAAGGTCTAGATCTGCAAAATAAATATTAAAAGCTGAGGCTTGGTAGTTCTACAGTACACGGAACCAGAAAAACTTGGTTAAGCAAATATAATTCCATTGGTCATAACCTTACATCGTGGTAGCATGTAGAGTGTCACCGCTCATAGTTAATGAAGACGGTGAGCTGGTTATGATGCGCTCACTGAATGCTACTACTGCTCGTTCCACATCAATCAATGAATCAAATCAGCCTATATCAGTCCACTGCTGGACGTAGGCCTCTCCCAAATGACGCCACAACACACGGTCCTGCGCACATGTAAATACATGGCAACAGTATTTTTTTTTTTTATACACAGGTAAGGATTTGTAGGGGAGAGGTCGATGCTGTCAAAGACAGGGGCCCTAGGGGATGTTGGTAGGGTCGATGCTGTGCCCTCAGCGGTCTTGTACGCCTTGTTACACAGGGGACCATTATTCTTTCAGGATTGGGATATCCACTCGTAGTGGTTCTTACTGCTCATTCCACATGACAACAGTTTTTTTTTTTTTTTATACACGGGTAAGGATGATGTAGGGGAGAGGTCGATGCTGTCAAAGACAGGGGCCCTAGGGGATGTTGGTAGGGTCGATGCTGTGCCCTCAGCGGTCTTGTACGCCTTGTTACACAGGGGACCATTATTCTTTCAGGATTGGGATATCCACTCGTAGTGGTTCTTACTGCTCATTCCACATGACAACAGTTTTTTTTTTTTTTTTTTTTTTTTTTATACACGGGTAAGGATGATGTAGGGGAGAGGTCGATGCTGTCAAAGACAGGGGCCCTAGGGGATGTTGGTAGGGTCGATGCTGTGCCCTCAGCGGTCTTGTACGCCTTGTTACACAGGGGACCATTATTCTTTCAGGATTGGGATATCCACTCGTAGTGGTTCTTACTGCTCATTCCACATGACAACAGTATTTTTTTTTTTTTTTTTTTTATATATACGGGTAAGGATATGTAGGGGAGAGGTCGATGCTGTCAAAGACAGGGGCCCTAGGGGATGTTGGTAAGGTCGATGCTGTGCCCTAAGCGGTCTTGTACGCCGTGTTACACAGGGGACCACTATTCTTTCAGGATTGGGATATCCACTTTTTGTGGCTTAATACAAATAATAAATAAATAATATGATTCAGGATAGGGATATTAGTGGCTTATTGGCGACTCCACGCCCCAATAGCATCTTTTCATTTAAATATTTTATTAGCTAATTTGGTGACTCCACGTCCCAATAGCATCATTTGTCTAATAATTCAGCTAGCATTTTAATACCGATTAGACTGAAGAAACTAAAATGAAAATACCTCACCAGATTTTTCAATTTGTGGTTTCTGAGAATCAAGTACTCGCTGGGTGCGGTGCCGTCCGCGTCAGCGCCAATGCGCCAGATGACCTAACCTAAGCTGTAGCTCACCACGAGGTTTTGGGCGCCCCGCTGTTGATTGTGGGGACCTTTAGCGCCCGTCTATGATGTCCTAATGCTTCCTTTAGAAGACAGCGGCCGTTGTCGAAAACGCTGTAAACTTAAACAAAGATGCCTCTGTAAAAACTATCTTTTTTTTTTTTTTTGCACGATTCCTGTCAAATCTCGCCTTATCTTTAGTAGATGTCTGTGTCGTTGTTGTACGTGCCGTTTAAGAAGTTTCAAACTAGGTACTTCAGTGGTTGACCAAATTAGGCAATTCCGCTGGTAAACAGTTTTGGCACTGAAATAAGAGGAGCTACGCCTGCAGTTTGGACTATCTGATGCCTGAAGTCTCGTAATCCCTTATCATGATAAGACTATTAGCCCTACTGATACCTGTGGCTACTATACAGGGACATCGTTTATAATCACTTGTTTTGGGGCTAGGAAGAGATGAAATACTTGTTTGGGCCACCAAGGTTCAATGCTTGCCTTTGTAGTTTGTATAGCGTAACAGAACTTACTTTGCATAGGAGTATTTATAAAGAGGGAATCCTACATGAATGCCATGCCGGACTCTTACCGACTAAAAACCACACGTTTCCTACCTAATGTGCCTACGGTTGGGAGCCCCGGGTAAGCTCTCGGAAGGATGACCCCAGGACTCCCGACAGACCTACAGTTACCACTGCTGCCTCACCTAGCGGTGGGGGAATATGCATAGGAGTCTACTGTGAAGGTTACACGTTCCTGTTCATCTGAAGTGCCTGGCTTACGCGGTAAGTCGACGTGCAGGTATAGCTTCGAATGGCACTGTCGGTTTGCTAATAGAGCGCAAGTGAACTTGCGTTGATCTAAAGATTCGAGGTCCTGAAAACGATGCAATTGTCCTAATTTTAACGGTGAAAAAATCTTTACTAACGGTGCTAATTTTTTTCAAAATAGTAACTTCCATAATTTTATGAAGAGTCTTAAGGTATTAATTACTAAAGCTTCTTTGGAAAGATTTAGGTACAACAGTCAACCGTTGTGTACCTACCCAAGATTGGGTCTCGCTTTTCCGATACCTATCTTGACATTTTCTTGCAGATAACATCCCTGGACGGTCTCATCTCAATGGAAACCGTCTATGATAGCACGTTGTACGTCTCTACATCTCGACGTTGTTTACTGTTTATTCAGATGAATAATCATTAATCAAACTGTTATTCAAGACTTTGCCTGTTAAAGGTATTTCAGTTTAACAATATCGGCATGCTGCATCCGCTCGCCCTTCCTGTATTTATTTCAAATTCAAATTTTTGCGAATACACCATTATGGATGTGAGACAGCAAGTCTTCATATATAATCATCTTGAAATGGCGTCCATACAAGTAATAGTTAAAACGTTTGACCGCTCGTACTACCACCAAAATCTCGAGTTCGCTCGAGTGATACTTATCTAGTTTCTACATCGCATCGGTCGTGTGCATACTAAAAAAAAGCCACTATGTGCTGCCGACCCCTATTGATTTGAATAAGGATTGACCCGAAGTCAAGGCCCAGCCAAGGAAACAATTCACTAGGTTCTTTTCCTAGAAATATTCTATGCCATGCTTCATCATGAACATGGGTCCATTGCCACTTAGCGCCTTAGATAGTCACTTCATTAAGAGAAGCCACAGCAGGAGAGATATTTGGTATGAACGAGCGGGAGTATTCAGCGTGACAACTGAATAGACGAATTTGTTTAGCATTTGTCGGTACCAGAGTTTTTAGGCTTAACCTTTTTAGGGCTAGGACGCACTTGACCGTTCTGTACTAAATTTTTTGCATACTCAATTGACCGTTAACAGAAAAGGCATTATTATAAATAAATAATAAATAAATATTCACGGACATCTCACACATTATTCTATGAGGATTGGAAATCCTGGTTTACGGAATGATATTAAGACTAAGCTCAGATTAGTAAATAGTTACTGCTTTAATGACAGAGCTTGGAGAGAAAACCTATGGTATTTACCACAGATATCAGAAAAATATGTACTGATAACGTCATCTATACAAACCTATGCTATACTACCTTTGTGGTCATTGTCTGAACTAAAGAGGTAATTTTATTTTTCTGGGTGTTTTTAAGTCATCTTCGATATCAAGGTTACCTTATGCTATCTAATAAAAATAGATTTGAACCTACCAACACGTCTGAAGTAATAATCTTGTGAAATGTGACATTCAATTTCTACGTTAATTCTATTATCTAGAATCTAGACAGACTTAAGATGCTCGTAGAAACAACAGGAAACCTATGCCACCAAGTAATTTTGTTGACCACACGTTTTCGGTTTTCCGGCAAATTGTATGAGATTGACTCACGAATTAACAAGCACTTAACCCCGCTATCAAAGATGGTATTATTAATAACCTTACCTATCCTCACACGCATTGTGTTCAAGCTGGACTAGTTAAGAACAGAGTTCATATTATAGGTTATGTGCTTTTCGCGGCGATAGCAGGTACCAAATGTGTAAACGGCTTTTGATCAAAATGAATAAAATTCAAGTACCTACTATAAGTTTGTTCGTATAACCGTTGTGTTGGCCGGGTTATTGTTGCATGGGAACACAAGTTTCTTTCAACCGTACGTTTATCCGAATCTGTTGTAGTAGCTTTAAAACGTCACTCACGAGAGGTATGACCGGACTTACTACAAAAATTACAGTAAGAAGCGTTTCCACTATCAATGGAATATTTTAACAGTTTCGGTGGTGGTTGTGATCAATTCGCGTTTGAACGCTTACATAATATAGAAGAGGTAACGTAACCTATCATCGCTGCTACTGCATGGCAATTTTGTAACCACTAAGCTGGCAGACTAGCTTATGGTGGCCCCACCGAGGACGCGGTAACTAGCCAGTTGTCAACCTATGTTAGCGCGGCCCTTCAGCAGTCTAGTTATTTTCATACGTATATCGTAGTCACTTGATAACATAGTTCGTTTGAAACAAACAAAAAAAAAAAACAACATGATTACATCAATTGCAGTCGCCAACGCGACGTTACCGCCTAGGTCATATGAGGGTAGAAACACATCGGTACTTAATCATAACTTTCTTTTGTTGTTTCGACAGGCGATCACTCATACATTACTTCACTGTGATCATATTAAAATAAAATTCAGGTGGTACATTACCCCTTTGCTGTTGTAGCTGTGTGACGGTGCTGGTGGAAGACTTACTAGCACCAGGATCTCGCACAGCCGCGGAACACGCCGGCGCGCACGTAACCGCGTGCGGCGCGTTGGTAAACTGGTACACAATCTTCGTAGCAAAGATCCTGAAAAATAAATAGTCTCGCACAGTATTTTGTAGGTAGTGATCCCACTTCTGATGTCGGAGTAGACATGCGGCAGCTGTTTTTAAAAAGCGCAGGCCCGCTGACCTGGAGTAGGTCATCGGGTCTGCTTTATGCTTTATTACACTTATAGATGGATATCTAGTTAAATAACAGTGAAATAAATACTTAGGCGGTATTTATTTCAGAAACACAGTAATCAAAACAAGCAAATGGAACACCAATGAAATAAAATCAAATGAAATGAAAAATCTTTATTCATGTAAGTCACAATCTACATTTACTGCCAGATTCGCAACGCAATAGGTAGAGCTGGAGAAAAAAGAACCTGGCAATAAAACTCCGGCCACTCTTTTAACTTCCAGTAGGTTATTACAACATAATTTTTATTCCAAATTAAAACCAACATAGAATCTACTCACAATGTTTTCTCTCCAAATTCCAGCAAAAAAGTGAGCCCTCGGCCACAACCACTGTCTATTTATAAATCCCCGCCACTCAAATTGTTCTCACAAAACACGTGGCTTGATATTTAATGTTTTCTTTTTAAATCAAAGAAATATGGTTCAATTTATTTTTGAGAAATAAAGTTATTAATTTAATTAGTCAAACAAACTGATAAATTGAATGAAATCGTTAAAATACAAAGATTAATTCATTCTCAGTAAAATGAACATTGCCGGAACTATAGGAATAACAAAAATCCTGTTTTGATTAAAAACATTTTTAAATGTCGACAATATTCGTAATAATTGTCAATAAGAATTTAACAATAGTTTTTATTGTAGGTTCTTACGAACCTACATAGTCACATAATACTTAGGTAACCTAATTAGTTCACCACTACATTAAGTTATACAAATCAGTGTTAATAAATTCTACAACTATTTCTATTCGAACCTTATATCACAAAATAGTAAGGTATCAGTAAAGTTGCTCATTGTAATGGTTTTAATCTATTTATAATCAAATAGATTTTAATTAGTAATTCTCGGTGTGGCGACATATAATATAAGAAGACTTGTCAAAACATCAGTTTGCTTTACTAAGCAACGAAAGGAAGGCGGTATTCATCAATTAAAATTAC
This sequence comes from Miltochrista miniata, assembly GCA_933228765.1. Taxonomy (NCBI): domain Eukaryota; kingdom Metazoa; phylum Arthropoda; class Insecta; order Lepidoptera; family Erebidae; genus Miltochrista; species Miltochrista miniata. The sequence goes on along the minus strand of OW121754.1, from coordinate 21,672,508 downwards.
TGTAATGCGTTTATCAACCCTATTAAACAGCTATATTGTAACACCATTTACTTTAGTTTTGAAATATAGTTTTAATTAATTAATATTCCCTATCAACTATACTAACGATAATTTATATTATCTACCTACATCTTATTTCAAAAATATATTTAGTATTCTCGTGAAATGACTAATGAAGGAATCGTATCGATATTTAAGCAACTCACGTATAGAACTCCTCGTAAAACGTTTATACACTTACATAAAATACGAGTAACTAAAAGTAAAGACTCTGTTTAATACCCTATTCAGAACGTTAACTCAGACGTAAGTAGGTTTATCTCATTCTGTAGACTTAATAGCCAATTAAATTATATTTTTCACAAGTTTCCAAGAAGGAATTCGTTTTTTATTTCATTTAACTCTTTGTTGCTAGCAGAATACATCATTCAATGATAAAATTAATTAGAACAGTGTTGTACAAAGACCAACCTAACTCAATACTCAATTCTTTCTTAGCAAATCTTTGGGAAAAGCGCAAAATACGAAACAACTTTTGAACTAATAACAGTACAACGAGATAGAAGATAAGATACATAATGATAAGATTTATAAGATACATAGATAACCTATGGTACACGTCATTAGCAACTTTTGAGTAGTAGAAACACAGTAAAAATAAACTCTGTAATGGAATAATTATTGTCCAAGTCGAACATAAAGGAATACGTTACATATACAAAGGTAACTAGCATATACCTACTTCGTTTTTAGTAAGATTGGTGTAAATTTTTTAACAGACAAATAAAAATGTATCGGGGCGGTCGGTATATATGACCGCTCACGCCCGCATCGCAATGAATGGAAGCTTTCTCAGACTGGTTCATCGCAACTTCCTACAATACGACTTTTCCAAACCTTTATCATTTCGTTTTGTTTCGTAGCGCATCGTTGTTGTCGCGGCCGCAGATGTTCTACGAAAGCGACGGCTCATCTGCGGATTAGTACCCGTTAGGTTTTCGTATTATGTGCCCGACATTACAAATGAAAACTGTTGGAAATGTTCTGACGATCTATTTATGACTGTTTGTTGTTTGTATAAAGGACATCGCTTGGGACATCCGTGGATTACAGCTGACATGAAAACATGTCATAACAAAAACAATCGTACAATGCGACGGTAAAAACTATTCGAACTATACGCAACATTTTCATCTCTAATTTTACGTAACAAAACAGTGTTATGCAGCTAGTTCATAATTTGAGGTTTAAACACTTTCATGATAAATTGGTATTTTAACGCGGCAATAGGCTCACCAATCATAACATGGATTGATAGTTATAAAACGTATAAGTTGACGTATGTACATGAGTAAATAATGTTCAAAATTCTCTCTTTCTGCACCTATTTTAACTTTATCAAACTTCTTATAATGCGAGTAGGTACCTACTTATCAAAATATGTCTTTATTTAAAATTTAAGTACCTGTTTATTTACAGTAGTAGACGATGATCATTATTTTGGATCGTGTTGCAATTACGAAGCTCTTCAAAAATGTAGAGATCAGGTGAGTATTAATGAGAGACCACTTGTGTTACAAAGTCTGACTGGTGCACACCCACTGAGAAAATTACGCGGAAATTTACATAATAGAAAATCTGTGGCTGCCCCAGTCCTTTGATAGTCGGGACTTTGGATCCACTTCGAGTGACACCGTCGTACATTAAATTAACATCTCTCTCACTTTGTTTGCACAGGCTATGCCAACAGAACCTAATTTGTGATGATAAAAGAGCGCACTGGTCGCTTTGTGCCATTGCATAGCTTTACTAGAGTAGGTAGAATGAAACCGTATAGCATTTCAGTTCCATTGTTGAACAATAATATTTATTTAAATACGTCAAGGGAAAACTTTCTACCTAGTTTCAACAAAATTATAAACGTATTATTGTTGCATGAAGCTTTTATTCGCTGCGCGGCTTAAAAGAAGTAAGATTTAGTTAAAATCGTCATGTAATGAAATGCTGTGTTTATGTTTTGTGTATTTTGTTTTATTACACTTTAAAAGATAAAATATGAAAATATGGAACCCTAAAAAAGGGCCTTTGTTAAACATTGTAAATAAATTTTCGCGAAATCTACAGTAGTTCTCTCAGTAACACATGTTTATTATATTATATCTTAGTCTTGAGATTAACAATGCTTGCAAGACGGTTGATTGTGACTAATAGCTCTGTTTATTGCATTGCCCCCCTATGTGTAGGTATATTGTGTATAAATCATACGTCATCATCTACGGCTGAATGTTCAACAACCGCACCTAGGGTCAGCCTTAACACAATAGTTATATGGATTTCCTTATTAAATTAATAACATACTTATTACCGCTTCTCTTTTTCTCTATTAGGTTTTAACAGGGTCGTCAGCGCGAATGTGGCAGCTCTATTGTTGCAAACGTCCATATGCTCGGGTGACAACCAGGACATCTGGTGGGCCGTATGCTTGTCTACCACCTTAGTGGCATAATAGAAATAAAAGTTATCAATCGTCCTTATATCTACGTATATATTTAATCCAGCAGATGTTGGCAAATTTCATTAAAATTAATCACATTCAAATCTATAGCGCAAATTCAATAACACTCACAGTTCAATAAGACAGCAAAAATAAAACCAATTCACAAAAGAAAGCCGCTGTATTTTTATAAAACTGTTAATAAAATTATGAACTTTCAATGTGGCGTCTACTATAAAAAATATTTACAGAGATATTATGAACAGTGGCAATGTTCATGGATGCCATGCCAGACCCTCCTACCGACTTAAACCACACATTGCCCAACAAACTGCCTAGCCTGAGGTCGGTAGTCCCGGGTAAGCAGTCGGAAGGATGTCCTAAGACGTATGGGTTGATTAATTACTTGAATGTGGGTACAAAGACAAAGCCTGCACCGAAAACTTAGGTATTATTTTTGTACACAGTTATTTGTATTTCTTAATGGATGGAGACCGCGACTTCACTCGCATGGAAATCTGTTCCTGTTCTCGCATCCAATGAAATTTTAGAGAATATAAAATATTCCATTTGTAGGTATTAATCCAAACTATGATCTATTCCTATACCAAATTTCAGCCAAAGCCTTTCAGTACAAAAATGACTTCATGCGTGTTATAAAATTACAAACGGGAAAGTCGGCACGAGAAAGTCTAACTTCTTACTAATTTCAAAAATGCAAAAGTTTGTGAGTGTGAATGAGTTGATGTGTGGATGTTACAATTTAAGCTTTTTTTAGGGTTCTGGGCCCAAAGGGAAAAAACGTATCCTTATTTCTGAGATACCGCTATCCGTGTCTGGAAAATAGTGTCTGGCAGGCTGTCTGACTATCTGTCATAAGGCTTTATGTCATGAATGGCCATTCATCCATGGCCTACGGTCGTGGAAAAATCATCGTCATCATGGACACCATCGCCATGTGCGTCTTCAACAGCTCGAAAAAGTCCTATACCTGCTGTACTTCTGCGCGGTCTCTTTTACACATATTTATCCTCTTTTAGAAAGGTTTTACTCATCTTCCAAAAAAAAATTCTCTGCGCTCTCACAACTGACAATTAGTATCTCAATAAAATTGTTTGTAGCGAGAAATTTCTCACTCTTAGAACTGCATCTACCCATCACTTATTTGCACGTTCACATCACGTGAGTTTTTATCTTTTGACCTTTTGGATTAAGAGCAGTTTCCTCCGGTCTTTACTAGCGCCTTACCAAAAACCAAGAACCAAGTTCCCTAAATAATGTTATCTTAAGACATTGACACTGAACAGAAATGAATCTTTTCTTTTTTCGTGAAGCTGAATGAATCATTAGCGAGATATTGAATTTCATAACAATGAGGGTATTATTAGGCCTAATCTTGACTCTAGACAAAGTTACATTAAGTTTGCTGTAGAGCTCAACTTAGTATGTTGGTCGGCGAGTAAGCTCACTGCTATTACCCGCTCTGCGCTAACACGAGTATAGAACCGTATGTATGTAGCTCAACCCGTTTGCTTGTAGATTAGTTCAAATTGCCTTGTTCAGTTCAATGCCTCGTGTAATACGTATTGCAAACAGCTCCTTTTAGCCCATAATGTCAAATGGTCTATTTTGGTGAAATGTTTAAGCCGTTTATTTACGCTGAGTGCTTTCATGGGCGTAAACAGTCGATATTGTTACTAGTTCCTATTTGCATTTTGACAAAATATCTACATACAAATACGGTACTACGGATTCTAAGTGGTTTACGTTTAATACTCATCGTATAATAACGCGTTTCTATGAATAAATAATTTAGAATAAAATAGAAGAAATAATATTATACTCTTAGAGTCCATAAAGGTTATTTACAGAGTTGGATTTACTTTGGAGTGGCAAACTTTTGTGTGTATGGTGTGGCTATGATGACCACGTTTCTGAACATTAATTGTATTTTTATTGATAGTTTGTAATTTTTGCCTCATTTTAGAACAATTTATCTTCATTTTAACATTCAGTCCCTGTAGCAATCAACATCTTTATACCTTGAGGCCTTGACTCTCGTTGGTTATTATCACTTGAAGAAAGTCACATTATGAGGCCTTGTTAGGGTTCCATACTCAAAGGGTAAAAATCGGGACACTATTCATGAAACTTCGCCGTCCGTCTGTCTGTCTGTCACGCGGCGGTATCTTATGAACGGTGATAGCTAGAGAGCTGAAATTTTCACAGATTATGTTTTTCTGTTGCAACAAATACTAAAAACAAAATAATAATTATAATAATATTTAAGGGGGGCTCCTATAGATACAACAAAACTGATTTGTTTTGCGATTTTATTTTATATAACAAATTGATGCTTGAAATACTCACAGAATATCGCGCTGTGTATCGTCATTAAATATAATTAAGTTTAAATGAAATAGACATAATAAAAGGGCTCCCATATAACAAATATGATTTTTTGGCGTTTTTTGGTACGGAACTGTCCGTGCGCGAGTCCGACTCGTATGTGGCCGGTTTTTTTTACTCTAACAAAAACACGAAGTCTCATTCCTAGCAAAGTACAAATATAGGTTTATAGCTGCATTAATGCTCTATTTATTATGCTCAATATTACCAAGTTCAAAATTAAAGCATAAAACAGCAGTATATTCAAAACCATAAAAGTTAATCTCATAAGGGACACAGCTCAATTGACATGTTACACTTTACGAGACGATATCAACAGCCTATACACACATTGTACAACGTATGTGGGATACTAAAAACAAATACGACCATTTTATATCAAAATTTATAGCAGCCTTTATGAACTCGCATAACACTTATACGATCAAAGCGCAGAGCCAATAAAAATCAGTGATAATTCTCACCCTAAAAATGGTCTAAATCAATTTATATTATTTACACGTATTGGATGGATTTAAATTGAGTTCTAGTCTTTTATGTTTTCCGATTACCAGTTAAACCCTTTTCATATTGAAAATGTCCCTCTTTTGTTTTGAATGTTTGATTGCAATGAGCCAGTTGTGAATTAGACGACGGTTATTTTGGAGCTAAACAACTTTGAAATACTTATATTCCTTCATACGAAGGTCATCCATGAGCTAAACAAAAACAGTCAAATATATCTTCTCTTGTTAAACAAAGTGTATTTCTTCAGATTATATAGTTTAACGGACGCCTGCGATGAACTGTTGGTACAATACCTCTTAAATCACTCTACCTATAGGTGAGAACCGCATCAAAATCCGTTATGTACTCGTATTATTTTTGGATTTATCGCCAACAGGCAGACAGACAGATGTATAGGTCCACAATGAGCTTTCGTGTATGAACACGGAAATCTCAAACCACCTCACTGTAGGTGCTATCATGATCCTGAATGTTATCGGTACTTAAGGCTATGTTCTTTACATCCCTGAAAAAAATATTCATACACAAGTCATATATGAACACAGAAAGCTCAAACCACCTCACTGTAGCTACTAGGTATTCTGAATGTTATCGGTACCTACTTATAGCTATGTTTATCCACATTTCAATTTCTTTACATCCGTGAAAAATATATTTAGACACAGCTCAGTAATAATATGATGACGTTCGTTTATTTTATCTACTTTACCGTGTTGTGCAACGTGAGTGAAAACAGTTGGCCTCGGTTACTGCGCCAGAGCGTCTGGAACTCGTTTAATTAAAAGGGAATCCACTCATCCGCTGCAATTGAACCCGTGTTTGCTCTCCATTTGTACCTACTACCCGCACAATTTGCCGGTCATCTTAGCTAATAAATTACAAGATTAAAGTCTTACTACTCGTAGTGCTATTTGGTTCCGATTTCGGTGAGGCATAGTCCAATCCTGCCCGATCTGGCAATAATGTAAACATGTCATGTTTTGACAATCTTTGTTTAAGACAGATGAGTAGTAAACTATTATGACAAATCAATGAACTTTTTAATACGCTTTTATTAGGTCGTCGTGTATGTAACTAACAATGTAATGGAATCTAAGGAAACTAATTTATGATTAAAGCAATTACTCCCCCTAATTTATATTGTACTAATCTCATTAATTATGTCAGATAAACTTTAGTGTTTGGCACGATCGCTTGTATTTATGATAAACTCAAACAACGGTTTGAGAATCTACATAAAAACAAAGAAAGCCAACACTTTTATTTTCTGCCTGTATAGTATAGCAGTTACTCTAAAAAAAGCCTCACGTAGCGCCCAACAGCCTATGGTTGGGAGCCCCGGGTAAGCCCTGGGAAGAATGTCCCAGGACTCCCGACAGACCTACGGCTACCACTGCGGCCTCGCCTAGGGGGTAGGTCAGGTGCTATGCCGCGTCTTTGGGGGGTTTCGGGTGTGATCCCGCTTCTAAGGGGAGGCGTGCGTGAATCCCTCACGTCACGCTGCCGTCATGGGCCTGCTTTTATAAGGACGGTGAGCAGCCGTCTCACCGTCCTCAGGCCCCCGAATACTAGCTCTTACAAGTTGCATTATACCCATTTAATCAATCCGTTGATGCACGCGACTCCGTTGTTTCTCGAATAAAAAGTTGTGTTAATCCAGCGGCAGCGTGTCAGCTACCTCTGTTTACCAATTTTCAGCCAAATTGACTGAGAGGTTAAAGCGACTCAATGGCGCTTTACAAATATCTTCATAAACTTTCATAACATTACTAGCCGACTTGGCAATACTTGTTCTACTATATAAATAATCAACATACATAAAATAAAACTAGCTGACCCTCGCAACTTCGTTTACGTCACATAAGGTGTACAAAAGAAGGGGTACTTCTTCATGAGTCTCATCAAGCAGCGTGTGAAACGGCCCTGTTTGCTTAATTAAGCCAACACGCCCGTTTGGATTTACCCTCACATTCAAAAGAAATCTTGAATTCTAGGTTTACCGAAAGTTGAGATGCTACTAATTTCTGAACTACATAACCCTCAATATCGAAACTTGTGTGGAATGATCCTTTAAGTACTCCCTTTCTAACACTAAAACAATATTTGAAATCGGACCACGTGTTGAAAAATTACAACTGAAAAACCATTTTATCTTTCATCCCCTCTCCCACAGGAACTTCGGGATTAAAAGTATCCTAGAACCTTCCTCGGACTATAAGCTCGGAATGTACCAAGTATCATCGAAATCCATTCAGTAGATTCGGCGTGATACTTATTCGGGATACAGACAGACAGACAGACAGACATGAAAAGTTTAAATTACTTTTTCGGCTTCAGTATCAATAATAGAGAACGCCCTCCAATTAAAATTTTCAAAATATCTTCCATGTACAGACTCTCGACCCTCTACAGTTTTATTATATGTGTGTATCCGGGTGCTTCATTAAGTGATATTATGCAAAAGATAATAGAATATAAATTTGACGCTAACAGTAAAATAATAATTTTCTGTGCAAACAGGGGCAAAATTAGCAATGATGATTTGTCCCTATACATGAATTACATCTTAAACTTAAATGCCATACAAGTTGTAATGTTCACACTTCCATTTATAAAAGGTGTGCCAGATTCGGAAAATTCATTTAGATATAAGATGAATTTACGTTTAAACTTAATTAGTCAGTATAATAATAAATTTAATGTAATTGACTTTAATTCTGTATTTGACACAAATTTGTCACATACCAAGTATAAAGTCTATAATAATCACAAGGGTAGGTATTGTCTACCCAATTATTATAAAAGACAAATAGCAAGTTTGCTATTCAGTTATTTTTACTCTTTAGCCAAAAACTTGGCTGACAAAACTGCTTTATTTGAGCAGAGTAGATTTAGGACTTTGGAATCTGTTCCAAGTAATTTAAATTAACTTCTGGGACAACAGAGGAATTACCCTCTAGCCAAAATTGTAAATTGATAGAGTTGAATTTAATTGCAAACCATAACTGTATCGGAAACGGTCCTCCGAACAAAACTGAATTGAAAAATGTAAATTATATCAGCCTGGTGCATTATAATATTGCAACATTAACGCAGGTCAAAGAGTTTGAATTGGAGCTGTTCATGAGCTCAGAAAATATTGAAATTGTTTGTCTTACAGAGCATATGCGTAAGGAGTATGAGCTCATGTTCAGTTTCAGTAGTCACCGGGTTGGTAGTGCGTTCTGCAGGGTCAACACAACACGGGGGGTTCGTTGATTTTATTAAATAAGAAATTAAAGTATAAGGAACGGAAAGATGTTGTGTCCCTCTCTGTAGAGTGTACAGTTGAAATATCATGCGTAGAATTGGAGCAATTCATAGTAGTATGCGTATATAAACCTGGAGTCTCCCCCTTTTGTGAGTTTGAGGAAGTAATGGATAAAGTGCTATTTAAACTTGGAAAAACTAATAAACATCTAATAGTGTGCGGTGATTTTAATGTTAATATACTTATAAATACGCGTCAGACCAATGATATCTTAAATTTATTTAAATCACACAATCTCACTAACTTATTTTTAGAGCCTACTAGATATTGTGATACAACAGCTACTTGTCTGGACAATATATACAGTGATATGTTGCCAGAAAGTAAGAGTATTATAAATAAGATAAAATCAGATCATACTGGGCAAATAGCATCTTTCAAGATCACAAGAGAAAAAGTTAAAAGACGTAAAATATTATGTAGACCAGTAACTAGTGGCCGCTTGGAACGTATGCGAGTTGAACTTTGCAATAAACTTCCATTTTTAGACACTGGCTTAGATCCAAATGTAAGTTATAAGTTATTTTTTGATTCCTTTTACAATGAGTTTAACTCCATATTCAAGTCTAAGGAAGTCACAATCGGTGACAGGCCAGCCTTCAGTGAATGGGCCACTGAGGATATACATAAAAGTAGATTAAAACTGTATGAACTATACTCAGAAAGACAGCTTAATAGAACAGATGAATTTCTAAATTATGTTAAAACTTATTCAAAAAAGTTTAAAGCAGACTGCTTAGCGGCCAAAAGAAAGTATATAAGTAATAAAATTATCAATAGTGTAGACAAAGTTAAATCTACTTGGAAAATAATTAACGCAGAAAGAGGCCAAGCAAAATCAAATGATAATAATTTTAAACTTAAAGTAAATGGTGACATAATTACAACAGATGCCGAAGTCGCTAACGAATTTGAACAATTTTTTTCTCGTATTCCAGTAGATTTGACCAGAGCCCTAGGTTCTTCTATCCCAATAGCAGAATCCTTGTTAAAAGCAAATGTTCCTTGCTGTAATGAAATATTCAAATTCAGTAAAATTAGTTTACACACTATCATAAAAACTTTTAAATCTTTAAATATTAAGAAAACGGCTGACCTCTGGGGAATTTCTGTACATTTAGTTAATTCGTTAATTGAAATGGTTGCTCCTGAATTATCAATCATATTTAATAATTGTGTTGATAGTGGTGTGTTTCCTGACTTAATGAAGTTTAGTAAAATAACTCCTCTGTTTAAATCGGGTAGCACCTCGGATCCGTCCAATTTTCGTCCTATTTCTGTACTACCCACGTTTAGTAAAATCTTTGAAAAGGTAATGCTTAATCAAATGCAAAATCATTTTAATACAAATAAACTATTCCATACTAAACAATTCGGTTTCACGCGCGGTCGGTCTACCACGGATGCTGGAATCAAATTATTAGAGTGTATATATGAGGCCTGGGAGGAGTCGTATGATGCTTATGGTGTATTCTGCGACCTATCTAAGGCCTTCGATTGCGTCCAGCATCAGACTTTAATTAAAAAACTTGATCATTATGGGATCCAGGGGACGGCCTTGGATTTAATTAGTTCTTACCTAAGAGATAGAGTACAGAAAGTAGTTATAAATGGTAAACAGTCACATGGTTCTGCTGTAACAATGGGGGTGCCTCAGGGTTCAATTCTGGGACCTTTTCTATTTTTAGTGTACATAAATGATCTCCCTCACCTTATAAGAGACGATCACGAGGTAGTTTTGTTTGCTGATGACACATCTTTTATATTTAAAGTTGAACGTGGACAACGCGATCTTGACGAAGTAAACAATGCCCTCTCTAGGGTAGTCCACTGGTTTAACGCAAATAATTTATTGTTAAATGAAACTAAAACAAAATGTATTAGATTCACCTTGCCAAATGTTAGGCTCGTTAACACCAGTATTAAGATTAGGGATGATCAAGTAGAATTGGTCGATGAAACTGTCTTTCTGGGCATAAAGTTAGACTCCAACTTGCAGTGGGGGCCTCATATCGAGAAAGTCTCGGGCAGACTGAGCTCTGCAGCCTATGCCGTTAAAAAGATCCGACAACTGACAGACATTAGAACAGCGCGTCTTGTCTACTTTAGCTATTTCCACAGTGTCATGACCTATGGCATACTATTATGGGGTAACGCTGCCGACATCGAATCTATCTTTGTGTTGCAGAAAAGGGCTGTCCGGGCTATCTATGGTATGGGGATTCGGGAGTCATTAAGAGAAAAGTTTAAGGATATCAACATACTTACTGTGTATTCACAGTACATATATGAAAACTTATTATATACTCATAAAAATAACAGTAAATTTATTAAAAATAGTGATATCCATAATCTAAACTTAAGAAATAAGAATAAATTGGCTGTACCTAGATTTAGGCTTAATAAAATAAGCAATTCTTTTGCGGGCAATTGTATTCGAATGTACAATACATTGCCGACAGCCATAACAGGTTTGTCAGTTAATAAATTTAAAAAACTAATAAAACTTAAATTGTGCCAGAAAGCTTATTATAGCATTAAAGACTTTCTAGAAGACAAGGCTGCCTGGCAGTGACACGAATTGCTCCTTTCTACACTAAAAAAAAACTGTATTAGATACTAAGATACTAGAAGAGAAGGGACCAGACTGAGTTTCTTGGGGTGTTCTTCTCAGTCTGTAGTATTTCCGAACCCCCGGTAGAGTCACAAAAATTTTGACAAACCTAAATAATTTTTTTAAAAATTTCAAAGGGAATAAATTTTATTTTATTTTATTTATTTTATTTTGTATAGATAGATAGATGATAGAAAAGTCAAAACTGTACATAGATGATAGAAAAGTCAAAACTGTGCATTGGAAATATTAAAAAAAACATACTCGCAGTGTGCTCAACATAAGATACCAAAGCCGAAAATATAATTAGAAAAATGTTTGTCTGTTTGTCTGTTTTTCTATTTGCTTTGCTTTGTCCGGAAGGATCTCGAAAAGTACTTAATAGATTTGATTCAAATTTTGCACAAATATTAACTAGGGGTAGGGTCTTCAAATAGGCTATATATTATCACGCTAAATATCCTAGGGGCTAAGCAGAGAGCAATCAAATGGGCTATAATGCCCATTTGATTGCTCTCTGCTTAGCCCATATACATAATTTTCAGGCGTACGAAGTTGCAATAGCTAGTCCCAAATAAACATAAAAATGTCATGGAAATTGATCGATCTATTTTGGATGAGTTCGATAACAAACTACGTTGCACGCAGATTTTATACATCAGAAGATTACATAGAAGTGTCAGAAAATGTTTTATTTATTTGTTCCTCTATTGCTTCCATAGAATGCTAAATAAGATTTATGATATACATTTGCGCTTACCACCTAAGCCATAATAGTACTTAACGCTCCTCAAGGATATTACGGTTTTGACCACTTTGATTTATACAACGTTGTAAAGAGAGGTACTGCGCTATCTACCAACGGATTTTCTCTACAAATTCGTAGGGTCTTTGTAAAATATTTTCTGACCCCGATGGGGTGCAAAAAGAGGATTGCTATAAATTCACTGTTATGTATTCCTATGGCACCGTAGCTCTTAAAATGGTGAACCGATTTGAATAGTTTCATTTTATTTGAAAGAAATATAAATAGGTAGGTGTTTTTGTATAAGGAAGTGAATTAGTATATTTTTAAACTACCTTACATAACAAACAATAATAATAAAAATAAACATTTGTAGAAATACGTACCTATTGACCTTATCATTATCATTTTAATAACATTGATACATACAATCAACCTCGAGAGGATAGTCAGGAGAGTCATTAAACAATCAAATAGGTATTCTCGAAATAAATTCCAATGATTTTTGTCGAATATTCGAGAATAAACATAATATAAAAATAATATAACTATCGACAATCAATTCAATGCTAGTTTTTAACCGACTTAAAAAAAGGAGGAGTTTCTCAATTGGACTGTATTTTTTATGTTTGTTACCGCATAGCTTTGATTGGTGAACCGATTTTGAGCTCTATCTCGGTCAAACCAATTTTCGTTGGTAGTTTTTATAGCAATGTACATCATATTATTATATTCTTTTTAGATTTATCATTCTCTTAGTTTAGAAGTTACAGGGGGGGGGGGGACACATTTCTCCACTTTGGAAGTATCTCTTGCTCAAACTATTCACTTTAGAAAAAAATGATTTTAGGAACCTCAATAGCATTTTTAAAGACCTATCTATAGATACCCCACACGTATGGGCTTGATGAAAAAATAAATTTTGAGTTTCAGTCCTGAGTATGGGGACCCCCAAAATTTACTGCTTTTTTTCTAGTTTTATATAAGAATCTTAATGCGGTTTACTGAATACATCTAGTTACCAAGTTTCAAAAGCATAGACCTTATAGTTTCGGAGAAAAGTGGCTGTGACACACGGACGGACAGACAGACGGACAGACAGACAGACAGACAGACAGACATGACGAATCTATAAGGGTTCCGGTTTTGCCATTTGGCTACGAAACCCTAAAAAAGGGTAATTGCCAAAGTACAGAGATTCCGTGATACTAATGTTAGCTTACCTGACCTTCTTACTAATGTTAGCTTAAGTTGTAAGAGAGATTAATAATACCTACTTAAACCTATGGTTTAACTAGGCTGACTTCAACATTGTACTTATTTAATAATTTCTGATAAATCTAAGTACGTATTACTTACTTTATTTTTCAGGCTTCAGCTTTATATTTGAATTCGGTTATTTTTTTAACTATAAATAATTTGTTGTTCGTACAATTAAAATATTCTAAACATGCTAAGTTACATAAAATGTGTAAATGACAAGGTATTATCATTAAAAGCAGAATTCTTGATGCATAGATTACTTGCATTTTGTTAATTCGCCTCAGTTGTAAACTTGCTATGTTTGCTTTTAGCAGTTTATCTATATTTGATTTTGTTTACACTTTAAGCACAAAGAAATCTATTGGCAGACTTTACTGGACTTCTATTTATTTTATTGACTGTCACTAATTGGTTTATAAAGTTGCGTTTTTAAAGACTTACCTACTACCAAAGCGGTAGACAAAAATACGATCCACTGGTTATTCCGCGTCCAACGCTCAAGTTTCGACCCGTGTCCGTGTTCAACCCCTAAATGTAGTCCACGTTCAACCCCTGAGAAGTTGAAAATGGATTTCAGTACATTGGTCATCTTTTCAAACTTGCGCTGCTGGCTCTATTTTCATGTTGAATTGAAACGAATATAGATAGGCTGACAACTTATTTTTTAAATTATCCCAGCCGTTCACAAGGCCTTCAACATGACGTCACGACTACCTTGTTACTGGTAACCGGGACCACCAACAACATTCCTATCAAAGCACAGAAACGCTTCTAAATGGAAATGGCACAACCCGTCACCCATCGCAGAACTAGCCCTGGCGTTATGAACGCAGTGATCAATTAAAGAACGCTGAGCTGGCAGAACTAAAAGCGCTTTAGCACAGAAAGAGATTGCAAAAGGGACTCCGAGCGCTCCATTATTTTGGTAACATTGTGTCTATAATTTGTCTGGTACTCGTAACTTTGAATATTTGTAAAATATGAAGTTGTAAAACTGAACACATGAAACTAAATAATACTTTTAAAGAATATAACTTGTTGCCCTGAATATTTTAATAATTATCGCTACTAATCGAAATATCGGATACTCAATAAAAACGTTACATGGTAAATATCCCGTTAATAGTTATAAAATGTATAGTAATGACCATGTTAGTTTGAAATCATATATTAACGCTACTATCTGTAAACAGTGAAAGTAATAGAAGAAAACATAGTACTAGGACTGGAAAGTAGGAAAAGAATAAAAGTGTGTAGATAAGTAAAAAGCAGGATATACAAAGTGCAACCATACTTTCTAAACAGAAAATCTATGTCAAACGTAGTATGAGCAATGATGAATAATACAATTATGTGTTGTTGAATAAACACGAATGTCGTCGACTGAAGATGTCGGGTTTCGTATGCGAGTTGCGAGCCACGTTACCGGGATGTGCGCCCTCAGGGTTTTTCGGCAGCTCAATTATGTCTAACTTCATTGCTCAGATTCCATCATGAGCAGCATAAGCTCTAAGTTATTACAAACAAGCTAATGCGTGTGTATGTTCTACATAAGTTTGTATGAGTAATTAATTTGGTTTCTCTGATGTTTGTAATTCCGCCTCTCGGCACAACATAATTTTCTTTCACCCTAATGTAAATATTGTTCTATTAGAACGTTTCTTCTACGGAATACGAAGAAGAAATGGTGTGTTACTAGAAAAACAATATCAGATGGCGAGAAATATCATTTCGCAATTCAAGCAATTACATGATTAGAAGTAAAAATGTATGAATTTACCGCATGTGTTTTTGCGAATCAGAAATGAATCCATATCTTGATTTGGAAAGAAATAATTTCTGCATGGTACCTACATCGTTATTTATCTGTAATGTGTGTAGTGACCCTAAGTGAAAATTATAAAATACTCCGAAACCTCGAAATTTTACAACCGATAGTAGACCTAAGATACAGATAGTCAACGGCAACTTTCATGCTGATTGAGGAGAAAGTAGGTACATTCATTTAAATTACCAAAACTAATACAAGCCCTATTCTCGTAAATACTAATGAAGTTCTGTTTACAATAATTATTGCCTTAAATAATTCATAAATTCAGATTGTATAAACATGAAGTAAATGCCAATTTATTCCGTGTTTTGAATAAATTTGAATCACTTGATAAGACAATTTTGAAATAATAGTTGTGGTCCGTTTGCAATGAGCGTGAAATTTCCCTTAAAGCTCTTGGGACAACTTTGGAACAAACCGATGAAATCAGTGGTGGCACGTCGCTAGTTTCTAACACTCATTAATTTCTTTGAAGTCTCGCCTCCGCCGAACCACTTTCTTGGTTCTTTCTCACCAACAATGAGTAAGGCTTCGACTGAATGTCAGCGGCGAGCAAGGCGACAGCGATTGCGGTGAGAGCGCGGCGCCTGAGTACAAGAGAGTATGGCGACACTGCGCTCGCACACAAGTTCGGTACCCGTTCCCGCTTCCCGTGGGAACATATTCCCGGGATGAAAAGTAGCCTTTATGTTATTCCAGACTTTAGGCTATCTCTGTACCAAATTTCAGCTCAATCCGTTTACCCGTTAGAGCGCAATTGAGTAACAAACATCCAAACATCTAAACATCCAAATATCTTCACAAACTTTCACATTTATAATATTAGTAGGAAGTAGGATAGTAGGATAGTAGGATTAGTAGGATAGAAACACCAAAACTCCGAAACAAACAGATGTGGGTCAAACAAATACTTTTGTTGCTACTTTCTTGTACTCTGGCGCCGCTCTCTTGCCGCAATCCCCGTCGCCCCGCTCCGTTCGCCGCTGACATCCCGGTTGGGACCTAAGAAATTACTTCTGCTTCATTATTACATGCGTAGCGCTCGTTAGCTGAGAGCGGTTTGGATGGAACACATCGCCCTTTGATTGAATGTTTTTGTTTGGAATTACTCGTGGCTTCTATATTTATTGTTCCTAACAAGTTCAAGTATACATTATTCGTTTCAAAATGAATTGTCGAACGTCTTGTCATACTAATATTATAAATGCGAAAGTTTGTGAGTGTGGATGTTTGTCACTCTTTCACGCTCGAACGGGTGAACGGATCCGGCTGAAATTTAGTAGGTAACAGAGATACATTATAGTCTGGAATAACACATAGGCTACTTTATATCCCGGGAATAAGTTCCCACGGGATGCGAGAACGGGAACAAATTTTACGTGGGCGAAGCTGCGGGCATCAGCTAATGTGATATAACGTTGGAAAATCTTGATATCAATACCTAAATACTAATAAGATAGAAACTACGAGATTTCAAGATTATTGTATTTAATGGTTCATACTAAAACACGAAATATCCGTACTTACCCACTGCATGACTTTGCGACGCCGCGCCGCCGTCCTAAAATTTCAACAATTTGAAATTCTTTATCAGTAAACCAGACAAAGAAAATTAATGATCGTCGGTCAACGGATAAGAAAAGCGCAGAAAGCCAATGCGTTTTGATAAAACTAATGCTACAGAGTCGACCATTTTAAAGCCACCAAGCAGTATTTTATAATTTTGTAAAACTTGTTGTAATATGAGTGCCAAATAAATTTCACAGTTTTAACTCGTTTTACTTTTAGTGTTCATAGCTTTGGCACGATTATTTTAATTTAGTATGAGATTTTTATTATAATAATCATGAAAATGAGCATTTTCTTTACTAATTCATTGTATTTGAAATAAACACTAAGTGATAACACTTAGTTTTTTACTCAAAACCTATTTTCCATCATATTTTCTTAAAGATCTTTGCAATTTGAACATAAGATCAGTTTGACTTTAATGTTCACGCCGGATCCCCAAATTTACAATCTTCGTTTCTGACGGCTGTCATTTGCATTTACTGTATCTTCACGACCCACTGTCTTTGAAGTCTTTGATCTAGATATTCTATACTTGTATATATCTCGTTATTTTTGCCTAGTGATCTCGAGTTTTGGGTATGGTATTAGAGGGAATTCATGGAACATTCCTAAGACTGAGACTGATTTCAATGTTCATACCAGAAGGATGATGGTTGCATTACCCAAATATAAGGCCGTTGCCTCTCATAGCAAACCCGACAGGCAAAGTGAGCTATAAAACAAACATTTCGATCGACTGCCTCTGTGGCGCAGTCGGTAGCGATACCGCCTGCGGCGCTGGAGGTCGTGGGTTCGATTCCCACCGGAGACAAATATTTGTGTGACTCATAAATGTTTGTCTTAAGAGTCTGGGTGTTTCTATGTATAATATGTATATATTTCAAAGTATATAAGTACTAATATCCGTGGTCTGATACCCATAACACAAGTAGGTTATTCCTAGCTTACTTTGGGATCAGATAGCGTTGTGTGAACTGTTCGTGAATATTTATTTATTATTTAAAAAAAAAAAATAAGATACAAATTAGTTTTAGTAGATATATTTCCATTGAAGCAGCTATTGAAAAGTAAGATCGTATTACGAGCTATAAAAATACGTGTCAGAAAGGCGGCAAGTACCTACATACAGCTAAATTGCTTAAAGTACTTTTTGACGGAAGTTTTTTTGTATAACAGTTGTGGAGAGACGTGGCATTGTAGAATCTTGCCTTGGCTTCAATTTTTATTAGATAGTAGCTGTTCGCCGCGGCTTCGACCGCGAAAAAGTCTTTATCGCGTAAAATCATAACCCTCATTTTGCGCAGTCGGTTAAAAAGTAGCGTACGTCCTCTCCAGGGCCTCGAACTATCCCTATATCAACATCTCAATCGCTCCGGCCGTTTAGCCGTCAAAGCCTAACAGACAAACAGACAGACAGACAGAGTTACTTTCGCATTTATATTATAGGGATCAATGTGTTGGTAGTCATTTCAAAAGGTAGATTTTGGTAATATTTAGGGAACCTTATTAAAATACCTCCCTATTTAAGTATAGCTTTTGATAGCTGATAGCTTATGAGAAGTTAATATCTCATAAGCTATCAGCTTTCCTTTTTTGCTTAACAGAATTGCTCATGGCAATAAGTCGGCCTTAATTTAGTTACTATAAAACATGTCGTTTCTTGCTAAAAAATCGTTTACAAATACATTGTTCAAAAAATTTACAGTCAATTCTATATAAAAACGTAAATAATATTTTGTAACTAAAAGTGAGGGCAGTTATTTGCTGCAATTTAGAAAGGAACATAGAGTAGGTAGCTCAAAATAATCCTATCACGTTGCCATACATGTTCAGTACGTCCACAGTGTGTTGTAATGTCAGGTGCATCTGGAACGTGTGGTATCGAATATTTCATTTGCTAGCACTCCTCCAGTGTCGGTAACTTCAAGCTTGTAGCTTAATTGGACGTTCTGCACAGCACCTGAACACTGCCTAAGACTAGTTTATGAAAAGATTCATTAGCAAGTATACCGGTAAAGAGTCTACCTAAGGTTTACTTTCAAAAAGAACTTCATAAGAATTGGGTAGTTTTCTACAAATGTTTACCACTTTCGTTATAAATTACTTTAATAGAACATTTTGTCTTATTTTAGACTTGCGTTTACAATATTTGAAAATTTTGTCATATTGTTTAACTATAATTCTGTCATATTATATAACGTTACAGTTACAATATAGGTATACCCATAGATTTAGAGTAGCGAAAAATTCTAAATCTATGGGTATACCACTGTGAATAAATTGAGATTAACTAATTTAGAATCACTAAATTTTGTATAAATTTTGCTGCTATAAACAACACGGGTTATCATTCAGCACAAATACAAATATCCGTTCATGTTAAGTTTTAAAATAGGACAAAAGAATAGGTATGCATCGAAATTTTAATATTCCTTAGCTTTTGTTATTTTTGGTATACACGAAGTATTTAATATACTAAAAATACTAATTCATAATTTCACACATGTTACTGGAAAAACCGCAAGCACCATTTCGACAGGATGCTGCTAAAACAATGTGTGGTTTCCGTGGTCAGGTGTGGTCAACAAAACAAAGCATTGTTTTGTACACCCGTGTCGCATCGTCGTGAATGTCCTCTAGTTGAGCGCCACTTACTCGTCAACCACAGAAAGCCACTTTAACAGTTCAGTTACTTATCTTATATTTTGCCATGTTGGACTGTTTATTTGTTCCCTTTTAAACTATTGTTCTTACCTACGAGTGTAATTAATATAACACTCGTAGGTAAGAACATTTTTTTTCTTTATTTATTTCTTTCATAACTTTATCTAGAGAGACCGGGTATCAGCGAAAGGATCATGTGTTCTCGAACTGCCTGACATAATGTATTTGTTCTAATGACAACAGACCAATTGGTTTGACTCTGGAACCGTGCAGAAATTGCAGGGTGTCAGTATGGGCCGCAACTTCTGCACACAAGGAAGCAATCAAACATACCTAGATTATGTGCCAGAAATAACTTCCTGCTAATGCCACTTACAGAGAACCCTGGCTAAACGTATTTAAGAATAGTTTTCGATACCAACAAGCTTCCATAACATGGATTTAATACTGAAATTAAAACTTGAAACTGATTCACAATAATTAATTGCTCTGAAGTTAATTTTATACACAGTTTGAGCATACAAACTATATTATTATATAATAAGAAAATAAGTGTGTTTTGAATGCAAACAACAGAACAGAGCAGGCTAACTCACTGCGGCGAACTCATTCCAAAACGCAACTTACTAAACTACGTAATCAAATGATAATCAATTTTAAACAAACATTGCTGAAGTATTAAAATGGACAGGTTCTGGTTATGAATACTTGCTGTCAAAACCCGGGGCCAATGCCTTTCGAAGGACACACCACTTATTTTCTTTGGTTCAAAATCGCTGGTGAAAGTTGATACCTATCTAGTATTATAAAGAGGAAAGA
Source organism: Miltochrista miniata (assembly GCA_933228765.1). Taxonomy (NCBI): domain Eukaryota; kingdom Metazoa; phylum Arthropoda; class Insecta; order Lepidoptera; family Erebidae; genus Miltochrista; species Miltochrista miniata. Next base: position 21,652,280 of record OW121754.1, on the reverse strand, counting down.
TTTGTTTTTTTGTTTGTTTGTTTGTAACGAATAGGCTCCGGAACTACGGAACCGATTTGAAAAATTCTTTCACTGTTGGAAAGCTACACTCTTTGGGGTATTTTATTCCCATATTCCCACGGGAACAGGAACTACGCGGGTGAAACCGCGTGACGTCCGCTAGTTTGGAAATAAAGTGATCATTTTCAGATGACTAAACATTCACTACGTTCACCCAGCGAAATTTTAAGATTTCTAATTATTGTTTAAGATTAAATATTCATATCATTGTGATTAAAATGGGCATGAGGATCCATTATTCGAAAATGTAAAGTCAAATAAGCATAACGTATGTACCTAAATAGAGAAAATATGGAGTTGGACTAATTACGTGAACATTTTGTTTAAATATGATCAAAATCAATGAGCTCTAGAAAAGAAGCATAACAAAGAACCTATATTAGAAATTCTAGTTAGTAGTTTGAAAGATCTAATTCAAATTAGTTTCTAACATAAAGCATGTTGAACGAGATCGTTGAAAGAAAAGTAATTTCAAATTAAGCATTTTGAATGCGTTTTAAGATAGAATACATAAGTATATTATTGGCGATTTTATCTACTCCACGCGCTTAGCTATGATTTACTTTCTTCGTTCAATACAAAAAAGGCAAATTATAGCTGCTCCTAGTCGTCATTCCAAGGAGATCCACGTTATAAAGGGAAGATTCTTCATACAAATTGATCTTAAGCCTTGAGAGAGGATGTATATTTATGACTTATCTTTGAAAAGTAACTATATACTAGATTACTAGACTATCTATACCCCTGAGCAGAGCTAAAGGTGAACAGCCCTCTCACCGTCCTTAGGCCCCCGGTCGTGGACGATGGTCTCCGGCGAAGACAAGTCAGTCTTCTAGCGCCCCCTCCGCAGACTGCGAAACTCGGGTGGGAGAGTGCTCTCCGCTCCCTTCTCGTCACCTCTTTCACGAGCATGACCAGCTCACAGAAAGATGCAGCGGTATCCGACTTACTCCCATTGAAGATCATGGTTCGCACGAGAATGCTCCTTCCAGCCCTGCCACAAGGACCTGGCGCTGTTGCGCCCTCGCTGTGTACTCCACCAATGTATGGAGCACTGTGTCCTCGCAGCGTACCTCGCAATGCTAGAACTCGGCCGTGGTTTCCCGGTGTATTCGCCACAGAAATTTGCGGAAGCTTCCATGCCCGGTAAGCATCTGTGACAACCGGTAGGAGAGAGCACCGTGGCTCTTCTCCAGCCTCTTGTCCATGACCGGTCTGACCACCCCAATTTTCTCAAGTAGCACCTTCTAGGTATCTATGGTTTCCTGGTGGAATGTCGCAATACTCAAAATAAGTGTGATCTCAAAATCAAAAAAACAATTACACGTTTTGTTTATGAAAAATCTATTTTTATCTGTTACATAAAGAATGTTACAGAAAAATCTAAAAAGGTATTGTAACCTTGAAAATCTTTCATGTTTGTTTATTGAACTTTACTGTAACAAAATTTATTTTGTTTAAATATAAAAATTGGGTCAAAATAAGTACTGATTTCCTCAATTTTGTGCAAGGCTCTTAGGAAAGAACTTGAAGAAAACATTTTTAATTTAAGATTAGACCATAACGTAGCAGAGTTGGACCAAGTTTGGTCGGAATCAGTGGCGGTAAGTGTTATTAAAGTTATTCAAAAACTAAGTTAGCTCTTAGAATCAAGTCTTAAAAAGGTTTCTAATAGTATTTTTGCAATTCATGGTCTGAATAATATTCTGGTTGCTGCTGAAACCGCTGTCTTGCAGCAGGAAAATTTTTAATTATTTTGTTTTATGACTTAATTAGCTGATGCTCGCGGCTTCGCCTGCGTGAAGTTTGGTTCCCGTTCCCGCTTCCTACGGGAACATATGCCCGGAATAAAAAGTAGCCTATGTGTTATTGCAGACCATAATCTACCCCGGTACTAAATTTCATTCCGATTTGTTCAGCTGTTAGAGCGTGATTGAGTAACAAACATCCAAACATCTAAACATCCAAACATCTTCACAAACTTTCACATTTATAATATTAATAAAAAAAATAAAAATAATATAATATAGTATAGTAGGATAGTAGGAAGTAGGAAAATTATTTTGTTTTAAGCGCTATAATAATTTAGTAGTAGGTATCTATTAGTATTGGAAGTAAACACTTGAGATGTTGTGGCGGGTGACCTGAGTGATAAACTATTCATACACATAGATAATCGATTACAAATGAAAACTCAATTCCGGAAAAATGATCCAGGCTGACATTGATTAAAAAGTTCAAATTATAATATTAACAAACAAAAACACAAAAACTTCAACACAGATATCTTTTAACACGTAGAAACTTAAATAATCTACCAATGCAGCAATAGTGCCCGTGATCAGAATCAGTAGTCGATAAACACAAAAAACGGATTAGCAAACATTAGTGAATGTCTGATTTAGTGCTAAACTTTGACAACAGTAAAAGCCGATGGGCAAAGTTTCTGTCCGAGCCGATTGTTCGCGCTAGATACCGCAACTTTACTTACTTTACTTTGATCTATTTTTACTTTTTATATATATAACCTGCAGTGCTTTATCAACCACTACTCCTAGTTAGAAAAGCACTTTCTATAAAAAAAGGTACCTAATCAGTCAAGTAATAATTTAGAATGCTGCAAGAAGCAAATTTTATACTTTTGTAAACTATTGACCTTATAGCTAAATATATAAATAAATAAGTGAAGTGAAGTGCTCTTCAATCCTACGCTCTTCTATTCGATCCCAAACGAGTGCCGGGCAAAGGTGCCGCTCTTATACAGTGGAGAGAATCTACATGAAAACTGAGCGATTTAAAGATCATTTTTCTGTCGAACCATAAAAACTTGGAATAACCATAACAAGTATTTCCTTGCCAAAAACCTTACTCGGCATGGCAGGCTCTAAAGTCGCTTTCTGAACCAAAACTTAGATTGAGCGAAAGCGGCATCAACAGCTGTCCGATTATATACACATTAATATACAACAGAAACGCGCTGAATAATAGTGGGAGCGGAGCGGCAAAAATAGTGATGCACTAGTGACTATCGACAGTTGAAATGCAAATCCAATCTCTCCGAGATGCAAATCCAATACATATTGAATCATCGCACCACACCGCCGCCGCTTTGGTCGAGAACATGGTCTAATAGCCACCAGCTATCATACAATGCTAACATTCTCATTCATTAGTTTCATTTATTTTGTGTAATTAACTAGTAAAGCTATCTGAGTGTAAAACCAGCTTCTTATAATTTAAGTTTTGTCCTATTTGGTATCAGGTGAGCCAATTGAGTCGCATTGTCTATGAATATGTGTTGTACTCAGTTTCTGTCCTTGCTGTCGTTGCAATCTAGATTTTTGGTTCTAGTTGTGTCTCGAAACTCTGTATACAATTCGAATAATTTCTGTAATGCTGTAGCTAACTACGGTATACTAGGAACCTCAAAATAAAAATATATGTTTAACAGAAAATCGTCCATCATTTTAACGTCTATAGTTTTACAATATAAACTCCTAAAACCAAACCATATTACTACTTATTTAGATTTCCTTCTTTACGAATTTGATGATGGGATGGAATACAACACGAATGTCGTAAGCTAATAAAGAAACACGATCACTTTTGTAGTCATTAGAGAAGCGAAGAATCTTTGGCAGCTCAATGGCTATTAATTTGATTCTCCATTTTCTCGATTTTTTTCTAGAGTAAATCTGCGAGTGTCCTCTAGTAAGATAAAGCATTCCATTCATCATAATATAATATTCCATTTTCCTTATATCGATACTGTAGAACCGATATGTTGCCGTAAAGAAAAAGGGAAAAATAAAAACCTCTTGCAAGACTCGGAAATGGGATCCGATCAAATTGTTAGTTCGCTGATCATTTGGTTCTGTACGATGCATTAAGTCTAAGTAGTATGTGAGTACAGGATAAATCATTGTATAAAATAGGATCACGTGCGATGAGAGTGAGACACGACACGCACACGATTATTGGACTTGTACTTAGCGCTAACACGACACACGTTTCTGTTTTCTACTTGAGGGTTGGTGTTTCTTATACTCTTTTAAACAACCTAATATTGTTAATGTACTGTATTTTATATTAAAAACTCACAAAATTTGTTAAATTAATTACGGATTCCGTGTCTTTTTTGCATCTTCGTAATATTTTGTGAAACTTAACCTACCTCTATTGCAAGTTATTGCAAAACCAGTGACTTTAAAATATATAGACTATTGGTAAATTTTGCAGGTCTACTTGTCATTTCCAACTACAAAACTTCTAGAGATGATTTTAAAAAAATTTAAAAAAAGAGAAAAGAGAAGAATTTTAAACAAACATTGCTGAAGTATTAAAATGGACAGGTTCTGGTTATGAATACTTGCTGTCAAAACCCGGGGCCAATGCCTTTCGAAGGACACACCACCTATTTTCTTTGGTTCAAAATCGCTGGTGAAAGTTGATACCTATCTAGTATTATAAAGAGGAAAGATTTGTTTTTTTGTTTGTTTGTTTGTAACGAATAGGCTCCGGAACTACGGAACCGATTTGAAAAATTCTTTCACTGTTGGAAAGCTACACTCTTTGGGGTATTTTATTCCCATATTCCCACGGGAACAGGAACTACGCGGGTGAAACCGCGTGACGTCCGCTAGTTTGGAAATAAAGTGATCATTTTCAGATGACTAAACATTCACTACGTTCACCCAGCGAAATTTTAAGATTTCTAATTATTGTTTAAGATTAAATATTCATATCATTGTGATTAAAATGGGCATGAGGATCCATTATTCGAAAATGTAAAGTCAAATAAGCATAACGTATGTACCTAAATAGAGAAAATATGGAGTTGGACTAATTACGTGAACATTTTGTTTAAATATGATCAAAATCAATGAGCTCTAGAAAAGAAGCATAACAAAGAACCTATATTAGAAATTCTAGTTAGTAGTTTGAAAGATCTAATTCAAATTAGTTTCTAACATAAAGCATGTTGAACGAGATCGTTGAAAGAAAAGTAATTTCAAATTAAGCATTTTGAATGCGTTTTAAGATAGAATACATAAGTATATTATTGGCGATTTTATCTACTCCACGCGCTTAGCTATGATTTACTTTCTTCGTTCAATACAAAAAAGGCAAATTATAGCTGCTCCTAGTCGTCATTCCAAGGAGATCCACGTTATAAAGGGAAGATTCTTCATACAAATTGATCTTAAGCCTTGAGAGAGGATGTATATTTATGACTTATCTTTGAAAAGTAACTATATACTAGATTACTAGACTATCTATACCCCTGAGCAGAGCTAAAGGTGAACAGCCCTCTCACCGTCCTTAGGCCCCCGGTCGTGGACGATGGTCTCCGGCGAAGACAAGTCAGTCTTCTAGCGCCCCCTCCGCAGACTGCGAAACTCGGGTGGGAGAGTGCTCTCCGCTCCCTTCTCGTCACCTCTTTCACGAGCATGACCAGCTCACAGAAAGATGCAGCGGTATCCGACTTACTCCCATTGAAGATCATGGTTCGCACGAGAATGCTCCTTCCAGCCCTGCCACAAGGACCTGGCGCTGTTGCGCCCTCGCTGTGTACTCCACCAATGTATGGAGCACTGTGTCCTCGCAGCGTACCTCGCAATGCTAGAACTCGGCCGTGGTTTCCCGGTGTATTCGCCACAGAAATTTGCGGAAGCTTCCATGCCCGGTAAGCATCTGTGACAACCGGTAGGAGAGAGCACCGTGGCTCTTCTCCAGCCTCTTGTCCATGACCGGTCTGACCACCCCAATTTTCTCAAGTAGCACCTTCTAGGTATCTATGGTTTCCTGGTGGAATGTCGCAATACTCAAAATAAGTGTGATCTCAAAATCAAAAAAACAATTACACGTTTTGTTTATGAAAAATCTATTTTTATCTGTTACATAAAGAATGTTACAGAAAAATCTAAAAAGGTATTGTAACCTTGAAAATCTTTCATGTTTGTTTATTGAACTTTACTGTAACAAAATTTATTTTGTTTAAATATAAAAATTGGGTCAAAATAAGTACTGATTTCCTCAATTTTGTGCAAGGCTCTTAGGAAAGAACTTGAAGAAAACATTTTTAATTTAAGATTAGACCATAACGTAGCAGAGTTGGACCAAGTTTGGTCGGAATCAGTGGCGGTAAGTGTTATTAAAGTTATTCAAAAACTAAGTTAGCTCTTAGAATCAAGTCTTAAAAAGGTTTCTAATAGTATTTTTGCAATTCATGGTCTGAATAATATTCTGGTTGCTGCTGAAACCGCTGTCTTGCAGCAGGAAAATTTTTAATTATTTTGTTTTATGACTTAATTAGCTGATGCTCGCGGCTTCGCCTGCGTGAAGTTTGGTTCCCGTTCCCGCTTCCTACGGGAACATATGCCCGGAATAAAAAGTAGCCTATGTGTTATTGCAGACCATAATCTACCCCGGTACTAAATTTCATTCCGATTTGTTCAGCTGTTAGAGCGTGATTGAGTAACAAACATCCAAACATCTAAACATCCAAACATCTTCACAAACTTTCACATTTATAATATTAATAAAAAAAATAAAAATAATATAATATAGTATAGTAGGATAGTAGGAAGTAGGAAAATTATTTTGTTTTAAGCGCTATAATAATTTAGTAGTAGGTATCTATTAGTATTGGAAGTAAACACTTGAGATGTTGTGGCGGGTGACCTGAGTGATAAACTATTCATACACATAGATAATCGATTACAAATGAAAACTCAATTCCGGAAAAATGATCCAGGCTGACATTGATTAAAAAGTTCAAATTATAATATTAACAAACAAAAACACAAAAACTTCAACACAGATATCTTTTAACACGTAGAAACTTAAATAATCTACCAATGCAGCAATAGTGCCCGTGATCAGAATCAGTAGTCGATAAACACAAAAAACGGATTAGCAAACATTAGTGAATGTCTGATTTAGTGCTAAACTTTGACAACAGTAAAAGCCGATGGGCAAAGTTTCTGTCCGAGCCGATTGTTCGCGCTAGATACCGCAACTTTACTTACTTTACTTTGATCTATTTTTACTTTTTATATATATAACCTGCAGTGCTTTATCAACCACTACTCCTAGTTAGAAAAGCACTTTCTATAAAAAAAGGTACCTAATCAGTCAAGTAATAATTTAGAATGCTGCAAGAAGCAAATTTTATACTTTTGTAAACTATTGACCTTATAGCTAAATATATAAATAAATAAGTGAAGTGAAGTGCTCTTCAATCCTACGCTCTTCTATTCGATCCCAAACGAGTGCCGGGCAAAGGTGCCGCTCTTATACAGTGGAGAGAATCTACATGAAAACTGAGCGATTTAAAGATCATTTTTCTGTCGAACCATAAAAACTTGGAATAACCATAACAAGTATTTCCTTGCCAAAAACCTTACTCGGCATGGCAGGCTCTAAAGTCGCTTTCTGAACCAAAACTTAGATTGAGCGAAAGCGGCATCAACAGCTGTCCGATTATATACACATTAATATACAACAGAAACGCGCTGAATAATAGTGGGAGCGGAGCGGCAAAAATAGTGATGCACTAGTGACTATCGACAGTTGAAATGCAAATCCAATCTCTCCGAGATGCAAATCCAATACATATTGAATCATCGCACCACACCGCCGCCGCTTTGGTCGAGAACATGGTCTAATAGCCACCAGCTATCATACAATGCTAACATTCTCATTCATTAGTTTCATTTATTTTGTGTAATTAACTAGTAAAGCTATCTGAGTGTAAAACCAGCTTCTTATAATTTAAGTTTTGTCCTATTTGGTATCAGGTGAGCCAATTGAGTCGCATTGTCTATGAATATGTGTTGTACTCAGTTTCTGTCCTTGCTGTCGTTGCAATCTAGATTTTTGGTTCTAGTTGTGTCTCGAAACTCTGTATACAATTCGAATAATTTCTGTAATGCTGTAGCTAACTACGGTATACTAGGAACCTCAAAATAAAAATATATGTTTAACAGAAAATCGTCCATCATTTTAACGTCTATAGTTTTACAATATAAACTCCTAAAACCAAACCATATTACTACTTATTTAGATTTCCTTCTTTACGAATTTGATGATGGGATGGAATACAACACGAATGTCGTAAGCTAATAAAGAAACACGATCACTTTTGTAGTCATTAGAGAAGCGAAGAATCTTTGGCAGCTCAATGGCTATTAATTTGATTCTCCATTTTCTCGATTTTTTTCTAGAGTAAATCTGCGAGTGTCCTCTAGTAAGATAAAGCATTCCATTCATCATAATATAATATTCCATTTTCCTTATATCGATACTGTAGAACCGATATGTTGCCGTAAAGAAAAAGGGAAAAATAAAAACCTCTTGCAAGACTCGGAAATGGGATCCGATCAAATTGTTAGTTCGCTGATCATTTGGTTCTGTACGATGCATTAAGTCTAAGTAGTATGTGAGTACAGGATAAATCATTGTATAAAATAGGATCACGTGCGATGAGAGTGAGACACGACACGCACACGATTATTGGACTTGTACTTAGCGCTAACACGACACACGTTTCTGTTTTCTACTTGAGGGTTGGTGTTTCTTATACTCTTTTAAACAACCTAATATTGTTAATGTACTGTATTTTATATTAAAAACTCACAAAATTTGTTAAATTAATTACGGATTCCGTGTCTTTTTTGCATCTTCGTAATATTTTGTGAAACTTAACCTACCTCTATTGCAAGTTATTGCAAAACCAGTGACTTTAAAATATATAGACTATTGGTAAATTTTGCAGGTCTACTTGTCCAACTACAAAACTTCTAGAGATGATTTTAAAAAAAATTAAAAAAAGAGAAAAGTTTAAAAAATCATTAACTAAGTCGAAATAAATCCTAAAAACACTGTAACGAAACAATACTAAAGTCTTTCTTTGTACTTAGGTAACTAGTTTCAGTTGCGGTAGTATGTACCTGCTTGTTGTTAAAACCAAAATACCCATTTTAAATTCATATACAGTAATCGGCAAACTTCTTTAGCAACGATGAGCAACTTCGTGATTCTTTTCTTTCTATACCACTAACTAAAAAGTTATTAGCTAACACAATAAAATGCCAATAATAAAAAATAGCGTTTTTCAATGACACAATATTTTTGCACGTAAGTGTACATGCGCAAACTTTCTGCCACCACCTCACGCGATGATCAAGTTGTTTGCCGAGTACTGTACGTATAATTTAAATACCGAGTCCCCATAAACCATGGAACTTAACAATAAATACGCCCAGACAGAAAAGTAATCAAACTCACCATTTCAGAGTTAATAGGCGTTAAACATTATCCGCAGACGGTAATTTGCAAGATTAACCAATGAGGTTTCGCTCTTTCCGAGGTCTTACCCGGAGCTCCCGGTCGTAGGCAGGGGCAGGGGTATGACACCGTATGGTTTTAGTCGGTAAGAGTCCGGCATAGCATTTATTAAAGGTTTTTACACAAAAAAAAAATGTTGCACCTATGCTTAACAAGCTTGTTATTCAGTTACAAAAATTAGGTATGTGTATAATGTGAGTTACAAATCCTGCAAACCTAATATGATAGGTCATATAAGGTTTGCAGGATTTGTAAATTACATAAAACACATAATTACCTACCTAATTTTGGTTCAGTTTCTCAGTTTTCAATTGAGTCGTTATTCAGCACACTTATGAAACTAGAATGACTATGCACCAAATTACCGTAAATCAAATCAATCAAGGTCTGCTGGAGTGGGAGGGTATTATATAATAGTATAGACAAACACAAAAAGAAAACCGCTTCATATTTAGATCATGATAGGTGCCATAACCCTTAATAATATTTATTTACTACGGTGATATGTTGAGGAAAAAGCTTCGCGTAGTAAAAGTAGGGGACTGATTGACAAAGTTTGCGAAAAAGAGGTGCAAATGAAGACATTCTTCTCTGTATTAGTATACGAAAAAGGATAGCCAAAAGTAGATTTGAAATCGAAAAGATGTGTGTCAAAAGATGGTTTTATCAGAAATTGTGTATTTATTATAAATAATTAGTAAAACATCATTGAAATAGCCCATATTTTTTTAGAAGAAGCCGTTTATGACATCTATTTATTAATGAATGATAATAAAATTTATATCAGAGACTAAAGAAAACATAGACCTCTAAAATGGTTTTCTTCAATTTTGAACTAGTATAAGTTTTAACTAATTATAACTAATAATGTATTCAAAGAATACATCACATTGCTTGCTTCCCCGCGCTCGCCCGAATATCTAGTGCGGGGGGAGTCGTGTTGCTAGACGGACGTGTGTCGCACTGGTCTGCAAAATATTCTCGTAAAATGTTATATTTTCATTCATATATAGAGTAATGCGTGTAACAGAGCCCAAGTTACACAATGCATACTGCATTACATAAGAATATAATGCATTTGAACTTATTTTATGTATTGTTTTATTAAATTACTTCGAAAAGTAGTCATGCTAATATTGTAAGCGGTACTTAATCATTTCAAAATAGATAAACACACAACTTATAACTTTGTGCTAAGGGATATAGACAACTGAGTAAAATACTTATATTACAGTTATTATTAACACACTGCTTTTTTTGAGACACTGCTCTCAACCGTCAATTTTTTCAGCTTATTACGTACGTCTTGGGGCGACGTAGGCACCGTCTACCGGCAACTTGGTTAAGGTAATAAAGTGAAAGAATTGACGGTCGAGAGCAGTGTCTCGTTGGTCCAATGGTGAGGCCGTCTGGTCCGGCAAACTAGAAGATGCAGGTTCGAATCCTGCTCGGGACCAAAAATTGTATACTAATTTTTGCTAGACAAGTAAGTCTGGAAATGATCTGCTGGCTCTGCTGGATTCTCAAACAATTTGTTATGACTTTTTAAGTCTAAATTATAGTAAGCAGAGCACTAAAAAGAATATCCCGCCGAGCTTCTTAGTAGTCGTTATCTATACATATTAATTAAACTGTTGAGGGTCGAGAGTCTGAACATGGATATAACATATTTAAAAAAATAACGCTTTCTCTAATCGATACCTACTTAAGCCAAAATGAAATTTAAAATTTTCATGTCCGTCTGTATTCCGAATACGTATCACGCCGAAACTATTGCGCCTGTCTTGCAGCCTTCAACTTGGCTTAACGACTGCCATTTTACGGGCAACCAGGACCAACGGCTTAACGTGCCTTCCGAAACACGGAAACGACACGGTCACAAAGTGGTCACATGGATGGTCACCCATCCAAGGTCTGGCCATAGTGAAAGAGCTTACTACAGTGATCGTTTACAGAACACTGAGTCCGTAGTACCACGAGCGCTTCTTATTTATACATAACTAGCTGACCCTCGCAACTGCGTTTACGACTATTTTTGTTTGTTTGTAATAATAAAATGCAATGAAATTTTGTTCCAAAAACAACAAAAATTTTAAGCGAGTGGAAGACCCCTCTAGTCTGGATTTGTAGTGTACAAAACAAGTACAAAACAATGAATATATGAACATTCGTCAAAGTGAATTCGTCACATTTAATTTTTACGTAATAATCAATCACACTTAAAAACAAAGGAAAATTGAAATACAAACGTTCCTTTGTTTTTTAATTTACTTTTCGCCTCTCTCTATAAAATAGAGTGCAGAGGGGCTTATGGCGAGACTTTGTCTGTAGTCTGTGACTCTGTTGCATTTAAACTACGTGACTAGGTCACGTGGATCATCTGTTCAAAGTTTGAAATAAAACAAAAATGACAACGTCAATCGGATTGAACTCTCACAATAAACGTTTTAGAGAGGGGAAATGTGATGTGGGGTGCCGGGGCCCGGGACTGTCATGTTATGTCAGTGTCATATGACACTGACATGGCAGGATAGTTTTGACACTTGTGTGGGCGTATGATGCTGCTTGTTTTATTTTTTATTTTTATTTTTTTCTAATTGGGCGCTGAGCACTTGCGGAACATGCACATTGGTTTGTTTTGATTTTTTTTTTGTATTCTCCGGGTCAAGATGGTGCCTCCGATCCCTTTACAGGCCGCCTTTGTAAAACAGCGTCGTTGCGTGGGGGAAGCGAAATGCTTTCATTCATGTGGCGACACAATGCTGAAAGGCGACCTTATTCCGCGCGGGTAGGTGGTGCATCGGCAGAAAATATTTTTTAGGATAATTTTATTTAACTGTAAGTACTATAATTTTAATTGCTACTGTGTATTTATCATATATGCCGTTTTCGATGTGCCACTTGTTTGTCGGAATTAAATGCATTTTTCTTTCTTCTTTCTAAATCGGGTGAGACCGTCTCACAGCTTCTTGTTTATTTGGTGAAGCGAGGAACGCATTTCGCTACTATTTTTCTTCTTCTTTCGTAGTTCTTTTACTCTGATGTCTCTGTAGTTGCGCTACTCTATGTTGACGAGTCATATCGCCCATATGCTCAAAGTCGTTAGCCCTGTATATAGCCTTAAGTAATGGGAACTTAGCTTTATATAAGTTTAGCTCTGTGGCGCAGTCGGTAGTGATACCGCCTGCGGCGCTGGAGGTCGTGGGTTCGATTCCCACCGGAGACAAATATTTGTGTGATCCATAAATGTTTGTCTCAAGTGTCTGGGTGTTTCTATGTATAATACGTATGTATTTAAAAAAAAAATATATGAGTAATAATATCCGTGGTCTGACACCCATAACACAAGCAGGTTATTCCTAGCTTACTTTGGGATCAGATAGCGTTGTGTGAAATGTCCGTGAATATAAAAAAAAAATAAAAAAAAATAAAAAAAAAGAAATTATCATCGGTCAGAAGATAAAACTTGTTCTAATTTGAAATTTTTAAATCAGCGTAGAGTTGTTTTTACGGTTTTTTTTTTGTAGTATAATGTAAATACTTTGAAGTGTAATGAAGAAAATCGCGTAACATAAGTAGTGTTTTGATCATGCCGAATATGGTAAATATGGGTAACTGTTTATTTTTTTTCAAATTTTCCCCGCTTAGTACTTGGAAATCTTGGTACTCTCTTTCTGAGTCTTACTGGAATCTCACTTAGCTGACTTCCAAGCATGCAGAGCCCTGCACAATATACCAGAATATGGCAGCGTCTGCGGACCGGGTGTTACTACTGATTTTAGACTAATGTTAATATTATTGTTGTAGTCATAAACATATCTAAAACGAAACCCAGTAAAGCTCTGGTCACTGACCACATGTGTGGCGGTTCGCTGAAATAAATTACCGTACCCGCTTAAGCAAATTCACCCGCCCCTTCTAATCTGACACTTTTATATGGATTATTTGCCAACTTAGTGCAAACACAGACATTATAACCGTATACACAAGCTTCCGAAACATTATCTATGTATTTGTCAGTTTGGTAGTAATAGTAATTGCTTCAGTTTTCAATGATTCTTGAAAATTATCCCGAAAGCTATTTTTAAAGGTGATTATAATATGTATGTTCATACAAAGGTCGAAAGTGGATAATTTCTTATCAAGATCCGGGATCCTATATCAGACAATAAAATAGCTTATGGTCTCATATGTTACAGGCAAGCTTTTCTGACAGCTAGCACAGGTATTTCCCACGGGAAGATGTGTGATCTAATAGCAAAATCATGGGTAAGTATATCAAGTCTTTACTCCACAGTTTTAGATTTGCAGTGAGAACCAACACAGTATTAATATAAATAGTTACAATTTCAAAATTTTCAATTGTGATATTGATTTTATTGACATGCATAGCCGTGAACCAGAAAAGACAACCGGTTCATTCTATAGATGTTAAGTCTGGGTGGTTAAATTCCTTAGCTTTGTAAGGGCCGCAACGCTACGAGCTTAAGCGGCTCCGTAATGTTAGGTATAACAATTTTATATGTCTATGCCTTGTATATTATTTTGCTATACCATTTTATCTACATATTAACAATATATATAAACGCTAACAAGAAAACCATATAAGAGAAGAATGGTAAAAAATCTTGGAAATGACGCAGTGGAATCGTAAGGGTCAGATGGGATCACCAGATGACAGCTGACTAACAACCTAACGGAATAATCCCTTGATTAGGGAGGTTACGTTCCTCACAAATACTGATACCCTCGAAACCAGTCCGCGACTTTGTAGAACTTTTTGCTACCCCCCTCGTTCTTTTAGAACAGTATAAAAGCAGTAACGGTCTCTTAGGATTGCTGTAATATTTTAATGGTAATGAGATATTCTTCTAGGTTCATACTCAAAGTACAATTTATGGAAACTTGGGAAGCGCTCGTAGCCTGACTTAGTATAAACGATCACTGCAGTAAGCCACTTTCCGCGGCTGTTCCGTGGATGGATGACCACTTTGAAAATTTCCATTTGCAAGCGTTTCCGTGCTTCAGACGGCACGTTAAGCCGTTGGTACCGGGTGTCGGAAAAATAGCCGTCATTACCTCAAAAAAAATCAACAGCATTCTTACAATCTGCATCTGTTCAACGGACAAAAATAAAGATGAAACGTGGGCATACAATGTATCTGTCCCTAGCCCATCGGAGATAAAGGCATGACTATAGGAAAGTATGCTGCATCCAATCTCAGCCACTAAACAAACTAAACTATAGCGACAAAAAAATTTTGATATTTGAATTCATTGGCATATCGTCAGATGCAAACGGTGACTGTGAGTACATGCCGATCGCAGTATTCAATGCCTCAGAGGTTTAACTTTTCGACATAAAGCTATGATTGGTCTCTCGTCAGAACAGAAACTAATCAGAAAAAAATACTGCCGTATCAACTTCAAAATTCTATTTCTATATTGCTGCTGCAATTGGACATTTAAATTAGTTCTATTCTTAACAATTTTGCCAATAGCAGTAGTTTGGTAATTTAAAATATGCACTGAATTTTAACAAAGCTTACAACTCTTTGAAATTTTAAAGCGAGGTTTGACAAAAAGTATATTTCCGTTTTACATCGACAATGAAATTGAATTAGCTGCCACGCGCAGTCTTCCTAGATCAGTCGGTAATCCTATTTGTGGTGCGAGACCGCGACAGTTGCTCCTAAAAGTTGGATGTGCGCAATAAAATACTGCTGAGGTTCGAGACTTCGGAAAACAGCGGACCCATCAAGCCACCGCGGTTACGTTGCACTCAAAAAGTTTTCCATATATTGTGTACAGAAACATACAAATAGGTTACTGATTCTCAAATGTTAATGTGAAAAAATTTTGGTCTCGAGCAGGATTCGAACCTGCGTCTTCTGGTTTGCCGGACCAGACCCTAACCATTGGACCACCGTGACACTGCTCTCGACCGTCAATTCTTTCACCTTATTACGTCTTGGGGCGACGTAGGCACATTAAAATTTGAGATTGAGTCAGCATACTAATTGCTTTTCTAAATTATCTCTAAGGTTACTGATTAGTTCTATTCATGAAAGAAACTTTGTTTAGTACCAAAAACGAATGGGAACTTATTACAAAATACAATATTCTCTTTTCTAATTAAATAGAGCGATTGTCTGTAAAGTCGGGTAAGGAATGATAATTTTACAATATTATAAGGAAACATAAATATTGAAACCATTTTCAGAGGTGAATAGTAGTTCACTATCAGTCTCCTTCTTCATCTTAGCATCCTCTTAGTTGCTCATAAACCTAACCTAAATTCGGAGACTAGTTTCTACTTTTATTGTTTGCTAAGAGCAGATAAGATTTGATTTTAGGATTTCTGCAGAATGCTATACGTGCGTAATGCACTATTTGATGGCACCACAGCACCTCTCAAACGGCTGGGAGGAATCTTGCGAGGAAGATATAATTATTAATAGTTGATTCTAAGGAAGGTTCTTGCCACTTTCGGTTAACCTAGATGAAAATTGCTAGACATCCTCTTAATGCAAGAGCGTGAACGGCTTCACGCTGTTCTCCGGCCCGAGCTTACATATTTTTGGCAATGTTAAAGTGCGACTACCGTCTAAGCTCCTAAATTTTTAAGTATATCTATGTATTAGGTGAGGTTCAGATGCCAAGAATATGTATTTATGAAGCTGAGCTATTTACTTCGCACCTGATGAAACCATCTGATATACAAGACTAACAAGAAAAGTCTTTAAATGTTTATACACTATCTGAACTTAATTTCCAAATTTTCATCGTCATTTCATTAGTAATTCCCTTTGGCACGTTCGGTAACTGGATAAAATCCCTAAATAGAGTGTGTTCGAACACTGCAATGTCACTTCGTCTCGCGTTATAAAATATGCAGATAAGTTACGGGAATTGATTCAAGGCACAAAAGAGGCGAGCAGTCTATAGACGGGCGGTGAGATTTCGGAAGTAATTTCCCAGGAGAATACACACTTATCTCATGACACTGGAAATAATTTGAGTATCACTTATTTAAATTAGGAGTAAATGGAGGACACTGGTAACATTTACAATGTATCTTGTTTATTTGTCCTTATTTATAAAAGGTCACATCACAGTATTCATGATATAATTATGACCTACTGTACTATGTAAGAGCTTGCATCTGCCGATAGCAAACATCACGCTAGTGCTAGATTCCCAAATTTTGAGAGGGTCATTCTATCATAATTATAGTCTGCTATCGGTAGAAACAGATTCGAAACTTCTGTTACACGAAGATAATTCAGCGTCCCTACCAGTGTGACCAAACTTGTTACCATCTATTTAAACAGCAGGCTGTAATGCAAATTGTATTATGGCTTTCACTGCCCCTGCAGGAACCAATCAAAGGTTACCTTTATTAGGACACTGCTAGATTACTATAGTAGTATAGACACTATAGACTAAGTATAGCAGGCATGTACCTAAGATTCACTTGTTCATTCAAATAGTTTCAGCGTTACCGCCTATATACCTAAAAACGTCGTCATTTTGCCTTCAGCTGGTCCGACAATACGTTTCAATTCCCGCATAGTCTCTAACTCTAGGTTAACCACACGCGGCTCTATGTATAATTCTGCAGCAGTCGAAAACTTAATGCGAGTGGGCTGGTCCTGAGTGATAAAACTATTGACAGTTTGTTAATCGAATCGAAAAAACAGCAACTGCATGACATTCACCAAGAAAGATGCCAATAACAAACTTTTGGATTTTTATAGTGAAAACCAAAAAAAGTATGAATATGTATGCTACACATTCATACTTTTTGATCTGAGAATTGGGTGATTTGAGACACAATTTAAGTTTAAGCTTCACTGTGCGTGTTGGTGACAGTTTAATAATGTCCAATGTTTTATTCATCCATTAAACTCGTTGTTTTTTTAAACAACTTCAACCGCTAATTGAATTAGGTACTTATTTACTTTTAACCCTTCTTGGCTTTCTTAAGTAATCGAGTTTTAAAAGTAACTTTGAAACAAGTTTGACCCCGTGGGTTTAGGACAGGTTGTTCAAATTTACTTAATCTGAACGCAATTTACAAAGCGTATAACTTAAAATAAATCAAGAAACTATTTCATTTTCTCTAAGAATTGTAAAAGAAAAAAAATAATTAAAGAATAGAAACTTTAAACAAAAGAAGTTTTTGAAGTTAAATGTAGAGTAACAATATTTTTTTATAGTAAAACCACTCAGATTTGGGTTTACAGAAAGCTACATATTATAAGTAATAGAACGTGCAATGATAATTTTTAGAGATCTTTACTACAAAAGGAGAAGATTTCTTATATGATCACTCCTATGACTGGATGTCAACTCATTTACCTACAGCTAATTCGCTTCTGATTTACAGACCAGACATTTGATTCACATAAAGAACACATTAATGTGGTGAAGGTTTCGTCAAAGTCGTCAAACTATTCAAATAGTTACCAAACTCAAAAGCAGTATGTATTACCTGCTAGCCAAACTTTATGTTTAGATACACAACATTGGACGTTGTTACCTTGAAAAGTTCTAACAAGTAATTTGCATGGCGTATGTATCATTCAGATAGTTGTTTCCGAGGGAGCGAGAAACTCTGATCGTGTGACGGGAACTGGGTAACTATGATGGAACAAACCCGAATCCGGAAAGTGCTCACAGAACTCAACAAGTAGCACTACAACGAATTAAGTTAGCCAGCTCTCTTGAAAACGACCCTGCCTCGAGTTGTACGTGAATAACTGGTTTGTGCATCATTTATTTTATATCAAAGGAATTTCAAATAAAAGCGCATTATAATAATAGAGTGATAAAAGGAATTGAGTGAAATGCATTTTGTATTTTCTGTACTAGAATGAGAATGCCGCTTTGGCTGCTCTTATTTAGCATTTTTAGCACAAAACCAGATGAAAAATAGTTAAGTAAAAGTCTATAGGTAAATATAAAACCACAAGACGAATTGGCCATGTGATATACTCGCAAATATGATCCGTAGAACTCTATGGCCTGATCCTGATCGCATTCATAACGACATCTACTGACTATAATATATTATCAGGGTAAATGCCGGTGGAAAATCAAACGGCAGTTTCTTGCAATAATGACAAACAAAAGAACCTTAATCCTGTTCCTAACAGTCCATCCAAACGACTCTGGCTGAAGTCTAACGTCGAAATATGGGATACCGTCGAGAATTTACACTAAGTAGAAAAAAAAGCTTTATATGTGATTATCGTCTAATAACTTGCAAAGCTATACGGATTGTAATGTTCTATAGGATACAAATTTGAACGAAAAGTATAGATTTTGAATAGAACATCGTCCACACTATCGAATACACACTGCATAATGGCGACACATTTCTAGCAACGCAAAAATGCATTCCCATGTGAATAAAAAACAAAGGCGTGTACAGAATCTGAAGCTTCGTACATTTTTACGTACCTACGTAAAATTTACAGTGTCTCTTTCGGTCTTACGCATATTTCCTTATTTTATGTCTCACCCACTTCCCAAAAAGATTCAGCTCAACAGCTCCATTGCTCATAGGGTTTCGTAGCCCAAGGGTCAAAACGGGACCGTATTACTGAGACTTTTGATGTTCGTCTATTCATCTGTCTTCAGGAACCGTGACAGTTAGAGAGCTTTTCACAGATGAGGTACTTATTTTTCTGCTACAACAACAAAATACTACAATCAGAACAACAATTATGATTTTTGGTTCGGCTAGATGATGTTGTGTAAGAATGTCCACAAATACTTTTGTTTATTCATTAGAAAGAAAAAAAAGAAAGAAACATTTATTTGGTAGTGCTTACACATATGGTAGGTATATTGAACAAGTACCATGTTTAAATGAGCCTAAAGTAGTGAGTGACATATGCAATGTGGCACCAAGATGAACTAAATGGATGTCCACTTCACCAATATGCCAGAAGAAACCTTGCAACACAATTTGAGTAATTATTAAATAAGCCTAGCTACAAAATTTGATCCTAATGGTTGTGTTAAATGTATTTATTGACAAAATTCAATTTCGATACTACGAGTACCATACACTTTTCTCTACTTTCTTCTAGTTTATAAAGACATAAAAATATAACTCCACCCACACAATCAATATAAGCAAAATAGCCTGTTAAGAACTGGGCATTACGTTTCTTACAAGGAAAAAGTCAGTAAAAATGTATTTTCCTGTTTACTTCACGAAAACTAAGCCGATTTTAAATTTTCTTACAAACTTGTAATATTTTTTTTTGGTTTCCTATTATCTTGTTGTTTTATTATTTTCTTTGAACATTGCTTTAACTTTTGGATTAACTTACAATGCCATTGAAAATGCTTTTATAATATAGGGGAGGCTTGAATGCATTCCGTTCATTCATTTATTCACAAAGTTGGTTGAAAAGGAACCCATACTAAAATCAGGAAGTATAAAAAAATAATATTGATATAAAAGTTGAAATATATTTTCCGTTTTTATAGTACTAAGGTGGCAGACAACCCTACGGCCGAGTGTTGGTTACCTAATGGACGTTTGCTACGCCAGAGCTATATTTTGCTATGTTGTCAATCAATCGTAATCTATAACAAGGCTTCCGAAACTCTTCCGAAAGCGTCTCATTTTTACCGTTTGGTTTGTAGCCAAAGGGTATAAACGAGATCCTATGACTAAGACTTCACCATCCGTCAGTCACAGGCATAGAGCAACACGGCCTATGTCGTTCCCGTCTGGCAATACATACCTACTCCAAATGGTATAACAAATGTATTATAAGTGTGCCGAAGTGTTTTGTCGCTTAACCAGAATTTTTTTCATCAATGAGTACTCAATAAAGACTCTCAAATGTTATTTATTTTCGAACACCTTCTTGATACATGAACAATCAACAGAACTGCTGCACAAACCGAGTAAACCAGCTTCGCACAGACATAATTGCGAAAGCGTTATCAATTCATGGCGTAAACTAACCAGCTGATTTCGAATACCAATTTATCTCAAAACTACAGCTTTCGAGTACACGTATAGAATACATAATACAATAATGGATTCTCAAAAGAATGTTTACTCTTCTTGGTCAATTAAACATTAATAATTCATACAATCCATTTGCTAACAAAACCTGTGTCTCTAGAATGAAATTTATCTCTAAGGTTGTAGCATTTATTTTCTATAGATGCAGTATTCAGTATGTGAAAGCAGCTTAATCGAGTTATCTTTTTTTAATCGGTTGTCTCTCTCAAATTACTCTCAAATTACTCTGTATCTGAGTCTATTTCTGATAAGGTCCTGTTTCCTAAACGGGATAGTGACATTAGACCGTATCTGGTTGTTAAGGTTTTAAATTTAAATGTCTTAGGCCTTCTAGATTCCGGTGCCTCCTGCTCTATACTAGGTAAGGGAGCGCACCGCATCTTCTTGGAACTGGGTTTTGATCTTGTGAGTATCAATCCTACTTTTCGTATTACAACTGCAGACAGCACTCACTTGCAATGTCTGGGTTGTATCTCTTTGCCAATTGAGTACAATTCGGTTATCCGAGTTGTCAAGTTCTATGTTGTCCCAGGAATAACCACCTCCATGATATTTGGTGTGGATTTCTGGCAACAATTTAAGTTAAGCGATAAATTAATTTTACAAAATATTAGCCTTGATAGTTTTAGTGATAATAATCCTATAGAGTCTGTCTCCCTTAACGGTGGCCTCGAGGATTACGACAACCTGACAACTAAACAAAGGTGTGTAATCAACGAGGTCATTGAAAAATTCGACTCATTGAACACTGATAAGGTGGGCTTAGGTCGGACCTCACTTGTCATTGACACTGGTGACAGCAAGCCGATAAAGCAGCGTTATTATCCGCTCTCTCCCCTTAAACAGAAGGCCCTGGAAGCCGAGTTGGACCGAATGCTGGAGATGGGAGTAGTGTCCCCGTCTCAGTCCGCGTGGAACTCTCCAGTGGTCATGGTGGAGAAGGCAAACGGTGACCTCAAATTGTGCTTGGACTCTCGCAAGCTGAACTCTGTGTCAAAGAGTGACGCCTACCCCTTACCCTATATCAATCAAATCTTGGACCACCTTAATAACGCTAAGTATTTAACTTCTGTAGATTTGAGTGCGGCTTACTGGCAGATTCCATTTGATGAGCCCCAGTCTGCTGAGAAGACTGCTTTTACGGTTCCCCGGAGAGGATTATTCCATTACAATTCGATGTGCTTCGGTCTTGTCGGGGCCAGTGCCACGATGCAACGCCTCATGGACCGTCTGTTTGGTCCCGAGTTCGACAACAAGGTATTTGCGTTTCAGGACGACATAGTCTGTGTGTCCAGCACCTTTGAGGAGCATGTATAGCTCTTACATAGAGTCTATCAGCAACTCAAGGATGCTGGCCTAACTATTAACATGAAAAAATCCCACTTTTGTCGGAGTGAACTCAAATACCTGGGGTATTATGTGGACAAACATGGCTTACGGACAGACCCGGGTAAAGTTGAGGTTATCCTCAACTATCCCACCCCTTCTAACCCTAAGGAGGTTAAGAGATTTCTGGGAATGGCCGGCTGGTATCGTCGCTTTGTTAACAACTTCTCGAAGATTAGTAAACCTCTGTGCAAACTCACTTCTACGAACCTTAAGTTCGAATGGACCCCTGAGGCTGAACAGTCCTTTAACCTGCTAAAGTCAGCCTTGGTTTCTGCCCCTATATTAAAAATGCCTAACTTTGAGATGCCCTTCCGCATTCTTAGTGACGCGTCAGCTTACTCAGTTGCTGCTGTACTGACACAAACTCACGATGGTGTTGAGCACCCTATCGCCTACTGTAGCCGTTCTCTCAACAAGAACGAGGTGAACTACAGCACAACTGAGCGAGAACTTCTGGCCGTGATTTTCGCTTTGGAACAATTTCGACAGTACGTCGAAGGCCAAAAATGTACGGTCGTCACGGATCATTCATCTCTTCTGTGGTTCCATAAACTGAAAAATCCCACGGGTCGTCTAGCACGTTGGAGTATGAGGCTCAGTCAATTCGACAATGACATAGAGCATCGAAAAGGTAAAGACCACGTTGTACCTGATGCTCTGTCTCGTATCAAAATTGATTCCCTCGATGCAGTACCCACTAAAGACCCGTGGTATGACCACACCATGAATAGTGTTCGGAAGAACCCTAGGAAGTCACCAAATTATGACATTCGTGACAACCTTCTATATAGGTTAACAAAAAATAAATATTCTTTGACTTCAGACTGACTGGAAGCTGGTGGTACCTCAGGAGGATCGCTTGCCCCTGCTCTTTAAGTACCACGATGACACACTTAGTGCCCATGGTGGCTTTTGGAAGACGCATAAAAGGTTAGCCCTAAATTATTACTGGCCCAAGATGTACGAGGACGTCAAAGAATATGTTGGGAATTGCGAAACATGCAAGCAGTACAAACCCGTAAATACGTCTCGTCCCGGCCTAATGGGTAGCCCGAAGCGGGTTTCGAAGCCATTCGAAGCTATCTCTGTCGATCTGCTTGGTCCCTTTCCCACTTCGAGCAATAGAAACGTACACCTGATCGTGGTCTCCGACTACTTTAGCAAATACGTCATGTTGTGCCCTGTTCGGGTTGCCACAGGCGCTGTAGTCGCGAGGTTCATAGAGAAGAGTGTGTTTCTCGTGCACGGAGTCTGCAAGACTATTTACATGGATAATGGCCCTCAGTTTGTGAGTAAGCCATTTAAGGATCTGTTGGCTAAATACAATGTACCTAATATATATTATAACCCTAGGTATCATGCCCAAACTAATCAGGCGGAACGAGCTATTCGCAATGTGGTTCAAGCGATCTCATGCTATGTGAAGTCACAACACAAGTCTTGGGATCAGTTCTTGGTTGAGATACAGTGTGCTTTAAACACTGCAGTTAACGAAGCAACTCGTTTCACCCCTTACTTTTTGGTACATGGTAGGGAATTTATTGGGGATGGAGTGTTATACAGGCAGACAGATATCGCGTGCCATCCTACTTCAGTCTCTGTAGACGATCCATCAGCCTTCGGTGTCAAGCTGAGAGAAATACAACGCATTTACGACCAGGTGAGGAAACATTTGAACGTTGCCCACCAGCGTAATGAAAAGTATTACAACCTCAGAAAAAGGCATGTAGAGCTGAAAGTGGGACAGATAGTTTACAAACGCACGTTCTACCTGTCCAACAAGGCCAAGAATTTTACTTCTAAGCTAGCCCCTAAGTTCCTTAAATGTGTGGTGACTGCTAAACGATCCCCTTTAGTATATAGGCTGTCAGATCTGGACGGTAAGGATCTTGGGGAGTACCATATCAAGGACATCCTGAAGTATCAGGAGGAGCAGTCTCCAATACCTAACGTAACTACATAGCACTGTTTCTCTAGTTTATTAAACCAGTGCTATGTGATCATTATGTAAGACTATTTTAATCTTTTGTTTGTATTTCTATATGTGTACGTGACTTTAAATTGTCACGTTGTAGTTTCTTCTATGCACCGCACCGAGCGTTTTTCTCTCATTCGCTTCTCAGTACTCTACAATATCCTGAGAGCTTGGGTAGTGTTGGGGTATCGTCAGCGAGTAAAGGGAGCATTCGTTTTCTATGAAGGGCATTAGACTCTAGTTACTTAGCCTATCCGGTACACGAGTCAGTGTCTAGTTAGGTGTATGGGAGGATCTCTCTTTGGTATTGTAATGGTCGTAGTCAGCTGGTGTTTGAAGGACCTAGCTGGTTGTCTTTGTTTATTAGTCAGTACTTTTCTGTTTTCTTTATTGTGTATTTCCAGCGTGTCATATCCGCAGGAAATACTATTAAAGGGGGGGTGGTTGTAGCATTTATTTTCTATAGATGCAGTATTCAGTATGTGAAAGCAGCTTAATCGAGTTATCTTTTTTTAATCGGTTGTCAGTGGTGACATTTCTGCTGTCAGAATGACAGGATGTCATAAGGATCAGTGACGAATCGTTTTTGCATTCAAGGAAAGCAGGTTTTGGATGAAATTCGAGACGATTCCACGTGAGAGAGGGGATAAAGCCCTGATACAAAGTTCCAAGTCTTTTTTTACGATCGGCTAAGGACGAGGGAAATTGATATTACTCTGAGTTGCACGCCTCAATTTTTCTTTGGAGGTTGTAAGTTGCAACCTGAGGACCTGTTAAGGAATTAGTCTGAGTTTACTTATTCTCCTCGGAAGGAGTTGGACTCTGTGTCAACCTACACCCGGGATACCGGTGAGTGTCATTTCTTGTTTGCTAAGCGGTTCGAATTTCGTCGGTCGCGATGTCAATTATTGCATTTGTCGTTTACTTGTCATGACAGGGTTTTTTACTACGGGGCTAGTTGCCGGTTGAGATATTTGGTGCCGCACCTATAAGTTAGTGGGCTGCACGTGGTACGACAACGTGGAAGTGCGGACTACAAGAGCTTCTCATGTGAGAGGTATCTGCCGTCATCACCTGGCAGTAACAACAGCCAGTCACTCTCACTCAGCTCACACTGCAGGCCAGTAGATCCACTACTTATGTGTAGTCTAGTAGTATTAGTACCTAAGCCCAGACTATTTTACTGTGTATCTGTGATATTTGTGTCT
The DNA here is from genome assembly GCA_933228765.1 of Miltochrista miniata. Classification (NCBI taxonomy): domain Eukaryota; kingdom Metazoa; phylum Arthropoda; class Insecta; order Lepidoptera; family Erebidae; genus Miltochrista; species Miltochrista miniata. The sequence goes on along the minus strand of OW121754.1, from coordinate 21,627,238 downwards.
AACAGCGAATAAGCTCTCTGTGTGTCTCTGTAGCGTGCTGTGTTCTTAATAGATATATGTGTGTACACCCTATTGTCTGTTTTCGTTAGAGCCCTAGCCTACCTTTGCACGCACACTGGAATCTCTGTAGTAAGGCGCCCTGGGAAAAAGTTCTCTGCATAGCTACCTCGCGCTAGTTGGTGAGTAACACTAAACAGCATTGTGTTATAAGGTCAGGGGAAAAACATTACCTTTTTGCGAGAAGATTACTCAAAATATTACGGATTTGCGTAAAATATGTGAAACCTTTTGTATGCTAATACAATCCTATTGTTCGGAGATTGAATTTTGGGTTATTATATTATTTAAGATTTATTCATGCGTAATAGATTATCATGTACGATTTTTTATTCTTATGCTTCACTCGCTTAGGGCCCGCGGTTACGACATCGCGATCAAAATAATAACGATCTCACGGAAATCCAACTTTTTTTAATCTGCACAGAACTAACCAACGTCACTACTGTAATACTCATCATAGAGTTACTGGGAATACTATTACAGTCCTACATCACAGAAAAGGAAGCATTCTATTTCGCGCCAGTAGCAATACAAACTCCAGTAATGCAAAGGTCTGCCTTGGGTCCTAATCAGTAATCAAGTTCAAAGGTCAATAGCCAGTTTACAAAACTCACCAATGTATGCTAAGACCCTAAAGCTATTCAGGTAAGTATAACACGAAGCAGGTTCACTTTCGAGAGACTTGGTAACTAAATTCATTACAGAGTTCTCTGTTTGAATTTCGTGTACCCTCCGAATTTCACCTTGTTTTGGTATAAGAATTCCTTCATGGAACCTTACCCTCTGCACACTATCAGTTTTCCTCCATCTTTGTATAAACAATTATTTGACATAGGTATACAAATTACTATCAGTTTTCCTCCATCTTTGTATAAACAATTATTTGACATAGGTATACAAATTACTTGTTGAAACTTTTAGGATCACCTCGGGCAAGAGTTTATTATTTATTAAGTTGGCTATCGGTTCATATAATTTGGAGAAATGTTCAACCGTCCATGTTTATTGTATGTGATTTTTAATAAAAGAAACAATCAAAATACACCAATGCTTTTCACAATATTATCGTTATTTGGCTCTACTCCGACACAAAACGTTACAATTGAAATATTGCTTATCATCGCGGAAACAGACAGAACGGAACAGTTTTAATTTCGCTTCAAAAGCTGTTTTGACTTTACCGCACAGTGGTTGAACAGTCTATTATTAGGAACATGGAGTGAGTGTCCAAGTTCATGTTGCTTCTTCGTAAAAGTCGGGTTTGTTATAAATATCGGTTGGCAGATTGTCATGATTTAAAGAGATATATTTTAAGACATTATCACACAACATAATTTGGTCAAAATTAAGCTAATATATAACGTTGTGTTATAGAATCTAGACAACTGTAAAACAAACTATTTCTAAATACATATCTACATATTATTGATAAATTAAACCAACTTGTAAGTATCTGGACTTACAAGTTTGTTGAATTTATTCCCTCCCTTCGGTGTAAAGACGCAGAAAAAATAAATATTTTATGAAAAGTCTCCAATTCCACGGAGATACAATGTTTGCTGGAACCACTAATATATACAAACTCACATAACACATTTTATAACAAAGTGATAGTGTGAAGTGATTTCTAACATCAAATGTAAAATGTAGGTGAACTCTTCACAAGAAAGTTTATAAAAGTCGAACAGGCCTTCAGACTACACAGAAAATGAGATCGGAACTCTAGTATTCCATGCAATTTTGACTGCAGGGAAAGAGAAAAGTCTCTCAATCAGATTTTTAACTATCTCATTAAGATATTGTTTAATGATGAGTATAAGTACCTATATTGACGAGTATGTAAAAAGAAATCTTGAAATGCTACACGTTGAGGGTCTTATAATAAGGTCCACTGCAAATATAGGCGCAAATGATGGAAAGATCACTTAACATTTAACATTTATTTATTTTATTTTTCTTTCACAAAGGCTTACAGTAAGTCTAATACAAGTATCACTGCTTTCATTTGTATGACTTGTGATCTTGAAAAAGGTAAGTAGGTACTTAAATAATGTTGTAGCCATCTAGTTAACCTAGGCCGTTGAAAAAGCCGTAAGAAGAAACCGGTAAATAAATATTGTGGAACAGTATAAGTGGTGTTAAGCTATATGTGCAGCAGGCTGTACCAAGTGTCATCAATCAATCTATTATATAAAAAAAAGTCGGGTTTTCCTTCCTGACGCAATAACTTTAGAACGCACGAACCGATTTCCACGGTTTTGCATTCGTTGGAAAGGTCTCAGGCTCCGTGAGGTTTATAGCAAAGAAAATTCAGCAAAATTTCACATACAGCGCCATCGCGGGCTAAGCTGCGGGCATCAGCTAGTAGTATATAAAACAATCTTAATCAAGTTACCATAAGTGTACAGTCATGTGCCATTACGTTTATGTAGAGCTATAAGAATTTTCGTGTCTCGTGGGGTATTAATGTTTGTTTTATTTCGTATATATGTGTAATTAGAGCTTGTGAAACACGACATGGTCATTAATAAACTACTTTAGAACTAACGAGATCCATTACACTACAGCCCTCACAGTCACCTTGCTACAATTTCGTTATTTTTGTTATGCTATAAATCATTCAGTGATAATAAATGCATTCAGTAGTTTATTTGTTAGTTATTTACAGTAAAGTTTAGTAAGTTTTTTGCTAGCCAGCTCTATTGTTCACTGGACTCAATTGAAACAAGGATGCTTTCATGATTGTTTATTCTTCCGTTTGAATTCTAGCAGAAAGATTTTCCTTCACTTGTATTGCAGTATTGTAGTTAGTTCTCCAGTACAGAATTTTCTGAATTCGGACACAAAATATCGCCAGTGTGTTTTCTTTTAAAGCTGTCAATGATTTGTATGCGTTTATGTTTCTGGCTAGAGAGGTAATAATACATCCGGCCCGCACCGTCACACCGGGCCAATAAAAAAATACTCTTGACGATCTATGTGTTTTGATATAGGAGTAAAGATCGAACAAACGCAGTGCGAGAGAGTAACTATTTCTAGTTTGCTTAATTTTCTTTCACATAGATTTCTTTACCCTCTTCTGAAGTTATTTTTATGAACCTTGACATAATAGTTACCTATAGTTCTTCACTGATATAATGGAACTTTTATGTTTGCGATTTAAGATAACGTTGATATACGTTAATGGTTTGGCATTAAAGCAAAAACATTAAACTTAAAAGTAAAATAAAACTTATATCAACATTTTACTCGAAAGTGCTCCATTTTAATCCATAATCCATTCCATTACTCAAATTGGGAAACTTTACAACGACCCATATTTTGTAACCGCATATAAATTATTCATTCGCTATTACTACACAGTATTTTAATCTCAATTAATAAAGGTTTTGTTTAAAATTTGGAAAAGCTGAATATTCTAAGATAAGCCAAAGAAAGTTTTCAGAAACGTCCAAGTTTTGATCCATTTTCGAAACCCCTCGGGGTGCAGTCAGTGTTATATAACTAACATCAAACACATTACTCGTATAATACTGGTAAGAAATCACATTATTCTTCTCCAAGTGGCTTTAAAGTAATACAAACCTAAAATATATTACCCATTACTTAAATGGTTTTAGTGATGGTTATTTTTGCCTTACTTCAAGTGAAGTCACTGCGCATTTTCAAAACTCAGTTGGGGTCGGTTTATATAATTACTAGCTGTTTCCCGCGACTTCATACGCGTGAAAATTATGTTATAAGGACAATTTGATTGCTCTCTGCTTAGCCCCTCGGATAAGTAGCGTGATAATATATAGCTTACTAGCTGACCCTCGCAACTTCGTTTACGTCACATAAGGTATGCGAAAGGAGAGGTACTTCTACATCAGAATCATCAAGCAGCGTGTGAAACGGCCCTGTTTGCTTAATCATAAAAGAGCTTAAAGATTAAGTCTATTCTAAAACAATTCAGTCCCCGCCTTCGGCGCGGACTGAATTATTTTACAATAGCCTTAATCATTAAGCTCTTTTATGATTAAGCCAACACACCCGTTTAGAATTACCCTCACATTCAAAGGAACCCTTGAATTCTAGGTTTTGCGAAAGTTAAGATGTCTCTAATTCCTGAACTACAAAACCCTCAACATTGAAACTTGTGTGAAACAATCCTTAGAGTACTTTCTTTATAACACTGAAAAAAATTTTAGAATCGAACCACGCATTCAGAAGTTACAACTAAAAAGCTGTTTTGTCTTTCATGCCCTCTCCCAAGGGAACCGCGCAAAATATCGGGATCAAAAGTATCCTAGAACATTCCTCGGATTATAAGCTCTGATTGTACCAAGTTTCATTTAAATCAATTCAGTAGTTACGGCGTGATACTTATTCGGGATACAGACAGACAGACAGACATGAAAAGTTTAAATTACATTTTCGGCTTCAGTATCGATTAGAGAATGCCCTCCAATTAAAATTTTCAAAATATCTTCCATGTACAGACTCGCGACCCTCAACAGTTTTATTATAAGTATAGATTTGAAGACCCTACCCCTAGTTAATATTTATGCAAAATTTGAATCAAATCTATTGAGTACCTTTCGAGATCCTTCCTAACAAAGCAAAGCAAACAGACAAACAGCCAAAAATTTTATAACTATATTTTCGGCTTCGGTATTTCATGTTGAAAACCCAGGGAGTATTTTTTTTTTTTATATTTTCAATGTACAGTTTTGACTTTTCTGTCACTTTATCATATGTATAGATTAGGTAACCTTTACTTTTGTTATAAAATTGCATATGTTTATGTAGTCAAACTATTGTAAATGCTCTCGAGTCACTTTCTCTTTCAGATTTTCTAGTTTAATTGCATTATTTGGACTAGCCGCGAAACAACACATACGAGTAAAGTCGATTGAGCTCCGCTAGAATGGTTGTTAAGTTTATCCGTTGCTAACAATTCGCCAGAGAAAATACGCGGCAACAAATCTTCTTAGGAAAAGGTTGTATGTACTAACCGAATCCAGATTCCAGGTGTCGGCGGAACAATGCAATTCCCGAACAAATCGCATTGGGAATACGGGTGGCAACACCTCCCGTGTATCTCGTCGCCTCACCTCACATCGCCATCGCCCCCTCGCCTTCAGGTGCTCTATTCCCATCCCTCAAGTGACATCCAACTAATATTTATCTTGTGAACAATGAATCGAATATGAGAATAGTTACAATTTTGAAAATGTAGTTACAAGATGTTTGATTAATTTTATTATTGAAATGTATGGGTTATATTAGGTATGGCGTTTTGCTAAAACCTTCATGTATAGAATTTCTTCATTCTGTAATTTGTTTTGTTGCTATAATAGTAGATATACTTTAATGTAGGTAGATTGATAAAAAAATAACAAGAAAACGCTAGAACTCTTCTGAATCACTTGTAAGAATATGTCTCTTAATCCGATCCACCGGGCCCACAAGAAAACCTTTGGACGATCTATTTGGATATAGGAGTAAAGATCGGACAAATGCAGTGCGAGAGAGTTCCAATTCCTAGATTGCTTAATTTTCTTTTACATAGCATTAAAGCAAAAACAATAAACTTAAAAGTATGTAATAAATATGTCTCTTATATTAATTATTCCCGAAAAAAACGTTTACTTACATATATAAATAATCGGTGACTTTATGATAATTAATTATCATCTCAATTTTCAATGTAAGCTTTAGCAGTTGAGAGATATCAATAGAGTAAATCTCATATCTTAACCTTAATATATTTTGAAACAGTCTACCTATAGACTTATCGTCTAAGCATACATATTTGACAAACCACTCTACCAAACAACCAAGCTGCCGATTGTCTGACACACGAATGATACGGAGCCTGGAACGTTTATCCGAAACTCGTTTGGTCGAATACACTGTTGACAGAATCATCATTGGTAGACGTCTCGTTCCATAGAAAGCACGGTTGGCAGAAACCACTACTCGTAGAAAGCACGGTTCGCCGAAGAATCCTTCCATAGAAAGCACGGTTGGCCGAAATCACTACTGGTAGATAGCACGGTTTGTCGAAGAATCCTTCCATATAAAGCACTATTGGCAGAAATCACTACTCGTAGATAGCACGCTTTGCCGAAGAATCCTTCCATAGACAGCACGGTTGGCAGAAATCACTACTCGTAGAAAGCACGGTTCGCCGAAGAATCGGTTGTTAGAATCAATATTACATAGATGTCATGGTTGTTCGAAAGCACTATAGGTAGAAACCTCTGCTCATAGATAGCACGGTTCGCCGAATTAATTGTTGACAGAATCATTATTCATAGACACCTTGATTCATAGAAACCGTGGTTGGTAGAAACCACTGTTCTTAGATAATACCTCTCGTCGATAGCTTCTTTGATAGAAACCACCATGTCCAGAAACATCGGGTCACAGAAAGCTCCTTACAAAGAATAAACTATTAAAATATTTTCAACCTAATGATCACTTTGGGCTTTTTAACCTTAAGAGTCCGTATGACACCAATCGGTGGAAACAAGATTGAAGGTGTACATTTCAGCGTGCAAGAATAAGAGAGATGCGATCGGATTTTTTGCGTTTATAATGAAACAAATTAATTATAAAAGAACTATATTATATCGACGCTAAGGCTAGTTGCATTAACGACCATTATTTGAATTGTTCAGGAGAAGCATTTAAAGCTTCAAATTTTGCAAAAAAAAATCATAACCAATTAACCACTTGAGTTATCCCATTGAAAATCAGAATGGTTATCAAAAATCAACGCGTCTAGTAAGTACCTCGCGGAGTCATCCCAAAGGTCCGACGCAGGGGCGAATCAGTTTTAGATTCACTGATTCCGGTTCTTTCCCACCGTCCACCTTCCCAGACCACCTGGGTGTACGGTTGTAATTTTTTTTTAACTACGGTTCACCTATCCGGTATATCATTAATACATATTGGTGACGGTCCACCTCAGTTAATGCTGGCTGGGTTACAATTTTTTAATTGCATTTAAGACTCACTGTACAGTTAATTAATTAATCTTGTTTTTTCGTGTCCCAGTAGTTCCATTACACGAATAAAAGTACAGTTAAGTAGTGAATTAATTATCATATAGCAAAAACAAATGAAGATCTGCAAAACAAATGAAGAACGGCAAAACAAATGACGATCGACACCGTACACCCAGGTGGTCTGGGAAGGTGGACGGTGGGAAAGAACCGGACAAAACTAATGAAGATCGACAAAACAAATGACGATCGACAAAACTAATGAAGATCGACAAAACAAATGAAATTCGACAAAACAAATGAAAATCGACAAAAATGACGGTCGGATAAACAAATGACGATCGGCAAAACAAATGACGATCGAAAAAATATATGCATGTCAATAAAACAAAAGACTATAAGCAATTCGATAAGATCAAAAAATACTCTCAGCTATATTTTGTAATCTAGATGCGATTGCCATTCAAAAAAATAGGTGCAAGCAATTCTCGACCTTACTGACGCTTTTATAAAAATGTGCTATTAGGAGTTTATAGACATCACTGATCACGAATATGTAAAAAATAAATAAATATTGTGCATGTTCATAAGGTCGAAATTTGCTTGCACCCATTTTTTGTAATCTAGATGCCATAACCATTCAAAAAAATAGGTGCAGGCAATTCTCGACCTTATGAACAAGCACATATTTATTTATTTTTTACATATTCGTGATCAGTGATGTCTATAAACGCCTAAAACCACATTTTTATAAAAGTGTCAGTAAGGTCGAGAATTGCTTGCACCTATTTTTTTGAATAGTAATCGCATCTAGATTACAAAATATAGCTGCAAGTAATTTTTGACCTTATTAACTTCGTCTTTTGTTTTATTGATCTGCATAATATATGTTTTATCGAAGTTCATTTGTTTTTTCGATCGTCATTTATTTACCCGACCGTCATTTGTTTTTTCGATCGTCATTTGTTTACCCGACCGTCATTTGTTTTGTCGGTTTTCATTTGTTTTGTCGATCTTCATTTGTTTTGACGATCTTCATTTGTTTAGTCGATCTTCATTTGTTTAGTTGATAATAGTTTCTATAATAAGGTGTACCGTGGAAATGTAATATTTTCAATGGTACACCTAGGGCTAGGTGGACAAAGGTGAACCGTAGTTAAAAAAAAAATACCACCGTACACCCAGGTGGTCTGGGCAGGTGGACGGTGGGAAAGAACCGACTGATTCTTTTTTTGTTGTGTTATATTTGTTTTATTTTATTTGGTTGTGTTAATGCACCTGAGTGTTAGTGCGGTTGGACTACGGAGAAAAAATATTCCCCGTGCACCCACCAGTAGGGCGTAGTGGTGGGACCACGGGTAATAGGGGGAATAAGGTACACTATTTGGTTGAATTTATGCACCTGAGTGAATTATGCAGGAGGGAATGGACATTCAGGGAAATAGACGTAACGAACCGACTGGACATTCCGGGAATAAAACGTAACGTGCCGGAGGGGGTGAATTAAGTCTACGAAAGGGGAACGGGACTTCGACTCAAAATGGGAACCGGGAAAAGAAAGACAGACTGGGAAATGAAAACCAGGTACCGAGATATCGATTTCCATATTCATAGTTATAGCAGGACAACGTTTGTAAGGTCAGCTAGTAATATATAAACACATTTTTATCATTATAACAAAGCTGTTAATGCTATTTATTTTTACAGTATAATTATATAGTATGTACTAAAACAAAATAAAAACTAAAAATAAAATTATACTTTCTAATGTACCTAACCAATGAACATAAAAATAACTCCAGTTTTATATTTAAGAAAAAAATTACACACATACACGCCCACATTTCACCTTATAGTTTATGTTCCACGTAATAGGTGGTGAGCATATTGCCATGTTGAAATGGACAGGCTCAGGCCGTAACCACCCGCAGTTGAAATTTTTCAAGCCACCCATAAGGCCTTCAATTTGGCTTAACGATTGACATTTTACTGACAACCGGGTTTCTTTTCTAGTTAACCTTTTCTACGCAACAGTACGTTTTGCGAAAGTGTTCCATAGGTCGTCTCTTACGATACCCTCAGGTTGACTGTTTGTTCTCTTTCCTGTCCCCAAAAGAGACCCCGTCGCCCCCCAAAATAATTGTTTGCACTAAATATCGTTTTAGATATTTTTCATATGTAAAATCTCGGCTAGTCCACCTAAAAATTCTAATAGATCCATCTCACTCTTTTGAGCTAAGTGGTATTGCAGTCTTTTCTCATATTTCATTTGTGAAGTTCGACTAGTGTTTGAGATGCGCTCTGACGAATTAATGCGCTCAATTTCAAAGTCGGTAAATTTTACTTCCTTCGCAAATTCATGTATAGTTTTGAAGACATTGCATGTATTACGACTAAGTAGAATAGTCCACTACAGGAGGCTGTACCTTGGGATCGTGCGAAGCATGGCCCTGTACGGGGCTCCCGTATGGGCGGAGACCCTGACGGCCAGCAATGAGGCTAGACTGATGAGCCCGCAGAGAGTGATGGCCGTCAGGGTGATAAGAGGATACCGCACGATCTCCGGTGAGGCGGCATGTCTCCTAGCCGGGACCCCTCCATGGGACCTGGAAGCGAGAGCCCTTGCGTCACTGTTCAGATGGCGCAAGGAGGCGCTGGAGCGGGGCCAAAGGCCTGCGTCTCGAGAAATCGAGGCCCAGCGGACCCTGCTCCACCAGGAAACCCTGGAGACATGGAAGATGCGACTTGAGCAACCAAAGGGGGGATTCGCCACAATCGCGGCCGTCAGACCGGTCATGGACGAGTGGCTGGAGAGAAGACACGGTGCTCTCTCCTACCGGTTGACACAGATGCTTGCCGGGCACGGTAGCTTCGGTAGGTATCTGTGGCGAAAACACCGGGAAACCACGGCCGAATGTCAGCACTGCGAGGACCGCAGCGATGACACGGCGCTCCACACGCTGGTGGAGTGCACGGCGTGGGCACAACAGCGACAGGTCCTCGTAGTGGGTCTGGGCGTGGACACCCTCTCGCTTGAGGCCATGGTGCGAGCCATGCTCTCCAGCGGGAGTAAGTGGGACTGCGCCGCCTCGTTCTGCGAGCAGGTCATGCTCGCGAAGGAGGCGGCGGGCCGGGTGCGGGAGAGAACTCTCCCACCCGAGTTCCGCAGTCGGCGCCCCGGGCGCCGCCGACGTGTCTTCGCCGAGGACTATCGGCCTCCATGACCGGGGGTCTGAGGACGGTGGGAGGGCCGCTCACCGTCCTTACAGAAGCAGGCCCATGACGGCAGCGTGACGTGAGCACTCACGCACGCCCCCCCTTAGAAGCGGGGTCACACCCGAAACCCCCCATAGACGCGGGATTGCACCCGAACCACCCCCTGGGCGAGGCCGCATTGGCGGCCGTAGGTCTGTTGGGAGTCACGGGACATCCTTCCTGAGGGCTTACCCGGGGCTCTCAACCATAGGCTGTTGGGCGTTACGTGAGGTTTTTAGTCGGTAAGAGTCCGGCATAGCATCCTACGAGGATTTTCCCTCACGTTAAAAAAAAAAAAAAAAAAAAAGTAGAATAGTCCAGCGTGCATGCCAAGATTCTAACACATTTTGTGTCTTGGGAATGTTATATGTACGGTCGAACACTGACCACATAGCAGGTGGAAACAGTGGCTTTTTTTTGATCGTTAATTTAGTACTATCGATCGTATGTTGCACACAATGTCCAGAGATATAATATTTATCAAACCACTTTGCCAATCCTGCGGCTTCCTCTGGTAATACATCACTTCTGACAAGTTGAAACGCTTCCGGTATCTCGTTGGGCTCTAGGAATGCCAAAGCAAATAAAATAAAATAAAATAATATTCTTTATTGACATAATCAGGATACATCGCAACATGGGAATCCCTTACACCTGCGCTAGTTAAAACTGTGTTGCAGGTGCAAGTTCCTTCCCCAATATTAAGGTGCCAACACTTAGGACTATTCTTTGTTACATAACTTTGAATAAATGTAAATTTAAAGGAAAAATAAATATCTTATTTTATGTGCAAATGAAAAATCATTTCCATACTTCTTAGCAAGACCCTCGGCCTGTACGTGGCGCCAAATGCTCTGTGTGAGATGAAATAAACATAGTCTATGTATACATTCTGGAAACTGCTGCTTAACGGCATTGATAGTTGCTATTTCAAAATCTGTTAAAATGTTCTGAGGTAACAAACTCGTCTTAAATGTATTCGTAGCATATCTTTTCAAAAGTTCAAATAAAATTGTAAAGCAACTTTCTGTCTTATATGACAATAATGCAAACACCAAAGGCAGAAATTTATTAGTGCCATTTTCCGTCCCTATCGAAGCGTGTATAGTATATATTTGAGTAAATGGCGTCGGACATGTAAAAAATGTGCCATCCATAATCCAACATTTTGCATTTAGAAGTCGTCTGAAATTGCTTTTTGTGCAAAATACAATGACACTCTCCGTTTGTGTGATATATTGGCCGATTAAAAATTGCTCTTCCCCGATTTTCGTGAGATAGTCCGGTACTTCAAAATCGAATGAAGTGGGGATTGTAGGCTGTCCTTTATTTCTAATGCGATGTACAATCATCCGTGCAGCTGCTTTATTAGGTAATTGGGTGGCACTTGTACTTGGTAGATCCTGTAGGCACCGGTTTACTATTTGCGATGGAGAATCCATGGAATTTGTTGCAGAATCTTTTATTTTTGATTTATATTCCAGTTGAAGTCGCCGTTCCGGCTCTGGCAAATGGACATGTGCGTAATTTCGTTTAGTTATCGAATGCTCGTTACCAGAAAATAACGTTTTTACAGTAGCACCACAACTTTTTGCACAGCTCTGCGTGCATCTCCAGTAAAAAATATCATTCACTTTTCTGTTTAAGTGGTATGAATAACCATCCACTATGAGAACTCGTCCTCCACGTTTGGATTCAACCAACTTGCAGGCACACATGATAAAAACGTCTCAATAATAAGAAAGGCCGAACTAAATAAATACTTATTAAAAACGATAGATGTACATTGGCTTCTCAAATACATCTAGTATCTGAAGGTCAAGTACATGATTTTGAAGTATTTTGTTTTTAAGTTACATTTTTAGGGTTTCGTAGCCAAATGGCAAAAACGGAACCCTTATAAATTCGTCATGTCTGTCTGTCTGTCTGTCTGTCTGTCTGTCCGTCCGTGTGTCACAGCCATTTTTCTCCGAAACTATAAGGCCTATGCCTTTGAAACTTGGTAACTAGATGTATTCTGTGAACCGCATTAAGATTCTTATATAAAACTAGAAAGAAAGTAGTAAATTTCGGGGGTCCCCATACTCAGAACTGAAACTCAAAATTTTTTTTTTCATCAAACCGATACTTGTGGGATATCTATAGATAGGTCTTCAAAAATGCTATTGAGGTTCCAAACATCATTTTTTTCTAAAGTGGATAGTTTGAGCAAGATACACTTCCAAAGTGGAAAAATGTGTGTCCCCCCCCCCCTCTAACTTCTAAACTAAGAGAATGATAAATCTAAAAAAATTATATGATGTACATTGTCATAAAAACTACTAACGAAAATTAGTTTGAACGAGATAGAGCTCGTAGTTTTTTTTTAATACGTCATAAACCGCAATTTTCGTTTAGAAAAATCACTACCACAGCAAACGTGTTAAAACATCAATCAAAGTTACAACGAACTATGTATAAGAACTTTTATATTATGTTACTTGCTGCTACGAAACCCTTCATGGGCGAGTCCAACTCGCACTTGGCCGGTTTATTTTACAAATTTCTATCAGATTTGAAAATAGAAGCCATTTGAAATATTTTTGATACTACTTATAAAGTATTTCTGACCAGTATAAGAACAAAAAGTCTTTTATCTCAATAAAAATTGCCGCCTCTTTCTGCGAGCGGGTCATGCTCGTGAAGGAGGTGGCAGGCGGGTAAGGGAGAGAACTCTCCCACCCGAGTTCCGCAGTCGGCGGCCTGGGCGCCGCCGACGTGTCTTCGCCGAGGACTATCGGCCTCCATGACCGGGGGTCTGAGGACGGTTAGAGGGTCACTCACCGTCCTTACAGAAGCAGGCCCATGACGGCAGCGTGACGTGAGCAACCCACGCATGCCCCCCCTTAGAAGCGGAACCACCCGAAAGCCCCCAAAGACGCGGGATAGCACCCAAACCACCCCCTGGGCGAGGCCGCAATGGCGGCCTAAGGTCTGTTGGGAGTCCTGGGACATCCTTCCGAGGGCTTCCCCGGGGCTACCAACCATAGGCTGTTTGGCGTTACGTGAGGTTTTTTAGTCGGTAGAAGTCCGGCATAACATCCATGAGGATTTTCCCTCACGTTAAATAAAAAAAAAACACAATAAAAATTTGCTTTTGTTGCTTCATGAGTCTTCTGTCCTTGCTGTTCCATTTAATTTTACTGACACTGAACAATTCAAATAATGGTCGTGAATGCAACTAGCCTTAGCGTCGATATAATATAGTTCTTTTATAATTAATTTGTTTCATTATAAACGCAAAAAATCCGATCGCATCTCTCTTATTCTTGCACGCTGAAATGTACACCTTCAATCTTGTTTCCACCGATTGGTGTCATACGGACTCTTAAGGTTAAAAAGCCCAAAGTGATCATTAGGTTGAAAATATTTTAATAGTTTATTCTTTGTAAGGAGCTTTCTGTGACCCGATGTTTCTGGACATGGTGGTTTCTATCAAAGAAGCTATCGACGAGAGGTATTATCTAAGAACAGTGGTTTCTACCAACCACGGTTTCTATGAATCAAGGTGTCTATGAATAATGATTCTGTCAACAATTAATTCGGCGAACCGTGCTATCTATGAGCAGAGGTTTCTACCTATAGTGCTTTCGAACAACCATGACATCTATGTAATATTGATTCTAACAACCGATTCTTCGGCGAACCGTGCTTTCTACGAGTAGTGATTTCTGCCAACCGTGCTGTCTATGGAAGGATTCTTCGGCAAAGCGTGCTATCTACGAGTAGTGATTTCTGCCAATAGTGCTTTATATGGAAAGATTCTTCGACAAACCGTGCTATCTACCAGTAGTGATTTCGGCCAACCGTGCTTTCTATGGAAGGATTCTTCGGCGAACCGTGCTTTCTACGAGTAGTGGTTTCTGCCAACCGTGCTTTCTATGGAACGAGACGTCTACCAATGATGATTCTGTCAACAGTGTATTCGACCAAACGAGTTTCGGATAAACGTTCCAGGCTCAATGATACGAAGATAGCTGCTACACATTGTTTCACGTCGCGTCGTGGAACGTTGTAGTGTAAATAACTTCATCTCAGCAGCTGAATATTATAGGAGTATTTTGTCTATGATATCATTAATAAGTTGATAGCACATTTCTTACAATAAAAAAATTAATAGAGTTACATGATATTGAAAATTTCGCAAAAATTAACTGAATATTATATTAAGGGAGAAGTTCGAAAAATGCATTGCAAAAAAATCTGTATGTTCCAATATCCTGGCACTCCAGCTATGTAAATTCCTCCGGTAAGTACTTATTCGATCCTACCTAGTCGATTTTTACTTTCATGGGCGCCGTTACGAAAGAACTGACAACGGAACAAACGTATTCTGGAGAGGAGACCGTGACTTTGTAAAAGTGAGGCAGGAGGACAATCCACCAGATGGACCGACGTCCTGGAAAAAAGTCGCAGGCAGGAACTGGATTCGGAAGGCGCAGGACCGTGTAATGAGGCGTAAATTGCGAGAGGCCTACGTCCAGCAGTGGACAGCCGTAGGCTGATTTGAACAAATCCACGTTGTAGCTATTTTTAAATTGTTTCATTGACTTAGGCCTTGCTGTCACGAGCTCCATGTTTATAGTCTGATATTTGATGATTTCTCATTTTAAGAAGATAAATTTTATTGAAATATAATGAAAACATAACTCTAACTAACAATCATAAAACTGTTTCTGAAAACAGAATTCCTGTTAATATAATAAATTCAAATTATAATTCATTGCAAAATACTCTTATTAAAATTTGTAGAACACATAACAATAAATTTAACATATTCGTACCGTTTGTACTTTGATAATAATATCATGATATTTAAATTATTTTTGGATGAATCACGTTTGAAAACCCCTTTTGGCTTATAAATTATGTATCTCAATCAAAAACAACTCATGATAATTTTAAACAAGCCAATGGACTCGATTATTGTCAGTAGATGATCAATATTCCATTTCACAATACCACGATTCCAATCTTTGGGAAATCAACAAAAATTTGCATACAAAAAGCGCTATCTGTTTTGCATAAATCAATTTACCTATCCTCTTTCGAAAGGTTTTTCTTTCCCAATTTCAACACAAAGTTTATTTGTAAACAATGTAGGAATTGCCCTGGGGATTTCCCGAATAAAAGTTTAGAATTATTATAAATTTAAGATTCTATGGGCAGTGGGCAGTGATAAATATGAAGCGAGGGCAACACGTCATTCGTAAAAGTTTGAAGCCTACGCCCAGAATTATATTTCAATTAAAAGTACTTGACCGTAATTCGAAGCTTATATAATGAGATAGGCATATCCGTTACCCGTAGGCTTATCTTACTCATGTTTGATGACGTATTTCCGTCGACTCACCAGCAGATGGCGCCACCTGTGAACTTATAAAAGAACATGGCGTCCACTTGGTCCTCATTGGCGTTTTGATTCCCGTAGCAAAAGGTTATAGCAGGAACACCTGCTAGTGCATTTATTTTTTCTAGTTACTAGTTATATACCTAGTAAAGTTATAAAAAGTGACTTGGGATTAAGGAAGTGAATTTACAGAAATAATTATTTAACGGCTTTGCCGTTCGTTTGAATATACAGTGAATCTAAAACAAGTGACTTGTGATTGAAGTAAGTGAACCTACAGACATATTTAACGGTTTGACCGTTCGTTTAAGTCTCAGGTATGTTTTTACTTCATATTTTTACGATCACATATGAGTGTGATACGTCATAACGTGAAATAACCTATTATTTTAAAATAGCACGTAAACCTTTCGAGGTTGCAGTTTCTTTTATTTAATATCTTTAGTTACAGCTAATATCAAACTGATTTTATAGATTGTATTCATAGGTACTAATACTTTTTTTTAGATATCATTTGCTTCGTGTATGTACAGCGTAAGTACAGCCGAATATAGAAAATATTTTCAAAATATTTTTATACCTACCCACATAAAGGCACATTAATTACTAGATGTTCCTATACATGTAAAAATATGGCCTATTATGGGTAAAATCGTAATCATCCCAAGTTTCTGAATACGTACGAGTGTGTCAAAGTAATCACTAAATGTTCACCATGAAAGTAGTACTTAAATTTTAGGTACCTAACATAATACTATTTCTTTTAGTTTGGTTTCTTGATAGAAATGAATCCTCCATCCTTAGAAAGTGAGCTAATTCCAAGTGGAGTATTTCAGAAGCGCGCTCTGAGCTCCAGTTACTGTATTAGGTACGCCAAATAGCTACAGTTCCAGCTCATTTAGCTCGAACTTCAAATAAGGGCGATCGCGACGCCACGTGCATTGTCGTAAGTGGAGTAAAAGAAGCCGACTTCCACTAAACCAGATAAGGATGATGGAAATAGGTGAGTTATTTCTTATTACCTAACACTGGTCCTGACCAAGTGTAAATTTCTTCACAGATCAGAGGTTAAATTACGAGGATGATAGAAACAATCATCCTTGCTTCGTATTTTATATAGGGACAGCATTAAAAGAGATTTCGGTTACCCAAGATCCTAAGACACAGTATAACCTAAGAGGTTGATAGACACGTTTTGGCGACAAATTGCCTTGATAAGATAATATGCTGATACCCACTATTGTAAAATCATAGTCCTGGGTTCGTCAACCTAAACAAAAACGGGGAGATCCGACAATTCGAATCCCTGCTACATTTTGAAAAAGCTGACAAGGTTCTTTCTGCCAAAAGGCTTTTGCTGCCAAAACCTTTTGTATTTTTAAACAAAGAGAATCTTTTGAAAAAATTAAGTTTCTACGAAAATATTTATGACAAAATTGAAGACCTACTTTAATAATAGGATTTCCATAAATCTTTTATCAATTTATTACAAATGGCTTGCGGCCATAGATCTGATTTCATATATTATTCTCAGAATTGTCAAAGACCCAATTCTTAAAAATGAACCTTGATAAAATATCGTCTTCAAACACATACATTTTCGAGGCTGAAGCCTTTTCAACGGCACTCGGGAAGGCATGCATTTTGGTCTTCGATCTCCAAAAAGGATGACCCCGAAAAAAGTTCATCCAAATCATTACGCCAGCCTTCGAGAGGATCAGGCGTCAAGATCAGATCTCCATCGAATAGAGTCCAGATTCCATTGTACCAAGAGCCTTTTTAGGCCTGTATTACAGTTACCACTCTCGAGGGGTGTGTACAATATCCATAATAATTGGGCATACGACAGTAAATGTCCCTTCAATTATGAAATTTCTGAGCTTTAGGCTCTCAAAGAGACTGAGAAGTTTAACATCCCCTGCCCATACCAGCAAAGGAAACACTAACCAGTAACCACCCTCGAGGGGTATGTACAATATTGTGTATCTATAATAATTGTAATATACGATAGTAACCAGGCGTACGATAAAATACTAAGTAACCATGCAAGGATGTCCCTTCAATTACGAAATTTCCGAGCTCGAGGCTCTCAAAGAGACGAGGAGAGGTCTAACATCCTCTGCCCACACCAGCAAAGGAAACACTAAATGATATGACCCTGTCATTCTATGTCGGTCAGTTAACTCTGTACAAAATACGTTGGTAAGGAACGAGAGTACCAAAAAGTTTTAAATTTATAAAAGGGTACCGCATTCCCTTTATCCAGAAACTCCAATCCGTCCTGCACGGTATTCGAGAGGACGTAGGTTCGAATCCTGCTCAAAATTGATAACCTTCCCACATTTAAATTTACACCGAACTCTGTTCAAGTCCCGTCTTGACAAGGTTCTAAATTTTCACTTTATGTTAAAATGCTATGGAAAACTTGACTAAGGTGGAATACTAATTGAGAGATTTTAAATACTTAAGAATCCATACAACGAACTCTTTTTAAAAAGGTTTCCTTTTTAACTGAAATGACCACATTGTGCAATGGTTCAAAAGATGAATGCTCAAGGCACTCTAAAACTAGTTCCTTTGTCACCAAGTTTGGTTTCTCCACTTTTCCTAACTTCAAATAGCGATGGGTCATCCGCCCAGAATTTAGTTTTAGGACATTGTACGCCTTTGTGAAGCCAGAATAATTCTATCTTTCAGCATGTTCCGTTTACCAGATTTCCTCCAACCACGAGATTGGATGTGCAAAATACATCTCAGTCAAGCTTATTTTCATGATAAAGCTGACGTAGTGTACATTATTCTTTCTCAGAGCACATTCTTGTCTTCCACTCGGGTAAGCCGCACCCAAAACATTTTCGTTTCTCACCATCTGGGTGCCTCGATTTCTATAGAATAAGAGTATTCAAATACTCGTCTACCTACACAAAATCTCATTTTGCGCATCAAAATCCTGTTACTCTTCACAAACACGTACAAATAGCCTTGAAAACTCTTCAAACCCAGGGATGGTTAGACAATTGGGAGAAAACAATAATAGGTTCCCAAAGAAACCTCTCATATCGTTATGCGATAGACATAAAACTACCTGAAAGTCCAATACCAAAAGAAAAGATATTAGACATAAAAGGAAGATTTATTTAATTTCAAATCAAAGAAACTTAGTTCTTTTAAAGAAAATTCAAACTTGGTGGGTCTTTTGAATTTTTACCACTTTCGCAGTGCCTAGAGGTAGCTTTACCTCAGCGTCACATTCGGTCAATCTCCTAACCGACAACCCACTGAAGAAAATAGTAGTGCACGGAGTGGTACAAGTGGAACTCCAATAGTGGGTCCGCAATTACCGGTTCTCGACAATTTTACAAGCTTTCCATCCGAGATGCTTTCTTACCACGGACGCGTCAGATTTCGCTTGGGAGCCCAGCTAGAAAACATTTTTCTCTAACAGGCTCGAGGGCCTAGAATAACAAAGATTGCACTGCATCAATAGAGATGTTGATAATCTTACACATGATTCGAAATCATATACCGGTACTGTGTTACAGTCTGTACTCATTCAAAGCAGTTGTAGTCCATCCCCCCAGAGGGACGAGACCAAATCAATTGCCTTGACGAACTTAACTCGTCAGCTTGCGTGTAATGGTCCGACATCAAATTGACTTCACCATACACTGCATTCCGAGCCGATACCATATGTATCAGCTCCTCCGGGTATTTTTTGGGAGCATCCTGCTTCAAACACCACCAAGGCAAGATTGCCTACAAACAATATTCCTATTATGAAATGGAGAACACTACACATGATAGGCCTGTTTGTAATGTGTGGATATTACTTTCACCACCATTTTTAATACCCAAGATGCTGTCACACCTTAATCGGTCAACAGGAGTGTTTGTGGTGCCGCGATGGCACAAGGTAATAATAGAGGGCAGATCTCAAAGCGAGAGCTCTGTAAGCTCCATTCGTTCTGCAGAACCTGCAAAAGAACCTAATAAATATTATTTCTTTCCTTCTACTAAACACCTCGACAGCTCTCCCACCACCTCACATAGAGAATCTGTGGAAATGTGGGGGGGGGGGGGGCGAAGAGGTAAATAACAGATATTAAATCAAAAACTTCTACTATTGAGCTCCTTGAGACCTACCTTTTAAGATACTTATAAATTTTACAGTTCTTGATAATATAGAAACCGTTAGTCAACTTTACATAGTTCGCATGTTTTGGTTAAACATATTATCTTGGTCGATTTCTTTAAAAAATGTAAAGAAAGTTAAGTCACATATTCATTGATATTGGGATTGATGACTTAGTTCAATATTACCAAGTATTGATACAAAGAGAACATTTTTCAGGTTTCTCGTCATAGTGATTTTATGCTTAGGTCGCCGCAACCACGATCTAACTTTGCTCGATTGTATTAACTCACGTCATAGGTACTACTTTTAGGCCCGAATCAAGAGTCCGAAACTGATCATTTTCATTTCAGACAATCTGGTTGGAAAACTATTGTAAACAAAGATAACACCTACGACTAATCAATTGAATCCTTTATTCTAGATAGAAATTAGGATATCAGAGTAACCGATATGAGACTACACAGTCTAATAGTTTATTTATGACTGTTAGAGGTTCTCCAACTATTCTAGCCCCGGCACTAACCGGTCAACAGCAGCTTCTAAGAATTGGTGGTGGTGGTAAGATCAAAATAATCCTCAACACGAGGTAATTGACGATGGATTTCAAAAAATTTTATCGTCGAGTAATAATGTCAGCTACTACCACCAATCAAATATAATAATAATTCGCAATTATTTAATCCTGTCAATAGAAGGAATACTTACTACTCCTTAAATAAGATTCCTTATTTAGTCTGTTTAAGATTACATATGAAGTTGTTCAAGATGGTAAAGATTATAAATCTAGATACCATACATACAACATTGTATAATATTATTTTCCTAAAAATAAATTAGAATCACATTGGCGTTTCCGTCACTCACCAGGCCAAAACAAACATTTCTCATTATATAAGCTTCGAATTACGGTCAAGTACTTTTAATAGCGGCGTTTTCCCTGAAAGAAAACGCATATTAAAATACTTACCTAATTCGAAGCTTACTTTTTAAATCTGCCTGGTGAATAAAAGCCAATGAGGACCAAGTGGACGCCATGTTCTTTTATAAGTTCACAGGTGGCGCCATCTGCAGGTGAGTCGACGGAAATACGTCATCAAACATGAGTAAGATAAGCCTACGGGTAACGGATATGCCTATCTCATTATATAAGCTTCGAATTAGGTAAGTATTTTAATATGCGTTTTCTTTCAGGGAAAACGCCGCTATTTTCGTGTTGAATGCAGGTTTAATTTGATAAGTTTTATTAGAATTGTACGCTTTGTTTATGACTCAATAACAAATTTGTTTTATACATTGAATACCAGTAGATAGGTACTTACCATTGTTTTAGCTGAGTTGAATAAACTTAAAGTAGTGTTCCATCACATTCATTTTAAATTCTCTGGATATCATAGACGTTGCGGGAGAAAGAGTACCTACCTACCTGAGTTTTAGTTAAGTAAAATTGAGCTAGATTCAATTTAAGAACCAGAAAATCTAAAATTCTATCAAATGTACGTACAGTGTATAACAGTGGGTACGTTTCAAATGTATATAAAAGTTTATACAATACTTGTACAAAATGTTTTATGTTTGCAAGTAGTACCGGCGAGTAGGTGATACGAAATAAATTGTCAAGTTATTAAAATGTCTAGATTATTCGTCAATCTAATCTATTATTTAAAGTCACTAAATAGAGCAGTCGAAGTTCTTAACTTTTGCAAGTCGATGACAATGTAAATAAATCCTCAAAGGCTTTCAATGTGCCGTTTTTGGCAACCATTGTTCGCGCCATTCAATTTTTTCGTTGCTTTGTCCTCTTGTTTCAACAGCTATCGATTTTCCGAATATTGTTTAACGAATGTTTCGCCTATATTTGGGTAATTTAAACTGTATTTATTGACCAATATCTACGGATGTAAGCAAGATTGTCTTTAAGGTATTAAGGGACCGGCGGATATAACTCTCCCACTCGATCTGCGCCCAGGACTATTGGCCACAATG
Source organism: Miltochrista miniata (assembly GCA_933228765.1). NCBI lineage: Eukaryota > Metazoa > Arthropoda > Insecta > Lepidoptera > Erebidae > Miltochrista > Miltochrista miniata. The sequence continues at coordinate 21,605,421 of OW121754.1, read as the reverse complement.
ATCGGTGGATTGTGGGGTATTGTGTGGTTTTTATTAGCATTCATGAGGAGGAGGAAAGAGCCTATATTTGCCTTACAAAGCTACATCACTTGTATATGCCCATTGGATGCATCCATAGCACGCCTTACTAAGTAGAACCCGTTTCCCCCAGTACAGTGATATGCTGTTTTTGACCAATAAATATGATTGGTGGCCAAACGTACCGTCCGGTCCGCAGCATAGCACATTGTAACGTTGTGAAACAACGGGGGCAAATATTGATTAACATTAGGGGTTTAGAATCGAAAATTAGATCAACATATGAAAGCGCCATCTACCGAGTAAGTGTCGAAACGGCGGAAACCTTATTCGTATTTAAAAAGCGGTCTTGACGATTGAGTAGTTTCGAGTGGTGCCGCTAGAGGCGCTGTACAAACATATATAAACAACCGCGCGCGAATTTCAAGGGGCATTACTAAAATAATCTAAATATACTAGTCGCGAAGGCGCAGGTGCATCAGAGTTTAATTTTATTCAAAGTGAAGAAATATAGTAAGGAGCCAAGTACTCCCAAAGTGATCAGCGATTTAGCTGCGAGCGTCAATAACCCCATCATTGGGTGAGTCAAATTAATTATAACGAATCTAGATTTTTAAAACAGTGAAAATTAACGGCTGTTGGTCAACCCTGTTATGGGAGGGTAGATTACAGGGGTGTGAAAAAAAAGGTCTCTGTAAAATTAGTAGATAACCAAACGTTGTAAGGCAACCGACTCCCAAATGGTTTAACGGGGATCGGCTGTCTTAGCAATGGGCGGGAAAAAGGGTTCCAGCTAACCCGTCTTCTGGAACATTCCAGGGTTCACCCTACGGGTTCGAAGAAACTATCTACCCTACGGATTGGGAAGATCCACCCTTCGGGTGCCACGAAGGTGAAGACGCACCCTTCGACTCTACGAGCGATCATCCACCCTACGGTTTGAAAACACCGTGCCAGCCGAACTTGTGGACGGCACGGCTACCTGGCGGACTGCATCAACATCCTGGAGCCACCAAGATAAGTCGAACCCTGAAGGACTATCGGAAATCGCGAAAACCCTTGCTGCCCGATATTGCCACAACCCACGACCCCCAAGTGCTTAATTTAAATAAATCATTAATTTTTCATGTGTTAAATTCTATCTTGTTATTTCTCTCTCCTTTCCTGAAAGCAAAGCGTTTCAGTGGCGCGTGGTTTCGGGTAGCGAGAAAGCGATTTCCGACGGGAGTCGGGAAGTCATAATTATAAGATATTTTAATCTGTGTTAAATAGTCTTAAGAGTGCCCGTTAGCGGGGTAGTTTCCCTCCAAATTATTACAACTACCCAGGAATTTGGCTCTCCTGACCTCTGCTGCCAACTTGTTCTTTCCGGCTTATTTTGTGTGTTTTTTATTAATTTTAGACAGATTTCGGCAAACTCAAGAACAAGGCAAAATTTGAATTTTTCTCAACGTAAATTGTAATTTTTCCAAATTTTAACGGTCCCCAAATTTATTTTTCACACCCTCAAATGGTTATTTTATGTTGGAAAATTTTTAATGAAATTTAAAGTAAAAGTTTTTCTTTTTTTTTCTTTGTTTTTTTTTCAATTTTAAATAGTACTTTGTTAAAGTCTGAAGTAACACTTCTAATTTGAAACGCTTACATTAATTTTCGTAAGTGAATTGTATTGTCTATATTCATCGTAAAAAGTAGTCACAGTAAATCACCACCACAAATTTTATTTTTTTACGGCGTCAAACCGCCTCAATTTGTGTATTATTTTGTTGTATTTCCTATATGTGAATTTACAGCGAGACCAACAGCCGATAATCGCACTTCTGGGTAACAATCCCTATTGAAATTTCACTTTAGTAAAACGAAAGATTTTACGAATTTCACTTCACGTAAATTATAAAAGATTTATAATTGTTTCACTTTTCGAATTACGTAGAATTCTGATACACCGAAATAAAACTGTAAGAAAAAACATTCCAAACGTAGATCACGCAGTGAAAACATTCTTGCCATAACAATTGTAAACTAATAACTTTGATTCATGTTCTGAATAAACAACGGCAGATGTTGCTTTCATAACGTTTACGAGTAAGTTGAATTACTAGCTCGATAGTAGAAGAAATTTTTTTTCCATATAAACTGTGGGTGGAAGTGAATAAAATACACCCCGGACACCAACAGTCTCATACAAAATATTTCCACAAGCGTCCAAGTACGAATCGGTTTTTCTAACAATTCGAAATATTCAAGGGTTCCGTAGTGGTGAGGAACAATTTACATAAAAGGTTGGTTACTACTATATAGCTTATTTCAAGAACCGTCCAAGTGCGAATCGTCTTTGACACAGTTCGTAATAATTAAGGGTTCCGTAGTAGTAAGGAAAGATTTAAAAAAAAAAATTTAGTTGGTACGAGTTAATATACAATTAACTCTTAGTACGTTCGTGGGAATAGTTACATATTAATAAAAATAATATTAACGTCAAAAATTTTATTAATCGATTACAACGGTCAAACATTTAGCTAACTTCATCAACCCATCATCATACACCTCACTTTCACTACTTACTGCTTCGGATTAGATTACATTTAAACACAGACAGACAGACAGACAAGAATATCTAGTAGGGTCCAAATTTTTATTTGAGTGAAGGAACCCTAAAAGGTGAGATTTCCAAACTTAAGTATTTCCAAAAGCAAATACTAAGTTTTATAAAGGTTCAAATTGTAATTCGGTTCACTGAACCCCAAATAGTAGAATTTATTTTTCGTTAGTCCGCGGGTGGGTCGAAAAATATTCACATTCCTTAACATACAAAGACGAATGCAGATAACGGTAAAGGCCGTAACACACTGCGCTAAGATGCGTATGCGAATAGTTTATAGAGTACATCAGTACAGTTACACAATAGTGTTTTTGATAATTATTTTTTGGGAAAATATAAGGGGGTTAGCACACTGTCATATAATTTTAGTACTTAGGTGGCACATATAGGTACCACATTTCATGTCATGTTACACGCATACATGTTATCATACGGAAGTTTCACAATTACACTTACATAATAATTAGGTAGTAGATGGTCATCACATATTCATCACAATTATCTTCACACACAATTCCAAACACATCATAAGCAGTTTTTTTTTTTGTTTGTTTGTTTACATAGTGACACTTGAACTTCATGTTGTGTGACTCCCAAAGGCGGAAGTAGGAGTCAAACTGGTTACAGGCGAATCACTTTCGTAGATTAGAGAAAGTGACTCAAAGGTCTTAAGTTTTGGTTCCCGACCAAAGCTGACGGGTTATTATATAGCATGGAATGTAGTGTGACACTGGCCTTAGATGCAACGATAAATAACACGTTTACATCAACACGATTACGTCAGCAGCTTACGCGCAAACAAAACAAAACTTGCACAGGGGAGATTTCATACGTACATACATACATATTATTTATTTAAGCACGCACATACATTTTACACTGCCATGGTGGCACACAAGGGTACCATATGTTTTTGGAGATTTGGCATAATGGCCAGAGAGCGTTTATCTTTGTTATTTATTAGGGTTGACATAATAGTCATAGTCAACATTCTTCTACTAAAGTTGCGAATAAGCACTTAACTTTGTTATTGCTACTAAGATTGCGAATAAGCACTTGTTTTTTATTTTATTTTGTTAAAGGGCTAAAATAGCCTAGTAATTAGTTAGGGACACTACACACTACACACGACTTTCAAATAAGTACACATAACAACGTGACAAACACATGCCGTGTTCGTCATGGGGACATAGGGGTTAATGAGCATCACGGAGGATTCTGCGAGTAAATTATTTCTATCACTTTTCTGTTTCTTGGTTTAGTTGGGAGTTTTCTGTTAGATGGAAGCATGGGTCTATCCCTAACAGAGTTCGTCGGTTACTGTTAGGTGGCAGCATGGTCGTGCCCTAACAGATTTATGGTGTAGGTTTATTACTGTTTCGAGGAAGCATGAGTCTTACCCGAACAGATTTATGGTGTAGGTTTAGTACTGTTACGAGGAAGCATGAGGCTTACCCGAACAGAATTATGGTGGACTGGTATTTGGCAGCATTTGTCTTGCCCTAACAGTCGTAGGTGTAGATCACCGTTATCTTTATTTTCGTCATATGGCTACTCCTACCACTCGGAAGCTAGAGGCTTGCCCTGGGGGATAGTCCATCCTATGAGTCGGAAGTGTTACACGAGCTCTAGTAGGATGTTCTTCTCTGGGACGGTTGTATAAATCCCAGCCTTCAGCAAAAAGCCTTATTATACACACCCCACTTTCAGGCGGTGCGTATTACCTGAACCTTCAACCCAAAGCCTCAAATACGTCTTTTCTCTTTCTGTCCTATAAGATCCTTCAGAATCACCCAAATACATCCTGCGAGTTGGTTTCATTAAGGTTAAGGCCGACTCTTCGCTACACCCAGCATCACCTCATTCACACAACACACTAACATACACACACACATAGACGAGTAGTAGGTATTATGTTAGGGGCGTTCGAGGACGAACGCAGCGTTTGACGCGTTAGGGTACGTCAAACGCTCACCGGGGAGGGGGAGTATGTAACGTTGTGAAACAACGGGGGCAAATATTGATTAACATTAGGGGTTTAGAATCGAAAATTAGATCAACATATGAAAGCGCCATCTACCGAGTAAGTGTCGAAACGGCGGAAACCTTATTCGTATTTAAAAAGCGGTCTTGACGATTGAGTAGTTTCGAGTGGTGCCGCTAGAGGCGCTGTACAAACATATATAAACAACCGCGCGCGAATTTCAAGGGGCATTACTAAAATAATCTAAATATACTAGTCGCGAAGGCGCAGGTGCATCAGAGTTTAATTTTATTCAAAGTGAAGAAATATAGTAAGGAGCCAAGTACTCCCAAAGTGATCAGCGATTTAGCTGCGAGCGTCAATAACCCCATCATTGGGTGAGTCAAATTAATTATAACGAATCTAGATTTTTAAAACAGTGAAAATTAACGGCTGTTGGTCAACCCTGTTATGGGAGGGTAGATTACAGGGGTGTGAAAAAAAAGGTCTCTGTAAAATTAGTAGATAACCAAACGTTGTAAGGCAACCGACTCCCAAATGGTTTAACGGGGATCGGCTGTCTTAGCAATGGGCGGGAAAAAGGGTTCCAGCTAACCCGTCTTCTGGAACATTCCAGGGTTCACCCTACGGGTTCGAAGAAACTATCTACCCTACGGATTGGGAAGATCCACCCTTCGGGTGCCACGAAGGTGAAGACGCACCCTTCGATTCTACGAGCGATCATCCACCCTACGGTTTGAAAACACCGTGCCAGCCGAACTTGTGGACGGCACGGCTACCTGGCGGACTGCATCAACATCCTGGAGCCACCAAGATAAGTCGAACCCTGAAGGACTATCGGAAATCGCGAAAACCCTTGCTGCCCGATATTGCCACAACCCACGACCCCCAAGTGCTTAATTTAAATAAATCATTAATTTTTCATGTGTTAAATTCTATCTTGTTATTTCTCTCTCCTTTCCTGAAAGCAAAGCGTTTCAACATATCTAGTGGGATCTTTTACAGAGTAGATCGAGGCTTACTTACAGACATCCACACTTTTCCAGTAGTACCTATTCAGCAACACGCGATATGTGGAGAGCCTATTGGTGTGATGATATCAATTACTTTATTAATATTAAAATAAATTAATTAAGGTAAAATATACAGCAATTAATGTGAGGCATCCCTAAACGCTACGAGCAATGTTTACAATATCGTCACCCTCGACCCTACTGGAACGTACCTACGCACATCTTTATTTTATTCAAATACACAAAGCAGTGAGACTTGATTTTTAGTACATTGAAAAATTAAAGAAGTATTAACGGAACATATTTTGGAATTACAATATCCACTTGTCTCAAGGTGCTGGTGCACAGTCTAGCTCACTCGTCATGCTATATGAGAGACTGAAGCTCCCGCCGTACTAACTTTTAGGTGATTAACATACAGTCACATATTTTCAAATATTTGCGTATAGTGTTCTGCATTCATGCCCTAAGAGGTAAGCAGAGGCATACTATACGCACATATTTTTCACCATTTGCTTTCTTGATTTGTAGTGTTTAATTGAAAGGCCCAACCTACTGTTCTAACCACCCACGAAGTCTTCAACTTGGCGTAGTAGGTACCTGGCATGCTACTGGCAACCAACGACATAACATGCTTTTCGAACCATAGCAATGCTCGTAAACGGTAATGTCATAAAGTGCTTACCCGTCTGAGCAATAGTCATAGATACTTGTAGAAATACGGGCCAAGTGTGAGTCCAGGGGGTTCCTTACCAAAAAACGCCACAACATAACGCTTGGTGTATGTGAACTCCACTTAAATTTTTTTTTTTATTATTTATAAAAATGTCAGCTCTCTAGCTTGCCGGTTACTGAGGTACTGCCTCGCGACGGACAGATGAAGACGGAACGTTCCATCAAAATCCTTGATAGTTCTCGCATACAATTATTGTATAATATAACAGCATTAATATTTTGTACTTGGTTGTACCTGTTATGTCAAGACCAAAACTAGTTACGGAAGTGTAGTACAAAGTTAATAAACAAACACTGTTATGTAGTTATATTAGTTTACAATATTGCGCGGTATAGTTTTGATTATATTTGAAAAGTACTTACTACATTGGATGCGAAGAACTTGTTCCATGGAAATGTAAACCTGAATCAACTTTCGTACTAACATTCCTGTCTTCACCCCGCTAACTGCCATGTTTGGTGGTAACTTAAACCATTATGCCCTACATTGCAGAAATTTATCATACCAAGATTATAACACAATGATGTTCAGTGTTACTCACCAACTTGCTCAGAGGGAGGTTGCAAGATTACTCTATCCCAGGGCGCCTTTCTTCAGAGATTCCAGTGTGCGTGCAAGGGTAGGCTAGGGCTCTGACGAAAACAGCCAATAGGGTAAACAGCCAACACATATATTTATATAGTACACAGTACACTACAGAGACAATGAGATTACATAGATACAGAAAGCACAGACATACATAAGAATATTACGGGTTTAGGTACTAATAGTACAGTACTACACTAATTCAGCGTGAGGAAGTAAATTAGGCGGCTAGACTACACGTATAAATATGATGACGAGTACTGGCCTTCGAGTCGAGTTGAGAGCGACCCCGGACGTTGTTACTGCCAGGTGATGATGGCAGGTTCCTCTCAAATGAAAAGCTAGTGCAGTCCGCTATACCACGTCGTCGTACCTCGTGCCGTCCACGAACTTGTAGATGTGGCACTGGTATCTACGACTAGCCACTCTAGCCCCGTAGTAAAAAACCCTGTCATGAAAGAAACGACAAATTAAGAAACGACAAAATCGACCCGCTTTGCAAATAGTTAATTGAAACTTACCAGAATCTGGGTATAGGTTATCACAGAGTTTAATTCTTTCTGAGGAGAATAGGTGAAACGCAGGAAATTCTCCTTAACAAGTCCTCAGGTTAGAACTTATAACCTCTAACGAAAATTAAGGTGTGCTACTCCAGAGTAATTTCAAATTTCACAACTGCTTAGAGGATGGTAAAAGAGCCTTGGAACTTCATAGCAGGGCTATTTATACCCTCACTATCGAATACTCTAGAAAATCCTTTTATAAAACCCGTTTGCTGCGCAATTCCGGCGTCCATCTACAAAAAACCCATAGACTAACGTACGTTTCCTTGAGAGAGCTGTTGCCACAGAAAACAAAAACAATGAATTGATCATGGCGCTCTCACACGCTCAATGATCATTGACAAGCCTAAGACCAGACATTGCTACACAGAGAAAATAAATGTTACAAGATTAATAAAGCATTTGCTGCAATGCAATCTTGAAACTGGATTCAATGATGTTCTTCGAAAATCTTTGGTGCCCAAGCCAGCCTCACCAGCGAGCGATGCACCGATGATGAGTAAAGGATGAGGTCGTGACAAAAAGAAGGATAAAATCATGTACAAAACTTTCTTGCCATCTTGGTGTAGTAATCCTAATCAACCTTTCAAAAATGGAAGTGGGAGAAACCTACGTCAAGCTCTAGATTATGACAGGCTGATTTAAAGTTTTGAAAATAATGCCTCTGAAGGGAGAATATATTGTGTCGACATAATGTCACGGTGTGAACAGAATCATTGCTTACACAAATTATTTCCTTGAGAAGACCTTGAGAAGACAGATTCATCTATGCTCCGGTGCAAATACTTGAAGTAATCCTAGAATGTATGTTTTATAATGTTTTGATCAACGCTGTCTTATAGTTATACTCATATTCTGACTGTCTATGGCATCAAAGACACCGAAGGAATGAATCACATTTGATGCTGATTTTTTAATTGTACGACATTTAGAATTTTGTAATGTTTTACAGTTTTCATAGAGACGACTGTTTTCACAGAGACACAATTTTAATAGAGTCCTACATGTTCAACAGTAATCACAACAACATCGCTATGCAAATGTGACAGAAGCGTGCTAAAATCAGTCGTTTAATACACGCTCTGCTGGATTATTGCCTTTTCCTGGGGCTATTTGAACCCGCAGTCTCACTAGCAAAATGAGCAACATATTGTTATTGATTGATGGTAATGTGGATGTTCGATGTTGATTAACAACTCATTATGAAGTTTTGGTCAGAACAAGCGATGTGTAATATAATTGAAACTTGATGGTAACATGTTAAGGTACCTATTAATTATGACTGCCCCTAAAAATGTGTGTTCTCTACAATGAATAAATAAAAACTATAGATACGTTACCAACACTGAAAAATGGCAACAAAAATGTCAGGCAGTTCCCTTACTTTTCATACACACTACCATAGATAATTTCATAGACATTCTTTTTTTAAATGTATAAGAGATCTGCTGTTTTTGAAAGCCGTGATGTTCGTGCATGACGTGTCTAATTATAATACGTCGTTGGTTCTCTTCTATACCCTGTCGAGTATAGTAAAATCAGTGGCTTTAAAATGTCACGATTTTAAGACCCATTTGAACCAAACCGTCGTTATGATATAGGTATCTATTTTGCCTAACGTCATGCCGAGTTGTCTTATGATTCCACTCTTATTATACCTTTCTTTTTTTTAAAGTGAAAAATATCCTACATGGATGCTATGCCGGACTCCTATTATACCGACTAAAAACCACGCGTATCCTACCTAACAGCCTACGGTTGGGAGCCCCGGGTAAACCCTCGAAAGGATACCCCAGGACTCCCAACCGACCTATGCTACCACTGCGGCCCACCTTAGGACTTATTATACCTTTAATGAAACCGTTCCCAAATCCCGGTTACTATATTACTTTCTCTCGTTTCCTTAAGCCCATGGCAACAAGTTTCGTAATCGACACCAAACGGTTCGGGAATATTGGAAAAAGTTACAAATTATGAAGCGTGCTCGTGTCTCAAATAATATACATGGATACACTTAATAAAGCTGGTTATATTAAGTGTAGCTTTGTATACCTATTACATATTTACCAGCGGACGTGACTCGGTTTCACCCGCGTAGCTCCACTTCCCATAGGAATACGGGAATAAAATATACTCTATGTTCACCGCGAAGAGTGTAGCTTCCCAACGTGAAAGAATTTTTCAAATCGGTTCAGTAGTTTCGAAGCCTATTCGATACAAACAAACATACAAACAAACAATCAATTTTTTTCTCTTTATAATATTAGTATAGAAGTATAGACTAGACAACGGCTACATCTTCGTCCGTGTAGAATTTTTTTCTCGTTTTTGCATCCCTGGAAATAGTTTTAAGGGATCAAAAGGCAATGTACGAGTTTAATTCCAGACTATAAACTATCCGTCCACTAAATTTCAGCTAGATCCGTTCAGCCATTGCTTTGTTGCTTCCTTGGAAACCTTCGTACAAAAATAATGAAGCTTTTTTTTTTTTTGATGTGAGGGAAAATCCTCGTAGGATGCTATGCCGGACTCTTACCGACTAAAAAACCTCACGTAACGCCCAACAGGCTATGGTTGAGAGCCCCGGGTAAGCCATCAGGAAGGATGTCCCGTGACTTACAAAATAACTTTCTACATCCCCGTGCCATTACGGGTCACTACCGAACCTTATTCTATAGGTGGACTGACACGCACTTAACCGACGAAGTTTATTATTTATATTTACCAGCACATATTCATTTGCGGCCATTTTCATTTCATTGGCCTGATCTACAATTATTCAATTATAAAACTAATCAATCGAATTTCGAGAGTACTTGAAATTTTCAATCGCAAGCAGAACGATTCAATTCAATATTCGTGTATAATTTTCCGTTCCATTCTAATCTCAGCTTACCTTGAATATTTTCTGAAAATAGTCGTTCGCTTACACTTATCATTAGCAACTTCGTTTCGTGCGCCGAAAAAACTTTTCCATTTTGTTTTACCCTTCTCAACATGGATTTATTGTTTGAAGGTCAGTTTTGATCCCTATCTCGTCTTCTAATCGATCCTCTTAGATGTTAGTACAAGATGTTGGTAGAGAGATATCTACAAATCGTAATAGAAGTTGGATTAATATACCTATTACATATAAGATTACCGTAAGTAAAAGATAGCATATTAAGCTATCTTTTACTTATATGGTAATCTTATAAGTAATAGATATACCTACATATTAAATTGAACGTTCGCTAGTTATAATAAACTAGAATGTACTCGCGGCTTCATCCGCGGCGATTTTCTGGGAATAAAAAGTAGCTATTATCTTATTCCTGACTTTATTCTGACCCAACACCAATTTCAGCCAAACAAAAGCTTTGAGATACACAAAACGTTAACCTTCATATCCCCAAGCGGTGCAATTGCACCGCACATTTTTTCGCGCCATTCCGTCAACACCCAAGCGGTGCAATTGCACCGCACCTCCCCAGGCGACTTTAACTTAAATTTAGCGTATTTACGTTCTACTTTTCTATGAACAAGATCTATGGAAAATTTCCTTGTCATTTGAATCTTATAAAACGACATCTATGGTCCGATATTTTTTACAAAAATCGATCAGTTGAAATTGAGAGTATGGACGGAGTGTGTTTGTGTTGTGCGTGTGTGTTTCGTGTTTTTATAATAAATAATGTGTTTGCATTATTATTTATATACACAGTGAAATAAACAATATATCAATAATCCTGTTGCCATTTACAGAATCGTAAAATATGGTGTGGTGGTAGAGTAATAATTTTTATTTGGTGGAGCGCGTGTGTACCAAGTGTATGTGTGCGTGAGTGTTTTGTGTTTTTGTAATAAATAATGTGTTTGCATTATTATTTATTATTATACACAAGAAAATAAACAATATATCAATAAACCTGTTGCTGTTTGCAGAATCGTAAAATATGGTCTGGTAAGTAAGAAATATTTTTTTTTGTAAAAGATTGTAACCCTTCTTTCATTTTTAGTGTAGTAGAAGATATTGACCCTGCTGTCGTTTTTTGACAGATTTTTGCGACGACTTTATATCGTGTCCATTTGCAAGCGTTTCCTTGCCATGAAATGCGCTTTACGCCGCTATTTTATAACACATGGCAATAGAATTACCACCTAATCAAGGAACAAAAAACTAATCGTGAAACGGGAACGCCTTTGCCTAACCATTCAGGGAGAAAAGCGTGCTCTTGATCAATGTAAACTTTAAACCAATAGGCAAAGGTTGATACTAAAATGGCTACATTATAATTAGAAGATCCAGGAACCTATTTTACGCATAATGAATTTTAACAATTGAAAATACATTTTCTTTTTCCGCCATCTATACAAAACTTCGTCATTGATTGAGAGACGAACGACGTGATTAGAGTTGTATCGATGCTACGTAATCGGTCTACCAGTCCTAATGACCCGCGGCTCTGTCTGCACCTGACGTCTGAATGTAGAAGGGACTCAACATAAAAATGTTTGGGATACATTTTATATTGGCTGTAGAAAATTACGGAATATTTCGTTTGTGTAAGTCATCACAAAATTGTAAAAACTGTTAGATTTTAATAAAAATAAACAATCTAACGGATTATTTTTCGTTAAGTACCTATATTGTGAATTAATGAAAGGATAATTCATATAAAATAATAATAGTAGAGCATTTTGTTAATGTCGTCACTATTCCAACCTAACCTAATCTTTATCTTTTTGGCTGCCTCCGTGGCGTAATCAGTATTGTAACCGTCTGCCGCGCTGAGGTCCCGGGTTCGAACAAATGTTTGTTTCGGAGTTTGGGTGTTTTCTAATTTATTGTCGGTACATAACCTTGTTACTTCTTACCATAAATTGTACAAAGAGCTCCATCATATAATTCGCGTTTAATTGCACTTACTTATTAATAATATGAATACCCGTAGTCGCAGAGCTCTCGGCCGCCAGCAGGAGGAGCCCAAACTTCAGTTGGTGTTGCTCGAGCTTAAATCTAAAACGGAGCTCTGTGTACAGTTGGAAAAGGAAAGAGAGGAAAATGAAAACCTATTGATAAACGCTCTGAATGACACAAAAAAATTAAAATGCGAATTATCAAGACTTCATGTTAGTTACGATGACATTGTTGCGGAGCGGGACCACCTTCAGTCAATTGTAGATAGGTTCCAAGAGTGCAGTGACGAGTATGAGAAAACCTTGAGGAGGACTACATAATTCATAATTCTTTATTTTTGCAAACAAGGGTTATAAAGGTTGTTACAAAATTTAGGTACATTGTGTCCTCCAAGTTTCGCCCTCATATTGGCATGCAAAATACAATTTATATATTATACCTAATTACATGCAGATTCTAGTGAAAACATTAAAATTTAATTCAATTAAATAATCTAATAATCAATAACAATGTCATAAATTTCTAATTTGCAAATTAAATATCATTTAGTCAATATTGGAAAATAGGTCATATAATTAATGTCAAATAAATAATGTCACTCATCAACAATCATCATTTAAATGTTTTCTCGTCCAAAAATTCTTTAATAGTGTAGTAAACCTTGTGAATTAGATATTTTTTAAACTTTTTCTTAAATAGTATTAAGTTCTCAATTTCAACAATATAAATGGGTAATTTATTGTAAACTTTTTGTCCCATACAGTATACACTTTTATTCATTAGGTTTGTTCTCGAGGGTTTCATACAAATTTTGTGTCTGAGCCGGGCACTCCGCATATTTTATACATATGTAGATTTCTTTTTACAAATACAGCCATTTCATAGATATATAGACTTGGCAATGTGAGAATTTTTAAATCTTTGAAGCTGTACTTACAGGTATCCGTTGGTTTTAGTCTACATATCGCCCGTATGCATCTTTTTTGTGCTTTGAACACCGACTCCCACTATGTGGAATTACCCCAAAACATTATTGCGTATCTTAAGGAAGACACAACGTATGCCTGGTATGCAGTTATAACAGTTGGAACATGAGCAACTTTTGCCAGCGAATAAAGCATATATGAGTATTTAATTACTTTATTGCACAGATCTTCCACATGTAACTTCCAATTTAAGTTGCAATCTATATTCACGCCCAGAAATTTTGTACAATTAACATGGTTAATTTTTGTTCCCTGATAGGCAATTTCTATTGTAGGCGGCTTTAGTCTATTTGTAAATAACATAAAGTTGGTCTTTTCTAAATTTATGAGTAGGTTGTTATTGTTCAGCCAATCGACAATATCAATCAGAGCAGTGTTTATTTTATTTTCAAGAACATTATAAGATTGACCTGTAAACATAACTGTGCAATCATCTGCAAATAGGACCGTTGGACAATTCACTGCTTTTGGTAAGTCATTAACATAGATTAGAAATAATAGAGGCCCCAAGACACTTCCCTGGGGCACACCACACCTCAGCTCTCTAAAGCATGAGATATATTCAGACTCAACTTTTTTAGTTTTGTAATGGAAGTAGCTTGTTTCCTATCACTCAGGTACGATTCAACAAGATCCAAGACATTGCCTCTTACCCCGTAAGCGTATAACTTATTTTTTAGGCGTTCATGGTCAACATAGTCAAAAACTTTAGTCAGATCCATATACAGAACACTTGCCGGTATCCTATTGTCTACATTATTGTACACCTTTTCTAGAAAGAAGTATATTACTTTATTAATATCTCTGCCCTTTCGAAATCCCATCTGTTCATGCGTAAGTAGGTTATATTTTTCAAAAAATGTGTATAGACGGTTATAAATAAGTCTTTCGAAAACTTTATTAGAGCGTATTAGAGCTATGGGTCTATAGCAGGACATGTCATATTTATGGTTTCTTTTACAGAGAGGTTTAATTATAGTTTTCTTTAACAGGGAAGGAAATACACCCTGTTGAAAACAAAGATTAAAAATATGCGATAGTATAGGTGAAATATCATCTCCTACGTACTTAATGACTCGAGTTGACATTCTCTTAATGACTACCTTTCTGGAACAGGAGCTAAGGGATGCCCAGGGACAGATCTCACACCTGGAAGAAGCTGCTGAGAAAGTTACTGCCCAACAAACTGATAATCTTTTTAGTGAGTTAATGAGTGGTATCCCGCAGTTTATTCCTTCTGCAAATTCTCAAAACCTGGACTTGACTACTATAGATCTTACAGGTGACAGTCCATATCAACGGGACAAGTCGGTTTTGTTTTGCCGCAGAAATAAACTAAAAAAATATCTAAAAATTAAAAAGTTCATTCAAAAATCAAAAAAGCAATTAAAATTCCATAAAATGTTAATCAAGACGTGTAAAAATATAGGTTCGTGTTTAAAATTTAGAGAACAAGCTAAATTGTCAATGTTAGAGCTGGAACAAAGCCATTTAAAATATTGCACTGACACACAAAAATTAGAGTCAAAAATACAAAGTTTGCAATTTGAGCTACAATATATGACTAAAAAATATGAATGGTCCCTTAAGGACTTTACTAAATGTTCTTTAACCATAGACAAGGTACTCAAAACATCAAATGATAACA
The DNA here is from genome assembly GCA_933228765.1 of Miltochrista miniata. Lineage (NCBI taxonomy): Eukaryota > Metazoa > Arthropoda > Insecta > Lepidoptera > Erebidae > Miltochrista > Miltochrista miniata. Next base: position 21,590,386 of record OW121754.1, on the reverse strand, counting down.
CTGAGCGCCTTAATTGTTTCCTAAATGACCACTTATGCAATATTAACTGCCCTAAAGCAATTGAGCCGGTGGAGGCCCAGGGCGAACCGGTTACCGCTGAGCCCCTAGCTCCCATTGCCACGTGCTCGCCCAGTACATCAGTGGATATATTGTGTGACAGTGTAAATAATAGTAATAGTTGTACTAAATTAATTGTATTTAGTGATGATATTGGTACCAATCTAAGTTCATTTTTAACCGACTTCAAAAAAAGGAGGAGGTTCTCAATTCGTCTGTATGTATTTTTTTTTATGTATGTCAGGCGATATTTCCGTCAATAATAGACGGATTTCAAAATTTCTTTTTTTGTTGAATAGGGTTTACTTCTGAGGTGGTCCCATTTTCACCAAGTCAGGATCTGATGATGGGATCCAGGAGAAAACGAGGTCAACCACTGAAAATTGTAGGGACATCTAGTGCGCTTGTTCACTTTTTAATTAAGTGCTTTAATGTTCTACACTTCAATGAAGGTCTGGAATCGACCTGATGATAGAGTCGAAAGAGAGTCGAGGGCATTCCTTAACAATTTACAGGAGTTACCTTGTGTTTGGGCTTGGTTGATTTGTATTGATGAGAACTTTACACATAGATTGATAGATCCGACTTAAAAAAAAAGGAAGTTCTCAATGTTTTATGTATGTTCACCGATATTTCGTCAATTATAGACGAATTTCAAATCTGTTTTTATTAACCGACTTCAAAAAAAGGAGGAGGTTCTCAATTCGTCTGTATGTATTTTTTTTTATGTATGTCAAGCGATAATTCCGTCAATTATAGACGGATTTCAAAATTTTTTTTTTTGTTGAATAGGGGTTACTTCTGAGGTGGTCCCATTTTCACCAGGTCAGGATCTGATGAAGGGATCTAGGAGAAAACGAGGGCAACCACCGAAAATTGTAGGGACAACTAGTGTGCTTGATAACTTTTTAATTAAGTGCTTTAATGTTCTACACTTTAACGAAGGTATGGCGTCGATCTGATGATAGACTCGAAAGACTGTCGAGGGCATTCCTAAACAATTTACAGCAGTTATCTTTTGTTTGGGCTTGATGGATTTGTATTGATGAGAACTTTACACCTAGATTGATAGATCCAACTTCAAAAAAAAAAAAAAGGTCTCAATGTTTTATGTATGTTCAGCGTCAATTATAGACGGATTTCAATTTTTTTTGTTGAATAGGGTTTACTTCTGAGGTGGTCCCATTATAACCAGGTTAGGATCTGATGATGGGATCCTGGAGAAATCGAGGGCAACCACCGAAAATTATAGGCACAACTAGTGCGTTTGTTAACTTTTTAATTCAGTGCTTTAATGTACTACCATTAATAAAGGTCTGGAGTCGATCTGATGATGGAACCAAAAGAGATTCGAGGGAATTCCTTAACGATTTACAGCAGCTACCTTGTGTTGGGGCTTGATTAATTTGTATTGATGAGAACTTTCACCTAGATAGATATATTTTTCGTTTCACCCGTCACTTAAAATAATGAAAAAAAATTTTTCAATAAAAAATACAACCGACTTCCAAGAAATCCTGGAAAATAAAATTTACTTGGCACAAAGTAATATGTAGTTGATTTATCAGATTTTATTCAATATAATATTGAAGTTGGTGCCATGAATAATACCTCCCTAAACCTATGAATTTACTTGGCGCCGACTTCAATATGATATTGAATAAAAAATCAGATAAATCAAAATACATATTACTTTGTGCCAAGTAAATTTTATTTTCCAGGATTTCTTGGAAGTCGGTTGTATTTTTTATTGAAAAATTTTTTTAAAACAAAACTCAAATTCAAGTTATTACTCGGTTATTAATAATTGCTATCCGGGTGCTTCATTAAGTGGTATTATGCAAAATATATTAGAACATAAATTTGAAGCTAACAGTAAAATAATAATTTTCTGTGCAAACAGAGGGAAAATTAGCAATGATGATTTGTCCCTATACATGAATTACATCTTAAACTTAAATGTCATACAAGTTGTAATGTTCACACTTCCATTTGTTTTCTACAGTACAGATCATTTAGGAAGTGTTACCAATTCTATTAATAATGTTACCATGTCAAAATCATTCATTTTTGTTTTCACCAGTTTAGGTACCTTTATTTAATATATTCAATGTCTAGTACTATTACAATGTCGAGATAAAATACTAATTATATTTATTTATACTTAGTCAATACATTTTACAAATTCAATGTCAGAAAGAAAACAGAATTAATAACTATGTCAGAAACATTCTTCATATGTTACCAAATTATATTTTATTGTATTCAATGTCAAGTATTATTATGTCAGTTCGGCAATCATGGACCAGATTTTTTATTTATTTTCATTTTTTTTTTTTATTCAACCAGTGTATTTTAGTTGATTTGTTGGTGTTAAAATTATTTGTAGTGACGTGTAGCATTATGCTGAGGTGGCAACCCTTTCAGGCCCATTATATTATATTTATCTATTTATTTTTTGTTTTTTTTTGTTTCAGTAGGATGTTCTATTATTTTTTTATAAGAATATTAAATATTGAGTGTTTTTTAGAATGGTTTTGTAAGTTAGTAGTAATAAGTTTTTTTTTTTTTGTTGACGCGGGGAACGCATTTACGCGCCTTCATCCCAGCTGCGGGGGCAGCTGGGATGGTGTGTGGGACTCCCGGCCCGGTCCGGAATGGACCGTCCTACCCACTAAACCCCGCGGTGTTCCTCCTCACCCTTTAGCCGGGCCGAGGGATATCAAAAGATTATTCACGTCGACCCGGCTAGGGGCGCCCCGTTTATTCGGGGCTCACCTCGGGGGAGCCAGATGGGCGGCTCCCCAAAGCTCCCCAAGGAGCTGAAGACCACGCCTGCACCGCTCTCGAGCGCCCCTCTGTAATAGAGGAGACAGAGAGTGGCGCAGGCGTGCGCTAATGGCCACCCTCGGAACACGGGAAAGGTGCCCACCGCCATGTGACCGTTGGTGGGCGGGGTCCCCCAACCTTACGCCCACGGTCAAGAAACAATCGGGGGCGCGCAGTGACTCCTCACCGCGGCGCCCCCGAACTGCACGGCAGAGCGGGAGCATTATCTGTTACTCCCGCTCCCCCGCACAGTGCACCTCCTGCTTTGCCGCCATCACCTCGTCAACTGGCGAGGTGACAGCGGCCCAGCACTGTTGCCGCCGGTCGCGCCGTTATTCACGGCCGGCAGCCCGAACTGCATGGCAGGGCGGGAGCATCTACCCAAACTCCCGCCCCACACGCAGTGCCTCTCCCATTTTGCCGCCATAGTCTCGCCAGCAAAGATGGCGAAGCGACGGCGACCCAGTATTGCTGCTGCCGGCCGTGAATAACGGCACGGCCGGCTGCAACACACACCACCGAGCAACCCACAGGTGGGTTACTCCCGCCTCGGCCGGAATTAGCCAGAGTAGCACAACTCCCGCACAGAGGAAGGGGAGTGGTCGCTACTCCGTTGCCCAGGATGCACCACGAGGAGGATCCGACCCATTGGGGTCCTTAAGATGTTAGTAGGACCCCGCATCCCATTTATAAAAGGTGTGCCAGATTTGGAAAATTCATTTAGATATAAGACGAATTTACGTTTAAACTTAATAAGTCGGTATAATAATAAATTTAATATAATTGACTTTAATTCTATATTTAACACAAATTTGTCACATAGCAAGTATAAAGTCTATAATAATCACAAGGGTAGGTATTGTCTACCCAAATATTATAAAAGACAAATAGCAAGTTTGCTATTTAATTATTTTTATTCTGTAGCCAAAAACTTGGCTGACAAAACTGCTTTATTTGAGCAGAGTAGATTTAGGACTTTGGAATCTGTTCCAAGTAATTTAAATTAACTGCTGGGACAACACAGGAATTACCCTCTAGCCAAAATTGTAAATTGATAGAGTTGAATTTAATTGCAAACCATAACTATATCGGAAACTGTCCTCCGAACAAAACTAAATTAAAAAATGTAAATTACATCAGCCTGGTGCATTATAATATTGCAACATTAACGCAGGTCAAAGAGTTTGAAGATAATAAGAAATTAAAGTATAAGGAACGGAAAGATATTGTGTCACTCTCTGTAGAGTGTGCAGTTGAAATATCGTGCGTAGAATTGGAGCCATTCATAGTAGTATGCGTATATAAACCTGGAGTCTCACCCTTTTGTGAGTTTGAGGAAGTAATTGATAAAGTGCTATTTAAACTTGGAAAAACTAATAAACACCTAATTGTGCGGTGATTTTAATGTTAATCTACTTATAAATACGCGTCAGACCAATGATATCTTAAATTTATTTAAATCACACAATCTCACTAACTTATTTTTAGAGCCTACTAGATATTGTGATACAACAGCTACATGTCTGGACAATATATACAGTGATATGTTGCCAGAAAGTAAGAGTATTATAAATAAGATAAAATCAGATCATACTGGGCAAATAGCATCTTTCAAGATCACAAGAGAAAAAGTTAAAAGACGTAAAATATTATGTAGACCAGTAACTAGTGACAGCTTGGAACGTATGCGATTTGTACTTTGCAATAAACTTCCATTTTTAGACACTGGCTTAAATCCAAATGTAATGTATAAGTTATTTTATGATTCCTTTTACAATGAGTTCAACTCCGTATTCAAGTCTAAGGAAGTCACAATCGGTGATAGGCCAGCCTTCAGTGAATGGGCCACTGAGGATATACATAAAAGTAGACAAAAACTGTATGAACTATACTCAGAACGACAGCTTAATAGAACAGATGAATTTCTAAATTATGTTAAAACTTATTCAAAAAAGTTTAAAGCAGACTGCTTAGCAGCCAAAAGAAAGTATATAAGTAATAAAATTCTCAATAGTGTAGACAAAGTTAAATCTACTTGGAAAATAATAAACGCAGAAAGAGGCCAAGCAAAATCGTATGATAATAATTTTAAACTTAAAGTAAATGGTAACATAATTACAACAGATGTCGAAGCGCTAACGAATTTGAACAATTTTTTTCACGAATTCCAGTAGATTTGACCAGAACCCTAGGTTCTTCTACCCCAATAGCAGAATCCTTGTTAAAAGCAAATGTTCCTTGCTGTAATGAAATATTCAAATTCAGTAAAATTAGTATACACACTACAATAAAAACTTTTAAATCTTTAAATATTAAGAAAACGGCTGACCTCTGGGGAATTTCTGTACATTTAGTTAATTCGTTAATTGAAATGGTTACCCCTGAATTATCAATAATATTTAATAATTGTGTTCATAGTGGTGTGTTTCCTGACTTAATGAAGTTTAGTAAAATAACTCCTCTGTTTAAATCGGGTAGCACCTCAGATCCGTCCAATTTTCGTCCTATTTCTGTACTACCCACGTTTAGTAAAATCTTTGAAAAGGTAATGCTTATTCTAATGCAAAATCATTTTAATACAAATAAACTATTCCATACTAAACAATTCGGTTTCACGCGCGGTCGGTCTACCACGGATGCTGGAATCAAATTGTTAGAGTGTATATATGAGGCCTGGGAGGAGTCGAATGATGCTTATGGTGTATTCTGCGACTTATCTAAGGCCTTCGATTGCGTCCAGCATCAGACTTTAATTCAAAAACTTGATCATTATGGAATTTAATTAGTTCTTACCTTAGAGATAGAGTACAGAGAGTAGTTATAAATGGTAAGCAGTCAAATGGTTCTGCTGTAACAATGGGGGTGCCTCAGGGTTCAATTCTGGGACCTTTTCTATTTTTAGTGTACATAAATGATCTCCCTCACCTTATAAGAGACGATCACGAGGTAGTTTTGTTTGCTGATGACACATCTTTAATATTTAAAGTTGAACGTGGACAACGCGATCTTGACGAAGTAAACAATGCCCTCTAGGGTAGTCCACTGGTTTAACGCAAATAATTTATTGTTAAATGAAACTAAACCAAAATGTATTAGATTCACCTTGCCAAATGTTAGGCTCGTTAACACCAGTATTAAGATTAGGGATGATCAAGTAGAATTGGTCGATGAAACTGTCTTTCTGGGCATAAAGTTAGACTCCAACTTGTAGTGGGAGCCACATATCGAGAAAGTCTCGGGCAGACTGAGCTCTGCAGCCTATGTATCTATCCTATAATATATATCCGACAACTGACAGACATTAGAACAGCGCGTCTTATCTACTTTAGCTATTTCCACAGTGTCATAACCTATGGCATACTATTATGGGGTAACGCTGCCGACATCGAATGTATCTTTGTGTTGCAGAAAAGGGCTGTCCGGGCTATCTATGGTATGGGGTTTCGGGAGTCATTAAGAGAAAAGTTTAAGGATATCAACATCCTTACTGTGTATTCACAGTACATATATGAAAACTTATTATATACTCATAAAAATAACAGTCAATTTATTAAAAATAGTGATATCCATAACCTAAACTTAAGAAATAAGAATAAATGGGCTGTACCTAGATTTAGGCTTAATAAAATAAGCAATTCTTTTGCGGGCAATTGTATTCGAATGTACAATACATTGCCGACAGCCATAACAGGTTTGTCAGTTAATAAATTTAAAAAACTAGTAAAACCTAAATTGTGCCAGAAAGCTTATTATAGCATTGAAGACTTTCTAGAAGACAAGACTGCCTGGCAGTGACACGAATTGCTCCTTTCTACATTTAAAAAAAACTGTATTAGATACTAAGATGAATAAGAGGGACCGGACTGAGTTTCTTGGGGTGTTCTTCTCAGTCTGTAGCATTTCCGAACCCCCGGTGGAGTCACAAAAATTTTGACAAACCTAAATAATTTTTTTAAAATTTCAAAGGGAATAAATTTTATTTTATTTTATTCTATGTATTATATGTATGTATTTAGATATATATAAGTAAGTCTATCAATCGTCTAGATCCCATAGCACAAGCTTAATATTAGCTTTATTTGGGTTGGGTTGGGTTAGTTGATGTTCTGTGAGAATGTCCACAGTTTTTTTTTGTTATATTTACCAGAATGAACCAATATCTCGACTGTTTACAGTCTCACTTGGTAGAAAAACTATTTACACTGTACCTACATAGTTTTTACAGTAAAAGACAAATGTCTAAAGGCGGCGTATTAGGATACAGAATTATATATTCTATTATCAACCCTGTGGTAGGAAGTTTGTTCATTGGCTAGTGTACACAGTGCCAGCCAAAATTACTAGTAATTTGATAACAGTCCAACTAATTTAATCTACTTACTCCTTTTATTTAATCAGTGAGTTCTCGTTTTATTAACCTTATTTGCATTTTAGAAAAAGAAACTATTTAATATTCGCCAAAATTACGTTTAATCTCCTTAACCATTCCAGCTTAACTAAGTTACCTACTTTTATCTCCTCTCGATAGCAACCCTTGTCTGTAGCCTTAGGTACTAAGCTACCGCTGTTTTATAAATCGAATTATATTAAGGCCGTGGATAGAGCTAATGCCTTGACCAAACAAAACACACGTCCTTCAAACAAAGAAATATAGTATCTTATAGCTTATTTCAGCCGTAATAAGTAAATACACATACTCATTCAAATCGAAATAAAAATCAGATGATGGTGTATGTTTGTTTCAAATATTTTATTTTTTTAACAATAGTCATTTTCCGAGACAGGCCCCTTAAATCGATAGTCCTACCTACTGAGGAAACAAAAGAACTTCCGCAGAAACTTTGTTTCTTGTACATTTTCAATGAAATTAGGATTCAACGAAATGGGATGGAACATTGTTCCGATGCGTAAATAATCGAAAGTTAAATGTAAAATTAGTAAGGTCCGTGTTCGGTTGGATTTGTATTAGGTCAGGCCAACTAGGGCAGACTCTTATTAGAATAAATATGATTCTGTAAACCGCTTTTTAATTTATGAAAGCCCTTCTAAAGTTAATGGTAAATTATTTATTCAACACGCAATAATTTATTATTATTGAACAAGAATCAATTACGTGGGATGAAAATGGAACATGGCTGAGGCTCAGACGTAAATTGTATTTTTTTAATCTGAGGACTGAGGCATATGTATGTAAGTAAATGTTTTCTTAAGAACAGTTCTGGCATGATGTCTCAAGTATATTGCACGCTGCTTCTTGTTTCATACTTATTATTTTAAAATCATCTGGCTACCAAAACTCATAAAAGCTATGAGCACTTAAGTTTGAGCATCGACAGCAGATGCACTTAAGTGTCTTAGACCCAGGAAATCTTTACGGAGCCACCGGTCATTGCGGCCGATAGTCTTCGGCGAAGACACCCTCATTTTCATTTGATTGTTTGAGAGCGCACTAATGAGCAATAGCTTACTGGTTCATTACTTGCTGCTGTCATACAACAATGTGACCAGTACGAGAGAAGTAGACATAGCTTGTTTGCTCTAAACATATCTATCGGTCATATATTGCGGGGGAAATCTTATTCTTTCATACACAGCACTGCAAAAGCAATCGGCTGTCACTACTGGCTAGAACTCACAAAAAACTTTCAAAACAATACGTATTTGATTACGTAGTTCAACTATACAAGAATTTTTGGAATGATAAGAGGTTTAAACATATATATTTCTTATAGATGTGTGTGTATAAGCGTATTCCTTTTGGAGTAGGTGTAGGTACGCTTTGACAGATAAGAAAGTCTCAGGATGGTGCCTCCCTTTTCGTTAAAAGTCAAAGGTCTTATTGCTCTATGGCTGCTGTATTTTCATAAATCGTTTGTAATATGGAAACACAGAGCATGACTATCAAGTACTTACTTAAATACCAATTAAGACGAAAATTAAACGAACGTCCATTGTAAACGCTTGAATAATAGATTGAGGTTTGCTTGAAAAAGGGGAACCGTTCCGTTTTATAAATATTGGATTTTGTTTCATAAATACATTAGATAAATGAAGTTACCTTTAATAACCAATATCAATTAATAATGACCCCCTTAATAAATAAGTAAACTCAAAATTACAAGACAAAGTAGAAATATATTTTACTTTCATACACCATAGTTTTATTAGATCCCGATAGTAGGAAGAAAAATTGGTCAAGTGCGACTCAGACCCGCGCACGTAGGTTTCCGTACCAAAAGTACTAAAAATGTTGTTTTTAGTATTTTTTTTTGTAGTGGCTAAAGTAATATATTATCTGTAAAAAGTGTAAAAAAAAATTTCAATAAAAAATAAAACCGACTTCCAACAAATCCTGAAAAACGAAATTTACTTAGCACAAAGTAAAATGTATTTTGATTTATCTGATTTTATTCAACATCATATTGAAGTCGGCGCCAAGTAAACCCATAGATTTATGTAGGTATTATTCATGGCACCAACTTCAATACTATATTGAATAAAATCTGATAAATCAGAATACATTTTACTTTGAGCTAAGTAAATTTTATTTTTCAGGATTTGTTGGAAGTCGGTTTTATTTTTTATTGAAAATTTTTTTTTTCATTATTTTAAGTGACGGGTGAACCGAAAAATATATCTATCTAGGTAAAAGTTTTCATCAATTCAAATCAATCAAGCCCAAACACAAGGTAGCTGCTGTTAATCGTTAAGGATTTCCCTCGACTGTCTTTCGGTTCCATAATCAGATCGACTCCAGATATTCATTAAATTGTACTACATTAAAGCACTGAATTAAAAAGTTAACAAATGCACTGGTTGTCCCTACAATTTTCGGTGGTTGCCCTCGATTTCTCCTGGATCCCATCATCAGATCCTGATCTGGTTAAAATACGACCACCTCAGAAGTAAACCCTATTAAAGAAAGAAAACAATTTAAATCCGTTTATAATTGACGGAAATATCGGTGAACATACATAAAACATTGAGAACTTTCTTTTTTTTTTGAAGGCGGATCTATCAATCTATGTGTCAAGTTCTCATCAATACAAATCAATCAAGCCCGAACACAAGGTAACTGCTGTAAATTGTTAAGAAATGCCCTCGACTGTCTTTCGACTCTATCATCAGGTCGACTCCAGACCTTCATTAAAGTGTGTAACATTAAAGCACTTAATTAAAATGTTAACAAGTGCACTAGTTGTCCCTACAATTTTCGGTGGTTGCCCTCGTTTTTTCCTGGATCACATCATCAGATCCTGACCTAGTGAAAAGGGGAGCACCTCAGAAGTAAAGCCTATTCAACAAAAAAAGAAATTTTGAAATCCGTCTATAATTGACGGAAATATCGCTTAACATACATAAAAAAAACATACAGACGAATTGAGAACCTCCTCCTTTTTTTGGAGTCGGTTAAAAACCAACTATTTAGCAATCATGGTTCATGTGATTATTAGCCTGCTGACTGATAGACACACGGACAGCGGAGTTTCAGTAATAAAGTCCCGTTGTTACCATTTGGGTTCGGAACCCTAAAAGTAACATTAGGTATTTATGTAAAAAATATTTACTTTATATGACCAGATAATGCAATCGGCCACACAAATATTTAATCAACCTGTAAGTAGAAGTAGTTGGGCAGTAATTCTTTTTACAAAATATGATATAATATTTACAAAAGAAACGTAAGTATAGTATTCTAGCTTGTACGACTAATACTTCGATAAAAAGACAGATAATATTTTATGTACTATGTCTTCCAAATGTATCAATAAATTTTTAAGTATCTTCATATTACTGATATCATTTCAGAAAATAATAGTTCATTTTGTGCCAACGTCACGACATGACTATTATGGAACAAATGATATTTTAGTGTCGCCCGTTGGATGAGTAGTGATCCTTGTGACCTCGTGAGCACTTTACTGGTCCTACCCGATCGTCGCTGGAACATTATTCAACCGCTATCTGATGTCGTCTGCTAATTGACTAGAAATACAGATAAACGCTATTTTTGCTCGAACATAAATCTTCAAATATCCATTCTGATCTATGATTGATCGTTTTCAAGACAATTGTTTTCGGTTTATAGGGTTCTCCGTTCTATAGAAGATAAAGAACGAGTATAGTTTCACCATGTCGTCCGTTTTTGCGTCCGGAATTTCAATCAAAGACTTTTATGATCAGAAACTTATAATTTTGCTTAGAGAGACATTAATATGATATGAAAACTTGAAGTTCTATTTAGAACTCAGCACTTAGAAAGTCGCCTTACGATATTTATCGTAAGGCGACTTTTGACGCTACCAGGGGGTCTGCTGTTCAAGAAATTTATATTCTCGGCAAATAGTGCTCTCACCCTATAGGATAACTCTGCAAGGTACTTACTGGACGCGCTCGACGCTACAGTGAAGAACTATTTTCTTATATTCTTCTTTGGCTGCATTGCACTAAATCTGCCACGGCGAGTGTTCTAAAGAGCTTTACAACCTTATCCCACCTTTTCGATACCGAACAACGCCTACCGGGAAGAGGTGATACTCTCATGCAGAGGAGAGCATCTTCGCCGGAACTGAGTGATTAAAAAGATCGTTTCTCTTTCTATTAAAACTTGGAACAGCGTGCCAGGATACGTATTTCCCTTCTCTTACCAGCCCGGTAAAGAGGCACATCACAGAGTCGCCAACTTTATGTCCACTGTCGCTTGTAGACTGTGAGAGTGGCTCCGAATCGCTAGATTCCTCCATGGACCTCAATTATTCGGGCGACGTCTTTAAAAAAATCATTAGTGATGCTAACGAACTGGTTAAGTATTAAATACCAGTGGACATCACGTGGTTTCACCCGCGTAGTTCTCGTTCCCGTGGGAATACGGGAATAAAATATATCTTATGTTCATCGCAAAGAGTGTATCTTCCCAACAGTAAAAGAATTTTTCAAATCGGTATAGTAGTTTTGTAGCCTATTCGATGCAAACAAACAAACAATCAAATCTTTCCTCTTTTTAATATTAGTATAGATATAGATGAAATGGATTTTTGAGTAGGTACCTCCCTTTTTTTTCAAGGTGAGGAAAATCCTACAAGGATGCTATACCGAACTCCCACCGACAAAAAAACGGTTGGTAGCCCCGGGTAAGCCATCAGAAGGATGACCCCAGGGTAAGTACCTCCCCTACAGGTAAAGCGGAAATTTTTGTTGTCTTGTATATCCAATGGTGGAGGATATTGACGGATAGGTCTGTGAGCAGATAATATTAATGGCTAACTAAAATGTGTTTTTGTTAGAGTCAAGATTCCCTCTTAACCCATCTATAGTCTACAGAGAGAGATTGCAATAGACATACTAAGTAGGCTTTACAAATCTTCATGTAGCATTTATAGAACCTTGCACTAGGTCCGGTATAGACTTTACTGACTTGTAACTAAATGGAATCAGGCGTTACATGGCGGAAATCCATCCTAAAACGATAATAAAGGAGAGGGAGAGGAACCCGACTCACACTCTCGATTCGTCAATCCTAACGTACAACAGTTAAAGATAAACACAATGAATTGTAAAGGAGAATTGACGAACCGAACTCCTCTGGAAAGAAATTTTGGATGTTGGATAGGAAAATTACCTGTACCCTCCAGATTGTTAATAATGAGCACTACTCCACATAACAATGTGACTAATACTGTCTGGACTGAAAACTGTAAAGACTGCATGGCATGCAGTCCTGATCCTGATTCAACATCCAAAATTCCTTTCCTGAGGAGTTCGGTTCGTCATTCCTCCCTTACAATTAGTTGTGGTTTTCCTTAACTGTTGTACGTTAGGATTGACGAATCGAGGGTGTGAGGCGGATTCATCTCCCTCCCCTCCTTAATTAACGTTTTTATCGTTTACTGTCTTTTTTTCTAATGTTGTTTTGACAACCGAACCATACACTAAATATTCCTACTACATTGGTTTTCTGAAGATTTTAATGGCTAGGATTCGAACCCCTGACAGTAGGTCAGACAAATTAGGTCTAGTAATTTTTTTGAGTCACAAATATGTTCAAATAAGAGACAAACAGGAATTTCCAAAGGCAAATTTTATTCATGGTCCAACGTATACACAATGAACGGACCCTTTCAATGTAAAATTTCGCATTATTATATTCACTCGTATATATTACAATATTTACAAAATGGATACATCTCATTTAATGAACACCGAGGGCGGTTAGCTACTCGCAAGAAATATCAACGTGGCTGCTGTGAGAGCCAGTCGCAATGAGAAGAGCACGTCAACGGTGCGGCTTGTGCCGGCCCCGGCAGCGGCCCGGGCGCGAGCACTGCCTCCCGACTCGCCACGACACCCCGCACCACCCGCAGCGACACTCTCTAAACTACGTCCGCGCACTTTTAATGGTGAAATACAAAAGTTCTCCTCTGCAAAATCAGGAGTAAGAGCTAATGGATTAGCCAATGGATCACGACCGCACTCACAAGGTAAATGATTGCCCTGAATCACTACATTGTCCACTTCTAAAATAACTGACTCTGGCGTCTCCAACATGTGATTTCCAGTCAATTTAAATGTACTAACACTATTGTTTTGAACTAAAGATAGTTCTTCAATACCATCAACTTTGTTATTGCAGATTTCCAATATTTCGACGTGCTGTAATCCATCAAATGCGCCGACACGTACCACGCCGAGATCTGACTCGCGTAGAGCGAGGCGACCAACACGTACGAGCCCGCGAAATGTATCTTGTAGTACCGCTGGTAAATCCATATATGCTAGTTCTAGGACGCCAACTCCCTCTAATCCTGAAAAAGCCAGCGGCTCGATGGTCTTTATTCCTGATGGAAGTATTATCTGCGCAACATCATTGAGGCCGGAGAAGGCGTGCGCTAGTATACGTTTGATTGGATTATTTCTTAGAGATATTTGCTTTATAAAATTCGTTCCAGCGAAAGCATATCCTTCAATTTGAGCGATTCTGTTATGAGTTAAAACGATAGATGTGATGTTTTGTAGAGCTGCAAACGCAAAAGCATCTACAGTTGCGAGCGGTGTGTGTTGAATATAGAGCTCCCGCAGACGTGGTAGACCTCGAAACGCAAAAGGCCGGATTCTTGTGAGGTTGCAGGCATCCAGTACCAGCCTTCTCAGCTGCCGTAAATGCGCAAACGCATCGGAGCGGAGTATGCGAAGATCTGCTCGCGACAGTGACAGCTGTGTGACGCTGGCGCTTAGCGCTGATGGCACACCGCGTAATGTCGGGCTGTTGCATACCACCTACAACAAAAACATTCATATTTCAAAATGTAATCAAGTTTGCAGCCTTTGCAAATATTTTGGTACAAAAGCATTCACAACAAACAAAATCCAGTGAAATTGATTGAATTATCAGTTCTGCCATGTCACGACCTTAGCATTATTGCTATTTGCTCAGTCGATAAAGTAAATCCTTCACGAAATATTGTCATCGACATATTCTACTACCCAGTCTCATGTTTTGATTGAATTGTTACAATCCATTCCAAACTTAAGCTTTGAACATAATCGACCGAAACAAATATCAATTTGATTTGCCTGGTAGATTCAATTATATAAAGCGCTGATGACAATGCTTCATTTTAATTTAGTAAGTGCACTATCAATTTAAGCGTATTAGTTGACTGATTGACGTATTCTGATGAAATTTATTTTTATCTCATAAAATATTGGTGTGCACAGAAGTGTCTGACTTTTAAGTAATGGATCATTATTTTTTGGCAAATAATAGCTTTTTAAGAGATCCCTAGATATAAATCTATCCAATAATTTAACGAAAAATAAAGTTCTCTCCAATTTTCCAGGGATATTATTGACGATGTCAATAAAGAATATTGACAGCCAAGAGTATAAACGTCAAAAACAACGAAAATACAGGATAAAATCTGAGACAAAATTACTTGCCCTTGGAAAAAGAACATCGGTAATTTATCTCAGTGAAAAAATGCGACAATGGGCCGACTTCAATCAAGGAGATTACACGACTCTAATTTCGATTTTATCCAATATTTCAACATTGCCTTTACATTTAAGCTGATGCGAATAACGGTATGTATGAAATGTTGAAGTATACAACTGATTGAAATATTAAAATGAGTGTTGACATACATATCTTGCATTCGTATATTCGGGATATTTACGATCCCTTCCAGTAGTTTCTATTTAGCATGAGGTTAGACATGTTGTCGGACGGTATCGAAACTTCACATGAGTAGTTTCTAACATTGCTCATGTATGCCGACGTTATCGGGTTCATACACTCTGATAGGGACAGGATGATGTGAGACGTGAATGTGTTGAGTGAGAAACTTGTAATCAGTGTGATCTAAATGACAACAGCATGCTTGTTAATGAATGAATATTTATTCACCAATAAATAGGGTACATAAAGACGATCAGTAGATTGAAGTTCTTCTATTTAGCCTCAATGGCATGTGAAATATATTTATATTTGTTATATCAGACTATAATCAACCCCTGTGCTTAATTTCAGCCGAGATTCGTTAAGCCGTTAGAGCGTGAAAGAGTTAGAAACATTCTGACATCAACTCATCTACACCTCCAAACTTTAGCATTTATAATTTTATTAGAAAAACAGTTAGAGTGTACATATAGCCTGTTCGCTCTAAGTTTGCCGCTGGCGTAGTGACCGGTATAGAGGCTTAGTAGGGGAGGCGCCGGCAAACTTAGAGCAAACGTGAAGTACCTACATACCTGAGATTGTGAAAGGCAGATGCAGTATGTGGGACAAGGTGGAGCCATCGCCGGTGAGAGCGACGGCGTATGAGCTCGCCCGCCGCCGCATAGCGCTCCCCATGCTGCTGCTGTCAGCAACCAACGCACCACCCATCTGTACAAAACAGAAACTATCACAGACATATTGCCACGGGCACCCAACTCATACAGATTATCTTTAATAACCAGAAAATATCAAAAGATGGCACTAGTAGTTTCATATTCCGGAATTCAAATTTCAAAACATCTTATTTAGATATATAATGCATGGCAAATTATTTTAAAAATTAAATCATGATATTGGCTGCTATAGTAGCACATCAAACTCGTTGATTATAGAATAAACGTAGATTGTGTAAATATTATCTCTCGATAGCGTTTGATTAAGATAAAAGATGGCGCTCATGCAATCATGTCAATGATTAACATGAGCGCCATCTTTTATCGATGTTAAAGAGATTATTATTTCATTAGTTTTTACGAACGGCCAGTTTACGTTATCGAAACAAGCAAGCGGCAACGGTGGCGGTGATGAACTTAAATATAAAGCGTTATTTGGCCGATTTTCTCAGTGGCACTTTAGCTCAGCGGGTATGCAAGCTGCTCAGGGCGTATATTTAAGTTAATTCTGGTTCGAATCCCACTGACTGCATTTCTTTTTGTATTTTTCTTAATTTTTTTTGCCTTTTCTCATAATCTAACATAGATTATTAAATAGTCCTACTTATTTCTCGAATTTTATAATCCTTTTTTTCCTTTCAGAATTGTTTCACGTTATTGTTATAAAAAATGAAAGCTGTAATCTATGTGATAATTGTAAGAGAAATATGTTCCAGCGAGATTTTGTACCAGCTTTTATTAGGGTTCCAAAGGGTAAAAACGTCGGGTCCCTATTGATGAGACTTCCCCATCTCTCTGTCTGTCTGTCCGCCATGACGCTGTATCTCAGGAACCGTTATAGCCAGAGAGCTGAAATTTTCACAGATGATGTAGGTATTTAGGGTTGCCAACAGTACTTTATAATAAAGTATTGTACTTTATTTCGGGTATTTGTACTGTATACTTTATGAGAACAATAAAGTAAGCGAAAATACTTTATTTCGCATGATTTGATTTTTCTGGGATTTTGAAAAGTTTCCTCTGAATATTTTTTCGTATAACGGGGCCAAGATCCCCGGCCGTGGAGCCAGACTTAAGTAATTATAGGAAATAGGTATGAATCTTTTCTCCTGATCTAAGTAAGTACATAAGTTTAGAGTTTACCTGTATGGACTTACAATCTATACTAACATTATAAAGAGGAAAGATTTGATTGTTTGTTTGTTTGCATCGAATAGGCTCCGGAAATACTGGGCCGATTTAAAAAATCTTTCACTGTTGGGAAGCTACACTCTTTGCGGTGAACATAGGCTATATTTCATTCTCGTATTCCCACGGGATCGGGAACTACGCGGGTGAAACCGCGTGACGTCCGCTAGTTTATACTAATATTATAAAGAGGAAAGATTTGATTGTTCGTTTGCATCGAATAGGCTCCGAAACTTTTGGACCGATTTAAAAAATTCTTTCACTGTTGGGAAGTTACACTCTTTGCGGTGAACATAGGCTATATTTTATCCTCATATTCCCACGGAAACGAGAATTACGAGGATGAAACCGCGTGATGTCCGCTAGTTATCTATAAAGAGAAAAGATTAGATTGTTTGTTTGCATTAGGCTCCGGAACTACTGAACCGATATCAAAAATTCTTTCACTGTTAGGAACACAGATATCAGAATTCCCACGGTTCCCGAATTCCCACGGGAACGGGACCGCGTGACTTCCGCTAGTTATTTATTAAGAGGAAAGATTTGATTGTTTGTTTGTTCGCATCGAATAGGCTCCGAAACTACAGAACCGATTTCAAAAACTCTTTCACTGTTGGGAAGTTAATCTCTTTGCGGTGAACCTAGTCTATATTTTATTCCCGAATTCCCACGGGAACGGGAATTACGCGGGAGAAACCACGTAACGTCCAATAGTTTTAAAAATAATAAAAAGCACTTGTGTACTGCCAAGGTTCTAAAAAGTACAATTTTAAAATTGTAAATAAAATGTACTCTTCTTTGTAGGTCTGTACTTTTTTTTACCTCATTGAAGTCAGATAAGTAGTATACTTTATTTCTTCTAAAAAAAGTTGGCAGCCCTAGATGTACTCCTGTTGCCGCAACAAATACTAAAATCAGAAAAAAAAGGAAAGATTAAGGGGAATCTCATTCAAAAATCGTGGCTTTTTGCCGTTTTTTGGTACGGATCCCTGTGTGCAAGTCCGACTCGCACTTGGCCGGTTTTTTATATAATTCCGCCTGCTACCCGCTGTAAAAATAAGTATCCACCAAGATAAAATATTTATTTTTTAGTGCATATGCATAGTAAGTATTTAATTTTATTGTAAAATTAAAAAATGAGAAGTCCTGTCATTTTCACTTCATAATAAAAATAGTAAAAAAAAATAAACAAAAAGAACCATGCTACCCGTTGGATTTGAACTGGGTCAACTCGTAACAGGCGCCACCCGCCTACCTGCTGAGCTAACTGAGCGACTGATACATGGAGTGAAATACTTAATCATATCAGAACAGTTGAAACGAATTCAATTGTTCTCATATCATTATATGATATGAGAACAGTTGATGATTGATTTAAATTTTAAATCAATCAATTGCAAAAAATAAATACCCAATACAAAGATAACATGCTTATTTAAAGCAATTAGTATGTCAACTTTTTCATAATATTTTTCTTATATAATAAAAAATGACGAAGTCCCGTGTGAGTAAGTACTCTTTTTTCACTTAATAAAAATATTGAGTAGTATAAAATGTGGGTACGTTCAAAAAGTAAAACTTAAAAAGATAACAAAAAGAATTGTGTGAAAAGTGGAAATCGAACTGGGCTTGCATGCACCGGATACCGCCCGTTTTCCAGTCTGTGCTAATTACGTGACTACGTCACGAATTGAAATAACTAAATACTTTATCAAAACAGTTGAAACGAAATCAAATTTGACCTTGAAATCTAGTTGAACATTTTGCTAAAAATATCGTCGCCATCTAGTTACATTTGAGGATTCCCACACTGACAGGTAGGCGGCCAGGTCTGTGGAGCGAGTTACGAGTGTAACCGATTTTTGTTCCTGTTCGTGCATCTGTATAGAATATATTATATAATCTGTGATATTGCTTGGTTTACTAAAATTATAAAATAGATTAAGTCAATAGTGGATGCTGAGTAGCATTATTAGTAGTTTGTGAGGCGTTCTGCTACAATTCCTCGAACTAAATTCATTTTCGTAGCCCAAGCAAGCCCAATTTGGTTAAGTGATTGCGTCACTTGGAGTAAGAAATCAGAACTACAGAATCAGAACAGTTTCCTGCTTATATGAGTTGACTTCCAAAGTAGTCATCATTGGTTTCAATTTTAAGGGCTGATTAAGGCATAAAGAGGGCTATAGTATATGTATATGATCGCGCACAGGGTGACAACGTGACGTGTATAAAACTTTACCGAACACACAACACATTTTTTTCTGAATCTATGCTTGCCATACGTTATAATGTAGCATCTTATTTTGATCACTGTCTTGAGACCAAACCATAGAGCACCAAAACGATAAGCCAAAGACATACAAGTCCTGGCATTCGGAGAGAAAACATGTATATTCGAGCAATAATTCAATATCCAACAATTAATAGTTTCCGCTGCTGTACAAACCGTAACGGTTTCATAACTTCGGGCATTATGAAATTTGCTAGCTCAAACGGAATTCAATTATATCTATTCGATTGTAAACCTACCCAAGCGTAGTGAAGATGTAATATGGATCAAATTAACGGCATAGTTATACCTAGCGCCTATGAAATTAATCTGTATATAGATGTCGTCGAAAATTTAAAATTTATAGAACAAAAGGGTAAGAAAGAAGTAGTAGGTAGATAACTATGGGATTTAGATGACTGATAGACATACTTATATATTTCTAAATACATAGGTACTTTTTGATACAGAGAATATCGGGTCATCTATCTATACATATAATAAAACTGTTGATGGTCGAGAGTCTGTACATGGAAGATATTTAGAAAATTTTAATTGTAGGGCGTTCTCTTATATATATATATGATACTGATGCCGAAAATGTAATTTGAATCTTTCATGTCTGTCTGTCTGTATCCCGAATAAGTATCACGCTGAAACTACTTGATGGATTTAAAAAATACTCAGCACAATCTGAGCTTATGATCCGAGGAAGGTTCTAGGATATTTTAGATCCCGATATTTTCCGCGGTTCCTTCAGGAGAGGGGATGAAAGATGAAATGGTTTTTGAGCTGTTATAGCTCAACGCGTAGTCCGATTTCAAATGTTTTTTTTAGTGTCATTAAGGGAGTACTTTAAGCATTGGTCCACACAAGTGTCAAGGTTGAGGGTTTTGTGGTTCAGAAATTATAGCCATCTTAACTTTCGCCAAACCTAGAATTCAAGGGTTCCCTTGAATTAGAGGGTAAATCTAAACCAGCGTGTTGGCTGAATCACAAAAGAGCTTAATTTATTGAGGCTGTTGTAAAATAATTCAGTTCGCGCCAAAGGCGTGGACTGAATTGTTTTAGAATAACTTTAATCTTTAAGCTCTTTTATGATTAAGCAAACAGGGCCGTTACACACGGTGCTTGATGAATTACCTCTCCTTTCGTACTCCATATTGGACGTAAACGAAGTTGCGAGGGTCAGCTAGTCTATACATATGATAAAACTGTTGAGGGTCGAGAGTCTGTACATGGACGATATTTTAAAAATTTTCATTGTAGGGCGTTCTCTAATCGTTACTGAAGCTAAAATGTAGTTTAAATTTTTCATGTCTGTCTGTCTGTCTGTATCCCGAATAAGTATCACGCCGAAACCACTGAATCGATTTGAATGAAACTTGGTACAATCAGAGCTTATAATCCGAGGAAGGTTCTAGGATACTTTTGATCCCGATATTTTGCGCGGTTTCTTTGGGAGAGAGGATGAAAGACAATACTTTCTTTTGTTGTAACTTCTTAATGCGTGGTCCAATTCCGATTTTTTTTAGTGCTATAGATGGAGTACTTTAAGAATACTTTTACTCAAGATTCAATGTTGAGGGTTTTGTAGTTCAGGAAAATAGGAATATAATAGGAATTAGAGACATCTTAACTTTCGCAAAACCTACAATTAAAGGATTCCTTTGAATGTGAGGGTAAATCTAAACTGGCATATTGGCTTAGTCATAAAAGATCTTAATGATTAAGGCTTAATAATTCAGTCATGGACTAAATTGTTTTAGAATAGACTTAATCTTTAAGCTCTTTTATGATTAAGCAAACAGGGCAGTTTCCCATGAGTCTGTTGAAAAAATACCTGTCCTTTCGTACACCTAATGTGGCGTAAACGAAGTTGCGAGGGTCAGCTAGTATTTAATTAAATCTATACACATACTCGTAATAAAACTGTAGAGATATTTTGACGATTTTAATTGTAGGGCATAATATAATCGATACAGAAGCCGAAAATGTAGTTTTTTAAAGAAATCTGTCTGTCTGTCTGTATCCCGAATAAGTATCACGCCGAAACTACTGAATCAATTTGAATAATACTCAGCACAATCTGAGCTTATGATCCAAGGAAGGTTCTTGGATGCTTTTGATCCCAATATTTTGCGCGGTTCCTGTGGGAGAGGGAATAAAAGGCAGAATGGTTTTTCAGTTGTAATTTCTCAAGAAGTGGTTTGATTCGATTCAGTGTTAGAAAGGGAGTACTTTTAGGATTTTTCCACACAAGTTTCAATATTGAGGGTTTTGTAGTTCAGAAATTAGCGACATCTCAACTTTCGCTAAACCTACAATTCACACCTACAAAACACTCCCCCCGCCGCCCGCGGTAGCGAATGGTCGTAGTTGTGTGCACTCTGTGTTGAAAAATCTTTTAAATGATAAAGAACGAGTTCAGAAAAAAATATTCTTTGATACACAGTGAAATTACGTCGCGATAAACATACTAACAAGTGAATAAAACGATAAAGTGAGTGATTCAAGCAAATATCAACGGATAAAGTTGTACAAGAACGTTCGTGTTTCTGATTTTTCGGACGGTGACAGCACAAAATAATAACTGACACTTTCACTTTTGTTGATGATTGACGGGAAGCGGTCAATGACCTCGAAGCTCATTCATTACTATAACTAACAGATCAACAATTTCACCCTGCTCAGTAACTGTCCTCGTGGCTGCGTGGTTAACACTGAGTCTTGTGAAGTGAATGGTCGTGGTTTCGAATTCCGCTTTACTACTATTATCTTTTTGTGGCTTTTATTTCAAGTTAGTACGGCCAAGATGTCAAAGACTGCTAGAACCCCACCAAAACAAAATACTCCATCACGTTCCGAGTCGGACACACAGAAACAATATATGGAAGAGGGGCAAGTGGGTAATAATCACAAACATGAGTACACAAAGATCCAAGCGACGTCGCCGGCCATCATCTGACGACATAAACGATAGCTTAACAGAGTTTAAAAAAGAAATAACAGATATTATGCATACGATGATGTGTCAACAAAACATTCGCATGGACGAACTACAGAACCACTTGTGTGAAATAAAGGTGTCCAACTCCAAAATTGAACAATCGAACTGTGAAATAGAAAAATCTATGACGTACATTACCGATCAGTTAGCGGTTCTGGAACTAAAAATTACAGGCTTAGAAAAGGAACGCAATTCCATGGGAGCTAAGCTAGCGTTACTTGAGGAGAAGCTTGAATCCATTGATCGATCTATCGTAAAGACTACCGTAGAGATACGCAATGTACCAAAACGACTAAATGAAACCAAGGAGATGTTATATAATGCCTTGCTAGATCTATCTAAACACTTGGAGCTGCCCTTAAAAACATCTGACATACGCGACGTAACACGGCAACTGTCAAGAAAAGAAAGCCCAACCTCAGCAATATCTGTTGAGTTTACAAACACATTTATAAAATCTAACTTTCTGTCAGCGGCTAAAAAGTTTAATAGGCTACACGTCAACGATAAGTTGTCCTCATCTTGTATGGGTTTGATCCCTAATACTTCTATCTTCATCGCAGAGCAGTTGACTTCTTGCTCGAAGCGCCTTTTTTATCTCACCCGGACATTCGCAAAGGCAAACAGTTTCCAGTAATGCGGGACGTCTAATGGTCGTATTCTGGTTAGGAAGGATGCGAATAGCCCCTCTATTGTAATACGAAATGAGGGACACTTGCAACAACTGTCTGTACCAAGAAACCAATGACTACTGGCAGTGCCATTTATATGTATGTGTCTGCCAAATTTAATCTGTTCTTCAATGGATATTTATTTAAGCATGTATTTTACATTAATTATAGTGTTAAGCCTAGTTATAAATACACAATCGTACTCACTCTACACAACACACAACAACAATTATCACGGACACGAATTTCATAAATTTACACTCACTCGCCTGTGTTTTCATCTGCTGCTCATTGTGGCTTATGATTTTAATTTATATTCATTAATTTTAATTTTGAAATTTATTTTATTAGTACTTATACAACTTTGTTGATTTGCTGCTTTGTAATTGTTTGTTAAATAGATCAACTCAAATATCTTACGCCAACCATACTAGGGAGTGTCACTGGTCCTCCTTAACACAGGCTACTTGTAGCCTATCTAGGAGAGCAGTACTCCAACCATCTTATTGTAGAAGAAGGATCTCGGCCATTATTTTTATTATATTAATGCAACAATGTAAACCTACAATCTCAAATTATTATGAACTAGCTGAGCCCGCAACTTCGTTTACGTCACATAAGGTGTATGAAAGGAAAGGTATTTCTTCATCAGAGTCATCAAGCAGCGTCTGAAACTGCCCTGTTTGCTTAATCATAAAAGAGCTTAATGATTAAGTCTATTTTAAAACAATTCAGTCCACGCCTTCGGCGCGGACTGAATTGTTTAAAAATAGTCTTAATCATTAAGCTCTTTTATGATTAAGCCAACACGCCAGTTTAGGTTCACGCACATTCAAAGAAACCCCTACAATTAAAATTTTGAAAATATCTGATTCTTAAAAGTGTTATAACTCTTTTATTTCTAAACCGATTTACATAAAACAAACGCTAAATGTTAACTGGAGCAAACCTCAACACAATAAAAAAAACCGCATTGCAATCGGTTGAGCGGTTACTGAGATTAGCGTGCACAACCGTACAGACAAACAGATATACAGACATACAGACATACAGACATACAGACAAACAGACAAAAATTCTAAAAATCATCGTTTTGGGTTCCATTGCGTTCATAAAGCCCCCCTATAATATTTTTTCTTATTTATCTTCCATGTACAGACAGCGACCTGTTACGATTTTATTATATGTATTGATAAATGAATTATGAATAATTATGAATAATTACAATTCAAGGGTTCCTTTTAAAGTAAGGGTCATTCTAAACTGGCGTGTTTGCTTAGTCATTAAAGAGCCTAAAGATTAAGGGTATTGTAAAATATTTCAGTCTCTCACTGGATTGTTTTAGAATAGACTGAATCTTTAAGCTCTTTTATGATTAAGTAAACAGGGCAGTTTCACAAGTTCCTAGGAGTCTGATGAAGAAACACCTCTTTTTTCATGGACCGTATATGACGTAAACGTAGTTGCGTGGGTCAGCTAGTAAATAAATGTAAACGGACATTTCCCACACCGATATCTGATCCCAAAGTATGCTAGGAATAACCTGCTTGTGTTATTGGGTAGCAGACCACGGATATTAATACTTATATAATTTTAAATACCTACATACCTAGCTAACATTACTTATAAAACTAGCTAGGTACTATTTGAATTCTGAACTTAAAATTGAAATGCCTGCGATAGAAGTTCCGAGTGGTAGTAAATTTAATTTAGATCTTCAATAAAGGAGACACAGGCTGAAACGTGACAAAAGTTAAAAGCAATCGTATGCTGTAACGGCTCTAAAGTCTAGACAAGTGATAGTACCAGAAATAGCCAACAGTTTGGTAGGAGTGACGTAGTTAACACATCCTGTATATAGAATGTAACGGGAATTAGTACGAAGTCTCATTTACGAACTTTGAACTGAACAAGCTTGATGTATATTCAATGTATTTGCTTTCTGTAACAAGTTTCAGCCAAGTTGCTTTCGGCACGTAACCTCTGCTTATCTTATCTTTGTTTTAGTATCAATAATAGACAAAATAATTGTAGATATTTCATAAATTTCAAAAGGAGTTGAAACCATAATACGCAAACCGCCACGATTATTTTTTAGAGTAGGTACAGTCACGAGCAATAATATGTAAACATTGTCAAGGCTCCTAAAATATGTAAACACCTTCGGCTCCAAAACGAAGGGCTCTACGTGAAGAGCATAAAATTGTAACCACGGGTTCACATCATAAATATATATACACACTCTACCAATAATAAGTATACAACTAAAATTTCATAACTCTGTATACAAACAAATTCTTTAAAATTGTGAGAAACGAATGCATGCTAGAGTTCATGTCTGTAGGTCGGGCACCTTCGCGAACCATACGAATATCACCGATCTATTTTCTCAGAAAAATTCTTTATTATAATTTGTGGGACTTATATATGTGTATGAAAATGACAAAGTTTGTTTGTTTGTTTTCTTTAAAGTACCGTATTATAATATTAGTTTTAGTTAATCGATCTGAAACCTTTGCACGGGTTGTTTGGTATCGCAAACCCGAATGTGTTTTAACAGACTCCAAAAAAAGAGGAGGTTTTTTTTTTAATGTTTGTTACCTTATAACTCCGACATTTACAGACCGGAATAAAGGATATATTTCCAGATTGGTATTATTTTTTTTTCAAAATATTGTCCTGATGGGTAGCTTTATGAGGACTTCAGTGTTTTGGTGCATTAGACAGATCACAGAACACCGTCACAGAGGCAGATCGGTGTCAAGGACTTTTAATGAGTATTCCCAGGCGCCCCTCACACGAGCCCATGCCTCGCCAGCGTGGGTAGTCCATAAGCGGAGCTCTCCTTGTGAAAAAAAAGTTTATAAAGACTTGAGGGAACTCCTCAAACATTATAGGTACACATATGACGATTTTTGTATTTATCAAATACTAGCTGTTCCCCGCGGCTTCGACCGCGTAGAAGCCGCTATTGCGTAAAATCATAACCACCATTTTGCGCAGTCGGTTAAAAAGTAGCCTATGTCCTTCCCAGGGCCTCAAACTATCCCTATTTCAAATTTCATCTCAATCACTCCACCCGTTTAAGCGTGAAAGCGTAACAGACAGACAGACAGAGGTACTTTCTCATTTATAATATTAGTAGGGATTTACAACATCAAATATTAAAAAATATTTTTGAGAGTCGGTGCCAGCAAAATATGTAAAAAAAAAAAAAACCTATGCAATTTTGAGCACACATTATTTTTTCAGTTCAATATTCTTTTTGTCTAAGGTTCTATTTAGATATTAAATCATATATATATCTAATTTGGAGGTTTTCATCAAAAGTGGATACATATTTATGCAGCACCGTTCAGATACATGTTTTTGGCGGAGAAGTTAAATATAATTTAATGGAATATAAGATGAGTACACCTTATGAATCAACGCGTGAATACATGTTAATGAAGCAATAGTGTATATATATTTATGGTGTGAACTCGTGGTTACAATTTTATGCTCTTCACGTTGAGTACTTCGTTTTGGAGCCGAAGGTGTTTACATATTTTAGGAGCCTTGACAATGTATACATATTATTGCTCTTGACTGTACCAACCGTTCTAAGTTGTTTCTTTTGTATTCACTAAGGGTATTAAACTCCGTATTTCATATACATGTAAATGTTAATTAGTGTACAATAAAACATATTCTATTCTATATTTATTGCTACCAATTCAGAAAGGATTTAATTTTTCTGACTTGGAACACCCTCGAAACTGCCTACTTAGTATG